>JAIUCV010000024.1:2087256-3287256 GCA_026724425.1 Erythrophleum ivorense
GGAAGGTGCTATTTATAGAACATGGTTGTAGATGGGAGAAATTGATTGTGCCGATATGTGGAAGCCAATTATCAGTTCTAATTCTTTTTTCTAATTGAAAATGTTATACTGTTTTAGAGGATATCTTACATGTTAAGAATGATTTTTTGTTTTAATTTTACACGAATCCATTGTTAATCAAATATAACAGCAAATTAGCTAGCCAAATCTATCATTAAAAAGATGTGCCCTTTAGGTTGGGTTTCATCACCCTTAACCTTTGGGCATGGCATCTATGTTAGCTTTTGATTTAATTACTAAAGGTGTTGGTTTGTATGTTTTTTTTTTTTTACTTTTTCAATTGTATTTGCTATAAACCATTGTAGCTAGTTTCTTTAGTTTTTAATTTGTAATTTTTGAGAAAGATCAATACAGAATGTGAGGCCGAACATTAAATAAATAAAAATGTTCGAGTCTCACACCATTTAGCTAAATGTGGAGATAATTAAATATTTTAACTTCTCACAAATACGCATAATGCATATCTACCGGTTCTAAAATGCAAAAACATAAGACTTTAGTGTCTATGAGTCAGTGAGTTTATATTATCCTTATCAAATTTTATATTTGTATATGTAAAGACATCCAAAATTATGTTGTTGAAATAATTGTTGTCATTTATAGTTAATATTAATTCCTAAACGGAAAGATGCAATTTTTGTTGTATCCTCATTTTCGTTGATGTGAAACTGTGGATGATATGATAGACAAAGGTTAGAATTTGAGCCATTTGCTATTAAAAAATATATATATTTAAGGATTTAGATTTTGTAAAATTTACAATAAAAAATATGTAAAATCATAATCACTCTAATGGACCACAATTGCTACGATATTTTAGAAAATTTATTATTAGGTTTACAAAAATTACTATTGAGTTTAGAAAAATTTACTACTTTTTTAAACTCAATAATAATGATTTTAAATTCAATAATAAATTTCTTAAAATCTGATAATAATTGTAGTCTTTAAAAATAATTTTGATAACATTACCAATAAAAAAAAAGGGCAACTCAATGATCAGGGTCGCACATTTTTTTCCTTCTTCTATGTTATTGGAGAGCAAATTACCCTTAAAAAAAAGAAAAAGCAAAATACATAGCCTTTTAACATTTTGATTTAATACATATAGCGTATGTTTTATGGCATTTGAGTGAATTCGCCTCCTAATTCTTTCGTTCATATTGGCGGGTCCTCTTTATCTCATTGTCTGACAAACAATACGTGTGAATTAGAGATGTGTCCCCCAGAAAGAAAAGCTTTTTTAAACGTGTGGGCCAATAGACTCTAATTATTGACATACTTGCTCGTTAAATAACACCTCAACCAGGATTACTAACAGTGTTATACTAAGACTACAATCTAAAGATTTAATCACTTTCCCAATAATTAAAGAATAAAACTGTGGAACATAACATAAAATTCAATATCCCTTCCACAAATTAACATTAATTTCTCAAACTGAATTTGCAGGGTGAATACAAGTTGATGACTTACTCCACAATGAATAAAAGAAAAGGATAATTGGATGTGTGTACACTCGACTATATAAACATCTTTTCTGTCACGTTATGAAACACATAATATCATTTTTTTTCATGAACCCAGCACTTTCATAGAAAAATTTCTCAAATATTAATGTGCGGGGGGCATGAATATTTATTAATCTAGGCTAAATCTTAACAATTTAGATATGTGGAAGTTACACCAACTCAGCCTATCCACAAGCATTGAGATAATTATTTTTATCTTCCTCTCCATAAAGGCATATCCACAAGCATTAACATTTTGATTTGATATAAAGTACTACTTTTATGGCATTTCAGTGAATTGGAATCCTAACCATTTCATTCATACATGCGGGTCCTCTTTCTCTCAATCTCCAATTCACAATACGCGTCGACTTGAAATGTCTTGCTCCAAATAGTCTTCCAAGTCCGACCTCTGCAAAAGCAAAGCTTTTCTCTAAACATGTGGGGCAATAGGTGCCAATTATTAAACTAGCCCCACTAACATACTTGGTTGTCAAATAACACCTCCACTAAGCCTTATATATTTTTTAATATATTTATTATATTTTAATTAGAAAATTTGATAATAAAATATATAAATTATATATAAACTTTTCCTGTAATAAATGCTTGAAATACGAAATAAAAAATAGAATATGAAAGCCAACATTCGAATGAAAACAGTTCTGCAAATATCTAGTTATGTAGTTAAATGTTGAGAAATATTTTGAGGTTTTAAATTTTTACAAAACGTACATATATATAATGCAAATATGCGGGTCTGAAAATATTAAACACATAAGATTTTAAAGACTATGAGTCGATAAGTTTATCTACGTGTGAAATTTTATATTTGTATATGTAAAAACAATATCCAAAATAATTTTTTTCGAAATAATTAGTTATTTATTCATATTACACTTGAATTCATAAGAGTAGAAAACAACTGAAATATAAATGAGATTAACATACATGTGGTTGACATGAATTGTAAAATATTGAAAATATGTGCATAGATTGTACATAAATTGTGAGGGATTGGAATACTTGCTACCAACTATTGAATGAACAAAATATTCAGATGTTTTGAAGTTTGTCTTTGTAAAATTTTTGTACTGTTAGATAAAGATAAATATAAGATATGAGCCTCATATTTTAAAAATAGCTTTTTAACATTAAAATGTAGCTTCCAATATTAGAAGTTTTGTGCCTATATCCGTACAACTTTCCAAAAAATTTATGGATCCAAAATGATGAATGAGGCTTCAATAACATTAAGACATCTAATTTGAAGTTTTTTTTTTCATTGATTAGACTTTACATTTTCTTTAAAAAAAAGTGTTTATCTAATAAGATTGTGTTTTTTTACATCCTTTATTTTATATAAATTTCACACATTTTCATATGTATACCATTTTTTTTATAATATGAAAGTTATTATTTATTTTTATATTAAATTAATAAGATAAATATATACATATATATATATGTGTGTGTGTGTGTGTGTGTGTCTGTGTTTGTGTGTGTAATTTTTGTGTAGAATAAGGATTACATAGTTGTTTGCTATGTGGTTTGCTTTCTGGTAACATTTTGATATAAAAAGGTTATACAAATAGCATGGCTACTCAAAGTTAGGGCTGACCCAAGTTGGATATCTAGTATGTCCGATGTCAACCAAATTAAAATATCAAGCTTATTTTTATACTCGTGATGTAGTCCGGCTCAAACAAGCCCGGTTTGGGTTGTGGTAGTTTAGGGTCGCCCAAGTGAATTTTTTTTATGAACTAATACTTATAATAAAAAAAAATCTTTTTACAGGCTCATAAGTATATACTTCAAAATAATGGACTTTTAAAACCTTTATGTTTTTATCAATAATAAAAAAAATAGCTTGATATTATCAAACAAAATATAAACTATAATAACATAGTTAGCCTTAGGTAAACATGTATATTTTCATTATTCAATAAAAGAAATGTCAGTAAGCATGCACATCAATGATAAAAATAATTAAGAAGTAGGGAGCGTTTAAGTAAGTAATGAAAGCTACAACATGCAGAGAAAATCAGATAAAATAAGAATAAAAAAATATAAGATGACAAGTGTAATAACCAGTTTAAAAACAAAAAAAGAAGAATTTATATATGTGTGTGTGTGTGTGTGTGTGTGTGTGTGTGTGTGTGTATGACCTTTTCTTTCCTAGTCCCTTCATTTTTCCTGTTCATTTTTTTCATCTGTATACTATTCAGCTCTTCCTCCCCTATGTGTGCAAAGCCTCTTTCCCCTGAGTTGTCATTGCTTCTTCCCCACCGTAGGGCCATCACTGGCATCGTGTAGCTCTTCCCAAGTCTTTCCACTGTTGATTCGATCACAGTGACTCGAGGAAAGGAGCCCAGGGTGTCGCCGATCTAGGTGAGCTTCTTTCCGTCTCCTATATTCTTTTTCATTTTTTTTTTGTTTTGTTCTTCTCTAAATCCATTGATTTCAGTCATTCCCTCCCATTTTCGGCATATCCCTGCTCTAAGGAATGACAAAGGTATTGAGATTCTTCCCTCTTGCTTGGCTGGCCGATTGAAGGTGAAGAAATGGGGTTTTTTTAGGGCTTTCTAACTATATTAGATATGCATAAATCCTTAATTTTTGCTCCCTTAGAATGATATTTGAACTTAAATTATGGAATAGAATTTATATGGCAAGATTCAAGCTAAGGTATTGTTGTACGCGTGTGAGTGTGGTTTATAAGAAAAAAAAAAGTTATTTAGATAGCTATAATGAAATTATATGAATGTGATAATGATCATTTTGAACCTACGTGGTGATTTGATGAGTTTGGGTGTTATTAAGAAGTTCTATCAGCATTGACAATGAAAGAAACTAGCTTTTCAAAGAGGAACAAGTATCGTGCTAGTATTGGGCACCTTCTATGAGTAAGTGACAAGTTTTGTTATGTTTACCATTACTGTAATTTTAATATTGGCAGGTCTCCTTAAGTCCCTCTAGGTGAAATTAAATTTTGTTATATATTTTTGTGGCAAAGGATTGATCTTGAGGGAACAATCGATTGAAGAAACAACTTTTATTTATTCATCTTTTCAATTGGTCTTATTTAGTTACTTATTTATTTATGTATTTAGGTAATTATATATTTTATCTATCCATTTGGTTATTCATTATTTTAACTAATTTTGGTTTGACATAATCCTAATCCCCTGTATAAATATTTGGATAATGATATATATTAATTTAAATTATTAGGTAACATCAATAATGTGCCTTATGTAATATCTCCTTGTCATATTACCCTTGATTCGATAACAAGATGAAAACTCATAAATATGTGCTATAGTCATTGGTGGAACCAATGACTAGTTAGGTTATATATAGTGAAGGGATTTAGGCAAAGAAGAAGTTACCTGTTAGGTGTAGCCACTCATAAGAAATGAGTAAGGAGCTGCCAACAAGATGTAGCTTCTCCTAGAAAATACAAACCATGGCATGTAAGTAAGAGGGGTGGAAAAGGAGCTATCTGTTAGGTGTAGTCACCAGAGTGAATTGGGGTAAAGAGCTGCCAACGAGGTGTAGTTGCCACCTTACTTGATCGAGTGATAAGCCTCCCCTAAGTATTTATATTAAGAGACTTAGAGTCTTAATGGTTATTCTTGCACACGTTAGAATGTAGATTTGTTAATTATTTCAATTATGATTATTAATTTATACACTTTATAATTTGCTGGCCATGACCTTTTTGTTTTAGGTGTGGAAATATGTTATTTGCTCACTGAGTTTTCGATTCATTCCTTTAAATTTTAATTTTTTCAGATAGCATTATCGGATCCGACCCACCTCCCTCATCTTAGGTTCTGAGGCATTGTAGCAGTGAGCCTTCTTTTTGAACCAAGGGCATGGCTATTTTTGCTATTATGAGTTTTGGATTTTAATTATAAAGTATTCTAGATGTAGGCTCAATGGATACATATTATGTTTTCTCTCCCTTATTTTGGTTCTTTTGAGGTCTTGATGACTAGTTATGGAGAGCGGAGCTCTCTCTTGTTGTACTTGTTGAATTCTAGCTATTTATAGAAATATGGAATGTCCTATTTTTAGAGGATATTTTGTCAAAATTTTTACAAAAAGCTAGGTTTACTAAAAAGAAAGCACTTATTATCTAATGAGATGGGATTACACTTAATTTGCCACTACCCTGTGTAGAACTCCCTAAAATCATTATATTAATAGAGCGTAGCAATTTAGGTCTGTGAATAGGAGTCCTATGTGAATTTTTGCAATAGTCACCCTTTTTTTTTGGGTATGATAACAAGATATTAATAACTAAAAAAAAATAACTATTGGTGTGGATTGGACAGAATATGTCTTTATCTGTGACCTGATCCAATTTCATATAGTTTTATTTAAAATTATACTTATTTACATTTTTAGCTTAACCCGACCTTATCCAACTCAATTAGGTCAGGTTAGGGTAGGCCCCCAAGGTCTAACTAGCTAATAAATACCTCTAACAAATAGTAAAAGATAAAACTATGATGACACCTAATAGTTTTCTTTGTGCTGACTTAGGAAAAAAACAAATTGGATTTTCAAGTCTTTGTCGTACGATATGGCAATGTTTTCTTTAATCATTGATTTTTTTTTCTTTTAAACTTGTTTGGTAGCTTCATATAAGGAGGAAATAAAAAAGAAATTTTTTTGTAATATTTATTTTATTTTTATAATTATTATTTAATTATTATTTATCAATTATTATTTAATCATTAAAAATAGAGATATTAAAATTATTTTTTATCAATAAAATTATATAAATTTTTATTTTTATTTTCATACTTAACTTTTTATTATACTAATTGAGTTCTAAGAAAATATTACCTAACTATTTAGCATTGATTTTGATCTTATATTAAATATAATTTATGGCGTTTCAATCAATTGGCTCCTAACTCTTTCATATATATATATATATATATAATAGTGAATTTTTTAATTTAACAAATTATAAAATTATTCAATAAAAATATTAGAAACAAAGAATATAATTACGTAATAGTCTTTTAACTTCAATTAGTTTACAAATAATAATTTTAAAATTTATGAAGACCATTGAAATAACAATTTTTAAATGAATGACATTATTACTTTTTTAATAAAGAATGTATCACTTCCCTTCTATATTGCTTTGCTTTAAAGTTCTCATACCTAATATTGCCTGTAGCCGGTCACACAAAAATGATTGCCTTTTTTAATTTAAAGTTTGTCTATTTGACGCATCACAAGTATAATCAAAATTCTTAATCTTTCAATCTAGTCACAAATTAATTTTTAGTTCTGCAAATTAGTCGTAATTTATGAAACCAAGTGTCCACAGATTTATTAATTAACATCCACTCTATTAATTCCCATTTCCATGATTTTAACCAGCTGGCGTGTTACTTTTTAATGATTCTTTTATCATATTTATAGACAATGTTTTCTACTTGGCTGCAGTGCATTCACATTTCCATGATTTTGACTAGGTGATGTGTTACTTTTCAATACATAATTCTGCATTAGCTCTGATTTATGGAACTAAGTGCGCACATATTTATTTATTTCAATTTGGAGGGACCATCCTGGGGAATCAATACCCACGAGCTTAGTTCAAACATTTAAGTATCAGATATTGCAGGCTTGCAAGCACTTAAACTGTTGTCCGCATCTCTCACCAAAAATATCACTCATTCCCAAAGAGACCATGGCTGAACTTGCTAGTGGAGATCTACTCTCTCTGCCGTCTTTAATGTGCTTTTGGAAAGGCTAACACCTGAGCTGGCTGACTGGCTCAACTTCATCCGAGGAAAGAAACTCAACAACAATTTACTTTATCGATTGAAGCCATCCTTGATTGTTGCAAAAGCTGTGCTCAATGATGCAGAGCTTAAACAATTCACGGACCCTGCTATGAAGGAGTGGCTGGATGAGCCCAAAGATGCTGTGTATGAGCTGGAGGACTTGATGGATGAAATTTCCACCAGAGCTGCCACTCAGAACCAGCAGTGCGATTTCTCCTCTGCTTCTCTTAATTTGCATGATACAGACATGGCAGATAAGTTGGAAGCTATAACTAATAGAATTGAATGCATTGTGGGCCAAAAAGATGCTTTTGATTTAAAAAAGAGCAGTGCAACACAAACCTTGTCATGGAGGCCTCAACTAACATCTCGGGTGGAAGTCTCAGATGTTTGTGGAAGGGAGAAAGAAAAAGAGGATATAATTAAGTGTCTGTCTGATGATGATCATGAATTGTCTGTGATCCCTATTGTGGGCATGGGCGGGATTGGGAAAACCACATTAGTCCAGCTAGTTTACAATGATGATTATGTGAAAAAAAAAAATTGATTTTAGAGCATGGGTTTGTGTTTCTGAAACATTTGATCTCTCGAAGATAACACAGACTATTATAAGATCTATCAATCTTAATTATATCTGTGATACAATGGATTCTAATCTTCTCCAACTTCATTTGGAAGAAATGTTAGCAACAAAAAAAGTTTTTAGTTGTTCTGGATGATATTTAGAATGACAAGTATATTGATTGGGACAATTTAAAGAAGTTGTTTCTCAATGGAGTGAAAGTAAGTAAAATCTTTGTTACAACTAGCTTAGAACATGTTGCTTTAATTGTTAAAACTATCTCACCATGTTATCATCTAAATCTTTTGTCCGATGAAGATTGTTTGTCAATATTTGCTACACATGCCTTCCATTCTAGTGACTCTACTGGGATTTCATACTTAAACAAGATTGGTAGAAAAGTTGTTAGTAAGTGTAAAGGAGTGCCTTTAGTTGCAAAAGTACTTGGAGGACTTTTTCAATCAAAGCTTGATATTAAATACTGAGATTCTATATTAGAAGATGTCATTTGGAAATCATTTGAAAAAGAGATCATTCCAACTTTAAGAGTAAGTTATTATTATCTTCCTCCACATTTAAAACTGTCACACCCCACAAATTTAAGTACATTGGCACAGAAGACAAATCATCCCCCCTACCACAAGTCTATTTGTATTGACAACCTCCTCAAAATTTAGAGAATATCTCTAAGTTGTAACTTTATATAATAAAAACTATGGGTATTATTTCTGAATCATTTTTATACAAAACATATAAGTTTTTCTTTTAGGTGACTTTTGTAGAAATTTCGGCAAAATCTCCTTTGTAATTTAGACCTCCCGATATTTTTACAATTAGTCAGCTAAAACAATACACCCAAAAGGAATAATCCCGTATTCATTCAAACCAAAAATAAACTTCTAGGGATTGGGGATACCCTATCTATGATTCAATGGAGCCACACTTTACACTGTTCAACACAAAATAGATTACACGCATATGAACAAAATGCACCCACATAAACAACTGCGGGCTCACCAAAAGAAATAAACGAAAGATCAACAACTAGTAGGTTGTTGAGGGTAGATTAGGGTCTGCACTGCTATCTGAAAAAAAAATTAAAAAAATATAGTGAGTTTAACACTCAATGAATAAGTAATGCTAACTCTTAAAAATAGGGACAAGGCCTGTAAAAAAAATATAACGCATGAAGCATGCTTTATGCAAATCATTTCTTAAAATGCATTGGAAGCATTTAAGCAGAACCAATTGAAACAGACGCAGAGCACACAGCTCGCGGGAAAAATAACTACAGACACAAAGCATTCAGCCGAGAACAAAATAGATCCATGTGTGGTGGCTACCCACATGGGGCTAGCAACACCCCTGCCAGTTGGGGTACAGACCATGGTGCACTAGGGCTAACATCTATTGTTGTTAGCTACAGGGTTCTAAGCAGATAACCTCATGAAATAATACATTTCTCCAAATAGCATTTCAGACAGAGCATCTTTCATATAAGTTCAGTACCAAAGTTTTCAGATAACTCAAACAGTCTTAAATTTACAAAATTTCATGTTCAAATTAATTTTCAATAAACATACGTATGACGAAGCATTCAAATTCGTAACTCCATAAAAAGCTTTTCAAATTTAAAGCACTGCAAGAAAACTTAGTACAAAATGATTGATAATATTTACACAGGGTCCGCATTATTTACTCACATTCCAAGATGATACAGAAATTTCCTACCCACTCCTCAGCTATGACTCAATCTCCTAAATACTATATAATACCCGTTCACCAGATTTTAGAGTGTGAATAACTACAATTTATCTCATATAGAACTTATCTTGTTTTTTAAAAATTTCCTTATCTCGCAAGGTCAAAGCATAAATAAGAATGAATAAAAATAAAATATACACTTCACATGGCTAAAAATTACTCTTCCTACAAATAGGAGAATAGTTATGGTTGCCGCTCATAGCCTCATTAGCTTGGTATATTTGAACAAAATTCTAGGAAAAGAAAAGAACATTGGTATCTATTTTTCATTCCTCTAGCATGCTATAGATATGTATATGATTTTAAGTAACTAAATCCATCATCCTCTCCTCAATTTCATGTCCTCCGTACCCATACAATACACACAATATACATATATAGATATATATATATATATATATATCCATATATGGCAGTAGAGTATTTTAGATTCTACATTCAAAGACCAAAATTCGCTCAAGGGAGGAAAGAAAACAGAACGATGTCAATCTTGTGCCCTATTCTCCCTAATTCCACCAAGGAGCTAGACTCAAAACTAAAAAATAAAGGAAAACTCATACCATACAGAGCTATCACTCCGCAGAAAAACACACTAGAGGAGAGCTTATTCTGCACAAACAAGAATTGGCAAGTAAGAAGAAGCACAATGGAATTTGGTTTTAGATTAGGAAGTTTATACAAAAAAAAATAAATGGGAGCAACCACCCTATAAGAAGATCGAAATACATTTTAGCATAAAGAAAACTAAGATTTCTCAAACCAAAATCATCCTCTTACACCAAATTTTGATCTACACAACACTTTCCCCCAGCTTTCTTTACACCAAAAAAACACACTGCAGAACTGAGAAACAGGGGAGGAAGACGCTTTTAAGATGGAACTAGAAGAAGCAATACACACAGCGGAAACTCCAGGCATGGGGAAAGAATTTATATGGCATTAAGCTACTAGCAAACCATCAGCGAAACTCAGCATATAACAAGGAGAAAGCAAGCAACAAAAAAAATCGAACCAGAGAAAACAAAGTGACGGTGAACAGGGAGAGAAAGTGCAGCTCTTTCTAGTGTAAATTCTGCTACTTTTCTGACCGAAAGGATGGAAGTGGGTGGAGGTTTTGTGCTGCAGAAATTCGAGTGGCAAAATGACGTAAAACCCTGGCTTTAAGTAGATATAAGAGGGCATATATGGGATACTAGGAAATTGCAAAAGAAAGGAAAAAATGGATGCGTGGCAGCTTCAGAACGCAGATTTGAAAAGTCAAACTTCCTATATGTATATTCATGCACGTCTGGTCTTTACAAAAACAATGCTTTGTTTACTGGTCTTTATTTCCAGAGGATTATCTATTTGACAAGGAGGAATTAATCTTGATGTGGATGGCAGAAGGGTTTTTGCAAGCATCAGAGAGAGGAATGACTTTAGAAGAGGTTGGCTATGAGTACTTTGATGATTTAACTGCAAGATCACTCTTTCAGCCCTCAAATGAGAATGATGGGTACTCTGTCATGCATGATCTCATTCATGAATTAGCAACTCGTATTGGTGGAGACTTCTACTTTAGATTACAGAAGGATGGAAACAAAATTGGCAGTAGGACACGCCATTTGTTGTGTAACTTTTTGATGTATCCAAGCTTAGACCACTCTGAATCTTTCAAAAAAGTAAAGGCCATGCGAACATTTATAGGACTGGAATTTTTCAATATCCATCAATCTATTGGAAATGCTTCTCATATTCTATTATCAAATCTCAAGTACTTGCGAATGTTGTCACTCTGTGATCTTCAAGCTCTAAAGACAGTACCTGATTCAATTGGTGAATTAATCCACCTGCGCAATGTGGATCTGTCTGGCACAAAGATTGTAAGTTTGCCTGATTCATTGTGTAAGTTGTACAATCTACAAACTTTGAAGTTGAATCGTTGTTTCTCTTTCAAGAAGCTGCCAAGTGATTTACAAGATCTTGTAAACCTAGGCTATTTGGATCTATCTTCAACAAAGATTGTAAGTTTGCCTAATTCATTTTGTGAGTTGTATAATCTACAGACATTGAAGTTGCGTTGGTGTGGCTATCTCGAATTGCTGCCAAGTGATATGCAAGATCTCGTAAACTTGCGGCCTCTTGATACTTCACGCACTCGTTTGGAAGAGATGCCGAGGGGATTAAGTAAATTAAAAGATCTGCAGTTTTTGAGTGACTTCATTGTTGGCAAAGAGCAAGGGTGGAGAATTGGGAGAAATTTCAAATTTGAAGGGTGAGATTAATATCAGTAAATTAGAGAATATCAAGAGCGGGAATGAAGCCTATGAGGGTAGGATGATGGAGAAGAAGCACATTAAAAGTTTAACATTATCGTGGTCTCGGGATGCTTACATCGAGGATTCACAGACTGCGAGAGATATTATGGACAAGCTTCAACCTCATTGGGATTTAGAAAACTTGGAAATTGATGGTTACAGGGGTACAACATTTCCGGATTGGTTAGGAAGTCGTTCCTACCACAACATGACTTTGCTGGCTCTCTATTATTGCAAAAACTGTTGGATGCTTCCCCCCTTGGGCAGCTACCTGCTCTGAAGAGTTTATTATGGGATTTGATCGGGTAGTGAGGATCGGTGATGAGTTTTTCAAGAGCAATGATTCTGCTTCGATTATACCCTTTGCATCTCTTGAAAGTCTTACGTTTGAAGGAATGACTTCCTGGAAAGAATAGCTTTCAAGTGAGATGGAAGCTTTTCCTAAACTCCGAAGACTCATAATAGATTACTGTCCCAAATTAACTAGAAATTTACCTTGCCAGCTTCTTTCTCTGGAAACTTCGGAGATTGATCAATGTCCACTGCTTGTTCCCTCTATCTCGAGGTGTCCGAAACTTCAGGATCTAAAGATACATGAAAGTCAAAATGTAGCGTTGCAAGAGCAAGAGTTACCACCTTCACTATGCAAGCTAAGAATTTCAGGAGATCGGGTGTTGCAATCGGTGTTTGGGGCACACTCTGAAAATTTGCATATACAAAAATTAGAAATCTCTGATTGTTCACTTCCAATGATTCATTTGCCCCCATCAGTAGAACATCTATCTATAAATGATTGTGAAAGTCTCTTTGTTTTGATTTCAAACACTCCTCTTCATAATCTCCAGAGTATTTCCATTGATAACTGCAAGGATCTAGAGTCTTTGTCGAATAATATGGAACGTCTTCTCCCAAATTTGAAAAAGCTAAACATAGACGGATGTCGAGAAATAGAGGCATTTCCAAAAGGGATCTTGCTGTCAAGTTTGAGAGAGCTTTGTATCTCGGACTGTGACAAGCTATTACCCCGTCATGCAGAGTGGCACCAGCCAAGTATCACTGATCTTGAGATTTGGGATTCACCTGGTAGTGTCAACTGTTTCCCAGAGGGATGTTCTTTGCCTTCCACTCTTACCACTCTGGAACTTAATAAATTTTCAAGTCTGGAGACATTGAATTGCAGAGGACTTCAGCACCTAACCTCTCTCCAAGAACTAAAGATTATGAGTTCTCCCAAGCTGGAGAAAATGTCAGGAGAAATGCTGCCTACTTCTCTAAGAAAGCTTCAAATTTGGGATTGTCCTCTGCTTGAAGAACGATACCACAAGAAGGATGAAGAAATTTGGCCCAGAATTTCCCACATTCCAGTCATCAATCTATCCTTGTTTTGAGATACAATTATTCAGGAGGTATTTATTCTGCACACTCCCTCGTTCCAATTACTAATTTAGATCCAAGTATTAAATTCTGTTAGTTCATAAATAAAGCGAGCAATGGTAGTGCTTCCATGTAAATGTTTCTCAATATTTAATTATATGGTTGGAAACATTCCTTGCGTGAATTTCCCTTTGATGATTTGCTGAATCTTACAAAAATTATTTACTTCGTTGTGCAGAAGAATCCCATTTTTCTCATTTATTTTTCATGACCTTGTTTTTTGTTAAATTCACATGTTGCATATATTCATGGAATGTGGTAGAGCCTATCAACTTCTTGTCGCATACCTTCTTTTTGGAGGAAATTTCCTCATAAAAATACCCTAAGTCCCAATCATACAACCCTCTAAAATTTCTAATGAAGTATTCAATTTCATTATTTAATTGTTCTGTCAAAGCCGGTAAATTACAATTTGATCGAGTCCTTGTTGGAAAAAGTATGATTATCGTCTCTAGAGATATTCAAACAATTTTTTTTTTAAAATTAGTGCACACAAATTATCGTGTGATTATATCTAATTTAAGTGGTTGCAAACATTCCTTGCTTGAACTGAAGTGCTCCTTGATGATTTGGGTCTTTGAGAAAAAAATTACTTGTGTAATTCAGAATGTTGAAAGTTTTGTATATATCTGATGACACCTGTAAATGTATTTTTCAGATTTGTTTTCTTTTTCTTTTGATAAATTCAAAGGTTGCATATATTTAGGGACTTACATAGCTCTTTTTTCTTTTCTTTTTTTCATTTGTTATTTTCCTAGTGAAATTTAGATGACTAAAGTGTGCACTTCTTATACTCAATTTGCAACTTCATGATTTAAGTTGAGTTAACAAGCTCAAGTTTTGATATTTATAATTCTATATATTTGACTACAGAGATATATAATTGATGGGCTCAAAGCATTCATTGCTTGAGGTACTCATATTACTTGGTCAAATTCTTGACGGTAGTGTAAAAACTCAGGTAATCTACTTATCCTACAATAGAACATAAGTGATTTAGCATTTATTTACGTCCATCATATTTGCTATTTTAGACAGAGGAATAAAAAATCTTTTAATTAGTTCACAAGTTAGTAAAATTATCTTGGTTTCAAAATTATGCAGAGATGGGGCTTCCACCAAGCAAGATTTTAAATTGCGGTTACGGTTGCGACTGCGTTGCAGTTGTAGGCGTTGCGGAAGTTATAAAACGTGTTGCGAGTGTTGCAGATTATTGGACCGCATTCACAATATTGCGGCCGCATCATGTGATGCGGTCCATATTTTAAAACTATACTACCAAGCTTATTTCTTTAGCTCTTTTATTGATGTGAGTTAATACATGAGATGCTGCAAAGAGTTTTTACAGACTCACTTTTTCCTCCCTTTTGACTACCACATTGTTTTGCCGCCTGCAAATTATTCAATCTTGGAATGGTGTATAATTCAGAAAATGTAATCCGGAAGGTAAACTTTTAGACTAGTTCTGTCTAAATAAACAAAACCCTTCTATCTATGTTTTTTTTTTTCCTTTTTTTGTGTACCTTCTTTGTTTGAATCTTTTTATTATGTGACTGTTGGAGATAGTGTTCAATTTGATGTAAGTTCTAACTGATAAGAACAAGAAGGTGCTTCCCTTTAAGAAGGTGTAATGTTCTAGTTAAAAGCCTTCATTTGTTCTTATTGTCAACAGGTTTGAACATGACTAAAGCTTTTAATTTCCTCTCCCTCTTTGTTCAGCTGCTTAAATATTATTCCTTAAGTTTTGATTGTGACTAACCAGCATGTTACTTGAGCGTAATGGATTGCCAACTACAATTTTATTTTAAAAAAAGTTTGCTTTCAAAAAGCCTCACTTTTCTAAAATTTTATGTGCTGATTGACAAGAGAAAATTTTATATTTCTTTCTTTTATTCTTCCTTGTGCTATAGTTAACTGTCGCCATCTCTGCACTCACCTTTCTTGTACTTAAAATGCAGCACTAATTTATAAAAAAAGAAAAAAGGCGGGGACTTTGGACTTGAACTCCAGATGGAAGCATTGAACATGCACTAAGAAGAAACGCTCATTGAAATCTGTTGAATCCATCTTCTTTTTGACCTATGATTCTCAAATTTTCTTTGCAATGTTGTCATTTATTTCATCTACTCCTTGGGATTCTGTTTGTGAGAACTCTTGTAAGCATTATTTTTTTTAAGGCTGCTTTTTGATAAGTTTAGAAAAACTTGTAAAGCCTCCTTGTTGTAAAATTGTGGGTGATACATCTGTAAAAGTTTGATCACTTTTCTCAGATTAGGTTTGTAAAGGCTAGGGTAAATTTTGTATTGTATTATATTCTGATTACTTACTTTATATAAAATTCTTAGGCCTTGTGCTTGAGGAGAAGATGTAGGATTTGATTTTTGAATCCGAACCTCTATATACCGTGGTGTCACCCTTTTATTATTGTTTCTTATTTTTACAATGAAATTTCAAATCACCTAAGGAAGTTTATTTTGAAAAGGATATCATTATTTTTTATCAAGCAAACTAGGTTGTTTTCATGTAGAAATTCTGAATTCTTTTGCAAAATTTGTAGCAAAGTTACAACAATAAAATGCTTTTGGGTGAGATAATAGACAATAAGTAATAACAAAGGATGCTAATAGGAGAGGCTAAGAGTTTTGAAGAGAAAAAAATTGTTGTGTGCAATTATTGTACCACATGATTTATACATTGTTCAATTATTTTAAGCGAATTTATTTGAATTTATATAATATGTTGGCCTCAATGCAACATTTGTTTGACAAAAGAGAGAGAACATCTAGCAATTGGGATTTTGATATTTTATCTAATATATGGTATATTGTGAACTCAAATTATGTGTAAATTTTAATGAATTAGCTTATGTTATATATTGAATAACGTACAAATGACATTATTATAGATGTAGGCAAGAATTTTTTCCTACAGCTAGAAAATTATTAAATCTTATAACCTCTTACTTATAAGTGTAGATTGAGTTAAAATTATAGTACTAGAAAAAAGGAGCCCATTCAAGTTGGCTTGTGATAGGCTACATTTTAGGAAAAATTACATCTAAAGATTCATATCATATAAAATTTATAATCAAATATTTTAAAAATTAAAATTATCATTAAGGATCATCATTATTATTAAGTTTTAAAAGATTTATTATTAGTTTTAGAAGATTTGCTACTAAGTGTAAGACGGTTCAGTAGTACTTTTCTACATCCAATAGTAAATCTTCTAAAACTAATAATAAATCCCTAAAATCTTATGGTAATAATGATCCTTAAAAATAATTTTAATTTTTAATATCCTTTATTATAAATTTTATATAATATGGGTATTTAAATGCAATTTTTCTTACATTTTAAGTGAGTTGAGTTTAACTGATTTAATAATAATAAAACGAGTAAATAAATAAATAAATAAACTCTAGTATTTGATCAAATAAATAAATAGCTAAAAAATAATTAGCCTACTTTTCTTGCTGGGCTGGTGAAATAAATAGGTTAATCTATTGAAACTATCAAAAACATTTATAAATACTATAGAAAAATAATAATAATTCAAAACTTAATATGGCTTACATAATAATTCATATAATATCCAACATGTGCCAAAAATACAAGTGAATTGACATTTTTCGTCCTTGAAAAATACATTATCTTAATTTGATCCCTCAAAATTTGAACATCCCTTTTCAATTATTTGAAGAATGTTCTATCTTCAATATCATCTTTGTGATAACCCGTACACCATGGAAAAATTACCACTTCATTTTTTTTAATAATTATTCATTTTGTGCCAATGACTATTAATAATTATATTTTATAATTAAATTTATTTTGATCAAAATACCCCATGAATGGTTATGATGAAATTTGTTTAAATTCCTGTGATTACCAAAATATTATGAGCTTTAGAAAAATTTTCAAATGTTCACTCATCAAGTATATAGCCTAGAAAATCAAGAAAATGATGTTCCTTGATTTGTAATATCAAATAATTCTTTCTAAATTTCTAAAAATTTTGAAAATTAATATTTTGAGTGATAGTAAGTATTTTCATCATTAATTATGAGATGATGAAGTATTTAAAAAATTTTGGTTTAGATTTGGCAAGGGAAATTTTAAAAAAAAAATTGAAAGAAAGACCTCCTAAAAAAAAATTCAGGAATTTAATTAATCTTTTATTATAAGATTAATGGATTATTTGAGGGAAAAGTATAATTTTAAAATATAGGCAGAGGTCAAAATGTACATTTTTGTAAACTGATGAGTTCTCATTGGCATGTCCATTAGTGTCCTTTTCTGTGATTCTGACCTAATTTCCACCATTTTTTTTCTTTTCAGCATCTTTTTCTCCTCCCTAACTTCTTCTATCAATATACTACTAAAGTATGTCATTCTTCTTCAATCTCTCATGAGTTCTGGTGAGTTTTACATGATTTCGTTTATTTATTGGCATCTATTATCATCATCTGGAGTTTCTGTCATCTTTTTTTAACCCAAAATGACACCCAGTAACTTTCAGAAATGGCCAACCATGATTGGGGCTTGATTTAGCACCTATAGGGTATGAATTTCATTCTTACATCTTATATTGTGCAATAATAATTTGGTTTCATTTTTTTTCCCATTGCTAATTCATGTGTAGAAACTAATCTCATGATATATGCTATTCTAAGGTTAAATTGATGACTTAGAAGTTGTTATGCATTACAAATCATGGTTGACAAGTTATAAACTAGTTTAAAGTTAGATTTTGTATTCTATTATGCAAACTTCAGCATCTACTTGGACTTCATTGGTATTCGACTTTTGTAGATCATGAATGGATACTATTTGTTTATATTGTTGTTATAATTATTTTTATTTTTGTGAAATATTTACAAATTTATCTTAATCTATTTTCTTATGAATGATCAATGACTAAGTATGATATATATATATATATATATATCTTATTCTAAACTTAAGTATTCTCGTCCATTACAAAATATAAGAATATTTTATATTTAAATCTCTAGATATGATTAAGTCTATAAACAAATTAGGATGATTAAACAAAACCATTAAGTGAAAAGTAATAACAATAACTTAATATCAATTAAAATATAACATAAAACAAATATAGAATAAATACCCTGAGCTATGAAATTGAGCTTGATCTCTATAATAAGTGTAAAACAATAATGTTAAAAAGGATAGCACTTTAGCTTTCTCTTTTCTCTCAAGCTATTATGTTCACAAAATGATGGGAGACACACAAGCTTATGTTGAAAAGAGAGACTAAGAGCCCTAACTTTTATATATGTGTGTGTGTGTATATATATATTCATGACTCAACTTATTAGAGTCATAACTCTTAACTTTCCTCTCATATTCATGAATCCAATTGTATCATGTCATTAAGTGGAAAATCATTATTACACTCAACTACAAAAAATAACAAAAGATGTATTAACTCAATGTACATATCAAGATTTAATACAAATACATGGTTTCGGCTAAATAATTGTCTCTAATTATTATTGATTATAAATATCTTATGACTTTCTATATCTTATGACATTTCATATAGACCATGTCTCTTCATGTGGTCATGAGGGCCACATTAATTCCATCATAAAAATCCAACATTCTCCCACTTGGTTAAATGATCACCTACAAAAAGTAAAATATAATGGATTCTTTGAAATTGTGGCTACTATAAAAACTTTAATGATCAACCACATTTTCTAGATTAATGACTAATATGGATCATAGTGATTTTGTATTTTCATACAGACAATCCACTTTAATATGAAAACACAAGAGTCAACCCTTGAACCTTAAATTCACACAAAGTGCACATGTATATGGGGACACAAGAAAACTAAATGTGCAAAATAAATAAATTATACACCATCAGTCAAACTTATTAATAATAAATTATCTTTATAAACCTTAGGCACCAATGCTTTAGTCATGCGATTTGCCACCATCATTTTGCTACTAATGTGTTCAATGGACACTTTCTTATTATATACCCCTTTCATGAACAACAAAATATTCTAACCAATATATTTTGATTTACCCTACGACAATGTTTACAATTTTTGATTGAGACACCCAACTAATTCCATTTGACATTATTATTATTATTATTATTATTATTATTATTATTATTATTATTATTATTATTATTATTATATATTACATAATTTCAGACTAAATTTTAGTAGCCAAACAATAAAAAATAAAAACGTTAACCGCAAACTAATCTTAGCCCAATTTTGTTTTAAGATTTTTTTACTTGAATCTTAGCCAAAAATATTGGTTAATACTTAAATGAGGTAATTATTCCTCACTATTTATTTGATTAAGATAGTATTAGATTTTAACATTTTTTCCCTATTTAAGTATTAACCAATATTTTCAAAATCAAACCAATTATTGAATCAATATAGATATTAGTTCATAATTTATTAGTTGAACTGTGGTAAAATTGGTAATAATTAAATATATATTTTTTAAAATTTTATATATTAAAATTTTAATATAAAAAATAAAAAGTAGTAAATTTTAAATATTTAATTTAATTTAATATTTTTTAAAATTTTTTAAAAATTATTTTTTAATTGAAAGACAAAAACCACATAAGTTAAGCGTATTTGATATTAAATTTTTAGAGTTTCTAAATTATATTAAGATTTCACTTATCATTTAAAAAAAAAAGCAAATAAAAATTTTGGCCAAACACTTTAATATCTAAGAGAATTGTTACTATGAGATGGAGCATAATGGAGAGTAAACACTAAAAAGAGTTAAGTACCCATTTTTTGTTTCTCTTATATTCTCTTTTTATTTAATTTCTTTACATTTCAACTCTTTTTTCTTTTAGTACTTTCTATTTTTAATTGTTCAAATTTATTCAAGATAAACGATTATATTATATAAGAAAAAATTTTCTTTTGAAAAAAATAAAAAATTTTATACCAATTCAAATAGATCTTTGACTAGTCTGATTTTAATCAATTTAGCTAGTTTTTGACTGATTCTTTAGCTTATTAGTTTTTTGGGTTAACCAATTGGATTAGAAATCGATCTTTAGTCTAACTAGTTGAACTGACTGGTTTAGTTTAATTTTTAAAACAATGGTATTGACATCTTTTATTCTCTATACTTTCTTTTCAATCGGCCATTAAAGGAATTGTGTTTGCTTTGCCCCAGAGATGATTACTTTTGGATCATCTAGCTTTGCTTCTAATGATTCATAGAGGTTTTAGTCAATTGTAGAAGAAATATCTTGCTACTAACAAACCATAATGTGTATGTTCAATTGGTTGACTTATTTTGGCCTTGACATAATAATCTACTATGCATTTTTCACATTAATATAGATTTTCCACTTTTTATTTGAATTCAAATTAGGGCTTTAGTAATTTAAAATGTCTCTTTCTTTTTGGCATTTTAGCGTGCGTGTGTAGTTCTAAACATATTCTAAAGATCATATTATGGTTGTTGACTTATGGATCTAGTTAATCTAATGGAACCATTCTCCTCAATTAAGATTGAGATGTATGTGTATACAACTTAAGATAGTAATGAAAAACCATTGACTAGTAAAAAGTCAATGTGACGCTGTAATTATTGAAATGTTTAATCATCCACTATATCTTTTTGGTTAAAAGTTAGCCTTGGATTTGTACATAAATTGACTTTGTAGATGGCTCCAAATTAAGGGGAACAAAACACAATGAAATTTCATTAATTAACTTCTTTCCAATAATTTACTTTTCTTAATACAATCAATTTTTAAATGTTGATTACAAACCTTGATAGGATGAGGATATTTGGACTAATTGTTGTAATTAGAAAAATCAAAGATGCGACAGGTGTAATACCTTAAGCTCTTAGGATTTCTTTTCCATAAACAAGCTTCACACATGTGATATTCATAGGAAAAGCAATAAAATAATGTAATATTTTTATGTTGTGTAAGGCAATAAAAATTCATTTTATATTCCATGAACCCCATAAATCCATCAATATTATCCTCTACTCATGCTTTGTTTATTCAATTCATATACACCATAGAACATCATAAACCATTCAGATTTGAAGGCTACGCACCACAATTTTAAAAGCTACTCTCAGGTTCTAGTGCCAGATTTCTAGTATAGACTTTGAAAAATTATAACTAATTTTAAAAAATTTGAAATCAAGTGTGTGATGACTTTCTAGAAAGTTATAGATGTTAACTAGAGGCTAAAAATAATTTTAGACCAAAATAGAAGCTTTTTGCCCATAATAAATGATGGAACAATAGCAAGTTGTGCCTTTGATACTAATATACAACTTCAAAATTTTGGTTCTCCCTCTACAGACCTCTAAATGAGGTGCTCTCAAGTGCTACAAAAATTTTAGCATGTCTAGTTTATGTATGTAAAATTTCATAGCCATTAGACACCATTTGGCCTATGGATGACATAGAATAAGAAAGTGACAAGATGAATAGTGCACCCAACCATTCTGAAATTTCTTTTCCAATTTTAAAAAATCATAATAAATTCTCTAGAGCTAGAATTTGGGTGTTCTTTGGATCTATGGAAATTTCTAGGAGAGATTTACTTGTTGGCCAAATTTCATGGGAAAACTCACTCATTTGGTTAATTTTTGGCTTAGCCCACAATATGATCATATTTGTTGTTCCATATGGTTCAAATTGGTGCCAAAATGCCTTCTTCCTTATCCAAGGCCACTTAGGCACGTCCAAAACCATAATCCCAACCTAGGGAGACATGCAATTTGATTCAAAACCTCATGGATCTCATTTCCACTATGCTACATGCTTACATACACATTGGAAATCAAGATGTATAAAGGGGTTTTTAGTATCAAAATCACACATTATCATTCATATTGCTTCAAAATCATTATATACATAATGTCTACATATATATGAGTGTGCTCAAATGCCTACATCACATATGTAACATGTATTTACAACTTTTCATAGCAAAATGCATTTACAAAGCCTATTTATCTACACATGTGTCAAAGGCTTACTTCTTAGGCTTGTTAGTTCCCACTCCTTGGTCCACTTGACTCACCTAGTCATGCTTAGACACTGGAGAAGAAAAAGTGAGATTTTAAGAATTTTAATAACTCTTAACCCTTTCAATCATATATAATAGTCATGCTTTCAAGACAAAGGATGCATATATGAACATTTATCTACTAATAACTATACATAAAATCATTTTCCTATGCAAGAAACTCATACAAATCATATGTTGGCCTTTTAGAGTATTGGTTTAACCTTACTCCCTTTTCTTAGGACTTTTAGATTTGCTTCACCCATTTTCAATAGACTTTTGACTAAGCTTTACTCTTCTTAAGACCTTTGGCTTTGTCTCAGCCAATCCTAAGGACTTTTGGCTTATCCTCACCTTTCCTAAGGGACTTTTGGTTTCACCAAGCTCATTCAAGCCAAAATAGCATTCATAAAACACATGTTATGCATATAATGGTACCATGGCATGTAGAAAATAGCTATACACATTTCTCATGTCATAAAACATACTTACACACATCTAAGACAAGAAAACAACTAAGCATGCATAAGAGAAAAGCTAGAGAGCTACCTTGAATGTAAACACATACACTTTTTCTTGATTGCTCCTTCCCTCTTTTGGTCAAACACTTGCAAGTGGATAGAGTATGATTCCTTTGGCCTAGACACATCAAATAGGATCCAATTACACTCTTAAAATAAACTTTAACACCACACACTCAAGGGAAGCCTACTTGTTTATAAGTACCGATTATGGTTCTATAAAACATCTAATGAAGCAACTACTAAAATTTAAGATCTTGGCTCTTTTCTTTCCTTCAATCTATGACTCTTGACTCCATTTAGACTTCTTGGAGCCTTCACACAACCATTTTGAAGAGCCTAACTATATATTGCTTCATTATGTCACATTATAGAACCTATAGCTCCAACTCTCAATCTATGGCTTCTAAAATTTTTTCAAGGCTTCCTCTCATCTTCTTCCATAATATATAGTCTCAAACTAAGCTTAAAAGATTTGAAAACACTCCCTTGGTCCTTCCTTCATGCTTGGCCGAGCCTATGCCTCTCATTAGTACCCGTGGACTTTTAAATTTTTCCTTGAAGGAGGAGACACTTGGGAGGCTTCCTAAGAATCTTAGGAACTCATTTAAACTCTCACATAACCTAGAACACCCTTGGATTGAATTAGATTTTGCACTACATTTATGAATCCCTAGTTTTACTATCTTGAATTTCAATGGTTCTCTCTTGAATTTTTTTGCATTATGTTAACTTTCACACTCTAAAACCTAGGTTTTCTACTTGGTTTGGGTTAGAAATAATTCCCTCTTAGCTGTTCTCTCCTTGGCCGTACCACACACTAAAAGAAGTAAGGAAGAAGAAGTAACAAAACAAGAAGAATTGCCTTAGTTTCTTGGTTCCTTCAAGAGCTTTTTCACTTGGTGTAGACTTCTCCTTGAATTCCTACTATTTTCCGTTTGAACCAAACCCAAAAACATCACCATATCACATATGAAACCATAGTAATGAAGGTCGCAAGGAGGGGAACAACTTTAAGGAAGGAAGAAGCTTGAATTTCCTTAATTTCCATACCTTTTCTCCTTGTTTTTCCTTCCTTTTTTCCTTCTCCTTTGGTACATCTCTCTCCTTAGAGTGAAAGAGAAAAGGGGCGCTTCATATATCTAAAAGGGATCCAACAAAAGCTTTTCAAAATGCCAATTTTGTTCTTCATTCTTAACTTTTTTGTTTTAGGTTCATTTTAACTCCTTTTTAAATTGTCTTATTTATTAGAAAATTTAGGTCCTCTAACTTATAAAATAGTTTTAGAATCACTCAATTTAGTTTAAGATCATTCCAAACTGTTCAGTTAAAGTTTTGGTCAACTAATGACTTAAATTGCTCATTGAAGGGATTTTAACTATTTTAGGAGTTCCTATGATTTTCAAGGCTTCTAAGAACTCTCAAAAAACTCAAATTTTTTATCAAATTTTTCATTTAAAAAGCCCTTTTGTAAGTTTTTCAAAAAGTTCTTATATTTATGAAAATGTAATTATACTTTTGGTAATTTTATTAAACTACTTTGGCTCCTTATTTTTTATTATTTAAAATTTTATCCTAATTTTATTTGGCCTTAAATTATTTATTTCAGTGGACTTGCTTTTATAACTAACTCATTTTGGTATTTTTACGAAAAACTAGATATTACAACAGGAGTAAGCATACATAATGAATATATTGTTTTCCTGTTATCTATTTTTTAGGCCCATTTGAAGCATAAGCCCTCTACTTTTGTCCTTCTTTCATATAGAGACAAAATTTGTTGTTATTTTAGCATTAAGGTAAGATAAAGACAATTGTTTAAAATATTTTGCTCTTTTTTATTTTGCTTTAGGCAAAGCCATAATTCTTTCTTCCAAAAATCAAATTTGTTTTTTTGTTTGCATTTTGCAACCACATTCATTTGATATTCAAACAACAACCTCTAAAATTAAGGCAACTCAAGTATGTTTTAAGGCCAATTAATCTATCAAAACATTTTAACTCCTATTCAATTACTTTTTAAATTCATGAAAATAGTTTTGAAAATGTTAACTTATATTCATTTATCTAACTAA
Source organism: Erythrophleum ivorense (assembly GCA_026724425.1). Taxonomy (NCBI): domain Eukaryota; kingdom Viridiplantae; phylum Streptophyta; class Magnoliopsida; order Fabales; family Fabaceae; genus Erythrophleum; species Erythrophleum ivorense. The sequence continues at coordinate 2,112,370 of JAIUCV010000024.1, forward strand.
TTAATGCTAGTGATTTAGTGTGGTGGCATTTTAATTTTATGCTATTATGCTTCATATATTCTTTTTTATAACTGATGAAAGATATATGATAGTAAAATTATCAAGTCAGCTTATATTTTTATATATCCTAAGGTCAATTAGGCCAGTTTACATGTGGAATGATAAGAGATTAAAAATTCTAAAGTGTTAATTGTTTGCCCTTTGTTTTCTTGTGAACAATTTTACCATTATGCTCCTGAAGAAATAGTGAAAACCATACTATTCCTATCGCCTTGTTATGCAACACCCTATTATTTTGCCATTACACTCAAGATTATTAGCATGCTTGCTTTTGACAAATAGTGTACATTATATGAAGTGTTTTGTAAGTCCTCTTTTAAACCATGCGCATTTGTTTATTAAATTCATAATGTGTACATGTTATTGTAGATTCTTAATCTAATAAGATACTCTATCTTTGGCAATGAAGTTAGTTTAAAAAACTACTAATTGAATCTCTCTTATTTTTCTCATTACTAACAAGGCTCTTGAAAATTAAAGAGAGATTCTACAATTTTGTAAAAAGCTATGCATCACAATTGGCCAATCAATTTGTACTCTTTATATATCTACATCAATATTTAAAAGTAATAGGCATAGCAAAGCCCCAAGGTAGTAAGGTCGAAGCATACCAAGGATCTAAAAGCATAACAAGGCCCCTTAACATTTTCTAAACTATCATAACATAGCTGAGTCCACAATAGATTGACAATCAAATAGTTAACATAATCATGTATCATTTCACTAAAATATCATCATGTAACAATAATTAACACAATTTCATAGACACATGTGAATAGAATTAAAACTTGGGTTACCTTTTACAATTGTTATCCGCTTACTATCAAGTTATTGTTACCTTCCATATGTGCACCTTAAGCCTAATAATCATATAATCATAAATATATTACATTAATTCCAAAAAAACACATAAAATCACAAAAGTTGAGGAATTTATCTGACTTAAGGTTTCTAAAGTCTGAATTTCTCATTTTAGCCAAAAATTCTAGCTCCAACCAATTAAGCTCTCCCAATTTCACACATAAGAAGGAACCCAACAAGAACTTAAACTTAGAGATGAAATTTATAGGGAAAACAATCATAGATAAAGAAGATAGATTCACTAAACTTTAAGCCCACTTTTTCTTTTTCTTTTCCATTAAAAACCTTTTAAGATTTTCAAATCTATTGACCTACAGTTCTATAAATAATAACCATATTAGACATTGTTTAGGCAAACTCAAAGAGTAAAAGGAGTAGAAGAGGTTTCTCTTCACTTGTTTAAGTTAGATGTCATGTCTTCTATAAAACCATATTTATCTATCTTGTCTCATGCCATTTCTACTCTTATTCCATGCATTTCATGACAAAGCAAGAAGGGTAGCATGAGAACAATGCATATACATGTACTTTGCCTCTGTTAAAATTTTTTCTTTGGAGTCCCAAGGGCCATATGGATTCATGTATCATATTCTCATATTTAAATGCATAGATACAACTCATTTCCACCACCAAAATTGGGCTAAAAGTCGTGCAAGGTAAGAGAACATATGAAATTCATAATTCATCATTATAGCCTTAGCCAGAATTTTGCCATTTCTGTCATAAACTTTAAAAAATCATAACTAATTCTAGAAAAATCAAAATCATACATTATTTGCCATTTTGGAAAGCTACACATTTTTAATTTATGTTAAAAATATGACCAATGCATGAAACACAATATAAAAAATATTTGACATTCGAAAAAGTTCGAAAGTCTGATTGGTTATTGGTACTATCATAGCTTTCTACTATAAATTTTAAAAATGTCTAATTAATTTCAAAAAAATTCAATCCACACAAATAGTGCTAATCTAGAAAGCTACAGATGTTAGCTAGAGAAAAAAATAACTCCAAACTAGTTCAAGCATGCCTAGATCTCAAAACCCAATCAAACAATACTTAAGGTCAATTTGAATGCTTGATACTTGATAGAATTTTAAAAAATTTATATCTCCCTCTCTAGATATTCAAATGAGGTGCTTCTAGTTGAATAAGTCACTAAGAATATTTGGTTTTTGTCTATAAAATTTCATGATAATTGGACATCATTTGACCCTTAAGTGATAGAATTTATTTTTTGACCTGAGTGAACAGTGCATCAGACCAAATTTAGAAAATTTTTCAATTTTGAAAATTCATAAAATATTCCATAGACCTTCAAAAATTCTACACTTTAACTTCCCAAAAAGCTCTCAACAAGCTCTAAGTGCATGCTAAGTTTTAGATCAATAAGAGCTCATTTGGATAAAAAGTGGTATAAGTTTTTAAAATGGTCAAATTTTACTCCATAACAGGTATCAAAATGTCTAAATGGTCTCCTTTGATATTTGGCACCCCTTAGGCAAGTTTAAAAGCATGAATATGACTTATATGAACTACCTAAGTGGTCTCAAATCTTATACACCTCAATTTGACATTTTCACTTCCATTTATACATACATTTCTATAATGCTAGTTGGCCATTACATGTGTAAATTGCACATTCTTATGCATGTGACCTTAGCTCTCATTTATATATAACATATCAACATAATTACACATACTCATATGGTTACATAACAATCTCATCAAGGGATTACATCATATGCCATGTGTATAGCTAAAAAGGAAGCAAAACTAGACATCTTCATATACTTTGATGTCAATCTTCTTCTTCTAGGCTTGGTGGCCTCCAATACCTTACTCAATTGTCTCACCAAGCATGTTAAGACATTGAAGAGGAGTGGATGAGATTCAAAGAATCTCAATAGCTTATCTCTCATTCAATCACACATAAAGTATGCAATACAAGTCTCACAATTGCATACATAAGTATATTAACATGTACAATCATTTAAGAAACATTCTTGGCATTTGAAAAAGTCATACATGGCATATACAGGCTTGCCAAGAAAGTAGATTAGCCTCACCCATTCACTTCTAGATTTTGGACTTGCTTCACTTATTCTTTAAAAAGTTTTTAGACTCAACTTTACTCTTGGGAGTCAACCTCACTTTTGGGAGACTATTTGCTTTATCTTAACCAATTTTAAAGGTTCTTGGCTCATCCTCACCATAGCTAAAATTTCTTGGCTCATCCTTACCATAGCTAAAGGTTCTTGGCTTCACCATACTCAAGCAGACTAAAGCAAGCATTATAAACATCATTTAGAAATGTAATACATTATTATGGTATTATGGCATATGAAATCATGCTAGAATATTTTTTATAGCTTAAAACATACATACATACATTCAAGACAATGTAAATACACATCTATGCATGAGAGAAGGTGGAAAAAGCTACATTGCTTGTATTTTGCACACTTTTTCTTTAAGTCTTGAATCCTCTTCCTTGACTTCACACATCCAAGAAGGTGGAGATCACTTCTCTTGACCTAGACACATCATGGAAGCTAATTATACTCTTGAATCACATTCTAAGGCCACACAATCACTAGAAAAACTAGGTGACTCATAAGGCTCTTTTATGGTTTCATAATGCACTTAATGAAGCAACTTTAAGAAAATATCATCTTTGCTCCATTCTATCTATTCATTTATGATTCTTAACTCCATTTAAGCCTATTGGAGTCATCATATAATCCATTCTAGGAGTCTAATTAGGTGTTGCTTCTTTAAGTCATATTATGGAACATATAAGGTCATCTCACTATCTATGGTTTCTAAAATTTTTTCAAGGCTTCTTCTCATATTCTCCTATCATACATAATGCAAAACTAAATTTGGAAGAAATTAAAACACTCCTTAGGTGCATGGACTCTCCTTAGCTGAAGCTATGATTCCATAAGGCACCAATGGAGTTTCCTTGCTTCCTTTGATGGGAGAAACATGTAGGAAGCTCTCTTGAAGTCTTAGGAACTTATATAAACACTTAAATATCATAAAATATGGCTAGGGTTCATGATAGAGTTTAAGGTGCAATCAAATCCCTAAATTTCAGAACTTGCATTCCAAAGCTCTATTTTCAATTTTAGTTATATATTCTTAATCCTCACATTCCATAACCTTTGGTTCCATCAAGGACACATAAAAAAAAAACTCTACTCCTCACTTTCTCTCTCTAGACCTAAGCTTAAATGGCTTAAAAATACAAGATTTTACAAGTATTTCAAGTGAAGATTTACCTTAAAATGGAGCTCTTTTCACGTAAATTTTTTTTCACTGATTGATTTCTTGAAAAAAGTTCCTTTTTGGCTTGGTTAAACCTGATGTTGTTGTTTAGAAAATTAGAAAATTAGACTACCTTACATAATGTTATTGTTTCCCTAGAAATTTCTTCAAAGGACCTTACCCACTTCAAAAATTTTGCAAGAATACCATCTCAGTGTTTCTATGGATTTCCTTTTATGTAACAATGGCCTTGATTCCATTGACCATATTTTCTTTAATTGTGATTTTGCTAAAACTATTTAGTTTGCTTCTCCTCTTGGCCTTCATGTTGATGCCTTCTATGACCAAGAGATTATTCAATGGCTCTTCAAATGGTTTAAAGATACATGGTAGATGATCAGATGATTTATTTCACAAAGTTTATAATTGTGACATTCTAAAATGCTTGGCAAACTAGGAACGAGGTTATACACAATGTAATATCCAGTTTTCGTTTAAACATAAAAAATGAGTCAGTATAAAAGCTAACTCCCTAAAATGAATGAGTTAGGGTCTTATAAAATTAAAGTGACTCTAGACACCTAAGAATGAGAATCCAAAGCTTAGACTACTCTGAAAATAGAGCTAGGATAGTCAAACAAAAATGGAATGAAAAAGTAACAAAACATAATGGCAATTTTGTAAATTCAAATAATTTTTTAAAAACTCACAGAAGGATTTTTTAAATGAAAAATTTGAGCTTTTCGAGGTTCTTAAAGGCCCTGAAAACCATGAGAAGCCCTAGGACAGTTAAAACTCCTCCAGTGTATATTTTTTAATGTTAGTTAACCCAAATTTTGATCTTTTCATTCAACAAGGTTTTTAATCCAAATTGAGTGATTCCAAATCTATTTTATAAGTTACAAGATCTAAATTTTATGATGAAAAATGTGGTTCTTGAAAAGGAGCTAAAATGAGTCCAAAATGAAAATGCCACAAAAGCAAAATGTATATGGAATTTTTAATGTATAATTTCCTTTTAATTGTTTTGTATAAGTGGCGTCCCACCCTAGAGCTTCTCCTAACCGACTTTGTTCTATCCAAAATAGAGGAACAATCTACCTAAGAGAGACACCCAAGAAGGAGGCTTAAGGAGGGGGAATGAACAAGGAGAAAGGTATGGAAATTCAATACTTTTTATGATTTAACTTTTAGAAACCTTGTTCTCCTCTCTTCCCTTTTTCTTTCCATGGTTTTGGTTGGTAATATAAGGCTCTCTTGGACTTGATTCAGAAGGAGAATATTAGACTTTGAAAGAGGAGGCTATAGCAAAAGGAAAGACTCTTGAAGAAGCTAGGAAACCAAGGTAATCTCCTTGCTTTTATTGCTTCTCCTCTTTACTTCTTGTATGGGATGGTTCGGCCAAGTGAAGAGCAATTGGGAGAGAACAATTTTTGACCAAAACTAAGTGTGTAACCTAGGTTTTAGGCTATAAGAACTTAAGAAATACAATGAAATTTGAAGAAAAACCATTGTAATTCAAGATAGCAAAGTTAGAGATCCTTAAACATATTCTAAAATATGGGTGTTTCTAAGAATTTCCAAGCTTATTTAAGAGTTTATTTAAGTCTCTAAGATCCCTAGGAAGCCTTCTAAGTGCCTCTCCTATTAAGAAAAAATTGCAAACTCCATAAGCTCTAAATCCTAGCTATGTCTCGGCCAAGCATAAATGGAAGGGCTAGGGAGTGTTTTAATTTTTTCTAAGCTTATTTTAGTACCATATGTGATGGAAGAAGATGAAAAGAAGCTATGGAAAAAATTTAAAAGCCATAAATTAAGAGTTGGAGGTATAAGTTCTATATTGTGACTTAAGGAAGCAACTTGTATCTAGACTCTTGGGAATGACTATGTGATGGCTCTAAGGATTCTAAATAGAGTCAAAAGGCCTAGATATAAGAAGAAAATGAAGCCAAGAGTTTGAATTATGATAGTTGCTTCATTAGGCCTTTTATAAAACCATTATGCAACCATGGAACCAAGTGTGCTTCTTTAGTGTGTGTTTAATGCTAAGGCTTATTTTAAGAATGTAATTGGATGTTATTTGTTGTGTCTAGGCCAAAGAAATCAAGTTCTATCTAATTGTAGGTGTGACCAAAAAGGGAGGAGAATGGCCAAGGGAAAGAATTACGTTTATTCCAAAGTAGCTCTCCATCCTTTCTTGTGTGCATTTATGATTGTATGAATGTCATTAGATGTTTATATGTGTATTTGAATCTTAGGACATGCCATTTTCTATTGTTTGATTACTATGGTACCATTATGTTTTCTTGTATTGTTTTTTGTTGTCACATTGCTCTTATGAGTGAGATTGTGCCAAAAGTCTATTGGAATGGATGAGGTGAATCCAAAAGTCCCTAGGAATGGGTGAGACAAGGCCAAAAGTCTCAAGGATGAGTGAGGCTAAGTCAACAGTTCCTAAACAAAGGGTGAGGTTAATCCAAAAGTCCCAAAATAGGGTGAGGCTAGATCAAGAGTCCTTTGAGCATGTGCTTAGCTTTGATATGTTTCTATGGCATGGAATTTATGAATTTAATGGCTCTTGAAAGTGTTTATGACATACTTGTATTCTTTGATATGATTACATGCCTTACTTGCTTATTTGAAAGGGTGTTTGAGATATTGATATTCTTTGAATCTCACCTCTTTCCCTCTCCCACCTCACCATATCTAGGTGGAGCTCAAGGAAATTAAAGTAAGAGCCAAGGAGCATGATTGACTATTCTTTGGCACTAGTGTAGTTCTTGACATAATTAAATGTCAAAGTTTGTATGTATATATTATTTTTGAAATGTAAACCCTTGGGCAAATGCAAAGGCATGTAAATATAGTGTATGAACCACAGTTGGAAGCAAATGAATGAGAAATTATATTTTGGCCACTTGGGAGCCTATTCTTGAATGTATATTCTTGCATGTGAAAAACTGAGTTTGACATGTATAATGTTTTAGACCATTTGATAAGCTTATACATTATGTGTTTATACTTCAAAATGTGCTCAAGGTGTGGTAGAGTGAGTAAGAGGCCATTGGGAACTAAATTAACCCTTATATGGTACCAAAATTACCATATTTTTTAACTATATCAAAGTCTAACCAAATAAGCTAGTTTTTGTATGAAATTTGGCATGCATATAGGCCTTACCTAGAGCTTTTCACAGAGCTAAAGAACACCCAATTTAGATTTCTAAAGAATTTTTTATGATTTTTTAAAATTAGCAAAATTTGACAGATTTGGCAAATATACTATTCATTTGGTCAGTTGCTTACTCAGTGTCATATATAAGTTAAATGGTGTCCAATGGCTATAAAATTTTATAGACATAAACCAAACATGATAAATTTTATATGGCCATTAAGATCACCTCATTTGGAGGTCTATAGAGGGAGAACCAAATATTTGAAATTCCATATCAGTATCAAAGATATAGTAGTACCTTTGTTATTGTTCTATCAATTTTCAGGGGCTAAACACTTCTGTTTTGGTCTAGAATTATTTTTAACCTCTAGTTAACATCCATAGCTTTCTAGAAAATCTATCATATGCTTGATTTTGATTTTTCTAGAATTAGTTATGAATTTTCAAACTTCATATCAAAAATCTATCAACTAGATTCGAGAGCAATTTGCAATTTTTCAGGTATTTGGCTTCAAATTTATGTTACATGGATTGTTTTATGATGTATATGATATATGATTTGTATGGATTAATATGTGGAGAATGATATTGGTGAGCTCATATAACCCACGTAACATGAAATGGAAATTTTAGACCCTACATAATGCAATAAATACCAATATTTTTAGTCCTTTTCTTTGGAATTATATGGAATCACGCAGGAGCACTAGTCTAAGAAGGCTAATGAATTATGGTATTACACACAAAGGCATCATGGCAAGCCCTTGGAATTCTTTCAACCAAATATTCATTAACCTAAGGAGTAATAAGAAGGCTAATTTGAAGCCCAATAATTATAAGGGCCCTCCAAATCCTCAAATTTTTAAATTAGATCTATAAAGCAAGAGATGGTCATTGATAATGGGCAATCACAAAAGGTGAAAAGGTAGGAAAGGGCTTGTAGTATCCCCATTAATTTTTTTTTCAAGGATAGTTTATTAGGAAATGGGTGATGACCAACGAAAAAGACCTCCTAAAATTGCCTTCTCCTTAGTGGCCATCAAGAATATTCTCTTATGGATTTCTAAAAATGATTTGATTGCAAATCCTTTCAAATATAACATCTAGATAATGCTTATTGATAAACTCACTCAAAGAGCAATCATAGGAATTTTTCCTCTATTGGCCAACAACTTATGCATCAAGAAGGACATCCTTTGCTTCGTGACTTCTTTTAACTCTTTTGAACCTTGTTTAGTTTCAGAGAATAAAGGAGTTTACTAGAAGAATATGTTAACAAGTCACTTAATTGATCCACTTATCTTTTAACTTTTGCTCTTTTTTTCTTATTTCTTATTCCTTGTATCCAAAAGACTTGGCCATAGCTTAAATAGTTATTGCATTATGTTGGCATGCAAGGGACTTGTGCTCAAATCTAGAAAGTCTACCCACACATCTTTTTTGCTATTTTATTCCCTTAAATGCTTAAATCACCCCCACCATTTTTGCTAATTTCAAAATTGCCATGGGTGTATCATATATTTTTTTCTAAGTGTCTAAAACTTCTTTCTTCCTTCCTTATTTTTAGCTCATTCTTCTTCTTTATCTCTCTTGAAAACTCTACCATCCTCATCCATGTTGTTGTTTATGCTTTCTCTCAATTACTCCCTTAGTCTGAAATACCTCCAAAAGTTGATAATAAAGAACCTTTGAACAAGTGAGTTCCTACACCTGAGTTTCAATTCTATTTCCTTATTCTTCATTACTCCTTTTAGCTATGCAAATTTTAGCTGCTATCTAATAATTTTAGGAGTTTTTTCTTCTTTCCATTTTAGCTATTGACTTTTCCTTTGTAGTTGTGTTTTTTGTTAGGTCAACTCTTTGTTCATCCCAATTGCACTTCTCTCAGGTAGGTAACTCCTTTCCTATATCTTTTTCCTCTATTCTTCATGCTTAGCTACTTTCTTTTTGTTGTGAGAATTTTAGCATCTTAAGATGCTTCCCCACACTTGGAATTTCATTTTTTCAACTATTCTCCTTTCTTGATCATGGATTTACTTGAAGTTCTTTGGGGTGTTGGTTGGGATATTGGAAAGTAAATTTAAAATCACTAGCCTTGTTAAGTTGATGCTCTTTCCTTGTTGGCTTTACCATAGTTGAGTCCAAAGAGAACTTTTTTTATTTTCTTTTTGTCTTATAGAGTGTTCAAAGAAAATTTAGGGCTTTGTGATTGTTAGGTAAAAAAATGGCTTACTTTATGTATTAAAAACTAATTTGGGAATTTACATGAATTAGGACTAGCATGGATATAAAAGTTAAATCACTTGGTGGGTAACTTGATGAGTAAAGTAGTAGAATTAAATCAATAACATAGTCACTCCTTGTTAGATGGTGAGACTGGGGGAATAGGAATCATCCATAGGATTTAAGGTGTTGGTTAGATAAGTAAATTTAGCTCTTGTGCATTTTCAAAACAAATTGTGATATGATTACATTATGGATAATTTTAGAAGTCTCAAGACACATTGCCTATCTAGAAATTTATGAGAAGGTAATAGGAAATTCTACCCAAACATGGTTGGTTAGTGAGTAGATAACATTCCACTACATGTTTTCATACCTTAAATTTCAAACTTTATATGTTTTTCCCTTATGAGATATAATACGCTCTTAAACTCATGATTTTACTTATATTCATCTTTAACTAAGGAACAATTTCCACTATGTTTTATTACGTTCATTTATAAGTTACTTGATCCAAGTATGGAATTAACAAAAATGATTTTGAAATTGTATTAAAGTTTCCATGTGGTTACTTGTGAAAGGTATTTTATAGATGAACTGAATTAGTATAATTCCATACATGACTATGATTTTTTTATGGAAAGATTAACAATAAAATGCTAATTGCTAATGACAATCTTGTTAGCCTTTAGTATGCCTTGATTAAAACCCAAGGTAACAAGGGTGTAAGTCCCCATCAACACATGTGGTATAAACGGAAGAAGTTGATATGGATAGTATACTTGTGACGAATTGATTATTTATCCATATGAGTTGTATGCTCACAATAGATTGGTTTCTTACCCACATGGTATGTGTGTCCATGACAATTATACCATTCTTATGAAAGTCCTTCCAATAAAAATATTTTGAAAGAACTAAATTATAAACCTTGACGTGAAATTTTTAGAAATTACATACATTATATTATTGATATTCTTACTATTTTTTTAATGTGTTCTTGTCAAAACTCAGTATGTGAGATATGTATTCTCACATTTGAACCTTTATAATTCATTTATTATGTTGTGAAACATGTTCTTTAAATTAAAGTTAGAGAAGGAACTGCATTTTCATATGAAAATTTAGAGATGGAGATGATAATTATACATTCATAATCATATTTTTGAGAAAGAATATAATGGAAGTTACCTAGTTAGAGAGCAAATGTCTTGAACAATGTTAGATTTGGAGCAAAACTATGAATTTGGGATAAAGAATGATATCAAATTAAGTTATTAAAAACTAAAGGGTAAATATATAAATTTATAAATAAAATTTGATATTCCCTCGTTTTGCCCCCAGTGTAGAAGGGAACAAAAATTAGTATTTTGGGGAGAAAAGGATGGAAATACTTGCTTTTTATTCCATTCTTACTTTAGTTTTAAAACTTCTGACATGAGAAAAATTTTCTTTTCTATTGTATCTCTTTCAATTGCATTGGTTCTCATCCATCCAAGCATAATGTGCAAAGCCTAGACTCAAACTTATAAAATAAAGTAGGTAATACGTCATGAAAGCTAGGGAGGGACATACCTTATTACAACCTAAAATAAAAGTCATAGAAAAGAAATAACACTTTTATCAATATTACAAATGAAAAAAATATAATAAAAAAAGAAAAATAACACACCTTTAAACTCTTTCTGAGTTTTATCTCCTAATTAGTTTTCTTTCTCTTAGGAATAATATCCAATGTCGCAAATCTGGAGAGTGAGATGTAAAAACCACAGAACAGCCCAAAAAAAAAACACTCTTATAAGGAAGATAAAAAGACTTCAATAAAGGAGGAAAGAAATTCAATGAAAAAAGTGCTCCGATGGAAGAAGGGATTGGGGCACACAAACAAGAAACTATAAATCCTTTGGAACATTTAAAGGACCCAACAAGTGGGGCTTATAAGTTGTAACCCAATCGAAATTAACCCAAAACTTCTATTGGGCCAAGGAAATCCATGACTTTCCGTAGCGACCCAACCCATTCCCATAATGTTCCTGAACCTATTTCTTCTTGCTAAAGGCTCGGTGAGAGCCAATGTAGCGAGAGCTTTTATAATTTCAGAAGATCTCGCTTCGAGAAAGAGCGAAGAAAAAAGGCAAAATCTTGCACCAAGAAAACGAGAGACAAATGGTGGTAGAAGATACATCAAAGTCTACTACTACTGACGATCAGATCAGTAACAGCAACACAAACCCTTACCCCAGGGCTCGTGACTCCGACGAGGATGAACTCGAGGAGGGAGAGATCGTCGGAGAAGATGACTCCGCTACTTCGAAGGCATCTTCCGCCATCGTGCGTCAGCCTCACCCGCTTGAGAATTCTTGGACCTTCTGGTTCGATAACCCCTCTGCCAAGTCCAGGCAAACCGTTTGGGGAAGTTCTATCCAATTCATCCATACTTTTGCTACTGTTGAGGACTTTTGGGGGTGAGACTTTTTTATTTTTTCATGTTTTCCTATATTTATTCTTCATTGGTTTATATCTGGATTCTGTTTGTTTGGCTACGGAGAAAATTGATACCGTATATTCGAGAAAGTGCAACTTGGATCATTATTTAGTCTGAGTTTCTACGTTTAGTTCTTAGTAATCTGACATAAATTTTGGGCGGAGAATTTTCGTATATCAGAATGTTAGCTTCTTGAGTTTTGAGTGAGATAGGAAATTTGGAGTAACAAGAAACTCATTTCTTTGACCAAAATACAAATAAGTTCTTGAATTTTGAATCATGTGCAGATAATTTGACCTTCAAAACTTAATGAATCCCCCAAACTCTAGATTTTGTGTAGATAATCTCTGCCATCAATGAATCTATTAATTTATTGCGGAAAAGGTGATACATATGATGAAATGGCCCCTAAATTCTATTTTTGGTGCAATAGCCTCTTAAACTTTTATGTCACGTTCAATAAATCTCTTGTTATGTTCCACTTTCTCTAGTAAAATAACGGCTTCACCAACTACATGGAATTACTTACGCATAATCTAGGTTAGGGGTATTTGTCGGCTCGATTGACCTTGGGGCCTGCCCTAGCTCGGTCTAATTGGGCCGACCCGGGTCAGGCTAAAAATATAAATAGACATAATTTTAAACAAAACTATTTCGGGCCACGAGCGAAAGTATGTTCTGTCCAACTTGTTCTAATAATTACTTTTTTTTTTAAGTTATTAATATCTTATCGTCTTATATTTTTCTTAATTTTTATTTCATTTAATTATCTCTGCATATTGCAATTTTTATTACCTACGTAAATATTCTTTATTTCTTAATTATTTTTATCATTGATGTGAATTTTTACTGACATTTCTTTTGTTGAATAATGAAAATATATATATTTACCTAAGACTAATTATGTTAATATATCTTATATTTTACTTGATAATACTAGACTATTTTTTTATTACTGATACAAATATAAGAGTTCTAAAAGTCCATTGTTTTGAAATATATACCTTTAAGTTTGTAAAACAATATTTTTATATTATAAGAATCAATTCATAAAAAAAAATTAGTTTGAGGCGGCCCTAACTCGTCCTATTCCAACATAAATCGGACTTATTAGGGCCGGATAAGGTATGGTATAAAAACAAGCCCGATATCTTAATCGAGTCAGGCATTGACATACTATATGTTCAGTTTGGCCCTGCCCATGTACAGTCCTACTTATTAGGGCTGTCCTAACCTAATCCTAAAATTGGATTTCTCTAGGCAAAGTCGGGTCACGAGCATAAAAATACGTCCAAGACCCTAATCGGATCGGGTTTCGGACCAAGCATCGCCCTGACCCGACCCTGCTCATGTACACCCCTAATCTGGGTCCAATTAAAATTTTGACGGTCAAGGTTATCCATTCATGACCCAAACTGTTGGGGGTTTTGTGCATTTTGGTCTATTTCTTTCTTTCTTTCTTTTTTTCAACACTGTGCAATTGATGAAAAAGGGCTCATGAGTTGAAATTTTGTTAATTAATACTTGATGGTCGCGTTTGTGGTTATTGCTGTGTTGCTTTCTTGCAATCAAAGTGTCTTTCTTTTTTTCCCCTCTCCTGGGTCTTGGTCCGAAATGATGCAATTTGCTTCTCTCTTTAGTTCCTTTCCATTTCTTATTCTTTTTCTTCTTTTGTTTTTTTTTTTTTTTTTGGGGGGGGGGGGTGGTTAGCTGGGAGTGACAAGGGGATTGAAACTATAACGTAAAAGGTGTTTACGATTCACATGCTTGGTATGGCCGGTGAAAGCAATTAAAAGTAGCAGGGTTAAATAATTAAGGATGCAAGATTTTAATACCCTTTAGGGGATGATGAAGATGCCTTGGAAAATGGAGACATCCTATAAATCAAATAATTTTATATACCTCTTTACCTGACACAAACATCTGAAATGCCTCCATCCATCCTAGATGCCAAGCCACGAAAAAAAAAAAAATTGATAACATTGCATTGTTGAAATGGCAGGGTTGGAAAGGGGGAATGGGTTTGAATTTTACAGGTCATAATTCTTTTATAATGTTTGTTGTGATTGCCTCCCAATACTCAAATGTCCGATGCAACATGACTTGTTTCTTGCAGATGTGTTCTAGGCCCTTAACTCTAACTATCCTTTCTTTTCTTTCTATTTCTTTTTTCTGGTCCAATGCTGCAATGTCTATGTTCTATAAACCGGCAGACTTGGGCTTCAGCTGATATTGTTTGTGTCTATAGGTATTGGATGACAACATTGTTATATTAATCCATATCAACTTCCTAAGTCATTGGCTTCAAACTATGCTCAATCTATTTGTAATTTTTCATGCTAAGTGTCTGTTGTAGCTGCTGTAGTTTTATCCAAAAAGTATAATTCTTAAACTCCATGTAGCTTCTTTTATGCGGATGGACAAAGGTCAGACTATTTTTAATATTTTTTTGTAAAGTAAGTGTTTAACTGCACTGTAAAAGACTATGATTTAGCTTTTTACAAGATTTCTTTAAGCTGCTAATCAGTTTCAGAGGCCACAGTTTATGTAGTTTTGCCTGTACAGTTTTTTATTGCCTTAACTATCAGATTTACTTCAACTAATTGATTGTTATTGCTGCAAATTTTCTTCATTCAGCATTTACAACAACATACATCATCCAAGCAAGCTGGGTGGGGGAGCAGACTTATATTGTTTCAAAGATAAAATCGAGCCAAAATGGGAGGACCCTCTTTGTGCTAATGGGGGGAAATGGACTGTCAGTCCATTCCCTAAGTCGAAATCTGATACCTTTTGGCTATATACTGTACGCTTTAGAATATATGATATATAGACATTAAGAGAACTAATTTTAGAGAATGCTTTGTGATGTTCTAACATATTTTATCTTGTTAACTCCAGTTGCTGGCAATGATTGGAGAACAATTTGATTATGGAGATGAAATTTGTGGAGCGGTAGTAAATGTCAGAAAAAGGGAAGATAGAATTTCTATTTGGACTAAGAATGCATCAAATGAGCAGCTCAGGTAACATTTCTGACCCCCTTTTTTTTTTGGTTTTTTTTTTTTTGGGGGGGGGGGGGGGGGGGGGGGGAGATCAAATGAAGCAGCTTAGGTATTTCTGACCCGCCCCCTTGTCCCCCCATTTTTTTGAGGTATGGGTAGGTGGGTGTTGTAATTGAGGTTTATTTTTTTGGGGGATAAAAACTTACATGTGTCTAAATTTACTAGCTGTTAATTTATAACTATCAGTTGCCAACTATATTGTCACTGTTATTTACTTGTTAAGAGGAAGGCAAAAGATAGGAGTTGTAACATGCTTCTAATTTATTATGTTATCTGCAAAATGTGCACCAAAGGAGGAACTGGGTTAGTTATCATGAAATTGCCCGTGAGACAGTTATTTATGTTATATATAAATGCAAATAACAAGTATTCATGGTTTGAGTAATTCTCTGATGAACAGTTTTCACATCATTTTATATTGTAATTGACATTCTCATGAAGAATTGAAGCATATGGAGCATTTAGCTTTTGCATTAAATTTTTTTATGATCTCCCCCCACCCCCCCCCCTTCTCTCTCTCTTTCTAATACTTTATCATTTTTTCCATGGCTCGACTATTTCTCCCACTCCCTAGTTTCAATAATCCCAAAAGGATTTGCCAATATAAGGTGCTTTAAACTTAGCATCCTATACTAAGTTTGATTTTGCAGCATTTCCTTGATTCGTAGGTTTTTTAGATAAGAGGTGCTGCCCACCGGTAGCAGCTTAGTTTCCTAAGTAAGGCAGATAGTGTCGTTACTGTTGTGTTTTGGCGGTATATATAATTTACTCTTGAAATCTTCCGATCCCACTCTGTATGCTAGTAGGCCAAGAAAACTCCATTGTAGGACCTTTGTGATTGTGTTTGGGTGGCGTTTTCTGCCTATTCTTGCAATTTGAGGATCATCTAAATGATTTTTCTTGTTGCAGCTGAGCATTGGCAAACAGTGGAAGGAATTTCTTGATTATAATGGACCCATTGGCTTTATATTTCATGTAAGAAAGTATTGCCGATTAATGTGCTTCTGCGTTTGTGCTTCTCTTAATATGGAGTCTGACTATTCATTTTTTTCCCCCCCTTTGGTGGCTCGCTATTTCAATAGGAGGATGCAAAGCTGCTCGACAGAGCTGCTAAAAATAGATACTCCGTATGAACCGTCAAATGTCATTAATTAGTGTAGAACACATGTTTTGTTGTTTGTTAAGGCAGTCACCTTTAGCTGCCAGATTTATGTAGAAGATTTTTGTTTCTTCTAAAAAGAAACCTGATGGCTTCTAAACTGAATCCAGGATTGATGCTTGATCTGAAAATAGACGTTGCTACGAAATCGAATCGGCTGAAAGCATGCCCCGAGCACTATTTATGTCAAGTTTTTATCAATTAATTGGGTCAAATGCGACTTAGATCAGTCTGTTTTAATGGAGTTTAAACACCAGATGCGTATTGTCACGGGCGCCACAAATATACATAATTGGATGGAAGTCCCTAAGCTGCAAGACGATGATAAACTAGCAAACAAGGGGTTGCGCCGTTACAATTACAAATTTCGAATACTACTGTTCCCACAGGGAATTGCCGACTCCAAAATTTAAAGTGTTATGACTAGAGATCGAGGCCTTGATAAAATGTAGGCATCTCTTTCATTTCAACATCCCCTTGGAACATGAAAGTTACAATTTCCCTTCCAATATAAATATATGCATTTACAATTATTGTCTGTACCCCTGTGCAAAAAGGTATTAACATGTAGAGCAGGTTGAACAGTATAAAGGCTAATCAATTAAGGAATTTCCCCTTCTTCCCAACCTCCGTTCGAACATCCTCATCTTCGTCTGCGATATACTCATTCTTTAAGAACAAACCCAGACGTTCCAAAGGGTTCGCAAGCTGAGGTTTTATCTGATCCAACTTTACATGTCCGGACATGATATGACAGCGTACACCCGCTCAACATTTCAAGCTCCTTAAGAATCTCCGAGTTAAACTCAATAGTTCTTTCCACCTACAATGAGAGGACAATCGATTGACATTTCATTTTTTCCAAGGCTCAGACAAATTTAAAGACTGAAAAGATAACACAAGGAGAACCTTCTGTATCGCAATTCGGGCAGCTTCTCTTTGTTCTTCTCTTCGTTGCTTCAACTCTTCCTCAGCCCTCTTTTTGGCAGCATCTTCAACAGCTCTGATCTGGGCTTCAATCCTAGCTCTCTCTGTGATGTAGAAAAAAACTAATCATGAACAGCAGTTGTAATCCGACAAGAAATGGTACTTCAAACTTCAGAGTTTCTAATCAGAGAAAAAGAAGGGATCCGGATCTTCTCATATGAAGAAAGAGATAGAGCATGTGGAACCCATTTGAATGGTGGAACCCACTTGAATTGTGGGATCCCACACACAGTGTCTGTCTCCTTATAATGCTAAAGTCATGTTATCCCTAAATGAGAGGATCCAAATCCGGGAAAAAAAGTAGCTCATCTTAGACCCCACAAGAAAAACAATACAAAATGCAAAGGGAATTGCTGCTGCTGGTACCACTACAAAAACTTATAATGCTAATTTATCACAACTAAATTAGCAAACTAGAAGGGAAAACCCAAATGCAAATGCAGGATGACTTCCTTTCATATCAAGGATAAAATTTAAAATCTCTTGCCCTTATCAATACCATGTTAAATGGCGTATAACGAGGCATTGCAAGGAAGTCAACCAGGCTCAATTACTAAAGGTCACACAATAATTGATTCCTTAATACCGAATTTGAGGAAATATATTAAACGAAGCAACCTCTTCCATACAAAGGGAAAGTATGTTGGAATTAAGGCAAGCACAATGGAAATTAGATAAATAATACTAATGATATATTCTACCAAATCACTAATTCCCAAGTATGTGATGTGCTATACTCACCTTCACGCTCAAACCTTTCCAATCTCTCCTTTTCCTGCTGCATTTTCAGGAAATTAGCCTTATCACCCTAAACAGGACAGGCAGAAGACATTAGCAAAGCCCATAACATTTGAAACTACTCTTTACCCTTCTCAAATTCCTTACATGGTCTGTCTTTTGTTGTGCTTTCAAGATAGTATCCGCAAAGCGGCTTTTTAGCATTGCAGCACGGAGTGCCTTCTTAGGTGAAAGCTGTACATCACAGACAGGAGTGCTCCATACTAAAGTATAATAAACATAAACACCAATTAGCAATTAGTATCATACTAATTCACATTACGAAAGCAGAGTCAGTTAAAGCACAAGGCAGAGGAGCAGCTGACCTTCTCCCAAGGAAGAATCAGTAGCAGGAGTTGTAAGCTGAGAAGTAGAACATACATGTTCACTATCCAAAGCACTTAAAGCCCCTTTGCAAAATGTCAACATCATGTACATACCAAATCAGCAAGAAATTAACATGTAGAAGGAGAAAATCACACATCAGAAAGAGTAAAATCTTCTCACCATCAGAATCAGGATCAGACTTCCTCTGCAAAGGTTATATACATTTTGCAAATTAGATACAACATTTCTTCTTAGATTTGCACATAAAAGAAGCTATAGTTAAGTTCATTTATTGATATTGGTAATATCATCGTCCATACCAGTCTCAAAGTATCAGCACCAAATGCTTGGTGATTCCTCTCTTCTGATCCTTCAGAAGACAAATCTAAACCAAGGTGGACATATAAATGTCAATCGGGCAATAAACAACTTAGTCAGACAGACACATCCAGAACATTGTCAGCCTAGCTACCTGAAGAGGCACATGTTGAATCGCTAGGAAGAACACAATGGCATGAGATGTCACCACATATACTACACTTGTGACTGACAAGACTAAAAGGAGGACAGGCCTTTGCGGAACCAGAAAGACATGCCCCATCAACTTGATCTTTGCTGCCTATAAGATACACAGCTATTAGCTCCATTACAGAGCCAGAAATCCATACTGTACTCTTAATGCTTCATACCTTTATGTATGCCTTTCCCAGTTAATTTATGAGGAATCTGTGTTGATTTAGGAACATCCACCTATGACATGAAACAGGACATATATAAAAATATATTCCGAACATAGATAAAACAAACAAAAGATGCATGCAACCATCATAAGGTGACATTGACCCAAAAAATAAAAAACACCATAAGGTGACTACAGAGTGTAGAGCTGGCAAAGTTATCAATTTTATAGCATCAATAGCAAAAATGTCTTGCATCCTTCAGCATTCCAACAACATTTCTTTTCCTTGCAGAAAAAGGCACTTACTTGATCACCTCTTACGGCAAATGAACTCCTCTTCTGAATGCCATTCTGTGTAGGCAACTTTCTGGGAAAGACATCCTTTTGGTGGGAATGCGTCCCATTACAACTTTTTCTCACAGTTTCCTTAATTGTTCCAATCATACATTTTCCATGCTCATCTTCACAAGTCCATTTTTTCTCCAAGTCTTTCCATTTTCTCTCAAAAATTCTGTTCAGTTCCTTTGCCATTAAATGAACATCATTACTAGGAGGATTATATGTCATAGCATTTGAAAAAGTCAGCCTGACATCAGCAGCAAATTCTTCAATGCCATAGTACATGAATTTCTCCAGCTTAGTTTTGATTGTACCTAAATCCATCGGTTCAGATATGATTGTAAAATAATCTGGAATGTTCAATGCTACAGGATCCACTGGCTTACTAAAAACCCAGCTATATCGATGAGACATAAGACTCTTCAGAATGGTAGCACACTGCAGAGACACTTTCCGATCCAACTTCGGCCTCTTCTCCTTTTGGCCCACAATACTACCTTGTGGTAGACGCTTGTTAGAAGATGGCACAGAGGGCTTCTCCTTTAGATTACAGCACCCACCTTCATCATTGTGGGGCAATTTCTGCTTGAGCTCACATTTTGTCACAGGATCAACTTCAATACTTTTGGTGGGGAATTTAATCTTCAGTTTTCTGATAGGTACTACAGTTTCTGTGGCAATCATGGTGACAAACTAAATCAAGTTGCGTGAGCTTACTGTCTAGATATCCAAGTTCTCTAAACACCATAAGAATTCAACCCGCTTGAGGCAAAGAATTCAAGCCTGCAATGCAGTTAAATGTGAAAACAACTCACTAATACAGGCCAAATATGTATCAAATCTAAAGAAGACAGAAGCAATCTCCGGACATCTAATTTAAAGGCCAGTATTATAGAAACAGCAATGAACTAGTTGTTCTTTTGAAACAGTTATTTTTTATTTTGTATTAAAAAGAAAGAAATTATATACTATTTTCTAAAAGACATATTAAAGCAAATTTCTTCAATGGTTATGAGGTCTATTTTCCCAAGAAATAGGATCAATTACCACTCTGAAATTCGAATACATTATTTCATGTATCTAAATGTAAGCAGGGTTCTCCTTCCTCTAATCTTTGAGTAATTAGATAATTTTCTCATCCCGCAAATTCAATCGATAGCATCTAGACTATTGAAATTACAAAAGCAACACAAAAATAATCAAGGATGGAATTCTTTTATTAGCACGATAAGACGTAAGCAACTTTATAAACAGGAAAAATCATAAATACGTGAATTACAATCACACGAGCATCTACCAGAATATTTGAAGCGAAAACAAAAAACCAAAAAAATGGCATCAAGACACCCATTTAGCCAAAAGAAAATCATAGTGAATGACTCACGCCAACGACTTCTAAAATATACAAGTTCAAAAGCCAGGAAACATATACCCACTTCACTAAACTAATAGAGTAAACGTAAAATTCAATTCGATAACGAAAATTAGAAAAAATAAATTCGGGTAGTTTTACATAAACAACGGCCCATCAAAACATATTCGGAGTCATCAACTTCGCCCATTCCGTATTGAAATAGTAAGAACCACAATGCGCCCCACAATTCTAATCTCCTCAATCATACCCTCTCCCCATAACAAACAAGTAGCCAAAGAAAAAGTTAGAGGAGTGAAAAAAAAAAAAAAGGACACCCGCATAAGAATTAAAGCTCCAAAAAACAGCGTACCTAAATTTCAGCAGAGAAAGCCGAACTCCCAGATCGATCAGGCAACAAAGCGAGAAGTAGAGAGACTGGGAAAGCGCGGACGTAAACCTTGTAACTTGACGCAACTACTCAAGACGAGAAGACAACAGTGGAAGATTTAGGTTTAAAAGGTAGGATTAGGGCTTTATCTTCTTCAACGCGTTATTTGTACGGGATTTAAAAAATAGTATCAAAAAATTGACTGTATTTCGATTGCAAAAATATTATATTCAATTATAAGGAAAACATACTCAAATATTAAACTTTTTTAAAATTTATCACATAAAAAAATTTAAAATCTAGGAAAATAAAATTTAATGTAAATATAAAAAAAAAAGATTACAATTCTATTGAGGAAACAATTTACTATAAAATATCAATAATAAAATATAAGCAAAAAGCTATAAAAATCTTTTAAAAATTATAAAATTTAAAATTTATATTTTTAGTTTTAAATTAGTAGTAAATATCAATAATATTTTTAAATTTTTTTAAATTTTAAATTAGAAAATTGAAATAGATCCTGTGACATTCTTATATATGAGAATATTTTTTTAGGAAAATATTTTATAAAAAATTTATAATTTTTTCCTTTTTTACCAAATACCTTAATTATGTAAATTGTGATTTATTATCTTAAATTCAAATAGAAGTCGTTCAGATTTGCTTTATTCAAAAGATATATTTGTAATATCTAAAATTAAAAAGAGATAAATGTAATGCACTATGAATTTAATTTTAAGATATTTATTTTATTGGGAGCCACCCAACTCAAAAGAAGCGGCCAATTATTTTATTCCCTTTCTACCCTTCTAGTTTTCGTGTTTCTGTGATTAACAGAAGTGAAGAAAAATTAAATAATATAAATCTTGACGTTCGTTTAATTTATAAAGTCAAAACCTCACTTCTCCGTCTGACTCGATTATTGAAGACGCTTACATATTAAGGAAGCGAAATATATTAATATATTGTGAATTGTGATTGTGGTTTCGTCATCTAACACCTTATAGATATTTTGGATGTAAGTATTTGTTAAGAAGATGTTTAATGTAGACATGCTCATACTATCATCTCCTATCTCACATCATAAGGTTGAGCTAAATAAATTTTCAATTTTACCTTTATCTTTTTATGCTAATTAACTACACAACAAAACTCAAAAAATTATAAGCATATAAAGTATAATTCATAAATTACTGAAAAATACATTGGATTTTATTTTTTAATGAAGAATATGGAATAAATTACGCAAAGACATTCAAATTTTTTAATTTTATAAACTTATATGTTCTTTTGCAAATAGTAAAAATAATAACTTTATTTAAATTTAAAAGGGTCTATTTAAAAATTCAAGAACTTAAGTAATATTAATTAGCAAGTGGAATTAAACATTCCTATTTTATTTCACTAAGATGCATAATATCATTAATTACATATCAAATATAAATATTATGGATATCGTAAAATCTCATAATATGGTATTTTATATCATAGTTTGCAAGATATCATAGTAAATAAGATAATGACATACCAAACGTAGTGTCTGGTATGTTATTATGATAACATAATAAATAATTGAGACATCACCCAGATAATATCACTTCACAAGCAAAAAATTGTTATTTAATGATTATCAAAAAATTATGTTAACTCACATTACAAGGTAAAGCATAATAAATTTTTTTAATACACTAATCTTTTTTTAAAATTTGACTAAATTACACATGATATTTCTCTTGTTTTAAAAATGTCATTCAACTCTTCTAATATTTGATATATATTACAAAGTCTTCTCTTATTATTTACTTTCTGTTAATAAAATAAATTTTCTACAGAAGATACGGCCTTTTAAAGTATAAATTACTTAGTTGCTTTTATAATTATATTAAGAATATACTGTAGTTTCATGTTGGAGCTTGACAATATAGTTGTACACCACATTGGCTAAACATCTTAATAAACAAGCATGCATCATACAAAGATAAACACAACAAATGATAGGGTTAAAAACTAATAATGTTTTGAAAAGAAGAGTGGAAGAATGCCTTCATGATGTGAAAATAACGCATTTGTATAAAAAATAATAATAATTGTATTGACAGAGAGTAAATAATATGGGAATTTTTTGCAATATATATTAAATGTTAGATAACCAAGTAACATTTTTAAAATAAGATAGGTTTCGTGTGTAATATAACCAATTCTCAAAGAATGTTAATATAATTTACTTTTAAATTTTTTCATTTGTTTCCAATTTTATCCTTTCTATTTGTATGGTAATTAACTTCATAACAGAATTTACTTATAAAAGAATTATAGTCGTATAATATGTTAGTAGCTTTGTAGTATATACAATTTTTTGTTTATTTTACTTTCAAATAATTTTTTTTGGCTATAAAGTTAAATTTCGGTAATTTTCATATTTCTTAAAATGATAAAAAGAAGAAGTGGGACTCTCTCAAATGCATTTCAACTATTTCTTTATGTTATCTAAACAAATATATATGGTTTTAAAACCACTAATTAGAATGTTTCAAAGTTACAAAAAGGGTTGCCCCAGTTGACAATGCCAGTTATAAGAAGTTTTAAGATTGTATAAGCAGTTTTAGCCTTTTAAATATGGGAAGTTCATAGGTCACTTTTCACATGAGAGGGTCCTTTGTGTGATGGGTTTGAGTGTTTTCAAAAGACTTGAGAAGGCTCTTTGTAATGTTGCGTGGAGAACTATCTTTAGTCAGGTCGTGGTTAAAGTTCTACCCAAGTTGGAATCTGACCACCACGGAATCTTGGTGAATTTAGAAAATAACCATACCCATAGTTGTATTAAGCCATTTTAATTTGAAGGTGCTTGGATCCTCATGGGAACTCTAAACCTTTTCTAAGGGACAAATGGAACTCCCAGCAACTAATAGACGCCTCCTTGAAAGATATAATACTCGTTCTGCAAAATTGGAATAATTATTACAGGAAAAATAGAATTTAGTACAGGACAATTCTCTTGCTATTTTATCGTTATATATTTGCAATGAGGGTTTTGTGAGAGAACATCAAGGAATAAGGCCCTCATCACATTACTAGTCTCTAAGTAGTGAAAAAGTTTTTTCTCCCTAATTCCTTCCTATTCCAAATAGCGAGAAAAAATCGCTCACCAAATGAAACACTATTTTGTACTTAATTCCCTCACTATTTTGCAAGGGTGTTGCAAGAGAATATCCCTCGTTATATAACAAGGAAGTTGCTAAGGAGTTTCCTTCACTATATAATGAGTTATGTAACCCCCTCTTATCTAATATTCTAAGTTGGTTATTATTATTCAGTCAATTCTTGATAATTTAAATCATCCTTTAATGTTATTTTATGTAAACGGAAAACAAATAATAATATAAACAAGGTAAGAAAGAGTAACGTAAGTATGTTATAATCACATTATACTATCAAAATATTTAACCAAATAGGACTTATTAGCCTACTCATAATATAAAGTTTCAATATCTTTAAAACATTATTTACTAATTCATGGAGTTACTTACATATATAAGACGCAAAAATACTCCAAGAGGTCTTCTCTCTTGTGAGTTGACAACGTCATACAAAGTAGTACTAAGCAGAGGGTAATGATGGTGTCTAATGTGTTGGCGGCATGATTGGGGAACAAGAGGACTATCGTCTATGTTTGCAGCTGACCATATGTCGAGTAATACTTGGACATTTCTAACCTTAGGAATGTTAATGTAAATCCATTCTACCTTAATCGCATAATGTGTGACCAACATTTTCAATATCTGAACACATCACCAACCAAGCGAGAAGTATAATTCTTAGTAAAAACATATGCGGTTTTTGCAAACAAATGATGGCCCAAATACCACATACGCAAAAAACTAATTCTCTTTTCTTTCCCCTCATCTTTACATATAGAATAAAGCATTCAAGCAATTAAGCATATTAGTAATACTATTAAAAAAATGTGGTTTTAACCAGTAACTTAATTATGATTATTCTCGCTATAGCCAAACCAATTCCTAACTACAATTATTGTAACCACAATTAGAACTAAATTCTAACTGTCATTTTTTTCAAAAATCATAGTTAGGACTTGTCCTAACTACAGTTTTAAAACATCACTGTTAGGACAATGATCTCTTAACCACAATTTTTAAAAAATTGCAGTTAGGAACAAGTTCTAACTATGGTTTTTCAAAACTACAGTTAGGACATAAAATTTAAAATCTCTAATTCCCTTTCTTCTTCCCTCGTCACAATGGAACCCCCTACCCCTTAGCCACTGCATGTTCTCAAAACCCCCATAGCTACCGGTCATTGTGATATGCCATCTGCCAAGGGTTGAGGAGATGCTGATCAATCCTTAGCCTACAACCCCCACCTATGACATTGCTATTTGCACTTTCCCTTTAGTCTTGTTTTGTTTACCCCACCTGTAAGTTTTGCTTTTTTTTTCATATTTTTTTAGATGCCTTTTATTAATTTCACTTTTATATTTAGGCATCAAATAATTAAGAGAGTAAACACGAGGAACACCAACTCAATCTCTAAGTCTAGCTAATAGGGGTGATTAGTTTAGTATTTTGATTTTATGTGTAAACTTTAATTTTATTATATTTGAATTTTGAAACTAATTAAATTTGTTTGAATTTCAATTGTAAATTATCACTAAATGTGTTTGAAATTGTTAGTGATTAAATATGAATGGTAATTTGTGATTGAGTTACTGTGTTGACCACTGAGCTATTGAGAAATAAAGTTTGTGACATTGAAATAGGCTCTTGATAAATTAGATAAAATTGGAAATACCTGATTTGGGTCTAGAAGAAGTGACAATTGCCCTATGAAAACTCACTTTTAGGATTGATTTAAGAATTTTTAAAAAAATCCCTAGGTAAGCTGCGAAATAGGTAGAATATAAAAAAAATTCAATTTAGCAATAGTTCAAACTATTGCTAAAACAAATAGTTTAATTGTGATATCCTAAATTGTCATTAAACCATGGTTTAATTATGGTTTCACAACCACAATTAAGTCCTTTAGTTTAACAGCAATGTACTAACTGCAACTAAACCAATTCATTTAACCACAATTTTACAACCATTGTTTAGACCCTAAACCCTAAACGTGTTTAAATTAGTCATGACAGCTAGCTTTAATATGATTTTGTAAACTATGGTTAAATCTACTAACCGCAATATAAATCATAGCTAAGATCCAAAAAAAAAAAACATTAGCTAGTACATTTTATTTTTGGTAGTATAACATAAATGCATGTAATATCATCTTTTCAATGCATCAAGTGTAACATGCTATTTCATGGTAAAATATGCATGCATTATGTATGGTATGGCTTTCAAACCTCAATCATTACATTTTTTGCAAAAGAATGTAGATAATTTTGTCCTTAAGATCAATGTGAGAAAACAAATCCACAAGTACTACGCCAAGTGTCCTAGGTGTGCCTTGGGTTTTTTTTTTTTTTGTAATCACTAAATAACCTATTAAGTATCTTATATTATTTGGTGTAAAACTTAAGTTTGAATACTATCAAGGTAAGAATATATCAAAATATTAGTTGGCATTACACTATTTCATAATGACAAGATTGCATTATACTATGCCTCTAGAATGAATTGACAAATCTTTCTTTACAAACTAAGGTCTTGTGACCTTTCTCTCAAACCTCATGGCCATATAAGAGGTTATCCTCCATTTTATTAGTATTAACGACATTGTAAGAGCAACATAACTTTCTTTGAAATGTCATATGCCATGTAATGCTGTATATATGGTCAAAATTCATGTAAACGCTATCAATATAATATCTTACAGAAATTGCTATAGGTTAAGTAGATATAAGGAATTAAAATAACTAGTTTATAATTCTTCTATATGGGTGAAATATTATTTTTGGTTTAGATATCCAAACATAGAAAGAAAAGCAGTTCCATGCATGAAGAAAGGCAGGGCCAACCCAAAAATTTAGCCTTTTTAGATAATAGTTTCAAAATTAAAATATCATTGTAGTTCTGCAACTTTTAGAGCTTTTGAAAAACTGTTCATATCGAGTGGAGCATCCTAAGATGTCACCATTTACAAGAGGGATCAAAATTTTTACATGTGAAGATATCACATGATTATGTGATATTTACAATTTGAAGGTAAATCTACAGATAAAAAGATGTCACATCATATGACAAATAAAATATTCAACAATAATAATAAAATGTACAATTTGACTTTGTAAAATTCTGAGTATTGAAAATGTGATATCTTTGTATCTATTGATTTACTTTTAAATGAAAATAAAAAGTGAAATACAAGTGTCATGTGATATTCTCGCATGAAATGATCCTGATCATTTTATAATAAAATTTAAATTTGAGTAAATAGTCAATAATTCAATGTTGTCATCCATATTTTCCAACACAAGGTATGATAGATATATGTTCGTTCACTTCAAGCCTTGCTTTGGCTAAGGAGGCCTATTAAAAATATTGATAAAATAATTCCAAGACCTTGAGATTGTTAAAAACTCTCCTAACAAGTCAAGCTGGGAGATGAAGGTTCAAGCTTTCGTATATGCTATCATAGAGGAAATTGAGAATGATATAGAAAAAAGCAAAGAAGGAAGGATTCTGAAGCTATGGAAAACATTACCAACGTTTTAAAAATTAAACTAAACATTAAATTAGAATAAAGAGTGAATTGCAGTTTAATAGTTTAATCATAATTGATTTGAAATTGAATAGCCATTATATATATATATATATAATTTTATAATTAAATTAATACATATATTGTAAAATAATATTTAAAAATATAAAAACAATTTAAACATTTTACATATGGTAACAAATTCATGTGAAATGAGTTTAATAAAGTTCAAAAAATATTTTAAATTTTTATCATAGAATGTCAAAACTCTATTTTAACTATAAATAAATAAATAATTGATTTTTTATCAACTTAGGGTCAAGTCAACCAATTTTTAACCTATTTGGTTGGTTTTTAACCAATTTTTTTCCTTGGTCAGTTTTGAAAATCAAATAAACCATTTTCATAATTAGTTTACTAGTTTTTTCTTTTGGTTTAATCAGCCAGTTTAATTAGTTTTTATAAAACTAGATATTACAGCGGAAGAAGTGGCACAACAGAAAGTGGCTTGTTTTTAGAAATCATCGTCACTGTGCTCAAAGAAGGGCCAGTCATTATAATATCAAGAAATGCCAAGCATATGCTTATTATGCCTTTCAGCAATCCAGCGGCTTTGGTTCTACAAACTTGTTTGCCTCTTCTGCTAACTGGTAGAAGTTACTAGTCAGTGTTATGCAAAATAACCATGTGAAGCTATTCATTTATATTTTTACATAAAAAAGAAGTGAGATGTTATAAATTCTTCATCCATGACAAAAATTGATGTTTAGCATGCTTTAAAGTCATATCCTCTCAAAATATGGATCAATCTGAGTTTATAATTCTAGTCAAAGAAAAGCTCAAATCAGAATATGTCAAACTACATATCTGTAAAAAAGCTACCTTCAACACCATATTCAACTTGAAGAAGCACCAGAGGCCTATAAATTGACTTAGAAAGATATAACAGCTTCCATAAAATTGGATATGCCAACACATTAAAATTATTAAGGACTTTGTTTAAAACACAGGCTAAATTATAGTGCTGGAAGCTGTTTTCTGGCGACATCAATTCATTTTCATTTTATTCTGGGGTTTGCTCCACTCTGTTTATGCTTCACTTGTCACTCAAAATTAGGGACAAGTGATGGGAGCTGAGGAGACTTAAGTTCTACTGAAACTGAACTCCAACAACCATTGGTATTATGCCTGAGAATTGCACATCTACTGAGAAATGATAGTCTTCTAGAAGAAAAAGTGGTCAAATAGCTTGTTTAATACATATCTCAGTTTGGTATTCTTATCTGTTGTCACAAAATGATTCTTCATGATCTGATATTGGGGCTAACATAGTGACTGCATTGCATTATGTTTTCTAAAATCAAGTCTTGTGATGAACAAAGTTTTGGGCCTTAGATAAGGGAAGGATAAAAACTTATTCAGTAATAATTCTCGTGTATGTGGAAGACAAACTACTCTCATGAGAAAGAAGGTAAGAGTAAGAATCTTTTTTTTTTTTTTGTGTTTTTGTCATAACAGTTAGCACATGTACAAAGCTTATACAGACGGTCATAGTTCTTAATTGCCTTAATAGACTTCTCCATATTATAAGCTAGTCCACGTTAATTGGAAATTTCAGCTTAAGTAGCGTTACTCTTGTTTGATTCAATATGCATGTGGGCAAGAGATATTCTTAAACGGGTTTGTCCACAAAAGATAGATACACTAAACTAATCATGAATAAGTTTGTAAGTATAACAGACGCGAGTCCTGTTAAAAAGTATATTCGATATGTTTACATGTCTATTCATAAATTATGATTGATTAGGCTTACTTATCTTTTATAGAATGGATATACTGAAAATTTTTCTTTATATGTATTTAATTTAAACCCTCCAAACTTAAATGTGACATGTCGATAGACATTTCTCAAGCACAAACATTTAATTGCAAAGTTTCTCTTCTGCAAACAATACATTATTGAGTGCCTTGTTAAGATCAATAATAAATAATAAACTAATCAATATAGTCATAAATGAAGAAAATTATCAGCACTTTTGCATATCAAAACAATATAATTTATGGGAAAACAGCAAGATCTTTTTCAGACTACATAAATTCCTGCTGCCACACATCAGACCACAGAGAAAAATACTGGCAAGAGACTATCATATCTCACCAACTACTTAGATTCAAGGATAGTGTTCAAGCAATGGTTCTCTTGACGCTTCCCCAGATTTACCGCGATAGTAGGCAAACAAAGCCAACTGAACAAGCCCTAATACTGTTCCAACGCCATTTGGGACCTAATTAGGAGAATAAAATGAGAGAACTGTTTAAGAGAAATTTAACCTTATGAATGTTAGGGTTTTGGATTACAAAAAAATGTCTTTATATCGACAACTTCATGCTCTATATGGTATGCTATAGGAATAACAAGCAAATACTAATTTATAGAACTTCATAGCTGTACAAGAAACAGCAAACTTACATATATGAAAGGATCATTCTTGAACACTCCATAGGCAAAGAATGAGAGACTCATCAAGAAGGTCGAAAGAGACAGAAAAAATGGCATGTATTCAGCACTCCTCGTTTTAATAACCATCTTCTGGCATGTGCAAACCATGTACGTAAGTAACAGATCATACAATTTTGCAATGCATAGGAAAAGAAAGAGAGAAAAGCAAATTAAATTAATCTCCCATGAAGTTTTTGAAACATACATTCACGCCCCTTCTAATTTCAATTTATACAGAATCCTCTCCTCTATTAACAAAATTGTTAGTGAAGTGCACTTTTCCTCCTAGAAAGTCATAATAGACACAACTATCAAAATGCCAAATTAATGCTCATGAAAAGTAGGTTTTATAAATTTGAAGGAAAGTTTTAGTATAAATTGAAACTAGAGAGGGTGAGTGTAGGCTTCAAGATTTTCAGGGGAGGTAAATGTAATTCACTCAAAAAAGAAACATAGCATATGAACTCACAATGATAAATAATGGTGAAGCAAACATGGAAATGAGAGAGGCAACACTCAAGTATCCAACGAATATCCGGCGTTCATGAGGATTGAAAAGTCTCATACTTGCCAAAACTATTACAATAAATAGTGAAAAAACTGCTACCAACAATCCAGACATCTTCAACTGCGAGCAGAATTTATTTAGAGCCATAAGATGATCATACTGAAAATCATGGAATGTTTAAGCTTGTCAAAATGATATTACAAGAAAATAGTTACCTTTTTGGGATTATTAGCATGGGCAATGAAGATGCTAATGTAGACTAGTTGGAAAAGTGCACCAATGGAGTTGACTGTAGCAACCAATATGATACCTGGAGACACAAATGGCATGCCATACCAGAGGCATATCAAGCAGTTCAAGAGGCCATATATATAAGGCAGTCCAGAAAATTGTTCTGTCGACCGGTTTCTAATAATTCTTCTAAATGTTGGTCTAAAAGATCAAGGAAACAGAAGAGTGAGAGGATATAACTTGGTAAACAACTGCTTTCCCTCGTCTCACTCCTCTCAAATTTCAAATAACTTACATGGGTGACACAAATAACACAAATGCAAAAGACATTTCCTGCAATAAATAAACAACATAAGGACACGCTTGAGATCAAATAACTATTAGCCCATTCTACAGAAGATAAGCAGACCAAGTCCATGATGAAAAGAGACGTAAGCATGCCAAACTTATCCAGCTAACCAATTTCAACTTGATGGAGTAAAGAAATACAGACTTGGGGAAAAACTTCTCCTGCACAAGCCATTTCTAAGACAGAATTTCAGTGACATGATTCTGCTATAGAGCTTATATTAATCATTAACACATCTAATTTCATTTGATAATCACTTATGAGGAAACATACTTTATGTGACAAATTCAATCATCACCTTGGCTTATGCGGAAATCAGAAACATTGAGGAGAAAAACGACACAACTCAACAAAGTAAGTTGAAATTTGTACCATCTTGTACATTTATGCATGTCTAGGTATATTTTCATGTCGGTGTTGATTTCTCAGACCCAAAAAAAAAACTTAGATGCAGATCTTAGATGTTTTCTATCAGGATCTTTACAAAATTATGAATGGATAAACTTCTTTAAAGGGATCAATAATAAAAATGTTCACATGTTACTTAGATATTGTACTTTCTCATAACAAAATGCTTAAGCATCAAACCCGAATATGAATAAGCAAAATTTCACTCACGCCATAATATAAATGTGCTCTTTCATTTTATTCTATTTTCATTCGGTTTGAACAGATAAGAAGTAAGCACACAGGCCCTGTTCAACTTAATTATTTAATCATATCGTACACGATTCTTGGATGTCAATAAGTGCTGCTTGACCCCCAATCCTATTTAGAGTAGAAAATAAAGTGATTGCAGTGAGAAAGAGGGAAAACTACAACGAAGCAAATGAACAGATTGGGAAATCTTCAAGATCAAGGTGTGAAGACAAGAACTTTTCAGAGTTTAGGGAAAAAGAAAAGCATTAGAACATGATTGGGATTTCATTGCATTTGCCATTGAACAGTAAAGCTCGTTCTGATACAGGGAAAGTTGAAGTGAGATGTGAGACTCCTGAAAACTAAACCTGCAATTCCAGCTGCGTCACCTCTACCAGCATAGACAGAGGAAAACTCTGATGGAAACATCTATCTTATAGACTTGGGATTACCAGGGAAATGCCAAAAACAGAGAATTCTCTCTCCCTCTCTCTCTGAGCTTCTTTGTAGCTTAGTACATAAATTTTGAGAGGCATTTTTTGCATGTCGTTTTCTACATAAATAAATAATTTTTCATCGATCATTTTAAAATAGTATTATTTTAAAAATTAAATTAATGATTAAACTAAGACAAAAAATAATTCGCAGTTTAATACTTCAATAATAATTCAATAGGAGAGGAACTTATTTCTTTTGAAATATGTATATTATTTAATATGTATAATAATATATAATATTGTCAAATAAATGATACATATATTATAAAATAATATTTAAAATAAATTAAAAATTTTTGGTAAATAAATTATATATTTAATAATATAAAATAGTTAAAATTTGTTCCATAAAACAACCGTTGGCTTTTATTAGTTTCTTTTTTCCTTTTCAATTTTCAACTTCCTTGTTTTTATTAACCTACTTTTTGATATTATGAAGTGACTCGTGCTGTCAACCATTCCACCAAACTTCATGTTTAGGGCACCTTTTCTTACTTCTAAGTCCTTGACTCCCTTTTGTAGTCCAAATCCATTCACGCAGAGAGAGAGAGAGAGAGATAATGATGAAGAAAAACAAAAAGTGCAGTGTGTTCCAATTTAGCTTTGATGGCGAAGAAAAAGAGCGGGCTGTGCATTTCAGTTTAAACCATTCACCCCACCTTTCATCAAGGGAGAAAGAATGTTTTTTAGGAGCACTGATAAGTATTTATTAAACCAAAAGATAGAATAAATTGCATAAATTTCTTTTAAATTTTATTAGAATTATGTAATTTTTTTTTCAAAATATATACACTTTTATTTCAAAAGAAATTTATATATATTTTAAAATTAATATATATATAATTTTAGCAAAATTAAAAAAATTTATATAATATACTTGTAAAAAAATATGTATATGTTATACACGTTTCAAATTAAGTTCTATCTCAGATATTAATTCAGAATGCAATTAAAGATTCAAAATATAATCTCTAACAAGCATATTAGAAATTATTGCCAAGGCCCCACTCGTCCTCCTTGGCTCCATGACTCCATCATTGCTTCTCCACTTATTTTCTTTAACCAATAAGCATATCCACCTCTTAAATTTGTTTTTAATTTTTTTGGGGTTAGTTCTAGATTTCCTTAATTGGGCTATGAAAGAAATCCACCTTTGATATTGCCACGGTCCACTAAACTTTAAAAACCAGAGCTACTTTGGAGTTAGAAATGGCCATTTTATATTTAAAAAAATTACTATTTAAGATTTTAATTTAAAAATATTTATATTAAAATATATTAAATTTTAAAATCATTTTAAAGAATTTATATCTAAAAATTTTAATTTGAAATCCTAAACTATCATTTTTTATATAATTTAAATTTTTTAAAATAGTTTAAAATTTTAAGATCTTTTAATATAAATATCCTCACTCTAATTTTTCCTTTATCCTAATTTTTGATTGATTCAACTCTAAACTAATAGATTTGTTGACCCTTCAATTTTATTGGTGGGGATTGGAGAGCTAGCTGATTCTACTCAATCATCAAATGTCCAACTTAGGAGTAGGGACAAAAAAATAATAATAACAATAATAAGCGATTGAGAAAAACAAATTCCACTTGGTGAAATAATAAAGCAAAAACAAGAAAAATTTTACTTTTGGCATAAGGACCAGAGATTGTTATTTAAAATAAGATTAAAATAGTGAGAGTATATAACTTAGTAAACAACTGCTTTCCCTTGTCTCTCAAAAATTTCAAATAACTTACATGGGCGACAAAAATAACACAAATGCAAAAGCATTTCCTGCAATAAACAAACAATATAAGGACATGCTTGAGATCAAATAACTATTAGTCCATTCTACAAAGTCCATCATGAAAAGATATGTAAGCATGCCAAACTTATCCAGCCAACTAATTTCAATTTGATGGAGTACAGAAATACAGACTAGGGGAAAGAGTCTTCCTGGACTACTCATTGCTAAGATAGAATTTCAGAAACATATTTCTGCTATAGAGCACTTTAATTGTAGTCTTGTCTTTGATTTTATATTAATCATTAGCACATCTAATTTCATAAGGAAACATACTTCATGTGACAAATTCAATCATCACCTTGGCTTATGAGGACATAAGAAGCACCGAGGAGAAAAATGAAACAACTCAACAAAGTAAATTGAAACCTGTACTATCTTATACATATATGTATGTCTAATTATATTTTCACTTGGGTGCTGGTTTGTTAAAAGAAAAAACTTAGGTACAGTTTTTAAATATTTACTATGAAGTTCTTCAATTAAATTTTAACGTGTGAAGAAACTTATTATGAGGTCAATAATAAAAGTGTCCACTCCATAAGTCATAATAACATTGGAGAAACTAATGGCAAACACCGAAGACACTGGACAAATCGTGTGCTTTCTCGTAACAAAATGCCTAAGCATCAAACCCAAGTATGAAGAAGCAAAATTTCATTCAGGCCATAATATACATGGTGTGTAAAGGTGCTCTTTCTTTTTCTTCTATTTTCATTCTGTTTTAGAAGATAAGAAGCAAGCACCCAGGCCCTGTTCATCTTAATTATCCAATCACATCCTACACGATAAGGGCTGCTTGATCCCCACTCCTATTTAGAGTAGAAAATAAAGTGATTGCAGTGAGAAAGAGGGAAAACTACTATGAAAAAAAAATGAACAAATTGGGAAATCTTCAAGATCAAGGTGTAAAGACAAGAAATTTTCAGAGTTTAGGGGGAAAAGAAAAAAGAAAAAGAAAAAGAATTAAAACATGATTGGGATTTCATTCCATTTGCCATTGAACAGTAAAGCTCATTCTGATACAAGGAAAGTTGAAGTGAGATGTGAGACTACTGAAAACTAAACCTGCAATTCCAGCTGCGTCACCTCTAACAGCATAGACAAAGGAAAACTCTGATGGAAACATCTGTCTTAAAAACTTGAGAATACCAGGGAAGTGCCAAAAACAGAGGATTCTCTCTCTCTCTCTCTCTCTCTCTCTCTCTGTGAGCTTCTTTGTAGCTTGGTACATAAATTTTGAGAAAAGCAGTTTTTTGTCTGTCATTTTCTACATAAATAAATAATTTCTCATCCATCATTCTAAAATAGTATCGTTTTAAAAATTAAGTTAATTATTATACTAGAATAAACAATGATTCACAGTTTAATACTTTCAATAGTAATTCAATGGTAGTGGAACTTATTTCTTTTGAAATATATATTATTTATTATGTATGAAAATATATATAATATGGTAAAAATAAATCATACATATGTTATAGAATAATATTTGAAACAAATTAAATAATTTTTTGGTAAATAAATTATATATTTAATAACATAAAATAGTTAAAATTTGTTGCATAAAACAATTTTTAACTGTTGGATTTTATTAGTTTCTTTTTTCCTTTTCAATTTTAACCAACTTTTTGATATGATGAATTGACTCGTGCTTTCAACCATTCCATCAAACTTTCAGTCTGGGGCCCCTTTTCTTTTTCAGAAGTCCTTGACTCTCTTTTTGTATTCCAAATCCATTCACAGATAAAGAGAGAGAGAGAGAGAGAGAGAGAGAGAGAGAGAGAGCGAGAGAGCGAGAGCGTGATGATGAAGAAAAACAAAAGAGTGCAGTGTGTTCCAATTTAGCTTTGATGGGAAAAAAGAAAGAGCGTGCTGTGCATTTTAAGTTTAAACCCTTCAACCCACCCTTTCATCCAGTACAGGGCAAGAAATAGTGTTTTTTTAAGGAGTGATAAGTATTTATCAAATAAAAAATAAAATAAATTACACATAATTCTGTTAAAATTATATAAATTTTTTTATTTTTAAAATATACACAGATTTTTCTTTTGATTTTAAAAATAAAAAATTATATAATTTTAATTTTTAACAACACTAAAAAAAAATTTTGATAAGCAGTTATTTACTTTAACTAATAAGCATATCCATGTCTTGAATTTGCTTTCTGGGGGCTTAGATCTAGATTTCCTTAATTAGGCTGCCAAAGAAATCCATCTTTGATATTGCCATAAAATGCAGAGCTATTCCAGAGCTAGATTTGGCCATTTTAAATTTGAAAAGTTATATTTTTTTTCTCTAAATTAAAAATATGTATATTAAAAGATTTTAAATTTTAAAATCATTTTTCAAAAAACCTTAGAATCATAAATTTTAACTTAGTGTCTTAAATTATAGTATTTCTGTACAATTTAAATTTTTTGTCATAAAATCTTTTAAAATAATTTAAAATTTTAATATTTTTTAATATAAATATTCTCACCTTAATTTTTTCTTTTATGCTGATTTTTGATTGATTCAACTCTAAACTAATTGATTTTTTGACCCTTCGATTTAGTAGTCATCAAGATTGGAGAACTAGCTGATTCTATTCGATCGTCAAAGATCCAGGAGGAGACAAAAAATAATAATAACAATAATAAGAGACTAAGAAAAACAAATTTTACTTGGTGAAATGATAGAGCAGAAGTAAGATAATAGAGCAAAAGCAAGAAAAGTTTTACTTTTGGCATAAGGACCAAAGAGGGTTGGGGTCAATAAAGGGTCAGGGACTTGTCTAAAGATTAAGCATTATGTATCTTTTCAAGAAAGGATAACCCTTAACACAAGCTCTTAATATTAAAGAGATTTAAATCTTTGCAACATGAGTAATTGTGAAGTTTTTATTAATTCTCTTATGCCAATTGAGTTGGTTGGCAATTAAAATAATTTTAATCATTTAATTTTTAGATGATTGAAATTTATGTACTTTAGTTTTATAATGGAAGATGCAATTTAAATTCCATCAGCAAAGAATTATAATCCCCAAGTTAAATTGAAAATTTTAAAAGTTTATACAGTTTACTAAGAATATTAGAGTCAATAATATAAGGATTATACTTATATATAATACCTTATATCTTTATTATAAAAATTTTTAATTAAAATATGATAAATGCATGATTTAATTGAAAAACTATATAGTTATTTACAAAAAAAGTATAGATTTATAATATTTTAATTAAAATTTTTTATAATAAATATATAAAGAACAGAATATAAGATTTTTTTTCATAATATAAACTAAGAGTCAGTAATATAAGCATACAATAAAAATAAAATATATAAAAAAATCTTTTGTGACTTTTAACTGTTCACATTTATTTTTGCATAATTTTTTTCCATCTCTTACTAAAAACTCCAATATTTAGTGTTGGACAAAGCGTGTCTAATGACACAACTCAAAGTGTTAATACTTGGATATTTTATAATATAAAAAATTTTTAATATAAGATAATGTAATACGTATAATTTTATATTTGAAATGATAATTAAAAATTATAAAAAATGATAAGTACTTAATAGTAAGAGAGCTAAAAAGTCAATGTAATATTTTTATAACTTTTTAATAATATAAAATACTATCTAAAATAATAACATTATATGCCCCTTAACATCTTAGGGCAGAAATTTTAGATACCTCTTTGTATTCAAAATACCAACATAAAACTAACCGTGTATGAAACTACTCCTTAAATAGCCTCAATATATATATATATATATATATATAAGATTTGAGGGAAAAACTCACAATTTTATTTTTCTTTTAAATGATGATATATTGTTAAATAGTCCAACTTTCCAATAATTTAGAAGGTGAACTCACTTCTATGGGAAGAAAAATAAAAGTGGCGGGGTTCATTCTGAATTATCTTGGAGCTTGTGGCTGGAATAATTAAGACTCCGCTTGGTATTAAAAAAAATTGAAATTAAAATGGAAATAGAAAAAAAATGTAAATAAAAAACGATTTTCATATCCTTACTTTTAAAATTTATAAAAAAATAGATATTATTTCTTAATAATTATAAAAATATAATAAATATTTTTTAAAAATTTCCTCTTTTCTTTCCCTTTCTTTGACTATGTGACATGCATGTGTTTCACGTTTTTAGATGGTTTATCTTTGAAAATGGAATCCTCCTTATTATAAATAAAAAAATTATGATTTAATTAAGCAATTCACATGATCTAATTTGATTTAAATGATTTATTTTTTATTTTTTTGATATTTTTAAAAGGAAAAAATAGAATAAAAATATTTTTTAATTACAGACTTTTAAAAAAATTATGATTGAAAAAATGGGCCATTCACTATCACTCAAAAACATAGGGCCATTCACTATCATTCTCATCCGTTTTGACGAAAACGATATGCAATATGTCAGAAAATTTTGAAAAAGTAAGAATTTTTGTGACGATTTTCAAAGAATAGAAGGAATCGGGATAAAATGCAGCTGATGAAGAATAAAAACAGAAAAATATTCTAACACATCAAATAAGAGATTTCGTGACGGTTTTAACGTATGACTTTGTAAATTAGGAAAGCATATTATCATAGTTTGAAGCAGATAGCAAGACAACAATACACAACTGAAAATTAGTTAGAAATGAAAAGTTCACTAAATTGTCACTTCACTCTTAGGCAAGTATCACAATTGTGAGATCTCTCTCTCTCTCTCTCTCTCTCTCTAGAGTGAAAGCCAAGAGTATTAGGGTTTTTTATTTGAGTAACTTACATATATATTTTTATTTTTTTTAAAATTACACATACTTCTTCTTTATTTTAAAAATATAAACAAATTTTTCTTGAAATAAAAATGTTATCCTATACAATGGTCTAATTTTAAATCTTTTTACCAAAATACTCTCTATTTAAATTTTATTTAGCATAAAAAAATATGTATTTAAGTTAATGGAAAGTATTTTACTAAAAAAAATATTTAAAATTGGATTAAAGTATATGATAATTTTTTGTTTTAGAGGAGGTCTATGTATACTTTTTTTTTTTTAAAAAGGTTTATATAATTTCAAAAAAACTCATGAGAGATCTATACAATTTATTCTCTTTTTTTCTTCTTCTTTTTGTTCAACACATGTAATTTTGTTTGTTACTTACAACCCCTTTTTCTTATCTTTGTTCATCATCAACATTCCAAATTTTTCTCACTTTGCTGTAGAGCCATCCTTTTATGTTGTCTTCTTTCTATCAACTAGCCATGATCCATCTGTTAGTCCTAGATCTAACCACCATCGTCATTGATGAAACGTCTTTCTTCACCATTTTTGAGTTCCAATGACAAATCTCTATGAGTTTGTGTACATAGTCCATCCACCATTAGTTTTCACTCCACCACTCATTTGAATCTTTTGCAACCATTTACTCATCCAATGGTTTTTCTAGGGGGCTAAGCTTTTATTCAATTTTCAAGAGCTCTATTCCTTAGGTAAGACAATCTTTGAAGTTGCCAAGGAAAAGAGGAAAAAGAGCTTCATTTTGAGAGTTTTTTAGACATAATATAGAATTTCACCATTTTTCCTATTTGGCAAAGCCTAAGGTTCATCCATTTTGTCTATTGCCCAATCGATTTGGTATAGAGATGATTAGTGAAAAGGAAAAAGAATAATGGATGAAAATGTGAAATTTCTAAACTCTTGAAATATTTTATGGTAATTGATTGTTATCGATTATGTTTGGATTGGAATCCAAATGGCCTTTTGTTCATATAAGTCTTTGTATTGGTCCTCTAGTGCTACTTAATTATAATTAGGTTTTAGTTTACTACTTCATTTCTCTTTTAGCCTTTGAATTTAATGGCTTGGTTAACCAATCAATTTAGGGTGTTAATTTGATGGGCCAAAGAAAATTCAGGAGAGGAAATGAAAGATGCATTTATTTAAGAAAAGGCAAACTCTCAATTACAAAAAAGATTCATCAATTGCCTTCTTTAACTAATGATAGCACACAAGTCTTAACAATAGACA
The DNA here is from genome assembly GCA_026724425.1 of Erythrophleum ivorense. Classification (NCBI taxonomy): domain Eukaryota; kingdom Viridiplantae; phylum Streptophyta; class Magnoliopsida; order Fabales; family Fabaceae; genus Erythrophleum; species Erythrophleum ivorense. The sequence continues at coordinate 2,152,732 of JAIUCV010000024.1, forward strand.
ATAAGAAAATTACAAAGAGAATATTTGGTCTCTAACAACCACAAATGGCTAATATTAGGATGCTACCATGTTTCATTTCTATCATTAGCTAAAATATTTCCCATTGTATGCCTCAAAGTCAGTTAGCTAACTTGGCTTCTTACTTCTATCACTAGATTGGTTTGTGGGCTCTTCCCTTAAGCCTTATTTAATATACAGGATAGGTTTTCTATGGAATGAGAATTGAAGGCGGATTAGGAAAGGGAAGAAGTTATATGGCCTATAATCATGTTTAGTATGATATAGGAAAAGACAGGAATACTTTTATTTTTTTATATTTGTTTAGATAGAAATAAGGTAGAAATGGAAAGAAATAATTGTTAAATGACCAAAATACCCCTAGGAAAAAAATTAATTTTTTTGGCTCTTTTTAGGTAAAATAAAAAAATGCTTCAATTTTGTCCAACCCCTAATTTGGATAGCCTTATTCAATTTTTTTGCGATTGCTTTTGCCCCTAATTTGGACAATTTGCTTCTATCATTATTCCTAATTTAGACTGCCCTATTTCTATTATTGTAAGCTTGTTATCTCATTGACCAAATGTAGTAAAAGCTCAATCTATCAACATTTGACCAAAACAAATTGAGGGGAAATGTTAAAATTAGAATATTCACTTGCCTAAGTATCAATTTTGACAAGGGGATAGTAAGGAACTTCGAGGAGGAAAAGAGTGATACTTTACTTCAAAAGTTCTAATGCTATTTTAGGATCTATTTCTAACTTTGAATCTTCATATTAGAGTTTGTGCTTTTCATTTAAACGAAAAAAGAATAACACAAGGTTTTTCTAATTTTATAGAGAGTTCTTGAGTTTAAAAACTATAAACTAGACATGGAAGAGATAATTATATGGCAGTGACCTTCCTCCATCCTCTTTCCATTATCCTTAAATATAGTGATCGATAAAAGTTTTGATGGCCAATGTCCCTCTCTTGCATGGATCTAGTAGTGATCTTTTGGTGGACGATAGATACAATGGCTGAAGAAGTGGTACTTTACTAAATTTAATTTTCTTCCAAGGGCTAAATTGTCAAAATATCACCTTCTTCCATTAAGGAGACTTCTTTCCTTTTATGTTTTAAAGAATTGCAAACTCTCACGTTTAAAGGAAGTGGCTCAACTATGGCAACAACTCTCCTGCCAACCAAACATACATTTTGAGCAACCCCACTCCCTCTCATATTTTAGGATTAAACTCTCCAACCTACTAAACAAGTCCTTAGTGTTTCTCTTAGGCTTTGTAGAATTGGATTTAGACTATTATCTAAGCTCCCTTTTTAGAAATTAACTTGTCCTCAAATTTGAAATTTGGAAACAAGGCCTTTATGGTCTCAACATCCACTTATGTTGAATTTTTCTTGGGTTGACAATGTCATTATATCAAGACCTACAGTCTCCAATGCTTACCTATTTACACTACTCTTTCTCCCAGCACTTGCTTTGGTTCAAGGTCTGTTGGTTGCTTTGTTTTTAAGTCTATTTTTATGGATCAAAATCCTCTGCATTAAATTTATGGTGCATTTAGGAAAGAAATAGATAGAGAGAGAAAATAAGGCTTAATGAGACCTACTATGTGATGGGAGATGTGAGGCCCAATGGGATTCACTTTTGAGGGCCCTACTTCTCCCTCTTTATCTCTCTCATAAATCCATCATTCATTAAATGTAAAGGATTTTTGTCCTATTTCTATGGGTACCAATATAGGTAATTTATAAGCTTTAAGAAGTAAGACATAGAACACACTGTGTATTTTGGCATCTTGAGGCAACTTCAATGCATATGCTAAAGCCCTTATTTTTTGAGTGATAATGAATGGTATAAAGTATTATTTAGCAAGCTTGAAGTTGTTCCTGGATGCCACCAATTGTTACTTATGTTTATGCAATTTAACCTACATAAGTCCTCCTACATAGAACACTTTCTCCATTGTTTTAGTATCAACTTGTTTCTTCATTCTTGCTTGAGCTTTTAACAACTGTTATTGCAAGTCTTATATAAGTTCTTGCCTATCTTGCATGAAGCTGTCTACTGCATAAATGGATGAATTTTCTTGAATGTAATAAGGAATTGTATTGGGTTTATGACCAAATACAACTTCAATTGGTGATCTTCTAATGGGTGAATGATAGCTAGTGTTGCATGATAATCTAGCCCAAGGTAGGTACTAGCTCCATTAGTAGGGCTTACTATAAGTAAAAGCTTATAAGTGTTGTTCCAAGTATCAATTAATAACCTCTGATTGTCCATCACTTTGTTGATGATATGCAAAACTAAACTTAAGCATAGTGCCATTATGTTTGAAGAGACATCTAAAAAACACTCATGAAAATTGGTTCACAATTAAAGACAATGGACTTTGGAAATTCATAAACTTGAATAATCAAGGAGATGAATAAGTTGGCCACTTAAGGTGCAGTATACCCTTGCTTTAGAATACCAAAATGGGACATTTTAGTCAACCTTATAACATTTATTATACTAAAATCCTAATTAAATTAGTATAATAATAATATAAATCTAGTGCACAATATTTAGAACACTAAATATAAATTGTTAAAATACATACTTGACTTTTCCATCGTTGTAAGGTCAGATTTAGTATAGCTAAATCTTCCTTTCTATGGCATTAAACTTGATAGTGGTTTTGACGAGGAAGCTTACAAAATCAAGGTTAAAAAAATGACCTAACCTAGCCTTAAATAGTGTCTCATTTAGCCCTCCCATTACAAGTTTCAAAAAACCTAATAATTCACACATTTAATTGTTAACCATATTTAAATTTAAATTTGTTAGGCCCAATTGCTATATAATCACTTTAAATAATTTGAGTCTAAAATATCTTAATGGATCATTAGTTTACCTATGTTTTAGAAAATAAAATTAATACAATTAACGTGAGCCCACAAATAAAAAATTCTAAAATTTTTCACTTGGGGCATAATAATTGTGTTTTAAAGAAATTCATTTGGTTTTTATTTTACAAAACAGCTCTCGGGTTGACAAAATAACAAAACTTTATATGCACATGTTTTAAAAATAGTCCTAAGAAAACACAAGGAACATAATTTGGTATAACATAATCATCAATATGTGATTATGGCAATCATATGCCTTTTATTAACATATTCTCAATCCATAATCACATATGAACAATCATGCTAACATGGATTGTAATTTTAGAAGTGTAATAAGACATAGCTTTCAAAAGTAATCAACAATATATTATTTCTTATTAATCGTCTATATGATTTTGCAATCTTTTTGTACTTAATTGGTTGGAGAAATTCTTATGGATTAAAATAAGCTTATATTGTCTTAAATAACTTTATCTAAAGAATATTGTACAGTGCCAACAAATACATATCATAACAAATATAATAATCATGCTTAAGATAAACACTATGCCTTGAGATACATATTGTATTCAATCTTTGCACATGCAAAATTTTAACATAATAATGATCATCAATAAATGCATCAAATATGTGCAACAATAAATTATATCAATTAGATATGACAAAGGTAAGTGATATTTATGGAATCATTCTATAAATACAGAATGTATATAACTCTCACTAACTCAGGAGATCAAAATATCTTAAAATATCCATGCATTTAGCATGTGTTAAACTATATGAGTCTCGCACATTTAGTTGGGGAATCAACCTCTAATTGGTGAAGTTACAAATTTTATTTCAAAATTGTTACCAACCCAACATATCATGAGGCATACATATCCTTTAAACGAGCTATAAAAGCTTCGATAATAGAAACACTTAGTTAGCGAAGTTGCAAACATGTATTTTGTAAAAATGATCTAATATGATTCTAGAGTTCAACAACATTATCGCTCTTCTACAAATATTCACAAAAGAAACATTTATGTAATAGTATAGTATTATACAATATTGAGATTTTCAAATTTTAGTCATAAATCAACTATACTCATAGCTTTATCAAAAAATCACTTTTTGTGCAAAAACTAATTACAAGTGTCAATTTGAAAACTCTAACCATAGTTTGGAAAACTAAACTAGCCAATCTGACATAAAAGTTAGTGAACCAGCCATGGTTCGAGCTTAACTAACCCTCAAAATCAATCTATCAAAAAATTGGCCAAACTAGTTAAAAACTAGCTAATCTAGTAAAAATTAGCTAGTCAAATAGGTTGAATGGTAGTGTACTTTTTGGAAAGAAAAAATAAAGCGAGAAGGATGAAATACAAAAGGAGGAAGATGAGATCTAAAAAGCAAAGAGAAGGAAGGAAGAAAAAGATAGTAGAAGAAAAAAGAATCAAAGTATGATAACATTGCCTAAAATTTGAAACCAATAATGTGTCTATGAGAGATAGCTGAAAACAAGGAAAGCGTGCTACTCCATTTATGAGAGATGGCTTTTTTTTTTGGCCAAATTTGTGAGAAATGGCTAAGAACAAGGTAAGCATGCTCTTGTATCTACAAGATCTAAAATTTAAGTTGCTTGGAATGCGAGAAGAAGAGTAGTGTGAAGCTTACTTGCATATTGGAGTGTGGAAGACAACTATGTGTAAAATGAAGCTTAGAAAACAAAAAGAAAAGTTAAAAGAAAAAAGAAAAAGGCTCGGTGTAAGAAAAGTGTGATTATGAATAATTGATTGATGTATAATGGCAAATGAGATAATTTTCTATATTTACTCTCTCTCTCTCTCTCATACACACAAATGCATACATGTATATTCTTCTCAATAAATTTAAATTCTTTTCCACAATAGAAAATAATATATATATATATATATATATCTTTTGTTGATTATGAGGGGAATTTTTACAAAATTTGAATATTTTGTCATATACATTATATTTTTAATTTTTATAAATAATGAAATGTTTAAAATCTATTAGTATTTACTTGTTATTATGTATGATATTATTTTTTTAATACATAAAATTATAATATATATATATATAACTATTATTAATTTGACTACAATGGAACCACTGAACTATAAACATGTACCTTCACTAGTTTAATGACTAGTTTGAATTTAAAAATATTGATTTTAACTATCATACACAAACATCCATGAACAAAATATTTTTTAGCCAAAACAAACCATAAGGTCTTAAATGAGTTTAATGTCCTTAATAATTTACAAATATTATAAGATTTCTTATGTATATTTTGATAACTCACTTTGGGATCTCTTAAGTATCCAAACTTGTTGACAGTATGGATAAATATATGCCTACTTGATCACAAATAAAATCAATTAAAACAATGTGACATACTTTACCTATAATAGAGAACTTTGAATATGTTAGATTTTATTACCTTACACATATGAGAACTTACGAAGTTTAGTTGCAATGAATTTTTATATCATTATTCATACAAAATGAATTGCCCTCCCAGTCATCTTAAGTAACAACTACTATTTATTAAACCATATGAATATATATTAAGGTAATGAAAAAAAAAATGTTTTATCATACTAGAAACCCTTTAATAATTTCTAAACAAGGTTCACTGCTACACAAAATTTTAACAGTATCTTCTTTTCTTTAGTCTCTCAAGCCATCAATATATTTTAATCAATTATCTTAAAAAAAAGTTATCAAAAAAGATGTTCATATAAAAGCACAACCTATGTAAATTATTAGGCCCAAAATATTGATAACAAAATAAAAACATTGAGAAAACAACATTGACTTATTTAGTGCAGATAACCAATTTCCTCATTACTCAATTAATTTGTCTATTAATTGGTTTTGAGTTTTTTAATTCATAAAATTTATAAAACTTTGATGTATAATAAATCTAATTGACAAAATATATCAAAAGAATCTGAAATGTATATAATCATCATAATATGCTTATAACAAGTTACAGTCATACAACCAATGGTCAAGGCTCTACAATCATTGGTTCAAAGAAATTTTATAAATCTTTATGAAGAAATTACTTTGGTAATAAAAGTTCATGTTAATCCATCAAATAATCTCATACCAAAAAGTTACATTACTTAAATATTACTTATATTGTTAAACCAAAACATATAGTGACATTCAGGTGACATAAATAACATTTTCCATATACAACAAGCATTCCTTAAATTAGGTAGTCAGTTTTAGCCAACTATTATTTTGAGAATTTCTTAGTAATGTTATCCAAAATTAAATATATAACTTTAGAATTTCAAGTGACATGTCAATAAATTTAATTCATTGTGAATTTATGACAAAAGTGTCCCATTTGATTAATAATTTTCTTTCATTATATAGAAGATTAAGCAATCGGACTATAATATATGATCTTGAACAAGGAGCATTTAAGTTATCACATTCAATATGTACATATATACTCTCAATATAGACTTCCTCCACTCACATTTGAATCCCAACAATCCTTTCCTTAAGTGTGAGTCCATGACATAAACATGCTCCTTTTCAATTGATAAGTACTAGGAGGCAAGAATATTAGGCAATCTTCCTTCATTAGGCTTTATGAAGGAACTAAATCGATGATCATAACACCACAATATTATCTAAAAACTTAAAACATTATAGCAAATTTATTCTCACTTAAAAGAGATTTTTATAAAATTAGATTATTACAAAAGAATGTACTTATTTCCTTATATCAAATAACACATAATAATCTAAAAGTGTGCATTTAGTCAAATAATGAGGCTAGTCACCTAAATGTTCAAAGTTACATAAATAACTCAATAATGTGAAAAAATTAATTAATTATTTTCCAACTTTAATTTGATAAACATGTCATGAGATGTTTCTTTAATTAATAAAATAGAACCATAAAATATTAATAAAAATTAGCAAAAGATACACACAACATATATGAACAAGTTCCATAAATATCTATATATGTTATTTCCAAAGGTTTATTTATTTGTTTACTTATTTTACCTTAAGTTATACTTTGGGGAAAGTTAGTACATGTTCTTATATTCCAAAATCAAGAAACAGATATAATTAACTCCTTTGCTTAAATATGATCTACATGATCCATCAAATAAGATATAATTCATAAAAAAAGCATTTTCATTAAAGATAACTAATGTATCTCTTATAAAATTTAACAATTTATTTATGAACTAAAACATTATAAGACACACTTATCATGATTTATGTGGAAATTTATATAATTGTCACTTACAAATATATCCATAAAATATTCCACAAAATGTATACAAGTACTTTAACCAATTAAGTCACAATATTTCTTCACATATCTTAAAAGTCTCCAACATGAAAAATATGACTAAGATGTCTTAGTGTAGAATTCAAATTTCTATAAACAATTTTATTTTTATTTTCTTTTCACCTATTGTCAACAAGACTTTCACACATATAGATAATTTAACATTCATGTTGTATTAATATTAGAGAATCAATTATTTTTAAACAAGGATAATTGTTCTTAAACAAGGACAAAAGAATATTTATACAAAAATAATTCTATTTATCCCTTATCATGTTTCACCAAGAAACATGTTATAACAATAATTCCTTAGATATACATAAATATGAGTGTATAAGTAACAAATTTTATATTTTGCTTCCATTTCCCATAATTGGAACTTATCAAAACTTTTATTATTGTTCATAGCTAAGGATATTGATTCATAAAATTGCAACATGATCAATAAAATAAGCAATTTTAAAATGCCATGGAAACTGAATAACCTATTGTAAGGAATACCAAGTAAATTATCATAAACTCCCTTTTAGGCAGAGATTATAATATGCTATTAATCCACTTTTACATGAAGCTAACTAAAATAGAAAAAGATGTACAATATTAAAGGAATTCCTTTTGGGCAAATAAACCTTGTAAACCACATACCTTAATTGATAAAAATGCATATATAATTTCAAAAAACTCATCTCCTTTAGACAAAAAAATTATTCAAATTATATACCTCAATCCAATAAAGAAATATATGATCTCAAGGAATCCATCCTCTTTGGGTAGATGGACCCTTTTAACCATGTACCTGTATCTCAAGCTTCATGCAAAACCAAAATTAATACACATAATAACCCCTTTAAGTAGATGACTATCTATAATAATCCAAATAATTCCATCAATAAAGGAAGTAAACAATTTTGTAAATCTTGATGGGTAAATCACTTTACTAATAAATACCCACAACAATTCATGAAATAATGTTTCCAAACTGAAATAAAATAATTACCTTACCAAATTGGAATAAAATAATATTCTTAGATAGACTCAATTTTTTGTTAAAATAAGCTAGGGGATGCTTGTTTTGAATCAAGACAACCCTTATGCCTAAGTAAGAGGCATCTGTCTTTACCTCAAATAGAGCTTTGAAATTTGGTAAGACCAATATGGGAGCTTGAGTTATTTTCTTCTTTAACCACTCAAAGGCTTATGTTTCTTGATCACTCTAATAGAACTTGTCTTTTCTTAGAAGTTAGGTGAAAAGTGTTGCTTACTAGACATAATGGCGTATGAATTTCCTATAGTAATCAGTGAGTCTTAAGAAACCATGTAGTTGCTTGAGAATGGTAGGTTGAGGCCATTCAAGAATTTTCTTGAATTTTGTTTAGGTGTGTAGACACTTTTGCCTCTAAAGCAATAGTTTTTAAACAAAATTTACATTCAGGTTCCTTTAGAAAGAATGAATTGATTGCTAATTTACCAAAAACTAAATAAAAATGCCTCACATATTCTACCATGGACCCACTATATATGAGAATATCATGAACAAAACATAGCCACAAATTGTTTTAGAAATGGCTAAAATAGTGTATTCATATTGGCTTGAAAAGTAGTTGATGCATTTGTTAATCCAAATGGCATTACTAGAAATTTAAAGTAGCCTTGGTAAGTAAAAGTTGTCTTGTACACATATGCTGCTTTCATGCATATTTAATGATAATTTGCTCGAAGATCAAGATTAGAAAAGACTTTAGCTCCATGCAACGCATGGAACAACTCATCAATGCATGGTATTGGAAATTGATCTTTGCTGATTATCCTGTTCAGTGCTTGATAATCCACACAAAAGCACCAAAAGCTATCCTTTTTCTTGATAAGAAATACTAGGTAAGAGAAAGGACTATGGCTGGCTTGAATAATATTTGCTATGAGCATTTTAGCTACAAGTTTCTCAATTTCTAACTTTTGACAATATGGGTAATTATAAAGTCACACATTAATTGGTTAAGCTCCCTTTATCAAATGCATTCGAAGGTCATTTTATCATTGTGGAGGTAGATAGCATAGTTCTTGAAAAAGTTGGCTATATAAGTCAATTGTTGCTTTTAATTCATAAGAAAGGACAAACGGCTACTTCGTTTTTGCATTATTGCATTCTTCCAGATATAGTTAAAACATGTAAGCAATTCTACTGCCCAACTTTTCCAGTTGTTTGGTGGATATTGGTTGTATATTGAATAGAGTTTCCCCTTGCAAATGAACTAGTTTCCCATTTAATTGGAAATTCATAGCGAGGTTCTCATAATTTATTAAAATTGGGCCCAAAGTTTTGAGCCATTACCCTTTTAGCATAATATCAACTCCATCAATGTCTAGCGCATACAAATCAGCCACTATTTGAAAACCTTAGACTTCAATTGCAAACTAGTACATATGGAATTGCATAATAAAAAGGCACCATTCCCCACTTTCACTTTGATTGAGTCACTGATGTTTTAGGGCACTTGATTTTCTAGAGGGTAGAACTTATGATAAAGTTTTAAGTGTTACCATCATCAATTAAGATGCTAATATGTATATTGCTACAATTCCCAATAATTTAATGGTATTGGCACTAAGATGTTCAGCTAGAGCATGTAGGCTAATTTATATACATCACCAGGTGGTAAGTACAAGTTTTCACTAATGGGATCTGGATGGTCAACATGCAATGATTCCATTTGTAGTAACTCAAATGAATAATAGATAACATTGATTTTTACACTTATGACCAATGGAGAATTTATCATCACAATAATAACATAGTTTTTTTTTTTCTCTTTTAGCCTTAATTTCAACAAGGGACAATCTACAAAAATTGGGTTTAATAGGTTGAGGTGCTAGTAAAGCCTTCTTAGGAGGAAGAATTAAGGGTAATGATTGAAGAGGTCTTGGTGCTAGTGTAATAGTGTTTTGGAACATAGTGTTGAAGGGGAAAAATAATTTAACTTACTAGTAAATGATCTTAACTAAGTTTTAATGGGAGATAGGTATAGTATTTTTGCTCAAACAATTTAGTAAGGGAAACTGCATGGAAGTATGAAGTAGATTAAGCTACTAGTAACTCATGTTTAATATAATCATGTAAGCCAACAATAAAAAAGCCTACTAATTATGCATCTATGACACCAACGATTTTTGTGGAGATTTCCTTAAACCTTGTGTAGATTTGGAATGTAGTGAAGCCTGAGAGTATTAAAGTTCTCTGATGTTAACTTTTATTCAATGCTAGCTTACAATTTAAAGAGATGTAGGGAGATGTAGAACATATAGGGATGGCATTACAATCCCTAGGACATAATAGTTGATAAAATGCTACCCTAACAACTTGATACTAATTTGATAAGATAAATACAAATAAATGAAAATATTAAGAGAAACAGAAGATAAAAGAAATATAAGAAGATAACATAGCTAATCTTCTAGAAGATAACAACAAATCATACAAGGACCCGTGTAATTACTAACAATACTCTCCTTTAAGCTGAAGATTTTATGTTTAGCATTTTCAACTTTTTACTAAGGTTTTCAAACTTCACTCTAGATAAGGCTTTAGTGAGTATGTCTGTAACTTGATATTTAGTAAGTGTGTAAGAGAGGTAAATAATTCCAACATCAATCTTTTCATTAATGAAATTTTGATCTAAGTCCATGTGGTTTGTCCTATCATGATGAATAAGATTTTTGACAATGTTAATTGTTGCCATGTTATCACACAAAACCTTCATAAAGTTTAGCATAGGAACTCTCTGTTATGTAAGCAAGTATTTCAACAATAGTCCATCGCATATACCAAGGGAAGTGCCCTATACTATACTTCTACACTACTTCTAGCTACTACAAACTGCATTTTACTCCTCTAAGTGATAAATTACCCCACACATAGGTGTAATACCATGTGGTAGACCTTTTGTTTCAAATAAAGCTTGCCTTATCTATATCTATATAAATTTCAACATTTTTGTCACTTTCCTTTTTGAAATAAATACCTTTGTCAGGTGTCATCTTTAGGTATTTTAGGATCCTATAAACAGTTTCCATATGTTATTTAATGAACTTGCTCATGTATTGGCTAGCCATATTAATAGGAAAACAAATGTTAGGGCAAGTATGTGAGAGATATATGAGCTTCCCAACTAATCTCTAGCACCTCCCTATGTCAATAAGAATGCTCTCTTCCTTAAACCCCATTTTATAAGTAGTCCCTATAGGTGTTTCAACAAGTTTACACCTTAGTATACTTATCTTTTCTAGTCTAGGGTATACTTCCTCTAAGAAACCACTATACCACTTTTTGCCCTTGCAATCTCCATGCTTAAAAAATATTTTAAGTTGTTAAGAATTTTAATTTCAAATTCCTTAACTAGACCAACTGTTAACTGCTTAATTTCCTCCTCAAAGTCATCTATAACTTTTATATTATCATAAACTATTAAAATAGCTACTTTGCCATCAAGTGAAAATTTTATAAAGAGAGTATGATCAGCTTGACTTTGATTATATTTAAACCCCTTAATCACTTTTGTAAATTTATTAAATCTTACCCTTGGTGATTTTTTCAGCCATATAGTGATCTATGAAATTTATATACCCTATTCTTCCCATTGTCAATTTCAATTTCAAGAGGAACTTTTATATAAACCTTTTTTTCCCAATCACCATTTAAGAAAGCATTTTTCATATTAAACTAATGAAGTAGCCAATCAAGGTTAGTAGCAATAGAGAGGAGAACCTTTATTGTATTAAATTTAGCAACATGAGCAAAAGCTTCTTAATAGGAAATACCATAAGTTTAGGTAAAACCTTTGGCTACTAACTTAGCTTTGTGTCGATTTATACTTCCATCCAGATTGTGCTTTATAGTGAATATCATTTTATACCCCACATGCTTCTTCCTCTAAGGTAATTTAACTATTCCCTATGTTCCACTTCTTTCCAAGGTTGTGACTTCCTCTTGAATGGCTAATCTCCACTCAGATTCATTTAAGGCATCATGAATGTTGTAAGGAATTTTCTCATGAAAGACATTAGTAATAAATGCCCTATAATCATGTAAGAGTTTATCATATGAAAGAAAATTCATAATCAGATGCTTTGTATAGGATCTTACCTTTTTTTTTAAACCATAAATACATTCAAATCACCATTTTAAATGTTTGGACTAGGAGTGGGTTCTAGATCTTATGTCATAGGAGTTGTGCTAAGCCCAAGAAATTTCCTTATCCTTGTATGCAATTATAAGTCATTTTTCTACTATTATCTCACATTATTTTCAGCATCAATCGCAAAATCATTCTTAATTATAGGCTTAGATATGGGAGTATTGTTAAGATTAAGAGGATTAAGTTCAAGTTTTAAGGAAATAATATTATTTTCAATGAAATAAGGTTGCTATCTAGAGTTGTTGGAACCCCATTTATCTTTATTCTCCCCTTGAATGGGTGTTTTACGAAAATATGGTTGAATCTAAAAAAAGATGACATCTATGGTGATATAAAATTTCTTTGCAATTGGTGAATAGCACTTGTACCTTTTCCTATTAAATATGCATTTCATGGACTGGTTGTCAAGTTTTCCACTTTGGTATAAATGGACAAATAAGGTACACTTAAATATCTTTTCAGGTAGGGTGGAAATAATAAGCATAGTCATAGGAAAGGTCTACTAAAGTTTGTCATAAGAGGTTTAATATTTCAAGACTCTCAAAAGCATTTAATTGATTAGGTATATGGTGGTAAATATTGCCTCCCTCAAAATGTTTTAAGGACATTTGAAGTGATTAATAGGGTTCTTGCAACCTCAGGTGTTTTTTTTTCTCATTTTGAGACTCTATTTTGTTGGGGAGTATTTATGCAAGTGCTTTGATGTATAAACCCTTTTTTTGTTTAAGAAATCTCCTAGGATGGCATTAAAATATTCAGTTCCATTATCAAATCTAAGAATTTTAATTGTTACGTGAAACTGGTTTTGGACTAAACACAAAAGGCTTCAAATATTTTGAGAGACCTTAGATTTTTCTTTCATTAGGTTGTCCAAGTGATCCTAGAGTAATCATTTATGAAAGTGACAAATCACTTTGCACTTGTGACACTTTTTACTCTTGAGCATCCTTATACATATCTATGAATCAAGTAAAAGGTTGTGTAGAGATATGATTTAGTGTAGAATAGGAAGATTTTGGATATTTGGACAATTGACACACTTCACAATTAAATTAGATAGAATTTTTATTAAATAACTGAGGATAAAACTTCTTCATATATTCCAAATTAGGATGTCCTATCATGTAATGCCATAATTTCAAGTCACTAACTATAAATAAGGTGACTTTATTGAAATACTTATGATGAGTTAAACGTTAGCACATTCCTCAACATTGCCAATAATCACCCTCAACTCTAAGTTTTGAAATGTACAACCATCAACAATAAATTTAGTATTACAATTAAGATCTTTTTTTCAATTTATGTATTGATAATAAATTGCAAGTCAACTTAGGCACTAAAAAAACCTTCTCCATAATTAAGTTCCTGTCTATTCTTACTAAACCAATGCCAATTCCCTTAAAAAGTGATCCATCAGTCAATGTCACAACAATGTCATTTTTAGATCTACCAAAATTCTCAAAACAAGTATAATTATTTGTCATGTGATCTATAGCTTTAGGGTCCACTACCCATGTGTTATTCTCTTAAACTTTGGAGTTTAAAGCAACAAGGAGATTACTTGTGTGGGCAACTAAGCCAACACTTACATCCTGCTTGGGAGTAACCTAAAGTTGGTTACCACTAATCTGCTAAAGTAGCTTTAGTTGTTCTGTGGAGAAAGAGTTCAAGGTGGGTTGTTCTTTTCTATCTATATTTGCCATATACCCACTGCTCTCATGCTTTTTTTTCATTTTCAAGTGAGCTGGTCTACCATGAGTTTCTAGCATACTTCTTTTGTATGTCCCACCTTGTGACCGTGATCATAGAATGGTCTCCCATATTTTTTTAGCTTGTAATCGTTGGACTAGGCTCCCCTTCCCACTAATGATGATGGCTCAGGAACAACAATGACATTGGTGGTAATTTTCTTGCTCTCCTCCGCTTTAACTTTAAGGAAAGCTTCTTCAAGGCTGGGCAATGGATCCAAACTCATGATTCTACTTCTAACTTCCTTAAAGGTTAGGTTTGGGCTAATTAGGAATTTGTACACCATTTTTCCTTCTTTGAGTGTGTTATGGAGCTGACCATCAGTTGCCCACGACCACTGGGGCGTATCATAGGGGTCCACCTACTGCCAATGTCTAACAAACAAGTTATAATATTGAGTTACATCTAAATTATTTTGCCTGCAATTATGAAGAAAGCACTTAGTATCAAATAACACAGCTTTATTTTTAACACAAAAGTAGGAAGCCTTAGTTGCTCTCCACACACCATATGCTGTTTTGTACGGTAAAAAGTTCTCTCCTATATTTGATGTCATCAAGTTAATCAGCTAGGACTGCACCATACTATTTTCAACCTCTTAGGTGGTGTATTTTAGGTCATCAAGGTAAGGTGCAGCTGCTGCACTAGTGAGGTAGCACTTTTCCTTTGTCGCAGACGAACAGCATAATGCTTGAAGACCACTGAAAATAATTGTGGTCATTCAAGCGATGTGGTGTGATCCCAATGGGAGTGGGTTCGCTGATTGAAGTCAAGACAAGGCTGGGTGTGGTTTGAGTTTGAAGTCAAGCATAAAAGGCTGGGTGTGCTTGAAGACAAGGCTGCATCACGCTTGATGATGAGGTCTGAGTTCTGGGGACCTGGACATTTAGGCTATATCTGAAGTGGATCATCCTGGGATCAAATTTAGCTCTGATATCATGTGGCTTTTGGATGTAGTGAAGCTAAAGAGTATCAAGGTTATCTGGTGTTAGCTTTTATTCAATGCTAGCTTACAATATAAAGAGATGCAAGGAGATGCAGAATATATAGGGATAATGCTACAATCCCTAGAATATAGGACAAAATAATTGATAAAATGCTAGCCTAACTACCTGATACTAATCTCATAACATAAGTACAAGTAAATTAAAATATTAAGAGAAATCAGAAGATATTTAGAAAGATGAGAAGATAATGCAGCTAATCTTCTGAAAAGTAGCAGCAGATCACGTGAGGACCGATGTGATTACGAACAACACCTTGCTTAGCACTTATCCACAGACCTGATCTGCTTCAAGTCTTTCAAAGCCGCCTTAAGATCATCATAAAGAGTTCTTCCCAAACAGCAATAAAGTATCTAAGGAGCCCTGCCAGTTATGTATAAACCCGTGCTTTGCATCCGTTTATACCAACTGTACGCAGGTCCCGTCATGTGCAAGGAAGATAAAGGAATCCGTTGCTCCATAGGTGTGTTGCACATGGCAAAAAATTCTAGGATTTTGAAGACCTAATCCCCAAGTTCACTGCCATCAAACATTGGAACCCCAGTACACGTGCCTTTGAGCAAGGATTTATCCGGCTAAGATTCAAATCCAGCAGGTGGAGCAGATGAGCTAGCTGAAGAAGGTTGGTTGGTAGTCATCAACTTTTGTAACATTGCTTCAACATTAGCCCCGGTGGATTCCATCTGAGACTATGATTCGTGGCTCGCTTAGTCTGCCATGTCTTCTATGTTAGTCTTCATAGATTCTTCCACACGTGCTAAACCCGTGCTGTCAACCATGGAAGAGTCAATGAAAGCGCCAATTGATAGGCTTAAAAGAATCTGGGTAAGTAAAAAAAAGATGCCTTTATCCGGGAGAAGGTAAATTCCCAATTACAAAAATGGTTTATCAAGTTTCTCTTATCACTGATGCCAGCGTACAAGTTTTAACAATAGGAAATAAGAAAACGACGAAGAGAAGACTTGGTCTAACTAACATTGACAGTTAATGCTAAGACGCTCCCATGTTTTAATTCTATCCATAGCCAATTTATTCCCCAGGTCATGCCTCAAAGTCAGTTAGCCAGCTTGGCTTCTTCTTGCTTCTGCTATTGGATCGATCTGTGGGCTCTTCCCTTGATGTTTCTCTTGGGCTTCTCAAAATTGGATTTGGGCCGCTATCATAATTGGCTATGTTGTTCAGAATGAATCCTGCTAATGTTGTTTCATAGAGGTTTCATCCCTCTCTAAATCTTTGAACGAAATTCCTATTTTTGGCCCAAAGAAAAATAAGTCAGAGGCATCTATCATCAAATTAGGAAAATATCACTTAGCATTTTCATTTTCTGCATTCGTGTCATATCCCCCCATAATATTAAGAAACTTGCGTGCATAACCTTTTTGCCAGAAGATAAATCGAATTAACAAGCACAATCCTATTCCCTAAAATTTCACCACCCGATGCTATCATAGGTGCATCTCTTATCATAAGCAGAACAAATAATGCCTTCCCTAAGTATGGCACTGGGACTTTTTCTTCCCTGATTTTCGTGTCCAAGGTTATAACAAAAAATAAAGACTAGGGATTAAAGAATGAAGAAAGTTACATTGTTCATACATACTTTTCAGTCTCTAATTCACAAGACTAGTTTGCTACAGTATATGACTCCGAAGTACCGAGGGAGACAGCTCTCCTATGATACATTACGGTGAAAAGCACTCAAAATCTTCACCATTCCGGCATAATTCCCAATTCTTAATTCCTATAGACACTTGAACCCCCAACAACAGTCATAAAGCTGCCAGTTCAATGCCAGCATAACTTATCTAGACTTGAATAACTAACCATGATGTTTACTGAAACCCCATACACGGTATGCCAAGTCATATACCAAAAGTGCGGAGAATCACTCCATGTCATCATAATCTAGCACTTATGAGTAATTTCTTAAACTACTCTTGATCTTCAATTATTCGTGTCACAAGTCCGACAGCAATTGTTGTCCCTACTGATCTTAGAGACACCCTTCCGAGAGCTTTACAGCTAGAGGATTCTGCCACGCAGACTGGCTCCTGCAAAATTACCTGAAATCAGAGACAAGAAAAGTTAAATCCAAGTTTGCTTAGTCCCTGGCATTATAGAGGAATAGAAATAAACAAAGGATTGTTAAAACAGAAAGTATTTTGTTTATTCACCTCGATCACTGCACTCTGCTTTGCAATGAGACAGCGAGGGGACTTTTTTGTCACCTTCCCACTCTTTGGATCAAGTACTGACAATAGTTTTGAAACTCTCGCAGGCTCCTTCACATGGTGTATATGAAACTCTAACTACACAAGCCAAAAGGGCTAATTGAATTTTTCTTTATTCTTCTTTAAAATAAGCAACATGTGAAATCTTACACATAGTTCCTACCTGCGAGCCTACCAATATTGGATTTGCACCTTCCAACACAAGCACCTTCAACTCCAAATGTTTTGCAACCGCAACAGGAAAATCAGGATGGCATAACACACCTCCTGACATTACATGACTTGCATCTACACCATTCAACGTAACAGTGACATTATCTCCAGCTCTTGCAATAGTGCAGGCATTAGAATTGCACTCCAATGTGCGCACTGTCCCCACAACAGCTGAAGGCATAACTAAGACCTATAATTTTATACGGTTAAAAATAAATATTTTTTCATGGCATAGCAGAAAAGTTGAGCATATGAATTCATACTATATTTTGATTAGAATACAGTAATCACATACAGAATTTTACAGACTATTCATACAAATCTCAGCACCCAATAACAATAATACTGTATCCAAAGGTTGAACAAATAAATAAAATAATAACAATAATAAGACAGAGGTACGTACACCTATTCAACTGAACATTACTATCCATAGAGGGTAAAATGGGATATAGAAGATTATTTTTAACTAGGACAGGAGCAGTTCCTGATCCGGGAGGCAGACTTAAGATGGTACATGACCTTCATAGAAGTACGAAGGATGATCCATCAAGAACAAAAATTAATGCTTCAGAACTAAGAATCACTCGGAAAGAGTATTGTCTAGGCCTAGCAACTGGGCAAAAGAGTAATTTTAGCACACAGTAAGAAAGTCTTCCAGATAAACTTTGGACCTTCTATGCGAAGACCTATGTAAGATGAGTTCCACTTAATAAAAATAAAAGGTTTCATTAAAAAAAATATTGCCAGCAGAAAACAAGTTCCAGATAAGTTCAGCTTCAAAACACTTCCAATTTGGAGGATAACCAATTTGAACTTTCCAGTTGATTATCCAGTAAGACTTAATAATGCTCAATCATGTACCTTTGATCCACTCCGAAGAGCTCCAGCTTCCAATTTACCACAAGCAGAGAACTGTCCAAGCGTAGGTGACTTGATGACATCACATATTGGCATTAGTAGAGGCTTTGAGAATTCTCTAGTCGGAGGTTGGAGGGAATCAATTGCATCTAACAGATAAGGTCCTTTATACCTGTTCATAATCAGCATAACCATCTTACTAAAGAAATACGAATTGCACATGGGCCAAAATTATAAAGAAAGTAATTTATTAAACAATGTAATCAATGGATATGAACCTAAATTGTCAGTATATATAATCTAAAATATAGCAAGGATGCCACTATCCCATCTTATTTCATTTACCTCAGTTATTGAATATTAATACCAATAAAATATTTGTTTTAGCCAGAAAGATTATGTTGAGACAAATAAAAAATCACCGTGTCAAGTTTGAATGATGCATATTATATCCAGTATTACACTATATAATTCATTGATAATGTATTTCGATTTAGGGCTCAAGCATAAAATGAAGGAGGATTGGTTTAGGAAAGTTGGTGGCTGAAAACATTGCTTTGGTAGGTAAATGGCCATGGCATTTTCCTCACGAGACGAATTGTTATGTAACCCTGTAAATCATAGTATGACTTACATCAGAATGGGTGGGAATCCAACTCTCTGCTCACTGCTACGCATGGGAGCTCATGGTAATTTAGTGTTCATAAAGCTTAAATTGAGATTGAACATCTAACTGAAAAAAAATAGAGTGAAATTACAAGTAAACAGGAGGTCTTGTTTGCTGAGAAAATAGAGAGAGAAAAAGTAAGGGACCAATCACTATATAGTGTAGAAAAACTGAAAAATGGTGTGTACAACACTAATCTCTTGACCTCTATTTATTTTTTTTTTTACATGAGAGAAGAATTTATTAATGAAATGAAAGAATAATTCAGCAAGGTGCAAAAACAGAGGACAAGAGATCCACCCCAAACAGAGGTAAAATTTAAAGAAAACAACCTAGGCTCTAAGTCAAGAGCCTTCCAATCCCTTTAAAGATCCACAAGGTGTACCCCCCCCAAAGAAACCCAAAAGGCGGACATAAAAATAATCCTCTCCCAGAGATGATGTGGTGGATTAAATTGTCAATTAAACACTCAAGCATTCCATTCTAATCCTCCACCTCCATTTATACTAACACTATAACCAGACAAAGATACTTACACTCTTTTAACTTTGTGTACACTACAAGAAACTCTTTTCCTCAATCATTGATACTCTTAAATCCTTAATGCCCTCTAAATGGAGTGAGCTACACGTAACTCTTTTCTTATCTAGAAGGCTTCCCTAAATCCTGAGTACCTCCCAAAACTGTTCGCCAAACTAGTTCTATACTAAAACATACAGCTTGAGCCAATGCAGTTTGGCTCAACTAATTGAAGGGATCCAAACTAAGCCTTGCATCCTCATTGTCACGGGGTCATTACTCTCTCTCCAAAAGACATGTCGTTTAGAGCGTGCAGCCCCCTGCTTATAAGCTCCTTCACCTCCCCAGGTCCAACCGATGTGGGACGTTACACTCTCCTACGGCCAATCCGTGACGCCCTCGTCACGGGTGGCCCACCGGTGGGGTCCACCTCTAAACCAAACCCGGGGCAGACTCTGATACCACTTTGTCACGGGGTCATTACCCTCTCTCCAAAAGACATGTCGTTTAGAGCATGCAGCCCCCCGCTTATAAGCTCCTTCACCTCCCCAGGTCCAACCGATGTGGGACGTTACATCATGCGTAGGGGTTCAAATCCCTACTTTGACTAGTAGCCTTGCTTGGTGAGCAACCCTCCCATGAGAGATCCCTTGGCACCCAAGTGCTAGTTGAGTAATGTCCACACTGGACCAAAATGATTCTCAGGTAACCCTTTAGGTTGACCGTTTGCCTGCCCCTTTAGGATCAGAAGCGTGTTATTGGTGCCATGACCAGTAATCTTGGAGTAAACTATCCCTACAACCACTATTTCACCCCCAAAAAAAAAAAACACAACTTGATGACACCTTCCCTCTTTTTTTCCCTTCCAGACCAGAATTTTTTTTTTAAGATAAAAGAATTCAATCAGAGGAAGGAAATACAGAGCAGGAGGATCAGGAATCCTCCTAAGACAGAAAAACCAGTATACAGAAAACAAACAATTCTCTCCAATCCCTTTCATGCTATTACCTACATAGAGGCTAGAAGAACAGGCCTATTCTAAAGAAGAAAAGCAGTAGAAATATCAAAAATTATTTTTTGTTTTGGGGGGGGGAGATGGGGTGGGGTGGGGTGGGGGCGCCAAGACAACTCAGGTATGATATCAAGCTTATTCATGGCTTCAGAGCTTATAATCATGATTTCCAACTAGAAATATCATTTTGTTCTTCTCTCTTCTCCCTGAAAATGTTATATATCTGGCGACAAGAAATGCCAAAGTTATTATATTTAAATTGATCTCTATTGCCACTTTTGTATCAATTCTATTAACCCATCCATTCACCAGCCAAGAAAAAGTCAAGATTACACCAACAGTAATGAAAAGACTCACCAGGATTTGAAACGAACATCAGAAGGAGATGCCACCAAATTTTGATTTTCTATGACACTCAAGGGAATCCATGACACAGAAGAATCTTTGAAACCATAAGTCCGGAGAAACACACCCAATTGCTGTCTAATTAAATCAAATCGATCTTTGGAGTATGCCACAGCATCCATCTTATTTACTGCAACAATAACCTGGTCAACACCAAAACTTCTGATAAGCTGCGCATGCTCCCTTGTTTGTCCTTTGCTACCATCCATACCTGCTTCAAATGAACCAACTGAGGCATCAATAACAAGAATTGCAGCATCAGCTTGTGTTGCCCCAGAAATCATGTTTGGCACGAAATCTTTATGGCCCGGGGAGTCAAGCACAACAACATGGTATTTCTTAGTGTCAAAATACGCAACAGCCACCGTCATAGTTATTCCCCTTTCCCTTTCTTCAGAACTCTCATCCAGTGCCCAAGCATAAGCAAAGGATCCCTTACCCTGCTTAAAAAGAAAAAGGTGGGGTGGGAGAATTAGTGGATGAACACAACACATTAAGTTCTAGAAGCACTTATCCACAAAGAGATTACCTGTAACTTGGCCTCCTTTTCATATTTGTGCATTTCTTTCTGAGTAATTCGTCCCAACAGGTGTAGTAATCTACCTGAGAGTGTTGACTTCCCAGAATCAACATGACCAACCTAAAATTGACAAATTTGAAAATTTAGAGAAACTAATTCCTGGATATACTTTTACTAAACATAAGATAGAACAAATCATTGACTTACAACTGCAAGATTCAGCTGAGTCAATTTATCTTCAGCTTGTTGAGGGAGCATCCATTTTTCTGGTTTATAAGGCATATGTGGACGAGGTTCTTTAGAAATAGCATTATCTGACTTTCCAGATCTTACATTAACAGCCATGTTGTTGAAACTACTTTGAGGTTTGACATCTTTGCTAGAAGAGCAATTAATTTCACCACCACTGTCTCTGACTTTTAGCAGTGCAGACAAACTACCCGACATTTCTTCACTTGATTGAATATCAATTTTGCCTTCTTTTGAAGACTTGATTTTACTCAATTTTTTACCTTCGCCCTTTGCAGAAGATGCCAGTAAGCTGCCTGAAGTTTTATCACTTGTTTCCAGATCAACTGCAACAGTCTTGGAAAGCTTGCTCTCTGCCAAACTATCATTCCTGCCTTTCTGCACCAAAGATGATGGGCTGTCTGAATTTTCAGCATTTGACTGTACTTTAAGTTCATTCTTCTGTGTAATGCTTGATGAAATGTGAGAACTTTTAGAGCTAGCAACTGTGCCTGCAAGCATGACAGAAATAAGATTAATTGATCTTGATGCACAAGGAATTGAGATTTGAAGTTAACGTTTATGATGAACCCTACTTTGCATTTCCACTCATCATTTTCTCCAATGTTTGTTTCTTTTATATTTTTGGGAGAAAGCCACAGAGCTAAAGTTGTAGCTTAAAGACATGGATGAAAGAATTGGTAACTAACATCCATAACAAAAAATTTGTGTCGAGGCTGGTTTTTTTCTCTCTTTTAGAAGAAACATGTTAAGCATTTCTTATTGCAAGAAATTTTTTTAAAAAAATCTTTACTACCTCAAAAAAGCATCTCTGATATACAACAACAACAACAAAGCCTTTTCCCACTAAGTGGGGTCGGCTACATGGATCAATCAACGCCATAAACACATATCATAAATCATATTTTTAGACAAACCATTTAAATCTACATCTCTCTTAATAATTTCTCTTATAATTTTTCTTAGTCTTAGTCTTCCTCTACCTCTAATTATTGGACTATTCTCCATCTCATCTACTCTCCTTACTGGGGCTTCTATAGATCTCCTCCCCACATGACCAAACCATCTAAGTCTCGATTCTACAATCTTTTCCACAATAGGTGCGACTTTCACCTTCTCTCTAATGCATTCATTTCTAATCCTATCTCGTCTAGTGTGTCCACTAATCTAACGCAACATTTTCATCTCTGCAATATTGAACTTATTTTCTTGTTGACTTTTTATTGCCCAACACTCACTTCCATACAACATTGCAGGTCTTATAACTGTGCAGTAGAATTTACCTTTAAAGTTTGAGTAATACTCTTCTATCACAAATAACATCCGAAACACTCCTCCATTTCATCCATCCTGCTTGAATCCTATGTTTTACATCTTTTATTTTCCTATTATGTTGTATGATAGATCCAAGATACTTAAATCGTGTGACTTGTGGTAGGATATGTTCTCCAATTTTTACTTCTGCACTAGAAGTGGTGTGTCTCTTACTAAACTTACATTCCATATACTCCGTTTTACTTCTATTTAAACAAAATCCATGAGCTTCCAAAGCTAGTCTCCACCTCTCCAACTTCTCATTCATTTCCTCTCTTGATTCTCCAACTAGGATAATATCATCTGCAAAAAGCATGCACTGTGGCATCGGCTCTTGGATATGTTCAGTAAACATATCCAAGACTAAAGTAAAAAGATAAGGGCTTAGAATTGACCCTTGATGTAGACTAATACTTATCGGAAAATCTTCCGTAAGTCCACATTTTGTTACTACGCTAGTTGTAACCTTATCATACATATCTTGGATTGCTCGAATATAAGCTATACTAACTCTTTTTTTCTCCAAAACCTTCAATATAACCTCTCTTGGCACTCTATCATATGCTTTTTCTAAATCACTAAACACCATGTGTAAATCTCTTTGATTCTCTCGATATCTTTCTATTAATCTTCGCAACAAATATATTGCTTCCATAGTTGACATTCCTGGTATAAAACTAAATTGATTCTCCGTAACTTGAGTCTCTTTTCTTAACCTTCTCACAATTACTCTTTCACATAATTTTATCGTGTGGCTCATAAGTTTAATTCTTTTATAATTTGCACAATTTTGAATGTCCCCTTTATTCTTATAAATAGGGATTAAAGTACTTTTCCTCCACTCGTTTGGCATTTTCTCAGATCTCATAATTTCATTAAATAACTTTGTGAGTCAACATATGCCTTTCATTCCTAAACCCTTCCATACTTCAATGGGTATATTATTCAGTCCAACTACTCTACCATTCTCCATTCGTTTTAATGCTTCTTTTACCTCTACCTCACAAATCTTACGATAAAAAGTATAATTCTGATCCTCTT
The DNA here is from genome assembly GCA_026724425.1 of Erythrophleum ivorense. Classification (NCBI taxonomy): domain Eukaryota; kingdom Viridiplantae; phylum Streptophyta; class Magnoliopsida; order Fabales; family Fabaceae; genus Erythrophleum; species Erythrophleum ivorense. The sequence goes on from JAIUCV010000024.1 coordinate 2,176,948, forward strand.
CTCTAGTGTCTAGCCTATTGGATTATAATAAAATCTCGTGCCCTTCATTAAAGAGCCTATGAAAATAATCCTTCTACCATTCTCTAATATCTTGTTCTGTAACCAACATTTTTCCTTCTTTATCCTTGATGCATTTCACTTCGTTCACGTCTCTTGTCTTTCTTTCCCTACTTTTAGCTAACTTGTAAATATTTTTTTTCTCTAACTTTAGTACTTAAAGATTGGTATAACCCATCAGATGCCCTCGCTCTTGCTTCGCTCACTGCCTTCTTAGTGTCTTTCTTAGCTACCTTATATTTTTTTCAATTTTCATTACTCTTACATAATGACCACACTTTATAACTCTCTTTTAACTTTAACCTTATCTTGGACACTTGCATCCCACCACCAAGATTCTTTATCTTTAGGTCCAAAACTTTTTGATTCACCTAATATTTCTTTTGCCACCTTCCTAATCTTTTTAGCCATTCCATTCTACTCCACATATCGTTAACACTTCCTTATATTTCCCAAGGTCATTCCTCCACAATTCGTCTCTACAAATTCTTTTCTTTATCCCCCTTTAATTGCCACCACTTAATCCTTAATACCCTATCTTTGCTTTTGCTTTTTACTCTCCTCTTAACTCTTACATCCATAACCAAAATTCTATGCTGAGTAGTTAAACTCTCTCTAGATATAACTTTACAATCCATGCAAAATTTTCTATCTGATTTCTTTATAAGAAAAATCAATTTGAGAACATACCCCTCCACTTTTGTATTTGATAAAATGTTCCTCATGCATTCTAAAACAAGTGTTAGCTAATATAAAATTGAACGCTAATGAAAAGTTTAGAATAGTTTTACCCTCTGTATTTGCTTCCCTTATGCCATATCCTTCATGAACACCCTCATAACCTGAAGATACACTTCCCACATGACCATTTAGGTCCTCTCTTAAAAGAATATTTTCTCCTAATGGTATTTCCTGAACTGAACATTCTAAATCCTTCCAGAACTTTACCTTGTGATATTCTTCTAACCCTACTCGTGATGCATAAACACTAGTAATATTAAAGATTTTCTTTTCCACTACAAACTTTAATGCAATGATTCTATCTTCTAACCTTTTTACATCCACTACAGCATTTTTCCAAAACTTATCTACAATTATAGCTACCCCATTTCTAAATTTAGCCTTACCAGTATACCAAAGTTTAAAACCTGAAGTGTCTACTTTTTTCGTCTTTTCTCCTACCCATTTAGTTTCTTGTAAACACATAAAATTAATCCTCCTCTTAATCATAGTATCTACTATTTCTATAAACTTACCCGTACGTGTACCTATATACCAAGTTCCAAAACGAATCCTACTCTCATGAACTAACTTTTTTAACTACATTCGTTCACGAAAATCTGAGAACCATTGCTTATTTTTCACTACACCCAAGCGTCGATACAGCGACTCTTGCTCACTTATCACTGTACTCGAGCTATACAGCGTGTTACTTTTGGGCAACGACCTAGCCTTACGTTTAATATATCGATTGTCCATATCATAAAGATTTGACAAAGTTTTACGTAGGCTGTCAACTGCCTAACACAACCATTCTCTTTTTTTGGGGCTTGGAACCGACTATGAAAAATAATTTACATCAAAGTTCGTAATATAAAATAACATATTAGCTCTAAATATGCGATTCCACAAAAAGTAACAAATAACATGTGTGGACAACTTAAAAACCTATTAATTGGGTGCCACATTTCTTATGTATAATATTTCCAATCTATAACAAAACCACCCAATGCCAAGGATGGAGGACCATAAACCCCTTCATATCTTACAATTAAATCTTTGGAAGACCTAGTAAAACCACATTTCTGTATCTATCAATCTATAATACAACCCTCTCATTGCAAGGGATGTAGGAAACAAACGCCTTTAATATCTTACTATACAATTTCTAGAAGATGTCGTAAAACCATATTCCAATTTTTGAATCACACGAAGGACCCCAAGAATAAGTCTTGGAAAGAACACTGAGTTTTCAACTTCTATTGTAGTCTTCCCAAACTGTGAAGAGTGCTAGAAATCTTCTCCCCCCCCCCCCCACCCCGCGGGGATAAAATGAAGAATAAATTATTAGAAAGTACGAAAAGAAACAACATCCATGCAGAGGAAATGGAATCATCCTAAAAAATGAAAAGAAAATAGTGAGCCAAAGTGGCTCCAAAAACAAGAAAGATACACAATCTCTTTGCATATCAGGAAATCTTGGCAGAGTACCGGAAATCTTCAGTGTTATTAAAGAAGAAAATTACACGGTTTGAATATAAGCATGTTACAACCATAAAAGTTTACAACATGTCCATGACATGATGCTAACACTTTTTGTTATCAACATCAAGCAAATCAAGACAGGCCTACATAAAATAAAAGGGAATGTGAGGGTGCAACAATACAATCTATTTTCAACACTTCATTTAGTGTTACTTCCATGGTTTCACCTCATCTAACCTCCAGGCAATAGCAGAAGATAGTCTTGAAAGTTCTTGGGAAAGATTGGTACAACAAACCACAGAGAAATAATTACGTAACTTCCCATTTTCAAACTAATGGTCACTAACTCTCATAATAGTTATATATCCAAATCCAATTAAAACATAGTTTCTCTAACTTGAGCTCCTAGAAACAGATCAAATTAGAAATAACTGCATGATACCTTTCGATTCCATTTTGGAAGATCGCAGTCCATTAGAAACCACATCATCTGGGGATGGAACATCAAACTTGAAAGGGGCTGTGCATCAAGAGAAGTAAGGTTTTATCCCCACAAATTTTCACATATAGGAAAAGTAAGGTTTACTTGCATATGAAAGGAGTTGCAATGAACAAAAATTCTTGTTACTTCACAAAATTCTGAACTTAGAATAATAAGACTTTGATCTAATCAGCATAGAGTTATACTCAAGTATAGGAACTATCCTAACTTCACACATGCACATCCTGAATCAGAACATGCGCAGACCTATGTTTAGATGGTGATGGCTTTGAGTGTTAAAAGACTTATGAAATTTATAAAATTCTCCTTGGGCATTCCCAAGCTTGTAGCTACTGCCATCTTCTGTCAGAAAACCATCACCCTGCTTTAGAAATAACACACCCTCTTCGGGCATCTGTTGTGGCAGTGATGCAAAAAGAGACTTGGCCAAATTGGATACTCCAGAACTTTTGCATATGCCTTTAACTGCATCAAAGAGATTGTTCAATATGTTATAGGGATATCATGGTCATTCTTGAAAACCTAACACTATGCATTAAGCAAAATCCCGAAAGCTGGATACAACCTCTCATATTCTTTTGGCTCTCCCTCCCTCTCTATCTCTCTCTCCATTATTTTCTTTTTGCACCATCAAAAAGAAAAGGCATTTGAAGGAAGGTTGTTCTTCCAATTCTTCATGATAATATTATTGATATCATACACAATAATAATAGATGAATTAGAAGTTAAAACATATCTCCAACAGAAACAACAGAATGCAGACTTTGGGAACTTGAAATATTTTAACAGAGGTAAGCTAAATCTGGAAGGGTTATTTGTTTACCCAAGTGAGACAATGTACTTGATGGACTGATTAAGATAAGGAGGTCAGTTCTCTATCTATTTTATAGGTTTTAGACTTTTGGGAGTAGAAAGGAGGGGAAGGTGCTGAAGATTTGTGCTGTTTTTGCCGTACTGTGCATTTGGCTTCATCATAATGCAAAAGTTTAGTTGGAGATTTTAATCTCCTCAACTTTCATGGAATGGGATTGTTTCTCTAGCCTCTTTAAAGGTTTTTACCACATGGATCTGTTAAAGGGGTTCCTTTATCTGATAAGCAAAAGTGTGGGGATGTAGAAAGAAAAGGGAAACCACGGAATATAACAAAAAACACTCAAATGTGCTTTGTTTAATTCAATGATAATAGGTGAAATTATAAGAGTAACAGTATTCCTTATAAAGGCCACCCAAAGAAATCCAAATAATATAAAACTCAAACAATGCTATCACAACTAAAACAGAAGGCGGGACTCTTTCTAAGACAGTACTATAGGATAAGATATCCCAAAAACCAAATGTCCAAATATAATATCCCAAATTACTAATAAATAAAACCCTAAATCCCTAAATACAAAGGTATCATAAATTAATATAATGAACATTATTTTCTTCCTATCACACTGCATTGTGTGGGATAGCCCTCTTGAGTTTTTTTTATCTCCCTATTATTTTTTTTATCATTGATGTTTTTCTCTGTTTTATGAGAATTCTTTATCCTCTTCCTATGTAATTGAATCCTTCCTCAGTAAATTCATCTATTATTATAATTAAAAAAGATTGCAAGGTTTCGTTACAAGCAACTGGAACTCCTATCCCTGAACTGAAGACAAAAAAATGAATATTCATCAGAGGCACAGAGGGCTATTTAGCAAGATTTCTACAGCAGTTATCTGCTATGATATTGCTTTATCCTGAGCTTGGAAAGTCAGCTCATTTCTGCTTCTTATGAAAGTGGGTCACAAGGAAGCCAAATGTAAAAGGCACAATAAAATGCTCTATCCCCAATGAAAAACAAAAAAAAACAAAAGGCTAAAATTAGAAAAGAATAAAAACAGTATATGGAAAGAGAATTATTTTGACTGTAACCAAATTATTGGCATATATTATGCACCCAAGCATAGAATTTGTATGCAACAATAAATGATCAAGCACCAGTATAATATATGGCCAAAGGTATTAAGGCTTCTAATGGAGAATGGGAAAAATAGGAAAGCTATTATTAATTATTTGTAAATTATGGACAAAAGATAAATATAAGAAATAATATTTTATTAGGAGTAGGATTAGGAGCTAATATTTAAATTACTTTATTAGTCACTTTGTTATTCTTAGTTATCTTTTTGTTAGGCTTTAATAATTATCTTTTTGCTAGAACTTGATATTTTAATTATCTTTTGTTAGAATTAGAATCTACTACTATCTTTATTTTAAATTGTTAAGAGTTATCTATTGGGCTCATAAAACCCTTAGTAATTAGGGTTAGACAGTTTTCTAATTGATCATTAATAAAGTCATTTGGAATTATCAGCTGCCTCTCTTGCTCCCTCCCTCTTCTCCTTCCCTTTATTTTCTCTCTACATCTCTGCCTTTATTTTATATCTCCCTCTTTCTCCTCTTGTCCTACACCATCTTCTTTATACACTTCTATGTTAGTAGACTAAAGTCCAAAAGAGTGAAGATCACCATTTTCTCTCAATATTTTTTATTTACTTAATTTTCATTTCCTCATTCTTTAACTTTATTTTTTTCCTCCTTTGTTATTTAATGTTTTCCAACTTGCTCTTTACATTTGCCTTGTCTCTAAAACTCTTCAATCTTTTTCTCACCTATAGGTTTGACAAATTGCCTTACTTTATCATTATTATCAAATTATCAATAGAACTTATCTTTTTTTTTTAACTTAAAATTAAGTTAAAATTCATAGAAAGTTAGACAATGAGATAAGTCATGTAAAGTAGAATTATCTAGGAAATATACTTTGATAGGGACTAGGTAATATGGGATGCCTAAGTTTCACATCAAGTAATATGAGATGCTTGGTGTAGCAATTAAAAAGAATAGTTATTCCCCCTTGACAGCATGCTTTTAAGGGTGGGTTTGATGGAACCCAAGGAGGCGCAGGGAACCCACCTTCAAAAGCATGTTGGCAAGGGAAAAGAACTACTCTCCTTAAATATCACATCAAATATCTTATACTACTCGATGTGGCACATAGACATCTCATACTCCCCAATCCCTATCAAGGTTCTCCACACCTCCTTGGGTCCTAGCAAACCCCCTTTCATACATATTTTACATAGTGGATTGCACAAACAATTGTAGTGGCACACTATTAACTTCTTTGATTTTAACACAATATATTGTCTTTTTCTCTCATACAATATATAGGTTGTAGAGTAATTATAAATTAAAAAAATAATGTTAAGTATTATAACTTACAATCTTGGCCCCCCAAAGATAAAATTCCTGCCTCTGCCCCTGATTTCCATTATTGCCATTCAACATTTGTTGGTTTCCTGACAGTCTACTCTCCTCTACAGCCAGACCACTTTGCTATTGTTTACGAAGCCCTAAACCAAAGGGGAAGAAAAAGCAAAACCCCACATTTTCTAATCAATTGACAACCTAAAGCCCCATTTAAGTTGGAAAGCAACAAATATTTACTTTTTTTTTTTAAGGAAGGGGGGGTTACATCTTTTTCTACATTATATTACAGTACTGCCACACATAAGATCACAGAAAACAAAAGGAAATTCACAGAAGTGAGCACCTCAGTGCCTTGCAACATGCACGGACACACAACTAGGCTCTGAAGGTATGCTACTCATTGAAGCCACATCTCCTGAAGCATCAAGAGGTAAGAAGCGCTTATAGGGTCTCCCTTTGGTACCTAGGAAAGCATCTCAGTGCTTCTTTTTTGACGCTCATTCTAATTGTTGATTTAACATTTGTATTATATGCTATCTAAAGAGTAAGGATGAGAAAAAAAAAAAAATTGGAAAAACAGAACTGGACCATACTAACAACTTCAACATGTAAACAATAGTTCAATGGATGTTGATCAAATTGATTTAGATATCATTTCAGTTTAACTAAGCCAATTACAAGCAAAAAAAAAAATTGAATATGTTATTAAGTAAGGACATGGCAATCAGAAAGATATCAATACACAGGAATCCCATATTTTGGGGCAGAATTATGGTAGTTTATTGAAAGCTGAAATCAAATGTTTTGTTTCCTTTTTTACTCCTATTTTATTAGATTTTAAGTAGCAAGTTTATTTCCTTTTATGTTAAAGTTGATTGATTGATATTCTGTGGCCTTTATTTCCTTTTATGTTAGCTGATTTTTTTGGCCTTTATTTCCTTTTATGTTGAGGATTGATTGGCTGATTTTCTGTGACCTACGTCCTCTATATATTATAGCTTTTATTTTGAAATAAAAAAAGAAATTTCAGAGTGAAATTCTTCACAATAATCTACCATAGTTCTGTCTGACAGTCGGCCAAAGCTACTGCTCCCTGCCCTCTCTCAGGTTTGTAATACAACTTTTGGTTTCAAAAACTTTCTGAAATATTTTATAATGCAAAACACCCCACTCAGTTTCCAAGTTCAAGCTCAATATCTTATATGTCTCTCCTTCCTTTTTGGAACTATATCTTCCACATCTGTACCTCTTTATCTCTTAATAGTTCAGTTAACTTCCATAATCCATATGGCCCTATAGCATAAATAAAAGGAAGAACCATATTTGCACCCCTTTTCAGAGCACACTCAAAGGTGAGAAACTGGAGCAACTTCTACTCTACTTGACAGCAACCTCATTCTGACAAATATCACATGCCAGATATATCACAAAAATACTCAACTCATTCAGCCAGAATTTCTTTTTTGGGCTTATCTCAAGAACTTTATAGTTCCCTTTTTCCTCCATTAAATTTAAAATGCAATTTCTTAAACCTGATCGCATTTAAAAATTGTTTTGTACATGAATTGAAGTTTTCCAATGTTGAGTTAAATTCCTTCCTATTTATCAGAAATAACACCTAATTACAGCAACCAAAAACCTATATTTTGAGAGAAAAACAAAATTATTAAGAGAAAGACCTTTACATACCATGTTCACAAAGCCTATCATAGGCATGCTTTGTTCCCTCCCCCATACCCCATGCCACAAGAGGGGATGAAGAGGAAAAAAAGAGAGTAATAAAGAGAATGCAAAAGAAATATCCTTGTCACACAAAATACAAACTAGATCACATCTTGTGTTACATTATCATTAAATAACTGGAATACCTGTTTTGTTATTGCTGGAAGCTCCTGTGTTAACCAAAGGATGACGTACGACACCGCAAATATCACATGCATTCATACTCTCATCATTGTCATAAGTGCAAATGGGGCATCTCCAAAGCCCTGCAGTCTCTCGCTTTTTATCAGGTTCAGGTCCTTCTCCTGTTACCCAGAAAAAAAAAATTGCCTAGTGGTTTGTGCAATCAAAAAGACTTGACAATATTGCTGAGAAACATCAATATAGATCTTACTTGACAACACTGCTGAGAAACATTAATATAGATCTTAGTCTTACAATAGAAATAACAAATTAAAATGTTATTATCAAAGGAATTGCTTCCATGTCACTCATTAAACATGCTGACACCCACAACATTCTGGACGAAATACAGGATGTGAAGGCAAACAATTACCAGCAAATACATTAAAGATCAAAGAAGGCTCAACAGAAGGAAGATATGAAGAAATCACTAATCAAGAAAACTAACATGCAGAAATGTAAACGACTTAAATATACTAACCATATTCTTCTATGTCAACATCATAATCATAGTCTTCATAGTCATCATAGCCATCATCAAAATCAAGTCCATAGTTCCCCTTACGAGGCATGGTCACAACAAAACTGAGTGCATAAAGAAAACAGATGATTAGAAATCAAGTACGTACAAATCTTGAAACTAGACCTGCAATAAAATAGGAATATGATAATGTGTACATGTACGATTAAAAAAAGCACCCTACACCGCAATACTTTTCGCACAAATAGAATGGTATTAACAGTTATATCCGCAGACTCCAAGCCATATATCAATAACTCTTTTTGACATGACCAACCAATTTATTCGGCCAGCTAAGCCTAAGAAATCCCCAACATAAGTGGATTTCTACACTTATGATTGTTTACATGCGTAGTGTGGATTTGCCTTCTAGCTCCGGAATGTATATGCTGCTCCTTATCCCACATGAAGAAAACTGCAAACCCATTAGTAAAAAAACAAGAAAATAAATTATCCCACTTTACCAGGGAAGAATTAAACAAATTTGTATTCATTTTTACCAAGTACGATTGATACATTCTATGAACACAGCATGTAATAGGCAAGAACGATGAAGAAAAGAAAAAACTTATTTTCTCTATACCCATATTTTCTAGGCACGGTTTCGGCAACCAAATTAGGAGATGAGAGAAAATCAATCGGATTTTAAAGCGAGAGGAATCAGAGGGTAAATAAACATGGCACAGTTTGAGATAATCAAGGGTTCTCGAGAAAATTAAGTGCAAAAATGCAAGAGAGGAAACTTACTGAGAAAGAAGACTAAAGCTCCCGCTACACGCAACGCCGTGGATCGGGTGAAGAACTTTGAGAGGGGTTTTTCACTCCAGCCGACGTACGGTAGCCTAACTGTCCATGTCTCCGGCGAAAAGAAAATTAATATTTGTTATTTATGTCCGAGGACGGAAGTCCCTGAATACATATGATATTTAAATTTTAAGAAAATGAACAAAAATGTTAAAAAAAAAGTAAGTTATTTTTTATTAATTTTTAAAAAATTAGTTTTTAAAAATATATTTCTTTTCTCTCAATAATTTCATTAATTATTTTCAACTCATTAAAATATCAAAAAAAAACTTAATCGTCTTTATAAAAGACAAAAAGTTAGTTCCTATAACTTTATCAATAGAAAAAAAACATAATTAAAAAATTACTAAAGGATTAAATTAAAAAAATAAACTTAAAAAAGATTAAATTCAAAAAGTACTAGTAGAAAACAGTAATTTATAAAATTGTTAAAAATCAACTATATAAATAGCGTAATTAACATTAAGCTGGTCTTATTCGCCATTCTCTACCTTTTTCTTTTTTTAACCTAATTTGTGAAACTAATTATCTTATTTAGTCAAACAATATTATAGAAGACTTTGATGGAGTTAGCTTTAAGGTATAACAATTTGTTTAAAAAAATACATATTTTGAGTTTGATTAAATTATATTTAATACTTTTTATTTTAAGAATTATATTTGATTTCTTTAATATTTGATATATATTGCAACAGATATTTCACTCAATTTATTTTTTATCTATGAAGTTAATTTTATGCATAATATATGTCATTTTTCAAAAAAAAATTATTTAACTACCTTTATTATTATATTAAAAATAAAATTATAATATCATATTAGAATTTAATATTAATTTAACTGCTTTTACTACTATATTAAGAATAAAATCATAAGTTTAATATTATACAAAAACTTAACTTTATTGGCATAAAATAAATTAGAAAAGAAAAGAAAAGTTTTTTTTTTCGCAGAATATAGGCAGTCTATTGTAATTTTAAAAACATGAAAGGAATCAAACATAATTTAGTTAAACAATAAGGATATTAGTATAATTTGCTCAAAAAATATATAAGGTACAGTTAGTTACTTAGATGTACTATTGTATGTTTTTCTACCTAAAGAAGCCTATGGGGGGGCCAATGACAAGACCATATAATTATTGTTAAAAACAATTATACAAAAGAAGGAGATTGATATGAAGTTCTAGGCAAAAGTGAGTTGGTACTATTCCAAAATCAATAAACGTGTTGGATCATTACAAAGTTTTAATATATGTTAATTATAATTTTGTTAAATTTTTAAGACCAAACATTAAAAAAAACTCTTATAAATATTTTAGTCTTGCGAAGAAAGCAAAAATTTTGAAATTTGAATTCTATCATCATTGTTTAATTAAAAATAATGCCGCTGTTAGTATCCACTTTAAACCTCTTATCTCTCTTATTAGTAATGCTGTATTTGGGCAGGTAGTGGCTTTTCCCAAAATCACGTTTCATATAAAATAAAACTTTGTTGCTTTTATAATAACCTAATTTTTCACCATGTATCTAAATGAACACTAAGTCACTCAAACCATTCATTTTCCCATTTACTCCCACTAAAAATCGAATCTTAGGATTCAACCACATTCCTTAAATCTCCTTCTTTAGTTAAAAATCTCAAATCCCCTTTATAAAGAATCTAATATGCTTTAGTGAATTCCCCTTCCCCAAATCCATCATCCATACCAACTCACTTTAAAACTAGAATAGACAATAATCTATTTCTCATTCCTTTATTCTTTTACCTAAAAAAATTTTACTCAATTTGGCTAGCATCATCCAAACACCTTATTCTATTTTCTCTATATTTAATCCTCTGCCTAGGTCATTGTTTTTTTCTCCTAAAAGCTGGGAAAGATAATTTGTACAAGCTCTCATTCTTTCTTAGTGCTTCCACCTCTAAACTCCATACTTGTTACTCCCTTTGACTCATTGTTTTCTTTATTTCCTAGGTTTGCGAGCTTTAATCCTCTACTAACAACTCTTCACAATCCCTTTTCAAAGCTTTATTGCAAAATAACTTGGTTAATAACCCACCTTTGACCTTTTGTGATCAAAATCACCATCTTCTCCATGATATTATGCTTCCATCCACCCTAAACCTCTTGTTCTTTATGAGCTATTTGGTTCAAGTAGAAGAAATGAATTTTGTTTCTATTTTTATGTATAATATCTATTGTATTCATATAATCTTTTTTTAATAGTATCTATATCTTTTTATTATTTTTTTAAAATAAAGGTACGAGAATTATTTTTCATCTACAAAATTATCTTTTATTTTTTTTATTTTATTTGCATATTCATTATAACAATTTTGTATATTAAGCTGTCTATAAAAAGCTTATTACTATAAATATAAACCTAACGGATCCTACTATATTTCAAACTCTCTTTTTTTCCCCATTTTTCTCTCTTCCATGAGAACCAAGATCCTGTGATCCCCTTATTAAAAAATTGAACTTATGACAACATTAACCTCCTTCAAAGCGGATGCATGCCTCGAAACTACCCTTTCCTTACATATTGACACTAATTTCTATTTGCTTAATTCTTGCCAACCTCCAATTATAAGCTCCACTCCTCTTTTTTCTATGTTCTATATTTTAACTCTCTCCAATCTTATGTTTATTGAACCTATGACTTTTTCTCCCAATCTTCCCCTTATCCTACTTCTAGATCTCTTTTCCACACATCTTTTCTCCTAATTGAAAAGTCAACTTACTCTTTTTGATCCTCCCCCTAAAATGTTACAATCTAACCTTATTTATAATCATCTCCCAACCAATTATTCTGGCCCTTATCTTTCGTCCACAAACCAAGTTCCCAAACCCTCTTCTCTCAAACATTCATTCACATTTCAAAGAGAGAGCTCCACTCTTATTAACCCTTTACCACCTTTCACCATGGTCTTTGTGGCCATGTAAAGGCTCCTTTATTCTTCAATACCATCTATTGAATCCCTCTTTCCTATATCAAGCTTAAGGCTTCCTTGAATCCCCTTGGTACATCTTTCATGCTATTTGTATGATAAGGTTACATCACGAGGGAGCAAGGTCAGAGCTACGTGTTGTATAAGGGGAGCAAATCCCCCATCCAAATTATAAAAAAAAACACTATATGTTATATTAACTTATGATATTTTATCCCTCCATCACTAAAATTTTGAACTTATTAAACTCACTTATATATATAATTGATTATGTAACTTTTCTTTTATTATTTTAACTTAAAAATTTGAACCCAATAAACTTCCACATATATATTATGTATATAATTCTAATAAAAAACTTTATTTTTATTGTTATTTCTTTTTTTCCTTCCCTTGTTTTATCTCCATCTTTCTTCTCATTTTCACCTTTTGCACACTTTTTTTCATTTTTTGCTGAATTAATGAATTGCTTTCTCCACTCAAACACGTAATATATGTTTGACTTCTCTCCCTCATCCCATCTTTACTCTTTGCCTTTTTATTTCCTCTAGTTTCAAAGTTCACAATTTCAGTCTTTTAGATTTCTCTACTCAAACACACTTGGTCATTGGTGAGCAGCATTGTTAGTGTGGCGTGTTCTTGGCAATGTTGCTAGCCATTGGTGAGTTCTTGGTAGTGTTGTTGTTCTTTGGTGTGGTATGTTCTTGTTTGAAAGAGAGAGTGAAAGAGAAAAGTGAGAACCAAAGATGTTATGTATTGCCTACAAACTAAATAGTGAATAGGATTATAGGAAGAATTGTATAAATGCGCCATTTCCATTGCCTTTTATATATATATATATATATATATAATATTTGATTATGTTAAGTATTCTTAATTTTTTAAATAAGATATGAAAAAAAATTAAAAAAAATTGACATTAGAACAACAAATTTTATTTAAAGCTCATAAATCCATTGTCTACTAGTAATTTTTTTAAATATAATATAAAAACACTTTTTAAATATTTTTTGCCCACTAGTTAAGGGTCTTGACTCTGCCATTGGTGGGAGTAAGGCGCTTTCTTCTTTAGCAAAGGTCATCTCGACTCTTTCTTCTTGGTTACAACTCACAATTTTAGAAAGCTAGCTAGCATGGAGTTTTTCAATTATTGTCTCTTAATCTAGCTTGTTTTTATCATCAAAGATTCCCTTTTTGCATGCTTCTTTTTTTTTCTTTTTACTATTGTTAGTTGCTCTTTCATCTGTAACTTTATGAACACTTCTGTGAAGAATGCCAACCTTATGTACTGTTTCTCTTTTTAATTTAATTTCCTTCTTTATAAGAAAAAAAGGTATAAAAATGTGGTCATTAATGGAGTGGAGTGAAAGCAAAAAAAATAGTAGAGTTCTCACACAATTATTTGAAATTTTAAGTTTAAAAAAAGTAAAATACAATTTATCATTATAAGGTTTGGTCTATTTGCAATTGACTACTTCATGATTTAAAATTTTATAATCGAGTATCCTATGGTTTGCTTTGTTAGTACTTTGTTGCCTTGTACTATTTTTCACTAAAAAAATGACAACAATTACACACCAAAGGTACAAACCATATGACACCTTATTGGAAAATTTTAAACCACACGTTAGTGAATTGCAAATTGGCCAAATCACAAGGCTAAAAAGTAAAAAACTAACGAGTCTAGCCATAGAATTTTTATCTCAAACAAGGAGTTAACCTACAAGTTAAATAAGTCGAATCAATTAGAACTACCTTAAAGTTTTACAAGCTAGTAAAATTTAAACAAACTCATCATTTTAATCAATTAAAGGAAATAAATTGTAGAAGTCCTAAGTTAAGGGCAATTATTTGCATTTTGGCCAAAATTTTTTAATATTACTTTGATTGATATTCTCACTATTGTTTAATAAGAGCTTTTGTAATCTTTTTTATTTACTTAAGGAAATTTATGCAATTGTGAAAATTATTGAATTTGATATATCATGTAATTACATAGAAGTGGTGGTGATAATTTTTATCTAAAAGATATAATTCATAATCAATAAAAGATTCCATTTGCCTTTATTTCATTGAATTTTTTTTGTTAATGTTAGGTTTAAATTTTCCACAATTCTTTCAAGCGTAAAACTTTGCACCGAATAAAATTTTCATTTTTTATAAGGAAAATTATTGTTAACAATATAGATATACTTTATTAGGCTTATTTAGTTTTAAGATAAAAAGAATTAGTAAGTGTATGAGAGTTAGTTTTTAAACATAAAGTTGATAATTATTTGTTAGTCCTGTGACCAAATGGCCAAGAAATGCCAAAAGGATAAGTCTATAGAGATTTTGTTATTTTAAAAAACAAACTCATATACTTATTACTTTTTTAAAATTAAAATTATAGAAATACTATAATAATATGTAGGTCAAATATAATTGCTAGTTTACCCATTCTAAGTTTGGTCATCAATATAAGAACTTCAACTAAGTCGGCCATATTGCCTACTAGAGGATTGAAACTTTCCACAAATAGGTAATGAGCATTCTTCATATGTGGACATAATAATCAACATTCACCGAATCATATTTCTTATTAAGGCTTAAGGAAAGAATCGAGGAATTAAAAAAATACCTAAGTAAAATAATCAGTGAAAAAAATGGTAAAAAAAGAAGAAAACTTATTAGTGATGATGGCTCATTGTGGTTAGTGAAAATATATTTAAAGGAGATAAATAAGTGTTTGTACTAAAACAATAACTAATTAGAAAATTAATTTCATAATTAACTATTTAGAATGATTAAATATAAATGATAGCTTAAAAAACAAGTGACAATGAAATATATAAATTATTGTTACTTGGAACTTAAAACAATAGAAGTGTATTCCATTCTCTTAAAATCCAAGAGATTTTCTTCAACTATAATTAGAGTACATAATGGATGATTTATATAATGCTCACCAACAATACTCAAGATCTAAGCTAATCTAGTTAGAAATCAGGTTTTAATTCACTTATAACTCAATTGAGTTTTCTCACAACTCCCCCCTCAACCAAATTTCTTCTTATTAGAAAAGATTTACAAGAAATTAATAAGAATTCAAAGACCCTTGGAAAAGCTCTTACAACCTAAATGAACCATATGCTAAGAACAGAGAAATAAAAAAAGATTACATGATTACTTTGACTTTCTTTCTATGTAAGTTATTGTTTTTTGTGTTTTTAGCTTCTATTCTTCTTACTCTTTTATGTAGTTGTTTTTGAAAACTAGTTGTTAGGATAATATAAATTGTTATCTTACTTTTGGCTTCATTTGATTTGGTTTGTGTAGGATATATAACCTGAGAAGCAAAGGACAAGAAGCTTGAGTCTAGAGCTTCTTTTTTAAGCATCTTTGCTAAATATAGTTTTGCCAGTTGTTGTCAAATTGATTTTGATATGAGATCTTGATTTTTACATCTTTTATGATGGGATGATCAATAATGACAAAACTTAAGATGAAGAAGAAAGAAACAAAGCACATTCAAAGCTTTGATCAAGGATGAATAGTTTTCTTTTTTTATGGAGACATACTCAGGGCTTGTTTAGTACCTAGAATGAAAAGAAAAATGAAAAAAAAGATTTTATGGATTAAAAAAATTTGTGCTTCTATTTTAATTTGAATTAAAAATAAATATTATTAAATAATG
The DNA here is from genome assembly GCA_026724425.1 of Erythrophleum ivorense. NCBI lineage: Eukaryota > Viridiplantae > Streptophyta > Magnoliopsida > Fabales > Fabaceae > Erythrophleum > Erythrophleum ivorense. Next base: position 2,192,815 of record JAIUCV010000024.1, read on the forward strand.
ATAAATAATCATTACAATAACATAATAAACATTGTATCAAATTTCGTAAAAGAATTTTTTTTACAAAGCAAGCAACTAGATGTGCCCTAATAAATGCAAAGAATGAAGTTTCTTTTTTTTTTTTTGTTCTTAATTTATCAATGTAATCAAGTTTGTACATTAAAGGAAATAATTAATATAAATTTTGATTTCATTCCTTAAATATCTTTGTATTAAACTTTGATTTTGTAATTGCCATGTTATCATCAGATTGGCTTTTCTTTTCCAATTGCTATCCTATTGCTTTTTTCTTTTCTAAATTATATATATATATATATATATATATATATATATATGAACAGTGTCTAGATGATTTGATAGTAAAGATAGCGAAGCGGATCCTCTGAAGTGTCTGTACCATGAAGTGCCTCTAAAGTTTATCTAATCTGAGCCATTCATTCCATCAAAGGACTAGAGGTGGCCATATCGTGCTTTAACTCAAAACACTGCCTTTAGCCTCAAAATCCCCAACAATGGAAGAGCTTGGCCAGGGCTTTGAAGGTCACTAGTCTTCTTTGATACAGTGTCTTCTTGGATATCTGACTCTCCCTTGCGTTCAAAAAAACCACAACCAGACAGCAATGGCTTCTTTTTCATCAAAATCCATAGCATTGAGGTTGAGTTCAAGGTCCATCGCAAATTATTTAGATCATTGTGATTTTTGCTATGTGTTCATCCATAAAATCATATCCTGCACCTATTTGGCTAGAAGCAGCTGGAAGCAGAAAGAGGAACTGAGTTTCCTTCATAATGAGAGCAATATGGCATTTTTGTTTTAACTAAACATTGTTTCAAATTTTATATGAGAAAATATAGAAGTTCAGGCAACAGAACAAGGGAGGCACCAGTTTCATTTTATCATCCCTTGCATTCATTGCAACAGCAAAACAAGCACAATTAAATTGCCAAAAATAAAAAAACAACAAAGAGTTGCTTTCTTCATAAATAACTTTATTGCATAGGAAATGATGGTATTGACAAAACAGGGCATTATGGATCCACTAATAGCGGCACTGGGTTGGAGCTCCGCTGTTGATGGGTTGTGGTCATTTCGTAGTAGCTTGTTTGGAGGAATGTCTGACTCGGATTCGCATGGGGAAGAAGGTTCTTGGGTTTCAATGGCAGTACTCTTCTTTTGTGCGAACATGGGACTTGACCTTGGCATCCCTTTGCTTTTACTCTGCTTCTCAAGATTCTCATCAATGGCAGTGGAAACTTCTTCGCTCAACTCGAACTCAAAACAAATTTTGTAGATAGCCACACACAGATTAAAAAATCCCTTCCTCCACCTGCAAACGGGAACAAAAGATCAACAAAGAAAAGAGGATGATGTGCCAAAGAGAAGAGAATCCCTTCTATAACCCAAATGCCCTGTTTCGTAATATTTTAGAGGGTAGCATTTTGATGTTACGAGAGGGATGTGGCTTCGCATGAGCCTTTGATGACATGGACGGTTGAGATGGCAAGCACTTCAGAGGCACTTCATGCTCTCCTCACTTTAGAGGATCTGCTTCCTAAAGACAGAAGTTTAATGTACTGTTAAATTACTTGTACCATACAATCCAAAGAAATTAGTTCAATTGGTGAGGAGATATAGTAATTTTTCTTAACAATTTAGGGCTTGATTTTTCTAAAGAACATTTTAGGATTAAAATCTTAAATATGCCAAGTAGTGTACTTTTAACATTATATCTAAAACAAAAACCTATAACAAGTTCCAAGATACTTTGATTGCAATAACTAAACAAATAATAATAACTTGTACATTTTTTAGTCTCAATATAAATAAGCTATTGCTTGTTAATTTAGGGATAAAAAATGCAAATTAGTTATGTCCATACATATATAAATCAATGTCACTAGTCCAAATATCATCTAACAATCATAAAAATTCAAATTTAAATAAGGGCATTCATTTATAACTTACTTAACTCATGGTCACCATTAATCTTTAAGAGGCCATGGTATTAAATTTCAACTTAAACATGTAATTTTATATATATGGACACACATACATATTTCCGTATGGTAATAATACAAAGGAACATGGAATGATGCAAGGATTATCACACACCTTATTGCAAAGATGGCGAATGCGACACTGAATATTAGTTTGCATCCAAAAACACACACACATATTAAATGTTAATTATCGATAGTAGCTCTCTATTTCATTTCTTAATTATTTTTTTCTTTCACATTTCTTAATAAGTAATTTTTTTTCAAATCTAATTTTTTAATAAGAAATTTAAGAGAAGTCTTTCAATCTTGCTTTTTTCTTAACAAATTTAAAAATTTTCAATATTTCCTATTACTTGTCTTAGTAAATTAAAAAATTTTGTAAAAGAAAAAAAAAACCCTAACTTAAGGAGTTGTGAGATTTATTCTTTCAAACTTTAAAAATTGATCAAAGACTCTTAAACTTTCATTCATTTGGTATAACATAGCCTTTTTGTTAACTTTTTTCTTTCACAACTCTGATACCACTAGTCATCTTAAGGGGGAAAACCAAGGCTTCTCATCATGTCTATGTACGCAAAAATATAAAATAAAATGACCCACAAAACCCCCCTTATTTGTAACTTAAGATGACATGTTATTAGATGTATTTTTTTGTAAACTTAGCCTATATGGATAAATGATGTTAAAAGTTTTGGATAGAAAAGTTAATAAAAAGATTATGTTTCATAAAAATAAAAGTTTATATAGTCGACTTTAATCAACTTGTAAAGTTAAAGGAATTAAATTGCATGATTCTTAAATTAAAGGAGGTTGTTTGCATTTTGGCCAAAATATTTTAGTTTCACTTTAATTGTTGTTCTTATTATCATTTAACTAGAATTTTTGTAGTCCTTTTTCCTCTTTAGTCAAAGAAATTTATACTTGTAAAAGTTGTTGAATTTGATACATTAAGTAATTAATAGATGTGGTGCTAAATTCTCATCTCAAAGATATAATATAGGATCAATAAAGATTTTATTTGCCTTTATTTCAACGAAAAAATAAAAATGTTGTTTGTTACTACTAAGTTTAAGATCCATACTTTGTTTTAAGTGTAGCCGAACTTTGAATGGAATAAAATATTTCTTTTTCAATAAAAAAAATTCTTTTTTGAATCGACAAAAAATTAAATTTAACTCAAATAAATTTTTTTTTGGAAACTCGCATCTAAATTTTTTTAAAAGCTACAAAATAGCAATTGATAAACATTTTTTAGGGGTAAAAGTAATTTTAAATTTTGTTTGTTTACATATTTAATAAGATCAAGTCAGTTTAAGTTAAGGACCTAGTTTTTAAATATATATATATATATATATTAGTATTTAATATGCATAATTTTAAGATTGGTTTTTAAAACTAATCTTAATCAAGGTTAGAGTGTCAGTCCATAAAGTCAACCCTTAAATCTTGCTCGAAGTCCTTAATAAAATTGGATTGAGCTAGAGATTTCATAATACTTATGTAAAAAGGACTTCCATGTCATGAACTAGAAAAAACTATATATATTGAAATGGAAATGTTTCTGCATCATACCTTTACAACTAGGAGAACTAGAAGCATATAATAAAGCACAAAGGAAAAGAAGATCCAGAGAGAGGGGAAAGAATTACAGAAGAGAGAGAAAATGCCAGAGAGAGAATCTTCACAATTATCTTCTGCCCCCTCACGTTAATCCACCTCTTCTTGATATAGTCTCCATTCTCCCAACTATCACGTGGCTTGGAGAATTTGCTTCGTATCCCATAGGAGACAAGTGGCAAATACTCTGTCATGACACCTCCAAATACATAACAGAATTATGCTCACTTCTGTCCTCTCACAATGATACGTGGCTTTCCTCATTCCCTCATAGTTCATTACATTACCTTCCCCTTTAAAAGCGACCTTGTCCTCAAGGTCGAAGGATTACATGTAGAGAAAAAAGAAACCAATAACAACCAAATACCAAGCTCTCATATTAATTTTAGGATCACAAAGCCATATCCATGGATGACCACATAAGTGTCTTATAAAATCTGTTGCTTCAAAATATAATAATAGCCAAGATGTCCCCTATAACGAATGAGCCAATTCCAAGAAAATAGAAGCTTATGTGACCACAGGTATGGCCATGAGTCACAATTATAAGCAACACAAGGTGTGTAAACTTCTGCGTAACTCCATATGTCAAATAATTAGCAATCCTAGATGACTTAAAGTGAGAGGTGGCAATGGTGGGACCTAAATCAAATATCCATATGACAATCAATCCAACAATAATGTGTATTTGAATGAAAAAAAAATACAACCTATAGTAGCAACATTATAGTCACCAAAATGTGTTCCAGACCATACTAACTCATTAAATTCAAGAGACCGAAACAAAAATTGTGTGAGACTGCAATTTAGGTCGGAAAGAAGAACAGGGGGTAAGATGCCCTAATAAAAAATAAATGAAGAATACGAAGACCATACTAATCCCAAAATGCAATGTTCCATAACCAATAGTGTGATAGATTCAACGGAACAACAAAGTAGCTTAAGATTCAAGACAAATGTGATAGCTAAACTGTTATTCCAAAACGAAACAAAGAAGTAATTGAACAAAAGCATCACAATAGAATAGAGGGACTTGGGGTCCAAAACAAACACCCAAACAAGAAACTCGATTAGGCTGGAATTGAGGAAGAGAGTAAGAAGTTGGAGTGAAATACCCAGGTCATAAGTAAATGATGAATCAGCCCTTGAGCATGCTACTTGATGATTCCCAATGAACATCATAAAGTAAAAAGCCCATGCCTAAAAATCATTCAGCATAGCAATAATGAATTGCTCTCTAAGAAAATAATTGCTGAGGATGCCGATTATAGCATTTGACCTAGATGCTTCAAAGCAAGGTGAAAACACTGAAGCGGTACTGAACGTTGGACCCATGAACTCACCTAGAATGCTAAAGCTAGGAAAGGTGGATAAGTGAAGAGGCTTGAAGTGGTCATGAATAAGTTGGGCCCAGTCATGAAAGCAGTGAATCGTTGGTAAGAAACAGAACTAAGGAATTAATGGCCCATCTCCATGCATAATAGGTGCTTTCTGAATTTCAATGAATTGATGGACTTGAAGCATTAGGACAAATGGAAATAATGAAGGCTTGACCTTACTAATAGAGCAACTCAACAAGGCCACTTCGGATAGACCATCCACAGTTGTTGAAAGCAAGCATTCATTAGAGTTCACCATGGTGGAGGTAATAGACAAAGTAATGGCAGAATCCTCGGTAGCAAAATGATAAGAAAGAACATATGGCAAGTGAAGAAAATCCCTAAGGGTGACAGACACCAGCAAGCCACTGAGAAGGTTATCGAGCGAGACAGTATGCAGAAGACCTATGATGCCAAGATCGAATACCAGAAGTTCATTTGTATCATGGCAGATGGATCCTTTCCAGATTAGGTTAAAGGGAAAAATTATGGGCCATGCGAATATGGCTTCATTAAAGACAACCAAATTAAGAAACAGAGAGGCCTTCAAACCAAGCTAAAACAGGGAGTCTTGAGATTTGATCTTCTTGTACATGATGTCCTGTGTAAGCTGTTGGCGCGATGGTGGTGGATGAATGGTGACAGGTGGTGGAAAGTCTTCAGTAGGAACAATTAGCATGGGTAGTAATAGTGGAGGCACTGGTATCACCATCTCCAAAGAGTAGTCTGAAATTATAGGTGATGCTAAGGACGGTAGCGACGATGATACATTGGAAGCAGTTGAAAGAGGCAGTAGCTCATACTTATCGATTTCACATTGTATATCAAGTCGTGCCTCGGCTAATTCAAAAGCGTAGTTCGAAGAGCTCGGAGAATAGATGACTCCAACTGATTCCAGCTTTCATCCATTGCATTGCACATCAAACACAGATTGTCAACTATGATTGTAGAAGGCAGAGATCCACTCTCAACGAAAGCACCATTTGTCATGAACTAGAAAAAAACTATATATATTGAAATAGAAATATTTCTGCATCACACTTTTACAACCAGGAGAACCAGAAGCATATAATAGAGCACAAAGGAAAAGAAGATCCAGAAGGAAGGGAAAGAATTACAGAAGAGAGAGAAAATGCCAGAGAGAGAATCTTCACAATTATCTTCTGCCCCCTCACGTTAATCCACCTCTTCTTGATATAGTCTCCATTCTCCCAACTGTCACGTGGCTTGGAGAATTTGCTTCGTATCCTATAGGAGACAGGTGGCAAATACTCTGTCATGACACCTCCAAATGCATAACAGAATCATGCTCACTTCTGTCCTTTCACAATGATACGTGGCTTTCCTCATTCCCTCACAATTCATTACATTCCATGATTGGATCTTAAGACAATTTGGGACATTTAAGAGTCAAATAGAATTGACCATAATTGACATTTTTATATGTCTGAGCTTGTCTAACTTCATGAGAAAACGGCTCATATCTGTAGCTTTGGAATTTAGAATTGAAGATGCAAAAATCGACCTCAATGTGCCAAGCCAGATTGACTATCAGTGCCCTCGTTGCCCTAGCGTTGGAGGTCATTGCGATGTGGTGAAGGTGAAGATGATCTAGAGCCTAATATTGCCTTTACCTACAATGTCCAGAAAGAAATCCCTTGACAATTTCTTGGATCATACACTATTTACTACAAATATTATGGCTAGCTAGTATATTGCATGGGTGTAGATGACTCTAATTTGTTTTTAATTATACTATTATATAATTCTTAGAGAATTACAAAATATGCTTGTAATTTATGAATTTCATTGCAATAATCTATATATTCTAAAGTATATTTGAAATTTTATTAATCTAAAAATCAATATGATTGTATTCATAGTACGATTACATTGTGATAATAATTACAAACATAAAAAATTTAGAAAACATGAAATCAAAAAATAAAAAATAAAATAAAATAATAAGAAATTACTTACAATATGAGATGCTTAAGATTCCTTGTTTGACAAATAAACCTTTTTTGTTAACAAATTATAATTGTCATACATGGTAGACAAAATATGATGAATGTTGCTTTACTTTGACTTGTGAATATGTTTTCTTATTAAATAATAATATTTTAAACTTCTATACCAATTTTTTTGATTATTTAACAAGTAAATACACAATGTGCATTTAGAAAGAAATAGAGAGGAAATAAGAAATGGGTGGAAAAAGAGACAAGAGACAAGACCCTATACACATTTTCACTATTTTATGTCACACTCTCTCTCTTGAATGCATGGTATACTATTGCAAATGGTTATAATCCAATTTTTTTATACACCATAAAACTAAAGACAAGTTTTGCAATTGTGGCATGCTAATATATTGCAAAATATTTCACCATGCAAAACCCTTCCATCTTAAAAATGATTTTGGATTCTTATATGCACAAAATAATTAAAATTGATAAAACTTAAGAGATGATTGAAAGAAGAATTGAATATCATAAACATTAATTTATATGTATGTGTACTTATATAAAGAAATACTGACCTCAAAAAGTACAGATCAACTAACCAACTTCATCTATTCTGTTATAGATAGTGACCACAACAACAACTAAAATTACAAAATTAAACCCTAAACAATAAAGGCTAAAGACAATGCAAAATCATAGTTAAAAAAAAACCTTTAAATCAAGTTTGAATATAAATGAACCTCTAAAATCTAACTATGGCTTCTATATAATGTTGAACACCATGTATCTAAATTTGAATCATTTTGTATAATGTCATAAATAATCATATAGAATTATTGTCCAATGGCTAATAATCGTTGATTAAATGGTTGGGTCAATGATTATAAAAAAAATGGTTGGGTTAATTTTTCTTTCCAATTAGTTTATTCACTTTATGTAAAGTTTTTAAATTATTCCTTTGAAGTTAATTTAAAACATGTCATAACGCTGACCACTATGTGAAAAAGGGGGCTTGGAGGTCTCTTCTTGACCATTTCATGCCATCCTAAAAATTCTCCCAAACTAAAGCTTACTTTAAATTGACTATTCTACTCATTGTTATTGCTATCCATCCAAAAGGTCCAAACAAGTAGTTCAAACCAAAACCTCAACACTCACATAACTCTTTCAACAATCAATTGCCATCATCATCTACCAAAAACAACTAATTCAAGTCTCAAAAGTATCAAACCAAATAATTAAAACAAAGTAAAATAAACAATAAAATTTGGAAATATAAAATTTTCAAAGTGCTTTATCAAAGAGCATTTGAGCGTTGACTTAAAAAGTTAGCCGCCAAAAACTAATAGGTCTAATTATAGTTTTTTTGTCTAAATGAAAAAAGCTAACTCACTAGTTAAATAAGTTAAGCCAAAGCATTCAATTGGCCAACATTTTATTTGGCTTATTTATGACTTGCCTAGCCGGTACTGTTTAATTTAATTGTTTACTATGAATTAACTATTATGTTGTTTTTTTGTAAATCATTTATTACCTAGCATAAAATTCTTTGAATGATTAGTGAAAAAAAAATATAATACTCACAAAAAATAAATCAACTTGCTGACTCACATAATTTTTTGTGTAGCACTTAAAAATTTTGTTTTCGCACTTATAGCCTGTATGTTTTAACTGGTATACCTCATTGAATCGTGATGATATACACTTTAGGCTAACCCAAAACCATTGCAAAAATATTCAACTTACCAAGTACGGATCTTTTAAATTAAGGATTCGTGAAGTGTCGTTGAAATTTTTTAAGACCACTTTTCTTATAATATAATTTTTTTTTATATAGGAGAAAACAAACACTTCTAAAAGATTTAAAGAGCACTTCACATATCCTAACTTCAGAAGATTTGTACTACCAGCTTACCCCCTATAAATCTTGCACATGATAGATCTCCTAGAAACTTAACTAAGTATTAACTAACCACATGCTTACATGCTAGCTGCATGTTTGGGCTATGATTTTAAATTGTAGTTGCGGTTACGTTGTGATTGCGATTGTGATGCTGCGGATAGTATAAGAAGGATTACGGACGTTACGGCTAATTGATGCGGATGCGGCCGGTACCGCAACAGCAATATTGCGGCAATATCACATGATGCAGACCGTAATTTAAAACCATGGTCTGGGCACTTCATTTGATAGAAATACCTTGGTACCATAAAAATAGTCGAACCCTACATATTTAGGTAATACTTTTACTCAGATCTCATACTTATACTATAGTGGGCTCTTATATCAATGGCATGGGAGAACCGTGCCATTAAAATTAAATTTAAATTAAAAAAGGTAAATGTTTTTTCAAGAAAGAAAAACAAAAAAGTCTAAAAAGGGAAGCTACATAGTTTATAAATAATGTAATTTTTATAATATATATATTTATATTATATTATGTGACTTCATATTCTGATTCAAATATCGAAATGCAAGCTGGCGCTATGCTCTATCATGTTTAGTGCAGATTTAGGATTTTTGAGACATTTGTTATTATAAAATTTTTTAATTAAATTCATATCTATCAAAAATATTATATTTATATATTATAATTTTTTAGCAGTTGGTGAGATTACTACCAAATTTCTTATTTTTTTATTTTTTTATAAATTTTCAAGAATTTGGTTGTATAATGCTTGGTGAGAAGAGCATTGACTTTGTATGCTTTCATTCAATGAAGGCTGGTCAAAGTGCCTTCTGGAGACACTCCAGCTCGTGCTTTACTCCTCTTTTTCATTCAACGAAGGCCTGTCATTTTTCAAGCCAAATAATGAAGGAAACGATGACCAGATCCATATGAAGCAGATTGAGCAGTCAAGACTTTAGTTTATGTTTGATAAGTAGGGAAGGAAATTGAATTTAAAATGCTTTATTTTAAAAAATAGTAAGAAAAAATAAATATATTGAATAATAATTACAAAAATATAATAGAATTCTTTTAAAATTTTAAAAAAATTTTCTTCGTCTGAAATTCTAAAAAAATATCAAATGTGACCTTATATGCGCTAAATTCCTCTTCAGATTCTTGTACAGTTAAAATGCTTTTTAGTTGACATATACATTTGCTCATTATTTTTTAAAAAAATGTAATAATAATTTTCCTCCCTTTTATTTGACAGCAGATCCATATATTTTCATTCTCTCAACCGTATTATATTGCTGTTTTCTTTTCTTATTTCTATTCTTTTAGAAATGCATTATATTTTCTTATTTGTTTGCAGTGCCAAATAATGAAGGATAACACTGACCAAAAGGATTGTTGCTTAACCCAAACATGTGGGATACGACATTTTAATAAATAATCATGATTGAATTACTCTTTTTGTTCATCTAATTTTTTTAATTTAAAATATGTAATTGAATATGTATAATTTAAAAATTTTAATTTAATTCCTATCATTAAATTTTCGTTCATACGTCATCAAAGTTTATTGCCATGATCACTATATATTATTTTATCTTTTTCATTAATATAAATTATATATATCATCAATATATGTAAAAGAAGTTCCAACAAATGCATGCATTTAATGCATGGGCTTGGAGGAAAGAATTTTGAAGATAGTCCGTGGGGGACCATGATGGAGGAAACATGGAAGGAAATTGTAACTTAACCTAAGAATGAAAGTAATAGGTTGAATAGTTGAAGTGATGATTTAGAACGAGGGTGATGGGTGTAACAATATGTAGCCCACTGTTGGTATGACAATAACAAAAATCCAGAGTGATGAAGCCCTACATTGATTGCCTTCTTCGATTTGGATCAAAAGACCCAAGGATAGCGACGAAGCAAGTGAGGTTGATGGAAATCGAATGGGAATGAAGATCTACTTAGAGAGGTACTGAAAGATAAAAAATGAGAATATAAGTCTCTACATCCGTCGAATGGGATCAAAATTGATGTGTCGTTCAGTTTTGCGCAGGTGGGCTTGGTAGGTGGGTACTGCGATGCGGGTGAGCATGTGAGGTTTGGGTTACCAATGGCGTTCACTGAGACGATGCTTTCATGGGGTGCGATAGAATTTTCGCAGAGCTAGAAGGCACAAGGGAGGCAATCAAATGGGCCACATATTAGTTCATCAAAGCTCACACTGATCATTATTACTCTTTGAAAGTCTTGCAAATATTTGGGGAGGTAAATTAAATGTTAAAGACATGACAAAGGAAGGATTCCAATGCTGCTCTTTGTTTTTAGATAAATGTTTGAAGGATTCAAATCCTCGTTTTTGTTTTTAAGTAATATTTCTTTTCTCTTTGTATTCAATTTCTTTTTAGCAAATGAACATGATCCAAATGACATATGAGGCAGTTATGATGGTGAAGATTAGTCTCACAGCTGACAATAAAGTGATTGAGAAGGAGAAATTTTTGTATTGTGGATTGTCAGTTCGGTTGACCATTCTGTATTTCATAGTTAAACATTTATTTTTTTGGTTTTGTGAAAATGACAATTTAGATATCAAAGAAAAATTAGTTTTACTTTTTCATAAGTATAATAATCCTCTTACATAAATAATATCATAAAATTATTATTTATTTAATCGAATTACATAATGCTCTTCCATTCATATATATGTGTGTATATATATATATATATATATATATATAAAAGAAAAAAAATTGAACATTCCATGCATCGCAAATAAAGCTTAAACAACAATATACTTTACATCGCCAATTACGAGATTCACATATGTCTTATCAAGCTTAAAGTATTTTGGTTGAAAACTGGTGTGTCAAACTTTTAGAATTTGGTTTATCATTTGCAGGAACTTGGCACAAATGTGGTGTTTGGAGAATCACTCTTGAATGATTTGCTACTGTGCTTATTCTATATCTTATCATGGAGTACATTTTTTGTTGAGGTTTTGGATTATTTATTATACTTTGTCATAATATATATATATATATATATATATATATATATATAGAAAGTATTGGTTATTATGGTAATCACATCATATCTTTTGATAATTTTGTTACTGTTAAATTTAATGTTTAAATCCCAGATTTTTAGCTTTTGATTTTTTATTATTTGACTTTCCTTTTATCGCCTATTTTGATGTAATTTATTTTCTTTGTTGATCTTAAGGGATATATATGCCTTAATGTAAGAAACTTGACAATTTTAGAGCCGATGTAATCTAATACCTTATAGAGTAACTTTTGTCAATTTTAATGTCTTAATTTCGTATCAAATAATAAATTGCTTTAGCAATCCATGCGCACAGGCTGAAATACTATTGACCATATTAACAATAGTTTAAATTAAAATTTTATAAAATTATAAAGATATAATTATAAAATTTTAAATTATAAAATTAAGTAAAATTGTAAGATGAAATAGATAATCTAACTAATAATTATAATAAATATATTAAAAATGAATTTTATTTAAAAAATTTAACATACATACTTATTTATTTGTTTTACTTCAACATTTTTTTTTGGAAATGACATTACTTTAGATATGTTTTGGAATGAAACGAAAAATAGTTTTTTTACAGGACAATTCCATTCTTTTTATCAAAAGGTAAAACCTTTTAAAGAGGGTTGAGTTCTTTTTATCACGAAGCAACACGGCCCGAGCAATAGAAGAAAAAAGAAAACAAAAACTGGATGCGTATTGAACAACACGTGGCAAGTCACAGTGGGATGGACCAAAAGAACCATGTGAATACAAAGCACTTGCTCATTTAACAAAGCCGGGCTTTCCTTTATTATTGGAAAAATTTATAATAAAAAATTTTAAAAATTAAAATTATCTTTAAGAATGAAAATTATTATCACTCACCACTAATATTGGATAGAATTACTATTATATTTTTAAAAAATTGTCATTAAATTTATTTAAATTATAATTTTTTTAAAATTTAGTAATAATTTTTTTAAATTTAATAGTAAGTTTTCTGTAACTTTGTAATAATTTTAATTTTTAAATTTTTTATTATAGATTTTACAAAATTTGGATGTTTGAATATAATTTTTCCTTTCATCATTTGGCTTAAAAAAATTAACCGGCCTTCCTTGAATGAAAAAGAGGAGTAAAGTACAAGCTGGAGACCCTAATAGCACTGTGACAAGCCTTCATTGAATGAAAACGACCAAAGCCTGTGCTCTTTTGCCACCAGGGTTCCAGGAAAAGTTTCAAAGAACTTATCAGTGATATTAAATTCTTAAAAATATTTAAAAGAAAACAAAAAATTGGAAATCTCGTTAGCAAATAATACCGAGTAATAAAAAATTATGATATATAAGTGTAATATTTTTAACAAGTGCAAATTTAATTTAAAATATTTTTTTATGATAACAAATGGTTCTTGTTTAATAACGGTTTGATTTTGTTGGTTGTTTAATAGATGAGCTAGTCCGGTTCAAGCTGTGGCGACTAGTGCCAACACTACAAAAAAATAGCAAATTTGCGACAGAATTTAACGACAAAATTTCATTCCATCGCAAGTTCATCGAAAATTCGTCACTAATTTTGTCGCAGAAATTAACGACGGAATTTGTGACAGAAACTTTTTCTCACAAATATTTCCGTCGCTAATCCGTCGCAAACTAAATTAGTGACGGGATTCAGTGACGGAAATTTTCATCACTACTAAGTGTGATAGTCAATTCCAATTTTGTGATAGAAATTAGTGACGGAATTAGCAACGGAATATATGTCACTAAATTTTTCGTCACTAATCCATCGCTAAATTTATCGCAGATTATTTAAATATTATTTTTTAATGATTTAAATGATATAATGACTTAAATATATATGTATATATGAAATGGTTGCAAATTAGTGAAATATTATTAATTGTGTGTGTATATATATATATATATTATAATTTATTAATTTATATGTTATAATTTAAATTAATAATTTAATAATTTCTATATGAAAATAGTAAAATGTGATAAATAGTAATGTGATTAATTATTCTATGAGTAATAAAAGGCCTCCATGCATGTTCAAAAATTTAAAAATGTATAATTTATTTATTTTAAGTCATAAATTAATATAAATATAAAATATATTTAATTAACTAAAAATAGTAAAAAAGTTTACAAATTTAAAATCATGATTTAAACAACTATGTATAAGGGATGATTGAAATAAATATACAAAATAAATAAAAATAAAATAAATATTTCACTCAACAAAATTCAAAAAATAAATGATATAATGAAATTATGACATGTCTATTTTCCAAAATTTTATACATATTAAAAATGACTCCACTCAACCATTATCCTTCAATCACATCATGTCTCTCACCTCTTTGTGCTCTTAATCGATTTCCTTTCTTTGTCATGGTGTAAGCTCTTAGTTAAATTCACACATTCTTCATGATGTTTCTCTATTTCTGTTAGCACTTTTTTAAGTGATTGTGTCAAGGTTTTTTCTTGTTCGAAAACTAAGTCTTTCCCTCATTTAAATGTCAAATCTCTCAAATTCTCTTGAAAGAAGCAAAGACTAAATACTGAGAGGTGCAAAATCAAAAAAGAAATGGAGGGTATGATCTAAAATCTAATACATATTATATAGCTATGTAGTTAGAGAGAAAGAATAATATAAAAGAGTATGTATCCAATTTATTTTATTTTTACACCTATTCCTTTTTTTCCCCCAAACTCCTTTAATTACACTATATGCAAAAACATAATTAATATCATTTTTATTTTCTTTCATTTTCAATTGAGATTTGATTTTTGTTGGTTCATATTTGTTTCCAATTAAATTTGCAATGATTTTTCATTTTCTACTCATGAGATTCCAAGGGATAAGAAAGCTTTTTTTTTTCCCCTCCTAACAAAGGAAAAAAACTTGTCAAGATGATTGTTCTTAATATGAAAATTATCATAATATGTTATTAACTATGGTTTACCAATCTATTAAATCTTGCTAAGTAAATTATTTAATTACCCAACTCCTAATTTATAAAAAATAAAAATAAGTGTTAGTAAATTTAACTATAACATAATGTTGTATTCGTTAAATAATATGAAAAATAATTTTTTTTGTAAATTACATAGTAATTTATGTCATTAAATTATAAAAAGGTATGTTACATATAATTTTGTTAATGTAAAATTTTTATATAAATTATGAGTTCGTGACTTTTTTTTAATTTTCACTCTCCTAATAACTTACGTTAAGATTGATCTTAAGTACGAGTAATTTTTTTTAATAATTCAATGTTATATAATTGGACTTTAAAATAATTTTTCTTTTGTATTACATATTTATTGAGGGATTTGAAAATAAATATCTATAGAATTTTATCTAAATTTAGTACTTTAATATATACTTTTATGTGTGTGTGTGTGTGAGTTGGAATTATATACTATAGTAGAAGAAAAGTTCATAATTTCTATTCTCTCAATCTATTTTGAAAGTTTTTTAATCCTACTTAAATTGAAGTTAAGCTCATATTTTTGTTAAAGTGTGTAAGCTTTTTAATTTATATATATATATATATATATATATATGATAATATAGAAGTTGTTGAATTTGATATAATAAATGAATATTGACATAGTTATTGTTCGTATTTTAACATTTTTTTATTATTTAATAACTCTTCAATTTTGATAATAAGTTTAACTATTACTACTTTTATTATGAAATGAGGATACTTTTTTTTACTTCAAAAAAAGAGAGAATAATTTGTGTTTATTGGGATGAGTAATTTTTTTTCCTAATAAAAACTTAGAAACTTGAAATTTAAAATCCATCATGCTTTTATACTAAAATTTAATTGAATAACATCCCTCCAAAAAAAAATTAATTGAATAACTCATAAATCAATTTGATTAGAAGATGTATTTCTAATGAATAGAATAAGTTTTTATTTGTAATTTTTTATAAACTGAAAATAAAAAAAATATGGTAAATTATCAAACTTATTTAAAGAAATGAAAAAGGGTAATTTAAAAATAATAATAGGTAATATATATAGTATAGTGATTTATTTTTTATCAAGTTTTTTAATTAAATTTTGATGAGAATATAATTTTTTTAATAATAATATGAAATATATATGATTCATATAAAAAAGTATATGATTCATTAATTAAATTATAGATTTATTATATTTTAATTAAAAAATCATATATATATATATATTATGTTTAATTAAAAAAATTTAATAAATATTAGTATAGTCCGTAATTCCAAATAGTAGTGTGATTAATTAATGGATAGCTCTTGTACTTTTTTGAAACTGCAAAGACTCAAGATCTTAATTAAACGGACATAATTCTTTATTAGAATACTTGGCAAGCTAGTGAATTATCAAATTAGTAGAGAATCTAAGTCAAAGAAAATGCATATTTTTAACAATTACTTTGGACTTTTAATCAGCACTATTCTGCAGAGGCCACGAGAGAGCAATTATCAGATTTAAATTCCACATCCTTCAACCCTAGATCAATAGCCATAGGGATAACTGCCATTGCTTTGGCCACAAAACCCGATGAAACCGCACAAGAAGTGCTGCATAAGTTTAAAACAGTGGCTTCGGAGCCAATATTTTTATATTTAATTCATATTAATTTGTTAAAAAAAATGATGTTGGTTTTTTTCTTTAAATTATATACATGTATATGGAGATTTTAAATTATTAACTATAAGATGCATTTAATTTAAGAAAGTTAAACATTCTAACATTATCTTGATTTTAAAAACTATAAGAGTAAATTATACAAAGTTTTATCAAATTTTATTGAAATTAAAAAAATCTTTCATTTATTTTTAAAATATATATTCTAGTCAAATTTTAAGCTTTTTAACTAAGATATCTTTCATTATATATATATATATATATATATATATATATATATGGAGTTTACAAGAGGCAAGAGTAATGTATAAGCAGTCAATTAAATTACTTCTATATCTTTACTTGGTTTAATTATTATGTAATTTTTTTATTAATTAATTTTAATTTGATAAGTTAAATTTTGTTTGTTTCAATATAGTCTTTTAATTTTTAATTAGCATCATGTCCATCTTTTAATTTTATTTACTGTTTCAAAATGATTATTATCTTTTATATAATATTTCTGAATGTTTTTTAATAAATGTAATAAAAAAATGAATATGACACAAATTAAAAATTAAGAGACTTAATAAATCAAAAAAAAAAATCAAGGTACGTGCCAAACAATAAAATTTTGGGGAAAAAAACTACTGTTTAGATCATAAAATTAAATTATTTATTCTAAAATATTTTACATTTTATAATTATTTGAAAAAATGAAAAAAAATCTAATATTTTAAGTTTCACAATGCACCGAAGTAAATAAAATTGCTATTAATAATCAATATTTTGCACAATCTTTATCCTTTAAGACTATTGTTAGTTACAATATGAGATTATTAAGAAATTTTCAAAAGTTATTGGTTGCTTTTATAATACTTAAAATATTAAGGCTTTTGCTCTTTTAAAATAATTTTAAAATATAAAATCTTTAAGAATAAATATTTTAGTTTCATAATCCTAAACAATAATTTTTCCAAAATTTTGTACTAGCACCAGGATTATATGCTACAAAAAAATTCCACTTAATTTTCTATAATTAAAGAAGAGATGCCCAATGATTCTCAGAAACGAGTGGGAATTGAGAATGAAATTGGGAAAGTGAGACTGAATATTTAATGCAAATATAAACAAACAAAAGAAATTATTTAATTCATCAATGCACCCAAACAACTCAAGATAAATTAGATATTAGCAAGAGTATATATATATATATATATATATATATATATATATATAAAAGATCAAGATTAGAGAAGATATTGTGAAAATGGTACTTGATATTAAATACGTACTCTGAACATTAATATGTTACCATTTGCATGCATAATTCAGTTTTGGTTCAATTATTTATAATTATAGCATTATACACATCACAATATTACATACAAAACAACTAAAAAGTTACTATAATTAACTAGTGTCAATTATTGATTTCTATTTTCGCTCGATTATCAATAAGTATTGCATTATATATAGATATAAATATATATGTATATCAATATTACATACAAAAAAAGAAATATATATTTTATTAGCTATTCTAAAATTTACGTATTAATTTTAAGAGTTTATCTTTAATTGAAGTTGGTAAAATATATTTTTTCCAAATTTAAGAAGCTCGCCGGTTAGTTGTGGTTATTGTTGAGATATAAATGTTGATAAAATCATGTTAAAATGGTTAGTCTTTTTGCTTTAAGTTTCAACATAAAGAAGTGGACGCCTTTGCATACCTTAATTTTGTCATGAGTTAAATGTAATAGCAGATGAAATGAAATGGGAGAGGTCAGAGGTGGTATAGAGAAAGATTAAATAAAAAACAACCATATTTTACACTTTGAAAAGACAAGAAATAAAACGGTTTCTCTCTTCCATTATCTTATATATATATATTTTAAACCTCTCAAAATATTTTTATATTATTTTGGTCAAAATGCAAAAACCTCCCTTTAATTGTAAGGGATTGTTTAATTTATTTCTTTTAATTTAAAAGTTGATCATAAATTCTTTAGACTATTCATTTTGTTCACCTAGTTTCTTTTAATCTATATAAATAAGCATTACTAAGATTTTTGACCAAAAAAAGAGATCATATTGCATAAAATTAAAAATTTAGACAACTGAGAGTCGCTTTTTTAAAATTGGAACGAGGAATTTATTTGGATTTGAACTTTTTTTTATTTTTGATCCAAACGTAATGTAGGGGACAATAGATGGAGCTGGGAGGTACATGTTGAAAGTTCAAAGTTGAAAGGCGTAAACAATGACTCTTGGCTATTCTACAGAAGAAGGAAAATTGATATTAGTCTCATTTATAAATAATAAATGCTACAATAATAATTAAAACATTAAAAGCTTTGGAAGGGTGTTGAAAAAGAGGAGAAAGAGATGGGGTGAAAATTAAATCCAATTGTATCATCTTAAAGGTATAGCAAAGTCTTTTGGCTGAGTGATATAAAACAGAAAAAATATATATAGATAAAAAATAATTTTTATAATTTTAATTTTAAAAAGAAAAATCTCCCATTTACTAATTTTTGATTTCCTTTATAAATTCGGTCAACTCAATTAGTTTAATAGCGTGTTCGATTTCTTACTTTTTTTTTTGTTCTTATAACTTTAATTAATATTATATACTTCATTTGAAACTTGTTGTCTTGTTTATTTTTTAAATAAAGTAAATTTTATACTTTTTAAAATTTTGATAAAATTACACATATTTTTTATTTTTAAAATATATTTTTTAATTTTTTTTACTAAAGTACCTTCTATAAAAAAATGCAAGATAGTTAGTAAAGAATATTTTATTTAAAAAAATTTAAAATTAGATTGACATATAATATAATTTTTTATTTTATGATAAGTCCATGTTATTTTAATAAAATTTAGGAGAAATTTACATAACTTACTCTTTTAAATAAGAAAAAAAATTATAAATAATCAATTTTCTTTTTGTCAAAATTTTCTATAAATTTGTGGACATTAGTTTTTTGGTACTAATAATGGGTTGGGTTCTGTAATCTTTGTTACCTCTTTTTTTCACCGAACGCCCTTCCAAATCTCGTGAGGACCCAACTACACACACATCAAACGACAAGATCTAGTGGCAAGGCAGTTTTTAGACTTAATCATGAGTCAGATTGTAGGCTTTAATATATCAAATTTTTGTACGACAAAAATAAAATAAATTAAAAATTTAATTCACGACTATATTTATTTATATTACGGCCTTGTTGCTTTTTAATATTCTAATTATAATTTTTTCTATAATAATAACAATAAATACATATATGAATTCTTGACCATTGTCATATTATAATCCCAGATGCAAGACTTCTGAATTTGAACAATAGCGGTGGGATTTTACTACGAAAACAAAAAAATTTTAATTATGAAGGCATATTTTTAATTGGTTGAGCTTTTAAAATAAATTTAAAATATAAGATTTTTTATAATAAATATTTTCTTTTTCAATTGAAATTTTTATTTTTATGGATAAAATTTTTTAAGTATTATTTTTTAAAAAGTTAAAATTTTTATTTTTCCTTTGTAATTATATTTTTTATCTTTATAATTAAAATTTTTATCTTTTTACAAATTTTCTTTTAACCAAGTGTTATCCAAACACAATCAGATGATCCATAATTTGCTAAATGGATCCAAGGGTTCAAATATTGTTCAACATGACCTTCACTTGACACGCCAATTGGAGACATTCAACAACTTTACTTAGTTATCAATAGTCGTCTTTACTTAGTGTAAGAAAGTAGAGTAGACATATAACCTTATTAATGCCCAAAATCAGATAACAAATCCTAAACCCACGAATACGCGAGCGACTTTGCTTAGTTATCAGTAGGGCCGCCTCAATTTTTTTATTGAGTGAAAGGGGAATAATCATAGTCCTCTTCTTGTTTTCTTGAAAACCATGAAGGGACACCTTGATATTTAATTTGTTTTCATCTGGACAATTTTTATGGATCAAGACATTTATTTTTTCTGCGTGTCCTGACCTTTATGACAAGTCCCTTTATTGCGTGTCAAAGACTCTATGAAAAACGCTGAACAGACCCATTGTTTTTACTACACCAATTGTCCTTTCGAGCGTCAACATCATAATTTTAATTTGGAACAATCATGGCCCTTCAGTTGATCCAACGGCTAGAAAGTGAAGGCTGTTTCTAATACAGCTAAGCACACTTGAGTGAAGGTTCGTCTTTCCAGTCGCATGAAGCACCCCTCAGATTTGTTGCAATAGTAGAACCTCCTTCTGCAAATAGTGTTCTGGCCGGTAGTTCTGCTCCTCCTCGTCGTCGGCTAATGTCTGTCCGCCTTCTCCTCCACGTTCTGCAGTCGTTCCCCCCATAAAGAGCACCCAACTTCTAAGAAGCCCCAACTCAGATCTGTATGTTTTCTTCCTCATATTTTTGAATTTGCTTTATTAAGTAAATCAAATTGAATAAGGTTGAGCTAGAACTACTCAGATCTCTTATTTTGATAAATGAGTTAAATGATAAATGTTGGTCTTCTTGTTGTCTGTATTGATTTTGTATTACCCAAATAGAATTTTTTTCGTTTATGATTAGTTTTTAAAATCTTACAGCCATATACGGTATGAAATGATTTAGTTAGATTTATTTATTTTACTTGTCCATACTTCATACTTTTGTAGATGTTGAAGAATTCTATGACCAATGTGATCCTGTTTAGCTACACTCTCCTTAGTCCTCCGTGGTTGTGTCATTTTTCTGCATTCTTCAATGTGTTGCTGATATTTTTTTAGGCATAGCATGTGAAGTCTTTGTGTGCAACATCAATTGCATTTTTAAACAATAACTGGGGCTTTTAACTTGTTGCTGCTAGATGGTAAAATGCAGTTTGAGCCTCTCATTAAAACTCAGATATCATTCTATTAGTTGTTGATAAGGTTTAAAGGTGTTTTTGAACTAATTTCAGGTTAAGCATTTTTTTTCTCTTCATGATAATTAAAAACCCAATCATATAGGTCATATGTATATAAATAATTTGATAAAAATAATTTTGATATAATGTATCTTTTAGTTTTAAATCATTAAAACTTGTTTGTTTGTGCCTTTTGAAGCTCAAAAGTTGTTTATTTTTTTTAAGAAATACTTGTTTTTAAATTTAGTGATATTTTGCAAAGTCTTTACAAACAAAACAATTGTTTTTAAGTGATAGTAGTAGTTTTTTTATTGTGAAAATTAAGTAGAAAATTGTTGTTTCTCCTTTAAAAATAGTAGCCAAAGTAATTTTTTTCAGAGGCAATTGTATACCCATTCAAAAATGTTATTTACTATAACTATCCTTAATTATTTTTATGGAACCTCTATTATAAAGTCAAACCCTTATATGTCCCTTTTTCATAATTTGATAATTAAAAGCACTTTTTTTTTAAGATTTACTAAACACAAATGCTTCTCAAACTTTAATAGAAATGTTTAGCAATTGATTTTGCTAAATATAAATTGTTCTGACTTACAACACTTGTAAAATTCTATTAAAGACAAAATTTTAAAATAAATAAAAAATCACAACAATCCCATACAACTTCATAAACAAGAAAACTATGTAATTAACCCAACTTTTAAGAAAAATGGCCTATTCCAAGTTAATATATGTATAAAAATTGGAAGAAACCAACATTATTCATTGGCTTTGGAATAATGTGGCACACCTTCTTCTTGGACTCTATGCACTTTTTTTTTTCTTTAAGTTTTTGTGTAAAATTTTTTGAAATACATGAATTAAATATAGAAATTGAACCAAGAGCACTCTTTAGAATATTTTGATACTTTATTTGGTTAGTGTTATAACTAATTATTAAATAAATTTAGATGTTAATTAGATGGTTAACGATTAAAGTGTCATCAAATTTTGAGAAAATATGTTCTTTTCTCCTTATAAAATAATTATCTCAATTATTTGACTTATGAATCTTATCTTATATTATCTAGTTTTTGAACTTAACACACATGATTTTAACCAGAAGCAATTATACAGAAAATTTGAGAAATTTGTTGTGTATATGAATTAGACAGACCTTGATGATAGGTCGGTTTGAGGAAATTGACTTTGTTTAACTTGAAAACAATATTTTCAAATGAAATTCAATAAATATTTACATAAAAAAAATTCAAAACTTGTTTAAGAACTATTATGTAGATCATTTACATAGGCTTCTTATGTTGATTTTCATTCTTCAAGTTATTTCTTTTTCTACAACATGTAGATGTAATGATGAAATTATGTATCAAACATGTAGATGTAATAATGAAATTATGTATCAAGTTACTAAGAGTGGCCCAATTAATATTGGGGGAAAAATAAAGTAAGTAAGCCATTATAATATTTGGTCACAAACTCTTTTATTTTTTAGTTCTAAAAAAGTAGCTACAAACCATTATAGCTTTGTAGATAGATCTGTGGTGGCTATTGAATATTTGTTGGACTATTTTATGACTACTTGAAGACAGATTATAAGGAGATAGAATGGAGGTGCCGGAAAATCGAAGATGGATGTATAATAGAGTTGATTCAAGTCATCGACATTTTACGAGAGAGTTTGAGGAAAGCGTCAAGGAGTTTCTTACTTATGCATGCCGATTGCCTTCCTTTTTACAGTCGGAGAAGCTTAGGTGTCCATGTGCTTGGTGTAAATGCAAAAACCATCTATGTCTTGATGAGGTGAATGTGTATATTTATAAACATGGATTCAAGCTAGACTACTACATATGGACTAGTCATGGCGAAACGTTGACCGACTATCATTCACCTGTGTGTTCAATGGCTGATGTCCAACATGTCTCACAAGGGTCACTTGGAAATCAGCTAACACAATATAAGACCATGGTGATAAATGTAGTTAGGCCAAGTTTTAGGGATAACTATAACACAAGTGTTGAAGAGATGCCAAATCCAAATGCAAAAGCATTCTATGACATGTTGTATGCTGCACAACAACCCTTGTGGGAAGGTTGTGAAGAGGAGTCTGAACTTTCAACAGCTGTGCAGTTACCAAGCATTAATGCAGAGACTAACATGTCACAACAAGGGTACAATTTAGTGTCACGGCTTATGCGGAGGACACAACCTAAAGATACTCGTATGCCTAGAGACTTGTATCAAATAAAGAAGCTAGTGTCAAAATTAGGGCTTGGTTATATGAAGATTGATTGTTGTGTGACTGGGTGTATGTTGTATTATAAAGATGACGCAGATGCAACCCAATGTAAGTTTTGTGGTGAAGCACGATATGCTGCGAGAAATTGTGGTGGAAGAAAAAAGAAAATTACAACCAAGCAGTTGTGGTACCTATCACTAATTCTTAGACTTCAAAGATTATTTGCTTCTGAAAAAATAGCAAAGGAAATGAGGTGGCATTATGAGAATCGTCGAGATTTTGGCATCCTTAGTCATCCATCCGATGGAGAAGCGTGGAAGGTGTTTGATAGCACATACCCTGACTTTGCTTATGATCCAAGAAATATTCGACTTGGGTTATGTGCTGATGGCTTTACGCCATTTGGCCAATATGGGAGAAAGTATTCTTGTTGGCCAGTCATCATCACTCCATACAATTTATCACCAGCAATGTGCATGAGATAAGAGTATATGTTCTTAACACTGATTATCCCTGGTCCTACCAATCCCAAAGGAAAAATAGATGTTTATTTGCAACCACTAATAGATGAATTAAAATTATTATGGACTGAGGGTGTGTTAACATATGATGCCTCGTTGAGACAGAACTTTCAGATGCGTGCTACATTATTATGGACAATCAATGACTTCCTAGCATATGGCATGTTGTCTGGTTAGATGACAGCGGTCAGATTATCATGCCCTATATGTATGGAGAATTCGAAGTCATTTTAACTGAAGCATGGGAGGAAAACATCTTTCTTTAATTGTCATCAACAATTTCTTCCCGTTGATCATGCATACAGGAGAAATAAAACTTCTTTTTATAAGAACAGAGTTGAGAAATCTATGCCTCCACCACGATTAGATGGAGAGAAAATTTGGCAAAGAGTATGTAATATGCCAAAAGTGACTGAGTTAGGAGAACTTGTACCAATTGAAGGGTATAAGGATACTCACCATTGGACAAAACAAAGCATATTTTGAGAATTGCCATATTGGAAAACTAACCTCATTCGACATAATCTTGATGTTATGCATATTGAGAAAAATGTGTTTGATAATGTATTTTATACCGTCATGGACACAAAAAGAAAGACTAAAAATAATACACAAGCTCGATTGGATGTGGAAGAATATTGTCGACGAAAAGAATTAGAACTTATCAATAGTGGAGGGAAAGTTTTAAAGCCTAAGGCACAATATACTTTGAATATAGAACAAAAACGAGCTATTTGTCAATGGGTCAAGAACCTGAGACTCCCTGATGGGTATGCATCTAATCTAGCTCGGTGTGTTAACATGAAGGAAGCAAAGTTATATGGAATGAAGAGTCATGATTGTCATGTATTTATGCAACATTTGCTTCCTATTGCTTTTGGTACTTTGCTTGAAACTGTATGGAATCCTATAACCGAGCTTAGTCAGTTCTTTAGAGAACTTTGTTCAACTACATTGACGATAGCTCAACTAGAGTTATTAGAGCAGAACATTGTTGTAACATTGTGCAAGTTGAAAAAGGTCTTTCCCCCTGGGTTCTTTAACTCAATGGAGCATTTGCCTATCCACCTTCCTTATGAATCAAAAGTTGGGGGACCCGTTCAATATCGATGGATGTATCATTTTGAAAGGTAATGAGGCCTATTACTATATGCTTGGAATGAATATATGTTTGAAAGGTAATAAAACTTGTTTACCTCTCTTATGTAGGTTCCTTCAGAGATTGAAGCAAAAAGTCAAAAACAAAGCTCGGGTGGAAAGATCTATATGTGAAGCTTATATAATTAAGGAGATTGCAACATTTTGCTCACATTACTTTAAGCATGATGTGCCATCAAGAATTATGAGACCTCCAAGAAATAATGATGGTGGAGAATCGAGCCTACCGACAATTTCTATTTTTAACTATCCTGGAAGGCCTGCTGGAGAATGCAAGTCTCGTTTCTTGAATGATCAAGAAGTGGAAGCGGTCATAAAATATGTTCTAATAAATTGTGATGAAGTGCAACCTTATATCAAGTAAGTGATATTGGTTATATATCACTTATTTGTATATGCTTAACACATTTTTTTGTTATGCAGTTTATTTGTACATGAGTTAACTTTGTCTAATCCTCAAATTGTGGATGTTGAAATAGAAGCTCGGATAGAAGCAAATTTTTCCTCATGGCTTCGAGAACATGTAAGTAGTAATAAATTTAAATTAAGTATATCTTTAAGCTAATCTTAACTCACATAAAATATTTAAAAATGTCACACAGGTTCAAAATCCAACCAACAATATTTTGGATTCATTTTTACATGACATTGCTCGAGGACCAAAGAGAAGTGTTAGAACTTGGCCTATTTACTTTGTTAATGGGTACAAGTTTCACATTCATTCATTGAGCCATCGAAAATCAACAATAAATAGTGGTGTATGCATTAAGGGGACTGACTTTACACAATCAGAATATGACTTCCATGGCATTTTAGAAGAGATTGTGGAGATTGAATATACGGAAGTTCCTGTGAAGCAATTAGTATTATTCAATTGTCAATGGTATGATCATTCACCTAATCGTGGTATGAGAGTTCACAAACAATATGGGATTGTGGAAGTTCATGAATTAAGAAGGTATAACAAGTTTGATCCATTCATATTTGCACAACAAGCGACGCAGGTGTACTACGTGTATTATCCTAGTTGTCATCAAAAGGCTAATTGGTTAGCCGTAATCAAGGTTAAGGCCCGTAGCATAATTGATGCTCCTACATTTGAAACAAATATAGGGGCATTTCAGGTGGATGGATTAGAAGTTATACTACCTACAATTATCCCAAATGATGAAGTCCATAACTTAAGAGACACTGAAGGTTCTTATGAAGAAATAGATATGTCAATTGCTAACATAGTTTTTGATGATGATGAGAATGATGATGATGATGATGATGATGATGATGATGATGATGAAGATGAAAATGAAGATGATGATGATGGTGATGGTGGTGGTGGTGGTCATGGTGATGACAATGATGATGATGATGACGATGACGATGATAATACATAAATTAGGGTTAGGTTTAATTTAATTAAGTTTATTTTTTAAAATAATATATGTTTATTTTTTGAGTATGAATTTATTTAATTATGTCTTGTTCTTTTTTTAATAATATATTTTTATTCTTTATGTATAAATTTATTTTATTTACATTATTTATTTATTTTTTGTCAATTTATATTTCATCAAGATTTGTTGTTGCATGTGTAGATGTCAAGTCGTGGCTCTAGGCGAGGTCGTGCCCGATGGAATACCTCTGCACCACCACCTCTGCACCCTCAACCATCTCCTGACCCTCCAATTTCAGTATCTGCATCACTTCCTATAACGCCAGCTGCATCTATTGCACCTACATCAGCTCCAATTATGCCTGAATCATCTAGGAGACCTACAACATCACCTATATCATCTCCTCCAGTACCATCTCCTAGCTCCCAACACTCACATCCCACTCCTCAAGGTCCTTCTGCTAGTTCTACATCAATGCCAACTATCGAACCTTTTGGCCGTGACCCCACAAATGGTCGAACATGGTTGTATCTTGATAAGCATACGTAAGTCATTAAATTTATATTATTTTATTTGTTATTTAGTTAACAATTTAGTGGCATTATAACATTTTTAATTATTGTTGTTAAATGATTAGGTTTAATCCTGTTGTTGCTGTTGTCCGTGATATTCTCCCTATAATCCAAGCAAAATTTGAACATGCATGTTATAATTGGAAAGTAACACCTCGTGAGGTCAGACAACTATAGTTTGATGAATGGGCAGTATGTATCTTATCTCATCATTATATATGTATCATGTGTTGATATTTTTTTTCTCATTTTGTCTCATTTTTTTTCTACTGTTTATGCAGAAAAAGTATAAATGGCTGCCACAATATGACCAAATTATTAAATGCAATTGAAATAAAAAATATGGGGATGTCTTGTGAAATGCAATGTACAGAGTCCGGTTAGATTTAGAAAAGGGGATCACGCCTAATTGGATCCCAGACAACGTAATGGTCCAACTAAAGGACTATTGGCAGTCAAATGAATATAAGGCCATATGCCAGATAGCTAAAAATAACCGGGCATCTATCACAGGGGGCATGCAACATAAAGGGGGCAGCATTCCTTCAACTGAGTATAAGAGGAGGCTGGTAAATATTTAAATTCAAATGTAATTCTCGTTTATTTAATATATGAGGCAACTAATATCAATAAATAACTACAGACTTTACAGCTTGGAAGGCCACCTACAATGTTTGAATTGTTCAAACATACGCATTATGATGAGGCAACTGGCCAATTTATGGATCATAGGGCAGCTGAAGTCTATGTATGTATATATATATATGTATTTTTTTTCCTCACGAGATTGTGCTGATGGCCAAATGCCTAACTAGTTATAGTGCAAGTCTTGATTTTTTATTTTTATTGCAATTGGATTTGTGCTAACGACTAGAGACCTGAATAGCTATAGTGTAAGTCTTTATTTTTTATTTTTATTGTCATTGGACTCGTGCTGATGGCCGGAGGCCTGACTAGCTATAGTGTGTGTCTTGTCTTTTTTGTTTTAATTATTATTGGACTTGTGCTGACGGCCGGAGGCCTGACTAGCTATAGTATCTGTCTTGTCTTTTTTATTTTAATTGTTATTTGACTTGTGCTGACGGCCGGAGGCCTAACTAGCTATAGTGTATGTCTTGTCTTTTTTGTTTTAATTGTTACTGGACTTATGCTGACGGCCAAAGGCCTGACTAGTTATAATGTGAATCTTTATTTTTTGTTTTGGTTGTCATTGGACTTGTGTTGATAGTTGGAGGCCTGGCTAGTTGTAGTATGAATCTTCATTTCTTATTTTAATTGTCAACAAACTTATGCTGACGGCCCGATGCCTGACTAACTGTGGTGTGTGTCTTTATTTTTTATTTTGATTGTCATTATACTTGTACCGACGATCGAAGGCCTGACTAATTATAGTGTGAATCTTTTTTTTTATCTTAATTATCACTGGACTTGTGCTGACAGGTAGAAGTCTGATTAGTTATAGTGTGAGACTTCATTTTTAATTTAGTCACTAGGATTGTGTGATATTTTATTTAATATTTTTTACTATGTTAATTGCTGTGTGGCTATCAAAATAACATTCTTTCTATGTACCTAATTGTGTAATTTCAATATTTAATGGCTTTAACTATAATGATTGAACATATTTATAGTTTCACGATACTTATTTCTTATTATATGATCACATTTCATGTTAATACTATATGATAGAAAAGATGCTTAAACTTGTGCATACTTTTGGTTTTTGATACATTGTCATTGTTTTTCTTATTGTAAAATTGCCTTTCTTTATTTCCTTTAACAGGCTGATTATTTAAGGCTTAAGAGTGCTAGAGCTTCAACTCAGGACTCAACAGGAATAACATCAAATGATGTAGAAGATGATGATGAAGTCGCCTTATGGTTGGAGGCTGTTGGTGGTAAAAATAAGAAGGGTCGCATTTTTGGGGTAGGATCTGAGGCTCAAGATATTGATGCTATCTGTTCTCGTGGGACGTCTTCTTCCGTTCATAACTTTGGACTTCATTCAGATTTTGAAGAGGAATTGCAGAGGAGGATTGACACAGAGACAGCACCTTTGAGACAGGAGAACCAAGAACTTAGAGAGCAAAATCAATGTATAACAGAGCAGAATCAACAAATATTATCTCTGCTAGACCAACATCAGCAAACACTTAATAGATTGCAAGAATTTGAATCACGACTATCTCGTGGCCCATCAGATCCTGATGATTGTCCTCCATCATAAAGATGATTTTATTTTCCTTCCTTTATTTTAAGATATATGTTTTGTTGAGGATTGTTATAATTTGCTTTAGAATGATTTTAATTGAGAATCATTTTAATATATCTATTACTTTTTTATTGCACATTATTTCGTTATTATACTTTATTGGATAGGGAGAAACACTTAAACCTATAATTTTATTATTTAATAATAATGTTATTTTTAATTTACTTTACTTTATTATGCTTTTATTGTATTTTATTAGATAGGTAATCAAGTAATATTGATGTTAAATTTTAAAAAAAAATTTAATAATGAAACAAATTTCATTAGCAATGAAATATTCTATTACAAATTTGTTATTGATTAGTGACAGAATTTTTGTCACAAATCTGTCACTGATTAGCGAAGGAATATCTGTCACAAATCCGTCGCTAATTAGTGATAAAATTTTTGTTACAAATCCGTCGCTAATATTTCATCACAAATCCGTCACTGATTAGCGACAGAATATTCCGTCGCAAATCCTTCACTAATTAGCAACGAAATATTCTGCCACAACTCCTTCGCTAATTAGCGACGGACTATTTCGTCACAAATCTGTCGCTGAATTAGTGACGGAATATTTTGTCACAAATTTGTCACTATTTAGCGACAGAATAATCCGTCCCTAGTCCATGACTAATCACTAACAGAATATTTTGTTTGAATTCTGTCGCTAATTAGCGACTAAAAATTCTGTCACTAATCTGTCACAAACTTGGAATACGTTATCCTAATAATTAGTGACGGAATTCTCTTTTGCGACAGAATATTCCGTCACAAATTAGCGACGGAATTTCAACTTCCATCACAAATGAATTAGTGACGATGAAATTAGCGACGGAAAAAATCCGTCACTAATTTCGTCACTAATTCGTTTGTGACGGAATTATCCGCATTTAACGACGGAAAATTCCGTCGCTAATTTCCATTTTTCTTGTAGTGCAAACAAAGATAAAAAGCACCATGATTGACAAAATATTTGTTTATAAAGCTCCAAAAGAAAATTAAGTGTAATTTTGTCATAAAGCTTTTTATCAATATTTTGTTGAAATATAGTTTTCAAAACAAAAGGTTGTATGATAATAAGTGACTAATTTTTTACCACTAAAATATTTTTCCAACATTTTTTTGTTTCTTGTGAGAAAATATTTATCTAAAATAATTTACCTTCTTTTTCTAGATATATTATTTTCTACCTAGATCACGTTTATACTTTTGAACTTTTTACTTTTTCTTTATTGCCTAATTTGGGTTTTTGATATGGTACAATGCACCTGATAATACATTCCTTAAAAATGCAAGTGGGTAAATAGCTTTCCAAAAGTAATTGCCAGAGGCCTAGGATTCCCAGAATTACTGTAGGGGTATAAAATGTTGCTCTTGTTGTTGGAGAAACTAACGCTACTCAGAGAAAATGCTGATCCTTCCTTCTTCCTCTTGCCTTTTCTAATAAGTTGCTCTTATTGTTACTGCTACTTCTGCTGCTGTTGAAATGCACAAGGCTTTTCTTTTATTGTATTTAGTTGATGCTTACAAATAAGAAGCAGGATCCTCCATGGCGCTTTTTCTGTTCTGTACTCTTCATATGGGAGGCTGTTCTTTTTTTTTTTGACTTAATTCTTTTATATAACTCTATTACGCTGCACAGTATGGTGCAACGCAGTAGATGATTTCTAATACATATATATATAAGGGATCACCAATAAGAATTGAATCTAGGATTTTCTATGTCGACATGGCTTAATCTTGTTAATTGAGTCAACTTTTGTTAGTGTTCAATGCTTTATGAAAGCTAAATGTCTGGTGGGAGCAGCAGAAACAGCAATAACAATAAGTATTTCTTGTTAAAGAGGGCAAGAAAAATATGAAGAGATCACACTCTGATGATGATTACATAAGATAGGAACGTAGTGTGCCTTATACTGTTTGATCTATTTGAAAAACTAGGAAGCTAAGACGGGATACAGCTCACTGAATTCTTTTGAATTCCATTTTAGTTAGAAATGAATGTCCCCTTTATCACTATTGTTTGTTTTGTCCCATGTTCATGCAATTATTTTTCTTTTTCCTCTCAAGTCTCATTATTGTTGTATTTTTAGCTTCTAATTCCTATTGTCATAGTCCGTTATTATATTAGGTATGGTTCACCACATTTGAATAAAGATTTGCAACTTGCAACACTATACATTAGTTGTTCTTGTGTTTGGGACCTATTCAAGGGTAATATTATTGAGATTTGACAATTTTATTATATTATGCTGAATTATTGTTTTGAATCAATATATCAATATAAAAGTTGAATCTGAAAATACTGTAAATAATTTGTAGTTGATGTGATGTATTTTTTATTTTATTTTATTTTCATCCACTTTCTTTTCTTTTAAATAATTTTATATTAATTGTCATTTGAAACATTTAATTTTTGTTTTAATTTTAGATCAATAAATTTCATTTAAATGAATTTTGGCTTGAGGAAAATTTTTTTATTTTAAAATTTCTCCTAATAAATGAGTTTGAATACCAAGATTTTAGAGTTCAACATGGGGTTTGAATGTGTTACTTGTACTACTTATGGGTATTGATATTTTTATGCATACCCATATCCCAGCAAGCCACTTTTTCAAAGGACTTTTATTTAAGAGAAGAATGATACCTACCAATTAGGGTGAACATTATTCAAGTTAGATCAAGTAATCAATAAAATTGGAAAACAAATTCTTAGAAATGAAAATTTGTGATGGTACACTTGAAGTGTGCATTCTAAGCATACTATTTTTCTTATTAAAAAATTTGAAAGATTAAGCTACTTTAAGTATACTCATGAATCTTCTTCTTAAAAGATTTATGCTCAGACTTAGAGTTATTTAGATGGAAAAACTTCACCTTTATTTTTTTTTTCTTTTTCTCTCTTTTTTGATATCACTCTGAATATCAAAGAGAGAGAGGGGGTCCTTTTGTTATGTATTTGTAGGATAATAGACTAAGGCTTTGTATGGTTCACAGTATTATAAATATAATCCCTTTACATAACTTATATAAAATTTATTATACTTTTATACTTATTATTCTATCTATTAAATTATCTTTTTAAAAGTAAAGATAAAATAGTCATTTTTTATTTTACCTATCCTCACCTATTCATATTTTACAGTCCCTTTACTGTTATATCCTCCAATCAAATAGAGTATAAATTTGAAAAGTAATCTTTTTTTTTAGCCATTTCAAAAGTAATCTATCAAGAACGAATTGATGGGTATCATAATGAAACTATGGAAAGTAGGCGCTACTCACCCATGTAATTTCTCTTCCAATCCTGACATTGTTCTTTAGCATTCAAAATTCATGACTCATTTATCCTAGTCAAATCTACAAATTGTAAGGGAAAATAAGATTGTGAAAAAAAAGACCCCCGCCCCCCGGGGGGGAGGGGGGAGAGTGGCTTGAGATGAGGATGTAAGATATGTTTCATATCCACATGAAAATTTAAGGGGGAATCAATGATAAAAAAAAAAAAGAAGTTCTTGCCTAATGAGGAAGAATTTTATACTTAAATAATAGAATTTAATGATTTTGTGAACTATAATTTTTTTTTAATAAATTATTCTCTTTCAAGGGGTATCATGGAAAAACTTTAAATATATAGGCATGTATAATAATTTTCTTTTTTAAAAAAAGATAAAATAATATGAACTTTGATCCTATTATAAAATAAGTACGCAAGGCTCCGTTTGTTTACAATAATGTGAACGTAATCCCTTTACATAACTTGTGAAATGTCTATTATATCTTTATACTTATTATTTTATCTATCAAATCACCTTTATAAAAATAGGAGTAAAATAATAATTTTTTTATCTCACCTACTTCATCTACTCATATTTTGCATTTCTTTTACTATTACATCCTCCAACCAAACAAAGTATTAAGTTTTTTTTTTCATTGTAATGATAGAATTTCGACTTCTTTCAATTTATTCCAAGAGGTTTAATTTAGTAATAATTGCAATAACAATACTTGTATTGTAAAACTAATGAAAATATGGCAAGAATAAGAGAGAAAATTGAGATGATAAAGGAGAAAATAATTTTCATTTACTTGAATCTTTCATACTAAATACATAACTTATATTTTCATTCGCTTTTATTTCTCTTGATAACTTATTATTTTATGTAAATTATTTTCATCAAAAAACTCATACCTTTGCTTGCCTCATTTGGCTATGATGGTATATATTATTTGCTTATTAAGTTCTCAAATTCATTCCCTCATTTCACATGTTTCAAATAACAATGTAAAGCCCAGTATGTCGTCAATAGTGTAATTCGCGCTGTGATTTTGTGGTAAGCTCAACACTTGTTTTGTGTGTACTCATGTTGTGTTCTTGTTCTTTTGGAGACAAATTTGTTATTGTAATTTAGACTGTGGGTCCTTTAAACCACAAGCACGATCCTCACTCCCTGAGTAGTTCATTTTGGTTATTAATGCTTTAGAATATTAGAAACTGAAACTAGAGCTCTCTCAAAATATGTTTTAGGTTCCTAACTAGTATTGGATTGTTGTAAAATTTTTTTGGGTATTTTAATTTTTAAAAGAGATGCTGCCAAAATATTTAAAAATATTTAAATGATAAATCAAAATGTTTTAGATATTTGACACATATATCTAGATGTATGTCTTAACTTTTGGGCATATAAGGTCAAGATTTATCATGTTTTGTACCAATCACTCCTATTGTCTAAGAGGCATGACAATAATGGTGATGACTCATAAAAAATAATTAAAGTTAAAATTTGATTTACCTACTCATCAAATGCAATCTTAGTTATGTTATCACAAGGGACATTCCAAAATTATTGAATGCAGATCAGATGCACATCATTTTTGGGCCATCCAGATTTGACTATCTAGATTGGATGACCTATGTTGTGTGTGTGTGTATATATATATTGTTTTTTGATTTTTTTTTTTGAAGAATGCAAAACATAGAATAAAAATAATTTTTTTTAATTGTCAATTAAAAAAATGATAATTAACATTAAAAAATAATAAAAAATATAAAATCTAATAAAAAATAATAAAAATATAAAATCTAAACTATCTAAATTTGATTTAAATAGTCCAAAAATTATGCACATCATCTACACATTCACATGCCAAAATTACCACAACATAATTAGATCCACCAAACCTAAATTACCTATCTTTTCTTTAAACCCCTCTCTTTGATTACATTTTCCATTCTCTCTCTCTCTTTAATGTCTTGTTTGGTTGAGTGGAATAGGGAGAAAATGACATAAAATATGGAAGGGATTGGAACTCTCTTTTGTTTGTTTTGCATTTTAGGAAGAAAGGGATAAGGAGGAAAAATTATGGATTAAAAAATCAGACCAGATTAACCGGTTGGACCGAAAATCGATCCCTATTTTGGTCCGGTTGGCTTAGAAAATCGATCAATTAAAGAATCTGTCAAAAATTGGCTGAATTGGTCAAATAAAACTGCTTGAAAATCGATTTGAACTGGTCAACCCAAAATTTTTTTTTGAATTTTTTTTATATAATAAGATAGTTTATCTTGAATAAATTTGATAAATTAAAAATACAAAATATTTAAAGAAAGAGGGGATTGAAATATAAAAAAAAATAAAAAAGATAATATAAAATAAATAAAAAGTACATATTTAGTTATTTTTTGTGTTTTTTCCTTATTATGTCTTGTCTCATGGTAATAATTCTTTTAAATATAAAAATATTTAACTAAAATTATCATTGTTTAAGGATAAATGGAAGTTTAATACAATTTAAGAAGTTCAAAAATTTAATATTAAATACTGTTAACTTTTAATTATAAGTAGTTTTTGTTTTTTATTTAAAAAATGATTTTTCAAACATTTTAAAAAATACTAAGTTAATAATCAAATATTTAAAATTTACTAATATTTATTTGTTATATTAAAAATTTAATATATAAAATTTAAAAATATATATTTAATTATTATCGATTTGATCATGGTTCAACTAATGAACTATAAACCAGTGCCTCCACCAGTTCAATGACCAGTCCGGTTTCAAAAATATTAAGAAAAATAATTGTAGGATCCATATGTTTTTTTTTACAATATATATATATATACATATACACTTATTTAGTAAGCAAAAAATTAGAAATAAAAAATATGATTTTATAGATATGAAATAACTATCATGCTTTTACTTTACAAATTTATATAAAAAAATAAATATTATTGAATACTAATTATAAGAATATAGTGAATATTTTTTTTAATTTTTTTTTCTTTCTCACCTCTTACCAAATAGAGAGAGAAGGGAAGATGAAAGAGAAATGTAAAAGAGATAATAAAATAAAATATTTAATACAAATAAAAATTAACATAAACATTAATAAATTAAGATAAAAATTAACATAAGCATAAATAAATTATGATCAATATATTTAATCAAATAGAAGATGATAAAGTAATTTAATATTTTTGTTTATATATATTTCCTTTACTTTCCTTCATAAAATTAAATAAAGAAAGAGTTTTTTTTTTTCATCTTATCATATCAAACAAAGTTAATAACAACTCATCCACTTTCTCTCTTATTTTATTTCTTTCTTTTTTTTCATTGATATTTTTTTTTCACCCCTCTCTTAATTCCTTCTACCAAACAAACATTAAAAGAAAAAGTGGCTAATGGAGTAGGGAGAAATGCCCAATATATATCAATGAGTTTTGATCAAAAGGAGAAGTTACGATGGTTTGGAAGGCACATCAAAATAACTTTTTTTTCTCCCCCCTTGAAATATTCACACATGTTTGGGTTGTCTCTGTAGATAATCTCTTTTATTATTTGAATAACGTCTCACGTAACAAATGTCACGTTGATTTAGAAAACAACCATTTTAAGCGTAAATAAATTAATTAAATAAGAGTATTTTTGGTAGGACAAATTTGTAAACATCAGAGTTTTATAATAAAAGCGATTACATATATACTATTTTGTATCGTTGATTACATATATAATATTAAATGCTCATCCGATGGTAGTTTGACTATAATCATATTATTTATGTAAAAATCCTCATATGAATAGTTTAATTTTTAAAACATTGCCGCAATTTATTATATGAAAAAAAAAGGCTAGTGACTTTCTGAAAACAAAATGTCTTAATCAAATACTTCCCGCCATTTCCACTTTAGCGGCACCGTTTCATTTCCATTTAGATCTCTCTGTTTCTCTCTCGGTCGCTAAGA
The DNA here is from genome assembly GCA_026724425.1 of Erythrophleum ivorense. Taxonomy (NCBI): domain Eukaryota; kingdom Viridiplantae; phylum Streptophyta; class Magnoliopsida; order Fabales; family Fabaceae; genus Erythrophleum; species Erythrophleum ivorense. The sequence goes on from JAIUCV010000024.1 coordinate 2,229,651, forward strand.
ATTTAGGGCTGTGCGTGGAGTACTACTACTAGTCTACCTTGCAGCCTGCAGCTTGAGAGAATTGGTGAAGGAGAAGAAGATCATACTCAAGAAAGAGTAAATAAATGGGAATACAGGGTCTTTTGCCCCAGTTAAAATCGATTATGGTACCAATCCACATTAAACAGTTTGAGGGTTGCCATGTAGCGATAGACACATATTCTTGGCTCCACAAAGGTGCCTTATGTTGCAGTACTGAGCTTTGCAAGGGGCTACCTACATCCAGGTCTCGCTCTCCTTCACCATTTCTTCATTTATCTCCTTTGCATGAATGTGACTGAAATTTTTGTAAGATTATGGGGATTGGGGCAAATGGGTTTTGTATATGGTTTATTAGATTGATGAGCTGCTGCAAATTTTCAGTCGAAGCTCTCAATATTTGTAATATACTAATGAATAGGTATGGGTTCGATAGAGGCAAGGGAAATGGGTCTTCTTTGATTTTATCATTTTGTTGAGTTATGTATATTATCTACTAAGTGACACATTTGTGATAATTTTACAAGACAGTACTGATTGATTCCGGCTATTACAAGCCAGCGAAAAGGGAATCATGGAGCTGCTGAGCCAAAAAGTTTTTTTTCACTAATAAAAGGAAGCTTGCAAATCGTGCTATTTTTCCGTATAAGTGTTTTTTCTTCGTATTTCCATTAACTTCAAGTCTTGTCTTGTTTCTGAAGTGCAAAAATTTGTTTGATTTAAGGCAATCACATATATGGGGCTATGGGCTATGTAAAGTTGACTCATACGTTTTACTCGGTAAGGTAATTCAGATGTAACCCATTTTTCACAATTTTCTTTTGAATTTTTTTTTTCGCTTTTTGAAATAAGAGGTTTGAATGAACTAACATGGCCCAAAAAAGACTTCACTAAAAAGTAGCTGTGCTCTTTGGCATATACAGCTACAAAGAAGCAATCCTAACTACAACTAAAAAAGTCCTAAAACCATAATAATATTTGCAATTTTTGTGATGATGATCAATGAAGCATGAACACGTTAAAAAAAGAAGCCGTGTCAATGTCCAACTTATATTAGACATGATAGAAAACTTTGAATTGCACAGACATTTAGATTTTGTCGTGTTGTGGTGTTGTAGCCATGCCAAGTGTTCATACTTCCTAGATGCTGATTGTAGGCCTGCCAAAAAGAAAGGGGAGAAAAACTGACAAGTAATGGTTCTATCTTCTGTGAAATCCATTGATGGCAGAACTGGAATTGTTTTATATTTAATCTTTCAGGCACATTGAGTATTGCATGCGTAGAGTAAATTTGTTGCGGCACTTTGGTGTTAAGCCTATTCTTGTATTTGATGGAGGTCTTCTACCAATGAAGAGCGAACAAGAGAACAAGCGTGCAAGGTACTTCATGTGTCTTTACATCCTTAGTTTCTTGGATTTTTATTTTTTGTTTAACTGGTCTTGTTTAAGTATCTGCATGTTTTGTAGAGTTGTGTGTTGCCTGATTGCAGTATAGCACAGATCTATATGTGTTCTTCATGCTTTGAATCTTAAGAGTGTAAGGTATCCAAATTTCATATATTTTTTTCCTTTTAAACCTTGATCATTAAAAGCATTAAATCTTGCTAGTTTTGCATGCCATATTGTCATCAGGAATAATCGGAATTCAAATGATTGTTTAGTATTCTGCTTGTACCACAAGTCTACATTTGCATTAATGCTCTTTTTATGGTTGTTTTGCCTCCGTAGAGCAATTGGCCTGCATGTAGGACTACTCTGACTGGATGCAAGCTGACAATATGAACAATAACTTTTTGAAACTTTGTGTGTGTCCATGCCTTCAAGGGTTCTTATGCATAATTGCGATTTGTGGAACAAATGCCATTAATGTCAAATTGATAATACTGAAGTAGATGAACCAAAATTTTCACGATTTGAATAAATACTTGGAATTCTTGGATTTCTTGGATTTTTCTACTTCTATACTTAATGAGACAACTTTTCGTCTTGCTGTTTGGCACTAGTCTGATTTCTTTGTTGCTTCTGATACTGAGGTAAGATGGATTTGTTATCACATTAATGTGGATAATGGAACACTCCCAAGGATTTCGATAATGGAGTTATTGATAAATAGATTATTCCTCAAGTCCTTTTGCTAACTAAGCAATTGAATAACCCATCTTACTCCAGTATTAAGGGGCCTGAAATTTTTATTTATTTTCTAATCTTGCATTTTTTTAAGTATTAGAGGGTAGCATAAGATCACCTAGCATACCCTAAAGTCTCATCATCCTTATTGCTGTTGCTTATTTACTTATGGCAGAAGGACTTTATATTATTTAAATTATGCAGGGTGAGAAAGGAAAATTTTGCACGTGCTGTTGAACATGAGTCACATGGAAATTCTGCTGCCGCTTTTGAGTGTTACCAGAAAGCTGTTGATATCTCACCCCTGGTTGCATGTGAGCTAATTCAGGTAGAAAAAGAAAATTCAATATATCAGGATTGGTCTGGTTGTTCTGAATGAGATACAAAACCTATATAGTTATATTACAATATTTACCATATTCAATAAAGTAAGTATATCTGTCTCCTAGACCTATTAGCCTTGTTTCTTGTGGAAGGTGTTGAAGCAGGAGAATGTGCATTATCTTGTTGCTCCTTATGAGGCAGATGCCCAAATGACATTCTTGGCAGCTAGCAAACATGTTGAAGCAGTCATAACTGAAGACTCCGATCTTATACCATTTGGTTGCCCAAGAGTGAGTTGATCAGACTTGAATTACATTTAAACTACACATCTCATTGTTATTACTCATGGCTAACTTTCTTATGCTCAGTTTTTGTTTTGTTTTGACTGGGTTGTTTTCCCTTTTAAATTTAGATTATCTATAAAATGGACAAGTTTGGTCAAGGTGTTGAGTTTCAAAATTCCATGCTACAAAAGAACAAGGAGCTTAGTTTTGAAGGGTTTACCAGACAAATGCTTCTTGAAATGTGTATATTGAGTGGTTGTGACTATCTGCAGTCCTTGCCAGGTATGGGCCTCAAAAGGGCTCATGCAATTATCAAAAAGTTCAAAAGTTATGACAAGGTGAGTTCCTTATGCACTTGACAAGCATATTTATTTAGTATTAAATGTTCATGCTTTTTTGGTGTTCAAAGTACACACTTATGCATACACCCGTCCACTTAAAAGTTATGCCAAAAGTTCCTTTGTTAATCATGATACATCTTTTAAATCCTTTAGGTAGTTCTACATGAATTTTTTGTAAACTTGTAATCCTTATGCCAATTGCTACATATCAGGTTCTTAAGCACTTGAAATTCAGTGGTGTTTCTGTCCCTCCCTCTTATGAAGAATCATTCAAGAAGGCCATATTGACTTTTCAATATCAGCGGGTTTATGATCCAATCAGTGAAGATATTGTTCATTTGTCTGAGATACCAGCTGACATTGGTGATGATTTAGACTTCTTAGGTCCATATCCTTTATCTTAAGGTTTCTTTATTATTTTTATATCTGTATAGCTCTGCTCCATTTTGTTCAGTTATCTTCAATCTTATTTGAAATTGTTCCTTAACCTTGGATACATCAATGCCAAAAATCATAGCACAAGGTATAGCAAAAGGGGATTTTGATCCATTTACCAAAATGCCACTTCAGGTACGTCTTCTATTTCTTTCTTATCTTCATCTCTGACAGTAACAGACAATTGCATATTATGTGTGTATCTTTTGATGAATGAATTAATTTCAGTTGAATTGAAATTTCTTTTGTTTTTCTGTTCTCATGTTGTGCAATTTAATTTTAATTGTGTTCACTTATTCAATTTTGGAATATATGTTATGTATGGAAATGTCAGGGTAATAGTGAAGAAGATAGATTTTCAAAATGACAGGGTTGCTGAAGTGCAGAATAGAGTAAATAGACAAAGAAATAATTTTTCTTCTGAATTGATGGCAATCAGAAAGATTGATGTATAACTGCAGTGTTTTCGTGCTGCATGTGTTTATATGTTTATGTGACTTTTACTGTTTTATACATAATAGGTATGGTTTTCATTACTCTTAGGATGTTCTAGTGGTAAATAGTATCAACAACGTGCATATTTCTTTTAAGACCACAATAATGTCACTTTCAGTTAATGTCATCAATAAGCAAGCTAATTTCTCATGCTTCAATGAGATGCATGCTTATATGCTCAAGAAGTCATGAATAGAATAGGTCAGGACTTATTTCTAAATATTAAATAGCAAGGTGAGCAAAAGTTTTAAACAATTGTAACTACAAAAGATATGTACGGATTCCGCTTTACACCATTCTACACTGCATCAGACATGAATGTGTGCTTCTCCAAATCCTTGTAGTCTCTTGTTTAAAAGTACTGTTGATTGATGTCTATATTGTTCTGAAATAACAGGTCGAGAATCTTACTGCTGGATTGGCAATTGAGAGAACTTCACAACTCAAAATTTCTCATTCTGAAATTGCAAAGAAAAAGACAGATTTACCTGTGCAGAAGAATCTCTTAACTAAGTATTTTTGTATCCTCTAAGAATTCTTGGTTTTGATTTCAGTGAGTTTAGCCTATTTAAAATGTCGGCTTGAAAGTGGGATACAGAACTGCATTCCATGATGCACAGGGATACTGCCTGATGCTGCTGATACTCTTGCTACTGTCTTCTATTTTCGAACCAAGATGTATTGAAATGCCTTTCTTATATTCTAATTTCTACCTAAAGTAAGTTTTCCTTAGCCTTGAAAGGTTTTGCATCTCTTGAAGCAAAAAGAAAATTCAGAGCACCTCGGATATCACCTACTGCTACAAATCAAAGTACATTGGATTCCTCTTCCGTCAGTCACCAGGACCATGAGACTTTGGAGGCCGCTGCTGCTAAAACAAACAGCTCTGCTGCATCCTTAGTTGACTATGAAAATTCAGCCAATGAATCTCCTGTTAATAACGATGTAAGTTGTCAGAACTATGATAAAATTAGAACTGTGTTCATTGTTGGTGCTTACTAGTTATTTATACTATTGATCTTGGTAGTTTTTTTTTTGATAAATTCTTTTTGTTCTTCAGATTCAGAACAGGTTTTCCAGCAAATTTATAGATTTTACAGAATCTTCATGTCTTGGTAAGCATATAAATTTGCTAGTTTGATTTGGATGGAAAATTGTAATCCATAATGTCTATGTGAGTGGTAGTTGATACTCACTTCCTTGTGTACCTCAATGAAGAAGACCTAGTGGGTGAGAAGAGGAAAAATCCAGAACATACCATACTGCAACAACCCATGGAGCCAATTCATAAACCTTGTCTGGGGTTGCACAAGGGCCATGAGGATATGAATGTCGAAGATACAATTGAGGGAAAGACTAGGGTGGCAACAAGAAAGGTCATTGTAAGGAGTGCATATTTTCAGCATAAGCAAGTAGAAAAGAATAATTGTGACAAAAAACAAGATTGTTTGGTTGAAGATGATGCCACTGATGGCCATAAAAATACCATATCTGACTGTACCTTAGGCAACAACCATATGAAGAATAAAGTCCTGAAAAGGAAGATCTCCCCTAATGATAGTGTTCGAAGTGTAGGGTTCTTTCACCTTTGTTTTCTTTAGCAGTTCCTTCTATTGTATTCATGTTCTAATGGTTTCAACTCCTTCAGGAAAACTCGCAGCCCAGGAACATGCATCCTGCCTCACCTCTTCCTGATAGTGGTATAAATAACACATTAGCAAACTCAGTCTTAGCAAGTATAATTTGTTTGTTAGCTGGTATATTCTTTTCACCGTGAAATTGTTCCTCATGTTTCATGTAGATCTAATAAATTGGACCGTAAGTCCTTAATACCAGTTATATATTTATTGTTATAGCTTGTACCATTTGTCTTGCTATTGCTGCAATCATTTGCTTTGCATTCATTGTCTTTTTTTTTCCTTCTGATGTTTATAATGGTATCTGCCACTGTTTGTTATTGTTGTATCATCATTCATGATGATGCCTTTTTTGCAACTCCAATAGGAGAAATTTTGTATATATGTTGACTCCGTCGGTAAAGTTCATTTTTATTTTCATGGTGATTTGACATTTTGACTCTTTGCTTATATTAATGCAAGTTTTCCTTATATGTATGATAGTTAAGGTCATTGGATCTAGATTGTAATTTTTCTATATTAAAATAAAATCATTATAGCTTAAGATTAAATGATTACACAGGCTGTTGGAATTGTCTAAGTAGAGAAATCAGATAGATAAAGTATCAGCCATGAGTAAAGATGCCTGTCAAAGAAGATCACAGAAAAAAAGAACCATATATGACTCTTCAATGGAATAACAGATTGGACATTTTGTTTCTTTTTCCCTTCTGTGTTTTACGCTGGCTCAATAGAGAAATGTCAATTGTTTGAATTCACCTTCAGGTGCACTTAAAAGTACAAGTTGGTTTGTGTATGGACATTTAGGTGGTTTCTTGGGAGTTCTATAAAATTGATGACTGCGTTATTTATATGTATACTAGTGAGTTTGCTAAGAGTGTTGGAAAAGTTGTTATGGATGCAAGGAGGAAAAAACCTGCTTTCATCACTAGCAAATTGAAGGTCACCTTTAGTGTTATGATTTCTATTCTGGGCCATTGATGATGTGAAAACGTTTGTATAATAAAACCTGATATGTTCCAGCATGTAGCAATGTCACAAACTTGAGGGAGTAGATGCATGATAAGACAAATAATCTTAAGAAAACATGGGGCAAATTAATCTATGAGCTAAATATTAAGCATAAAAAAGTATATTAATTTACGTTTCTCTTCTTGCTTTCTTTAGGAAAGAAAGTATTTTTGTCAAGTTTCTCTGATTATGTTTCTTGGATTTAGGTCATTGTGATCGAACTTCTGATAGAACATTTACAGAGGGTAATCCTGAAGAAAAGTTCGGTGCAAATATTTCCCACTTAGACCATTACTCAGAGATAGCAGAGAAGTCTATGGAAAAATTTGTCTCAGTGATATCATCCTTTAGATGCTCCTCATCTGGTTCACGTGCCAGTGGTCTCCGTGCTCCTCTGAGAGATGTTCAGAACAATTGTAACAATAGGTAATGAACTTCTGCCACAATCCTGGAATTTGTTTTCCCCGACTTTTGTATCATCATGATCAGTGACCTGTTTGTTTATGATAGGCCAAAAACTGTGGACTTCAAACAGTATGCGTTTGTGCCAAACAAACAAAAGACTGGCAGATTAGGTCGAGGAGGCTAATTCAAGTTTAAGCATAACTTCACTTGGCTGAGGTTTATGTCATCCATTCAGCCATGGCAGTTACCTATATTGGATTATTTTTTCCTTGGCGACTGTCAGTTAGATTGCTGATCTATCCTCCCGTTTGCCTGCGAATTGTTTTCCTGTAGTTTTTATCTTTTGTCACACATTTTTGGACCAATTTGGGTTCAGCTCATCATTAACAGTGGAAGTTTTGGTCATGCGCCCGCCTTCCTGATTGATTGTACTCAATATCCAGTGTAATTGTATATGTCACCATTTCTTTGTATATTCATTTATTGACACTTTACTGATTGAAAATAGAAAATGAGGCTAATTTTCTGTCTGTTATTTGTCAGTCCTTTATGCTTTAAGGTCATAAGGCGTTCAAGTAAAAGTGTTTTATCCCCATATATCAAGTACATATGGCTTTACCTGCAACTTACCTTGAGGTTCTATGTTACCTTGCCTCCTTTCAAGAACATGAAGTGTGGACTGTGGAGGCTGAGATTACGAGTTCATAGTGTCTTATAGTTATGCCAATAACAACAGACTAGAACTGTATTGATATGGCTTTTCAATTTATAAAGTGCTAGTCAATTTTTACCACTCAGCATGTAATACTTTGTGACAAACAAACTACTGATCTGCCTCTCCACTGCTTTAACGGTTAACAGATAAAATTTTGCACTAGGACTTTGAAGCCAAAGGAACGCTATGTGAAGCAACTTTTCATCATATATAGTAGAGCTATGCCATTTATCACAGTATTCTCTAGGACAGGCGTGAGGGTTCCGTTTCATACAATTATTTCACGAAAAAATCTAAGAAGCACTCCTTACGTAATCTCAGCAAAGTGTGCGTGTCAAGCGGTGGGTCAATTGACATCTATTTTGCCAAGTTTCTATTAGTTCTTCACACTTATTTTCAATTCATGGTGTGTAAGAATATCTCAAGAATCATGCCATTGGTGGGTCATTGAACATTATCTCTAAAATAATCAGTCTTGGTTCTTAATTATTGACGGTGATTCGCATGAATGCCTTTCACTATTTTGAGGCCATTACAATTTCAAAATTTCATTAGATCTCCAATCATCTGCTTTGATTTTGAATAATAAATACATAGCTGCATTGACTGAATTTAGAATTTTTTGTTTTTATTGCATTAATGCCTGTAGATGATTGTGCAGGCCTTTAACCCTTTTTTTTTTTAGTTCAGTCGACTTGCGTTGATAATCATAAGTTAAATTTTAATAATTTTTTGAAATTCAAAATATAAATATTTAGATACTTTTGTTAATTTTCAAATTTTATTATTTTTCTATCAATTATCATTTCTCAATTTAATATTTTATAATAATACTCATCAATTAAATGCCTCCATTTATAAATAATTCATGCACCACAATTCATGAACCAAAAAAAAGAAAGAATATATTATGTATTTCACTAACGTTGCGTTTGGATGGAAGAGGAGAAAAGTGGAGGGGGGGAAAAAGTGAAGAGACATAAAAATGGGGAGAAAAGTATTTCTTCCTCCGTGTTTGGATGCGACGAGAGAGAATATAGAGAGAAAGAAATTTATCAATTTCCTTTGAACAATTTTGCCCTTATTGCATAGCCAAACGGACCAAGTGATAAACAAATTGTTACGTTATACCCATAAAATAATTATTTTAGCTTTATATATGGGAGATATATGTATATATAATACATTTTGGATATAGTTATTAGTTTAGAAGCAATTAAATGACGAGTAGAATTTATATGAATTTAACGTTAAATTGAGATATAAACTATAACAGACATGTATCTCTATTGAGTAATTAAAAATATATGTTTCTATAGTTTGTATTAATTTTAGACCAATTAATTTGAATAACTAATTTTATATTAATTTTAATAATTTTATATTAATTTCACCTGCAACCAAATTTAAAAAAATTATTACATATCACTAATTATTATAATTAACTTTCCTTATAATTATATATAATTATATTTATATATATATGTAATACTTAAATAAATAACATTTATTTTAGATAATAATTTATAAAACATATGAAAACAATATATATATATATATATATATATATACATGTGAATAATTGTTTACCATAAAAGATTGTTATAGTTTTGCAAAGAAATAAAATGTTTTGACTTCATGTGGCTAGTTTATCTTTTTTCCTTTGCTTGTCCCCACTTACATCCAAACTTATTTCATCTTTATTCTTGTCAAGTAGTGAAGCTTCACGTGAAGAACTTGATGATTCACATGGAGCCATGAACACTTCTTCTTTATTTATGGAGTGACTTAACATACAGTGTTTCATAATTGATAAGATGCTTGACTATGTGTCTCAAGATATATAGGGGTGAATGAGGAGAGCACCTAAGCTATGCAGTAGTTGCAGTGAAAGGGTTGTAGTTTGGTAAGTTATGTGAAGTTCAAGACAAATAATATAATATATTCTATTGATTTGCTGATGTATTATGTATGAGTGTGATTTTCTTATGAGGCTCACTATTATTATCGCAAAGATAAGAGATAATATATTTGTATATTTGTTGAACATCAAGAATGTATATTGGAAGCCTACAAATACGTAAGAGAATCTTAAAATGTGGTGGATGGGATGATCAAAGGCTAGAAAACCTAATTTGAAAGCGAAAGCATATACCATATCTTTGTAGTTCAGAAGACTTCATGATCATCATCACCTCTCCAAACTATAAAAGGGAATCGGATTTCATATTAATTAACAAATTGCTCAATAAATGACAAGAAGAAAGAGAAGTTGTAAAAATGGTTGCTTTGTCCATCTGGACCTAGCAAATCGTTTATGAATATGTTTTTTCAGAGGGCTAGGCAAAATAGTAATACCATCCTTAAAAAGTGGGTCAAGCTGTAAACCCAAGTGGGGTGATGAATAGAGGGGTAAATGGGTTAGATTGAATTGAGTTTTGACTTAATTTTTAATGTTGGGCTTGGTTTGACATTAGATAATTTTTTTTAAGCCAGATACCTAATTTGGTTTAAAATTGAGAGGGGTTGAATTGGTTTGGCAAGCGTTATTTTTTTGTCAAATATATTTTGTCTTAAAAAATATAAAATTTGTATTAAGTATTTATAAAATATTTTTTTAAAACATATACAATCAAATTGAATCAGATAAGATTCACCAACATAATTGACCGATATTTAACCTGGTATAATTAATTTTTCTTAACCCCACCCAATATAACGAGATTAAAAGAAGATTACAGGGGGGTTGAAAATTCAAAATGGAAGAAATTCGGATTCTTCTTCGCACAGAAGCACCGTTGCTATTTCATAATTTTAAAAAACTAGCCGTTTGTTTCTGCCCAAAAAAAGAAAACAATAACTAGCCGTTTGAAAGAAATCTCATTGCGTAGTTCAGAAAATGAGGCCATTATAGAGATCGTGAACTCTAGTGGTAGCAAGTTGGTTATTCGAAAAGTCTTCTCTGCCTGACTTATACGTAGCCGTTTTCTTCAAACAGGGGTTTATCATCCAGAAAGACGCGCCGCATTCCATACCAAACAATAGCTGCCAGAGATTGAGCTCGACTCCATATATGTAGACATAAAGGTGCGACAAAGTCCTCGCTGGGTGAGTCGACTCCGCTCCGAGCAAGCATCGAAGGAATTAATCCAATGTAGGTCCGGGTAGGAATCAAGGAATCGAACCCCGATTTAATTTTGTTCTGTTTTTTGGGTTTCTCCTTTATTATCATTTTCCATTTTGATTTCTAGGGAAGTAATTCCAAAAACTGGCCGCTATGGGGATCGACTCTGTTTCGTCCACGCAGGATGGCTTACTGTCGGCATCGATCTCTGGTACTAGCGTGATGGATATGATGATCATTCAATCTCTCAATCTCGCGGTAGCAGGTTGGTTATTCGAAAAATTCCCTCTAGATTAGATTTGTTCTGTTGTTTGATTTTCTGTGTTTCGGTTTATCCTTTATGATTTTCCATTTTGAATCACGGTTAGGTTTTAAGTTTACGTTCGATGGAACCAAATTCAATTGATCATCTTGTTGGCTGAGGGACTTATATTGTAGCAAAGCTCCGGGTAATCGTTGGTAACAAAATCTGTTGCCCATGAGGAAATTGGAGACGTTTGGCCCTTATAGAATTTCTAAAGGACCAGTCGGTGATGAAAGAGATGTGTGCTACAATTATTGACATTTACAGAAAAAAGAAATGTCTAAACAACTTCCTAGCATAAACCAAACACGCCTTAAGATAAGTGGCACCAAATTGACTTCACAAAATTTCAAAATCTCTGACAAATGCCATAAAACATTCCAATATAATGATAGTCCGGCCAAACAAATTTACATTGCTTGGTCTCGCCGCTTGTGGATTCAATCCCAAGCCTTCGAAGCTGTAATTCCCACGTACCAAATTCCCCATCTGTAACGTATTTTCATCTTTGTGCCTTTCAGTTCTGCTAAAGTGACTTCTACCAGATCAGTCTCTCTCTCCCTTTCTCTGTACATGCAAATTGTATAGTTGGGCTACAATACTGCTTATTTACTTGGCCTGTGGGATTTATTTTCAGTTTTCGCCAGCATTACAATCAACGTATTTTCATCCTTTTGTCCTTCAGTTCTGTAAAAGGGGGTTTTCTGTCATTTGTTCTGTCTGCATATGAAAGTTCTTGCATGCTTACACTCGAGTCTCTCCGAGTATTTGTGAATTAGATGATTGTTTCTGTGCATTCAGACTTAGAATTTATAGGAGCTTTTTTATTATAATTGGAGTGATATTCCTTTTGCAAATCTTGTAAGGGTAAATTGGCACTTTCTCATTTCCTGTATGGACTTAATAAAATGTTCATCTAGTCCTATTCTAATTAGTTGAAATTTCAACATTAGCAATTTAATAGGTAATCTTGTTTGAGCTTTTTTTTTTTCTTTCCCCGGCAAATAAATTGATCTATGATTTGACTTTTGGAGTAATTTGGGACTGCTTTGCTCATGTATAATTTTCATCCCTTGATCTTGTATTTCTCTGCTTTCCGTCAAGCATCAATGCCTCGATGGGGCGTTGCATGTACAGTTGCCACATAACTACGTTTCTTCCCATAAAGAACCTGACTTATGATGCTTTCTGGCTAGTTTTCTGGGCATTTATACCACATTGCATGTAGAATTGCCACAAAACTACGTTTCTGCCCATAAAGAACTTGACTTATGATGCTTTCTGGCTAGTTTTCTGGGCATTTATATCACATTGCATGTAGAATAGCCACATAACTACGTTTCTGCCCATAAAGAACTTGACTTATGATGCTTTCTGTGAACTTCTAATTTGTTCTTGTGCATGTGTTTCTATTTTGTTTTAATTTAGATATGAAAATTATACTTTTAAGAATGACCATAAAATTAACGAGGGTTAGTTAAAAACAATATTTTGCTCAATACATATAATTCCAGCAATTACATCATAGTTTAACTTGCTTTGTTTCTAATGGTATGCTGAAGAGCTTCATTTTCTGAAACATACGCTGAGAGATTTCTTTCAAACATAGATTTCTTTCAAAGGTACAAAAGCCATAGAATCGAAAAGAATGAGAGATACCCTATAAATATAGGTTGCTTCTTCTTTGGTTAGTTTCACATCATGAAGAAAAGCCAAAGTCAGGTTGGTCGAGGAATCATTCAAATTGGCTGGGAAAATTGGGCGAGTCTTATTTAGCTTGCTTATACAAATATGTATATTTGTGTAATAATTAGCCTTCTTGTATTTTTTTTAATTATAATAATAGTCCGGCCAAACCAATTTACGTTACTTGGTCTCGCCGCTAGTGGATTCAATCCGAAGCCTTCGAAGCTGTACTTCCCACATACCAATTTCCCCATATGCAATGTATTTTCATCTTTGTGCCCTTCAGTTCTGCTGAAGTGACTTTTACCAGATCAGCCTCTCTCTCTCTCTCTCTCTCTGTACACTGCAAATTGTATAGTTGGACTATAATATTGCTTATTTACTTGGCCTGTGGGATTTATTTTCAGTTTTCACCAGCATTACAATCAACGTATTTTTATCCTTTTGTCCTTCAGTTCTGTAAAAGGGGTTTTCTGTCATTTGCTCTGTCTGTATATGAAAGTTCGTGCATGCTTACACTCGGGTCTCTCTGAGTATTTGTGAATTTTATGATTGTTTCGGTGCATTCAGACTTAGAATTTATAGGAGCATTTTTACTATAATTGGAGTTTGCAAATTCTGTAAGGTTTAAATTGGCACTTCCTGATTTTCTGTATGGACTTATAAAATGTTCATCTAGTCCTAGTCTAAGTGGTTGAAATTTCAACATTAGCGATTGAATAGGTAATCTTGTTTGAGTTGTTTTTTTCCCCCCAGCAAATAAATTGATCTATGATTTGACTTTTGGAGTAATTTGGGACTGCCTTGATCATGTATAATTTTCATCCCTTGCATTTGTTAAAGGCGTAGCTGCCGTTGTCTGGTAACTGTGATATTGTTACAAATTAATTACTTTTATGATATAAATATTACAATCTTAATGTATGGTTATATTTGTAAACTCTACCCAACTGCCTATATGGACAATTATTTCTATTTTACTACAGTTCCATCCAACAGCTATGACCTTTTGTAACTTATTTGCAACCTTTAAAATCAAAATTTTGTTCAATTTTCTGTTAGCAGTGAAGATTTTTGGGGAAAAAGTTCAACGTTCTTTTTCCTTTATATATTCAGTTCCCTCAATTTAGAGAATTTTAGAGTATTTTTTTCCAAAGAGAAAGAGAAATTGCCAATTAACCATCTCTATTACAGAACATCAATAACTTTCAATTAGAAAGTGAGAGAATTAGCTTATAGTTTGTGAATAGTAGATGTGGCAAGGCTTGCCTGGCCATAACTTGTGTGTAGAATCACTAAATGAGTAATTTCAAGTCCCAAACCAAGGATAATACCATAACTTAGATGATGAACTATCATAGTTTTTCTTTCTTTATATGCTTCTAGTTTTCTTAATCGCTAATTTTTATTTTATATGTCCTTTTTTTTGTCTGTTACCTATTAGGTATGGAAGCTGTAATTTTAAGATTAAACATGTAATTAATTAGTGAGGGTTTAAAACAATATTTTACTCAACACATGTAATCAAATTCTTGTGCTGGTCAAAAGCAATAAATCTTGGGAAGAAGCTATTTGTCTAACATCTCAAAAACATTAGGTTCTTGCTTCTTCGGTTAGTGTCACTCCATCAACGAAAGCCAAAAAAGAACCGTTCATTTTGGCCGGGGAAAATTGGGTACTAAACAATTTCGTTATTTTAGCGGAAGTTCAAAGCTTCATTCCATTCCTTCAGATTTTTGCACATTAAGTAGTTCCAAGCAAAAAAGTTGCTTTGATATTGGAATTTTCATTTTTCTTATTAAATACAGCAGTTTCAAGTATCAATCATACAAAAGTATCATAGGCAAAAACTTATTTTGTTTGATTGTTTACTATGCTCTTTCTGGAGATATTGTGTCAATTGGGAACATGCTTAACAAAACAAGAAATTATGATTAATCAAATTAATAATAATAAAAAAGGAATTTTCTGGATGATTCTAGCAATAAGCCAATAATTTGTTATGGTTATAATCGTCGTTAGTATGTTAGGTCTCTTTTCTAATTATTTCTTTCCTTTCAATTCTTGTTAGGATAATTTTTAAATGAAAAGTTATCAAGCATAATGATTGCAGTATTTAAGATAAAGTGCTATATTCTAGTGCAAAATATTTAGACGAGCTAATTGCTGACTTTCATAGTTTACAAATATTGGAATTTTCATTGGTCTTCTTGTTGAACTTCAGTTTTCTTCCAATTTTTCTAAATGAAGTCAATATCACATGTTGTTTGTATAATTGCATAAGTGTAGGTTAAAATTGCTTATATTGGAGATGTTGTGTCAGCTGAGAGCATGCTTAATCCCAAAAAAAAAAAAAAAATTCATGATTAATCAAATTAATAATATGAAAAAATTTCTTCTTTTTCCCCCCTAACAGAGGATAATATTAAAACTAAGATGATGAAATATCTGAAGTTTTTCTGTCTTCGTATGCTTCTAGTTCTTTTGATTGCGAATTCTTTTTTGTGTCTTTTCTTTATTCTGTTACCTAGTAGATATGTAACTTGCAATTTTAAGATTAAACATATAATGAATTAGTGAGTGTTTAAAACAATATTTTACTCAATACATGTAATCAAATTCTTGTACTGGTTAAAAAAAAAACTTGGGAAGAAGCTATTTGTCTGATATCTCAGAAAAATTAGGTTGCTTCTTCTTCAGTTAGTTTCACATCATGAAGAAAAGCCAAAAGAACCATTGAAATTGGCTGGGAAAATGGGAGCGTCTTCGCTGACTTGCGTTCACATATATATAAATTGGTGTATTAAATTAACCTTCTTGACTCTTTTTATTATGCTTGTTTTAATATTGTAGCTTTTTATATATATATTTTCCAAACAATCTCATTTGGTATTGTGTTCCTCCAGATTTTTGCACATTTCGAGGGTTCTTCTAATTCTTGAAAATTTCCTTAACGTCATTAAGTATTGTGTTGATTTGGTATAATGCAGTTCCATACAAAAATATTGCATTGATGTTGGATTACTCTTTTTTCTTATTAAATATACTAGTTTCAAGTTTTAAACTTACAAAAGCTATCATAGACAAAAATTCATTTTAGTTCCTAAAATTTTATGCAAGTTTTGATTTAGTTCATTTTATTTAATATATTTCTTGATATTTTAAAAAAGGTTTTATATTATCTTGTTTTTCGGAAGAAACTCACCATGCGGGCCCTATTAAGTCAGTCACTTTTTGTAGGGTTCACATGGTGTGTTGCTTAATATCATTGATTATTGTACAAATGAAAGGACACTATATATGGTACCTAAGAATTTTTCCAAAATTAAGCCATAAATGACGTCTACTAATAGATTAATGGAATTAGGAAAATGGTGAAATTGAACCTTTACAAAAAATTGAAAACTATTAAATTAAAATAAATTTTTAAGTTAAAAGCTTGCCTAAAATTTAAAAACAATAAATAAACTCTTAGCTCATGTGGAATTAACTATATAATTCAAGTTCATAATTTTTTATTTTTTTAGCATCTGCTAATATAATCCTGCAACAAACAATTAGTAGACATATCTTAACAAAAATAGACCAGCAATGACTTCGAATTGGAAAGTGAGAGAATGAGTTTTAGGTTGTTTAGTATAATATATACATCTTGAAATGTCATAATTGATGTATGACATGTCTATAACATCATGCTTGTGTATATGTATACATGACCGAGTGGCTGAGTCATTTTAATATTTACCATTCATTTTAGTTTGCTCAATTCGTTTGATTGTTTACCATGCTCTTTTTTCAGATGTTGTGTTGAATGGGAACATGCTTATCAAAAAAAGAAATCATCAATAATTAAATTCGCAATGTGAGAGTTTTCCTTTTATTTCTTCAAATGATTTTAGCAATAACTAGTTATGCTTAACATTTAAGCTTTTCTAATTTTTTTTCTTTCTTTTCAATTCTTGTTGCAATATTTAATGTGATAAAGAATTTGATTTAGGTGTAAAAGGATAAAATACTATATTTTAGTGTATATATTTATATGAGCACTAATTGTTGGCTTTTATAGTTTACTAATTTTGGAAACTTGAATGAATATTCAATGGTTTTCTTGTTGAACAATGCCTTTGTCTATGAAAATTCTTTTGATTTTTTTTAGCAAGGTAAATTATCTGTTAAAAATTTTAGCTTATTTTTAATTTTTGTAAATGAAGTCAATATTGCATGTAGTTGGCATAATTGCATGCCAAAGACATTGTTATCTTATAGGTTTAAATGAATTATCATAAGGACATCTAAGTTTGACTTTTGTTGTACGTTTTGTTACTTATGCTCACACTTAAACAAAGATACACCTATTGTGTTTTTATTCTATAACTTGTTTATGTTATTTTGATGACTAAAAATAGTTTCATTGTCATTTATTGTGTGTGCCTAAACAAATAGCACCTATACTAATAATTATATATGTAAATACAATGCTTCTATCTATGTCAATCTTTTGTCCATGGGATTCTTTATGTTAGTATAACTAGTGGCAATTATATACCTAGATTATGTGACTATATATGCACATATTATGAGGATATACAAGGCAACTTGTGTTTGAATTAAATAGCTTTTTTCTTTCCTAAATTCACTCAAAAATCAACATTATATATTCTACATATGGGCAAGAATTATTCTCTTAATTATGCAACTCTGGAAAACTTTTCTTTTTTCTTTTTCAGGCATATACATTTGTGTGAGACTTAACTTTCAATTTTATTAGAACAAAGATTGTCATTGACTTTTATGGTAGTTTAATATAAGTGTTTTTGAACTTGAACTTTGATAGGATTCAAGTAAATTGCCTAAACTTCAACAAGACCTAAGTACATGTTTTTCATTTTTAACAGGATCTAGAGAGAAGACTTACAAGACTTAAGGAGTGCTTGAGCTTGTACAGGATGCAAGAAAGTGTGCTTGAACATGAACTTTGACACGATTTAAGTAGTTCAACCTCAATTTTCACTTTATAGTGGATTTTAATGAGAGGGAAGAATAAATTAGAGCGACAAAGGTTGAATCTCAGTGGATTATGGTAACAAGGCTACTTTGCCACTTTCAACTTTGATAGGATTTAAGTACACTTGAACTTTTACAGGGACGAACCTAAGTCACCTAAACTTTGATAGATTCAAGTACATGTTCTCAAACTTAAATGAAACCCAGGTACGCATTCTTTAACTTTGACAGGATTCAAGTGAAGACATTTGAACTTAACTTCCACAAGGATGGACCTAAGTCATCTAAACTTTGACAAGATCCAGGCACATGTTCTTAAACTTCAATAGGACTCAAGTAAAGATGTAACATCCAATCATCCAATCCCTCCGTAAATGTTTGGTTTCTCCATAAACGTCAAAAATGGGCGAGATACAAAAGGAAGTCCCTGAAATAAAAGGAATTGAGGTCAAATAAAATTATGATAAAATTCTAAATAATGGAAAATAAGGATTTGAGCTTTGAGTTGCCCAAAAATCACGGCCAGAGTGATTCGATAAATTTGCTGAAAGGCCAATGACATTTTTGTAAATATGGGTACTTTTTGAAAAACTCATAGGAAGGCTTTTTAAATGAAAGTTTTGAGTTCTCGGGGGTTCTCAGAGGCTCCAAAAACCATGGGAAGTCCCGGGACCAGTGAAGTCCTTCTGGTGTACTCTTTTCGACGTCGGTTGACCTAAACTTTGACTGGTTTGTTCGGGAAGGTTTTAGAAGGTTTTAGCTCCGATTTGAGTGATTTCAAAGGTATTTTATTAAATTGGGAACCTATTTGTTATGATGGAAAAGACGATTTTTAAAAAGGAGCTAAAACGAAGGAGAAACGAAAATGCTAAGAATGAAGGGCAAAATTGGCATTAAAGTGTTAAAGGAAGCTTCTTTCTCTAAGACCGACTTGCTTTTGCCCAATTTCAGAGAAAAAATATAGCTTCTTAGGCGCACAAGAAGAGGAGGATTTTGGAGGAAGAAATTCAAGAAAAAAGGTAAGAAGTTTTAAGAAATTCCATATCCTTCCTTCTTGAACCTTGCTCCTCTCCTCTCAAGCTTTCTTTCTATGATTTTAATGGAGAGTTTGGTGCTATTTTTAGGGCAGAACAGAGAGGAAAATTTTGAAAATTGAGGGAGTAAGCTAACCAAGTAAAAGAACAAGCTAAAGGAAGTAAGAAAATAAGGTAAAACTTTCATTCTTTGGTAGTTTCTCCTTTCTCCTTTCCCATTCCTCTTGCACGAATTTGACCACTATGAGCCCAAGTCTTATGGGCTGATTTTTGTCTAATTTGTAGAGAGATTAGAGGTTTTAGATGACAATGATTAAGAAGGAACTAATAGAATCAAGAAAGGAGCATTAGGAGATAAGATAAAACCATTAGGGATCCAAATGCTCTCTTACAAATCTAATTTTATATGAATATTCTTAGACTTAATTGAGTGTTTAAACATGCTCCTAAGACCCCTAGAGAGCTTCTCATATGTACTCCCCTCCAAGAAAGCAAATAAATTGCAAGAAAAATTAATGAACTCTAAGTAGAAAAAGTGTAGTGCATTTGAAGGGATTGTAAAAACTGATTTGATTAATGCATTCCCTAGCACATATGAGTGTTTGATTGAGCTCCTAAGACCTCTAAGAAGCCTCCCAAGTGTGTCTCTAATCAAGGAAAAATCAAGAAGGCTATGAACTCTTCTTTCCCTCATAGTCTCGGCCTAGGCAAGTTCCTATAACTAGGGAGAGTTTTAAATTTTTTTAAGGTCATTCTTGAGTCATATGTGATAAGTGAAGATGAGTAGATGCCTTGGAAAAAATTTAGAACTCAAAGAAAGTGAATTGGTGCCATAGGTTCTATATTAGGACCTAAAGAAGTAACGCTAGGCCTTTTGTTTTAATGATATGATGACTCCAAGAAACAAAAGGAGTCAAGAATCATAATTGAAAAGAAAGAATGAGACATAGAAGTCATTTGATGGATGTTGCTTCATTAGGTGTAATTATGGACCATAATGGAGCCTATAGAGCAATCTAGTATTTTATTAAGTGATGTAGCCTTAGAATATGTTTCATAGACCTAATTGGCTCCCATAAATTGTATTTAGGCTAAGAGAAACTATCTCCACAAAATTGTGGGTGTATGGCCAAAAGAGGAGGCTTGAAAGTTAAAGAAAAAATGTGTGAAATTGTGTAAGGTAGCTCTCTCCACCTTTTTTCATGCATGGATGTGTGTTTAGCTTATTTTAGAATGTGTGTATATGTATTTTCAAGCTAAAAAAAGTATACTAGCATGCCTTTATATTCCATGATCCTTTATGCCATGTTATGTTTTAAATGAATCTATGATATTTGTATGAGTTTGCTTGAGTGAGGAGAGGCCAAGAACTTTTTCCTTTGGTAAGGATGAGTCAAGAATCCTTGAGCTTGGTTGAGACATAGCAAAGAATCTCCCAAAAGCAAAGTGGGCTCCCAAGAGTATGGTTGAGTCTAAAGCTCTTAAAGAATGGGTGAGGCAAGTCCAAAATCCATGAGGAGAAGTGTGAGGCCAATCCAAACACTTGAGGAACTCTTGAATGTCTTGTATGATTGATTCACATGCCAAGGTTGCTTTGAAAATGTCAATGACTTCCATTTTTCTATACATACATTTGAAAAGCTTATTTTGTACATATTATGTGTGATTGAATGTGAGATGAGCTATTGAGATTCTTTGAATATCATTTCCTCCTTTCCAATGATCTAGCATATTAGGTGAATCGAGTAATTATGGTGAAGGGAGCCAACAACCATGAAGAGCAAGGATTGACAAGCTTATGTATTATTTTGCCCATTTTAGAACTATGATGATGGTTCATAATGTATATGATGTTATATATGTACCATGAACCTTAGAACACATGTAAATATACTATTATATGATGTTTAGATGTATGAAAATGATATATGACCCATAGCACTGATTTTGAGTATGAAATGCTAAAGTGTGCAATATGGAATTTTGATGGAAGTATGCATAAGTGTGGATGGAATGGCCAAAATGAGATGCATGAGGTTTGGGTCCATTTGGACAGCTCACACAAGTCTTAAATATGCTTTTAAACTTGCCCAAAAGGTGCCAAGACCAAGGGAAATCCATTTGGCAATTTTGGTACCCAATATGGAGCTAAAATTGACCATAATGGAACCCTTTACCCTTTTTTAGCCAAATGAGTTAGTCTTGCCCTGAAACTTGGCATGCAATTAGGTCTCATTAAGAGCTTTTTGGAAAGCTAAAGATTATAATTTTTGGAGATTTAGAGAATATTTGATTAATTTTCAAAGTTTGGATTTTTCATGGATTCTGGTATGGGTACTGTTCATACTGACAATTTTGAATTTTGTGTTACCCAATGGTCAAATGGTGTCCAATGCTTATAAAATTTTATATGCATAAACTAGAGGTCATAAGCTTTCTGTGGCTACCAAGATCACCTCATTTAGAGGTATGAGCAGTGAGTTATGCATGTTTGAAGTTAACTATCAGTATTAGTAGCGTCCCATGAGTTTGGTTACTGTTCTATAGGGTCCAACTGACTAAACATATTTGTTTCATTTTAAAATTATTTTTAGTATCAATTTAACATTTGTAGCTTTCTAGAATGACTGAATGTGTATCATTTTGATTTTTATAGAATTAGTTATGAACTTCAGAAATTTGTATCAGTAAACTGAACAACAGCCCAGGCAGCCAGCGACTCTGTAGCTTTTTGGATGTCAAATGTTCTGTGTGATAAATTTTATGATTTGCACATATTTTTAGTGTGAAGAAGACATCCTAAGAGGATGAAGATTGCATGATTTTGAATTTTTTAGATTTAGTTATGATTTTCTAAAATTGGGTTAGAAAATAGAGCAAATCTGGCCGAAAATGTGCTTGTTTATTTTGAGCTCCATTTTGATTTCCATGGGTTGTAGGCATGTTTTTGTGATACAAATAAATTGTAATAATGAAATTAAATATGAGAAAGTATAGTATGAGCTCACACAGTCCACGTGACACCAAATTAAATTTTTTTGACATAGCACAACGCGGTAAAAGTTTATTATTTTCATCCCCTTTTCATATGATCTTGTGGGATTGATAATACAAAGCTTATAAATGATATCAAATGAGCTAGAAGTTATGGTGTTACAAAAGACACATGATCTTTCATAAGGCTTAAGTTGATGTGTTTGAGCTTCTATAGGACTTAAGTAAGTATGGTTTAAGTTGAATTTGGATAAGACTTAGGTAAGTCACCTGAGAACATTATTGATGAAACTTAGTCTAAGACACATAAACTTTGAGAAAACTCAAATACTTGAACTTGAACTTGAATTTTGACCCAAGCTAAACTTCAATAGTTTACATTCTTGAATTTTGACAGGACCTAAGTATATGTTCTAAAACTTAGACAAAAATTAAGTATGTATTTTTGAACTTTGATAGGATTCAATTAAGGACACTTGAACTTCCACAAGGATAGTCTTAAGTCTCCTGAACTTTGACAAGACTTAAGTATGTGTTCTTAAACTTTGATGAGACCTCGGTATCTTTGAACTTCAATAGAACTTTAGTATACTTTGACAGGATTTAAATACATGTTCTTAAACCTTGGCAAAACCTAGGTACGCACTCTTGAATTTAGGTAGGATTCAATTAAGGATACTTGAAGTTCAATAGATATGTGTTCTTGAATTTCAATAGAACATAAACAAGGACATATGAACTTTGAGAAAATTGAAATACTTAAGCTTGAACTTTGATAGGACCTAAGTAAGTCACCTAAAATTTGACAAGATTTAGATATGTATTTTTGAATTTTGACAGGACTCAAGTATACTCTAATAAAACCTAAATATGTATTTTTAAACTTTGACAAAACTTAGGTACTCATTCTTGAACTTTGATAGGACTTTAAGTAAAGACACTTAGACATCTACCAAGAGGGATTAACAATAACAATAACAAGCCTTTTTCTACTAGGTAAGGTTAGCTATATGGATCAAATAGCGCTATAAAATTCTATCGCAAATTATATTCATACATAAACCATTTAAGTTTAAATCCTTTTTAATGGTTTCATCTATATTTTTTCTTTGTCTCCCTTTACCTTTAACTATTAAACTACTCTCCATTGGATTTACTTTTCTTATTAAAGCTTCTATAAATCTTCTCCACATATGCCCAAATCACTTAAGGTGCGATTCTATAATTTTTTTCACAATAAGTGCAACCTTCACTTTTTATCTAATGCATTCATTTATAATTCTATCTTGTCTTATGTGTTTATTCATCCAACACAATATTTTCATCTTTGCAATATTTAGCTTATTCTCTGGTTGAATTTTTACTGCTCAACACTCAGTCTTATACAACATTGCAAGTTTTATAACTGTGAAAAAATTTATCCTGAGAGTTGAGTGGTACTCTTCTATCACAAGTAATATCCTATGCACTCATCCATTTCATCCACCTTACTTGAATCTTATATTTTACATTTTTCTCTATTTTTTTGGTCATGTTATATAATGAAATCAAGATACTTAAACTGTGTAACTTGTGGTAAAGAATGTTCTCTAATTTTTACTTATACACTAGAATTAATGTATCACAAATAATACCTGACTTACTCCTCCATTTCATTTGCTTTGCTTGAATTTTATATTTTACATCTTTTTTTATTTTTTTGTCATGTTGTATAATGAAATCAAGATACTTAAACCGTGTAACTCGTAATAAGGAATGTTCTCTAATTTTTACTTATATACTAGAATTAGTGCATTTTGTTGCTAAACTTACATTACATATATTTCATTTTGTTCCTACTTAAATGAAATTCAAGTGTTTCCAATATTAGTATCCACATCTCTAATTTCTCATTCAATTCCTCTTTCGATTCTCCAATTAAGACTATATCATCTGTAAAAAGCATATATTGTGGCATTGGCTCTTGAATATGTTAGTGAGTACATCCAAAACTAAAGTAAAGATAATGGCTTAACATTGACCCCTTATGCAAACTAATAGTTATCAAAAAATTTCTGTGGGTCCATCTTTTGTTCTCACACTAATTGTGACCCCCATCGTACATATCTTGGATAGTTTAAATATAAACAATACAAACTTTTTTTTTCCAAAACCTTCCACAAAATCTTTTTTAGGGTGCTATAAGTCTTCTCCAAATCAATAAGATTAGATTTAACTCTTTTTTATTCCTTCGATATTGCTTCATAAATCTTCATAACAAGTATATCGCTTCAATGGTCAATCTTCTTGGTATAAAACTAAATTAATTCTCTGTAACGTGAGTAGAGTGCCTTAATCTCTGCTCCATTACTCTCTTCCATAATTTTATAATATAACTCATGAGCTTAATTTTCTTATAATTTGCATGTTTTAAATATCCTCCTTATTCTTATAAATAGGGATTCAAGTACTCATTCTCTTCTCGTCCTACATTCTCTTAGATCTCATAATCTTGTTAAACAACTTTGTGAGTCCACTTATGTCAATCATTAGATTCTTTAATCTAACTATTTTGCTATTTTCCATTCTCTTTAAAGCCTTTTTTACCTTAAACTCTCGAATCCTATGATAAAATGTATAATTTTGATATTCTTCTTTAGTGTCTAGCTTATATTACAAATCTCATGTCCTTCATTAAATAACCTATGAAAATAACTCTTTTACCTTTCTTTAATATCTTATTTCATAACCAAAACTTTTGTTTCTTCATCCTTAATGCCTTTCACTTAGTCTATATCTTTTGTTTTTCTTTTCCTATTTTTAATTAACTTGTAAATATTTTTTTCTTCACTTTTAATATCTAAGGATTGGTATAACCTATTTAGTGTCTTAACTCTCACTTTGCTTGCCTCATTCTTAGTGTTTTTCTTGGCTATCTTATACTTTTTTCAATTTTCATCATTTTTACACAAAGATCATGTTCTATAATACTCAATTTTAATCTTAATTTTATCTTGCACACTTGCTTCCTACCATTAAGATTTTTTATCCTTAGGTCTAAAATTTCTTGATTCACAAAGTATTTCTTTTGCTATTTTTCTAATCTCTTTAATTATCTCGTTTCACATTTCGTTAGTACTTCTTTGTGCCTCCCAAGACCTTTCTTCCAAAATCTTTCTTTGTAGGCTCTTTTCTTTATCTCTTTTTAATTGCCACCACTTGATCCTTAACATCCTATCTCTTTGCTCTTTACTTTTTGCTTAATTTGAACATTCATAATTAAGACTCTATAATGGATAGTCAAACTCTTTCTAAGTATAATTTTTGTAATCCATTTAGAGTTTTTTTTTATCTATTTTCCTTATTAGAAGAAATCAATTTGAGAGCATATCTTATATTTTGTAATTAAGACTTTATAATAAGTAGTCAAACTCTTTCTAAATATAATTTTGCAATCCATTCAGAGTTTTCTATCTATTTTCCTTATTAGAAAGAAATCAATTTGAGAGCATATCTTATATTTTTTGTATGTGATAAGATGTTCATCACGCTCCCTAAATAAGTGTTAGTTATTGTAAAATCAAATGGTAATAAAAAATCTAAAATAGTTTAGGTGACTTTGACAAAACCTATGTAGCGTTCTTAAATTTGATAGGACCTAGGTGCATATTTTTGAACTTTGATAAGACTTGAGTAAACTTTGATAGAACCTCAGTACATATATTTAAACTTAGATGAAATTGAGATACACATTCCAAAAATTTTAAAGGACTAAAGTAAAGACACTGGGACTACTACAGGGAAGGACCTAACTCACCTAAACTTTGATAGGATCCAAGTACATGTTTTTAGATTTTAATGAGACACCTTACATATTTTTGAACTTTACAAACCTTAAGTAAAGACATTTGATCTTCCACAAGAGTTCAAGATCCAAACTCAAGTAAGGACACTCAAGTTGGTGTGCTTATGCTTTTATGGGACTTTGGTAAGTGTGGTGGAACTTGAACTTCGATAGGACTTAAGCAAGTCACTTGAGAATATTATTGATATGACCAAAGTACATGTTTTTAAACTTCAATAGAACTTTGGAAAGAATACATGAACTTCAACTTTGAACATAAACTTTGATAGAACCTAGGTATATGTTCTTGAACTTTGATACGACTTAAGTACATGTTCTTAAACTTCTATAAAACCTAGATATGCATTCTTGTACTCTAATGGTGAGTTTGAGATGTGTGATAGTTTAAACCACCTAGGCAATTCTTTTATATTGTTTTTATCCTTTAATACTTGCCCAAGAGGTGGTAGAGCATTTAAGAAACCATTTGAACTTCCATATTGAACTTAAGTAAGTCATTTGAGAATATTATTGATATGACCAAAGTATATGAACTGTGGCTTCTTAAATGCTCTACCACCACTTAGGCAAGTTTTAAAGGATAAAAACAACATATAAGAATTGTCTAAGTGGTCCAAACCATCACACATCTCAAACTCACCATGCTACAGGTAAAAATGCACTACTACATACAAGCCATCAAGTGACCAAATCTCATATTTCCATTGCTTTGGTTTCATACATGGTTCACACATCACTTCTACATACTTCTACATTTGCTCCAATTGTTACAACTCAAAAAAATAACATGTACATGTGAATATTGACATCCTTTTTACATCAAAAGCCATACAAAACTATACAAGGTATTAAGAGATGGCCATTTATGCTTTATGGCCTCCAATCTTTAGCTCTTGAGCTCCACCTAGACTATATGAGATGGGAGATGGAAGGGGGTGAGATTCATAGAATCTCAATAACTCATGCACCCATTCAAGGAAGCAATCAAGGTATAAAAACATGTCAAAGTATGCAAGCAGACATTCAACCATTAAAAATTATACAACACATAATTTATATGTTATGAAAATCATATCAATACCAAGAATAAGTTCTAGAAACTTTTGGTCTGGCCTCACCCTTGGTGTAGGGACTTTTGACTTGGCATTATTCATCTATGAGACTTTTGACATTATCTCACCCATTTCTAGAGACTTAGTTCCACTTCACCCTTTAAGAACATTTTTCACAATTCAAAATATAAGCATATTGGTACCAATACAACAAGGCAATATCAAATGGCATGTCTCACAATACAAGTGCACACACAAACATACAATGACCATCATACATCCAAGAATGTAACAAGAAAGAATGAAGAGCTACCTTGACACTCAAATACAATTCTTCCCTTTTAATTTCTCTTTCCCTTTCTCAGTCTCTTAATCGCAACTAGATAGAGCCTGATCTCTTTGGCCTAAACACAACACATAGCATATAATTACTCTCTTGGAACAAGCTAAAGCATCAACCACATTTTTAAGAAGCATACTTTATCTATGCTTTCATAAAAAATCTAATGAAGCTTCTAAATTTTCCTTGAAAGGAAAGGCATTTAGGGAAGCTCCCTAGGAGTTTTGGAAATCCAAACAAATACTTACATAGGTTAGAAAATTCTTAGACAAAAATCAAATTTTACAAAATGCTTAAGAATCCTTATGGTTCTTATCTTGAAGTTTACTAGCTTTTCTTCCACTTACTTTGCATTTCCTAGCTTCCTACACTCTAATTCAATGGTTTCTTACTTGTTTTAGGTCAGAATTTCAACTCTCAAGTTGGTAGAACTAACATACACAAGAAGCAAAGAAAAAGAAACAAAGATACATAAATATCTACCTTGAATTCAAGCTTTCTTCAAGAGTGCTTCCTTTTGCCTTAGCCTCCCCTTTGAATTTCTACTCTCCCTCCTCTGAAACAAGCTCAAAACAGAGCCAATTCAATAATCAAAACCATAAAAGAGAGGGCAAAGAGAGAAGAACAAAATTCAAGAAGAAAAGCTATAGAAATCTCAAGTTTATCTCACCTTTTCCTTGGTTTCCTTTCTTCTCCCTTCCTCCTCCTTTGTGCCCTTTTTAGATGAGCTCTCCCTTGGTCTTAAGTAGAGGAGACATCGGTTAGAAGAAAATAGAAGCTTCTGGGGTCTTTAAGAAGCAAAAATATAAGGCCTGTTTGATTTTGTTTTTGTTTAATGTTTTCAAAACAGATGTTTTTTAGAACAAATTTTGATAACAAAAAAAATTACAAAATCCATTTGAATCATTATTATGAAAAGTAATTATTTTTTTATTTTTTTCTTGATTCTGTAAAACAAAAGTTATAAAATACTTAAAAATGTTTTAATTTTTCTATTCCCAAAAACAAAATTATATTTTTTTTGTTTTACATAACATTTCATTAAAAATATGTTATCAAACAAATTTTTTTATTTTTTTGTTCTTAAAAATAAAAAATTATTCTAAAAATAAGAAACCAAATAGGTCGATACTTTTTCATGCTTTTTTTGAATTAATTCTCGCTATAGTAGGAAATACCCCTGGTTAGGGTGAGCACTTATAAGTCCCTAGTTCTCTATTTTCGCTATGGTACGCGTTATAGTGAGAAACCCCCTAGATTTTGTATGGGATGCACGAACTCGCTATAGTGGGCTATACCCTTGCTATGGCAAATTGATACATTCGCTATAGCTAGCTGAAAACTTGCTGTAGTGAACTAGTACATTCATTATAGCCAACAGGGGTCCTGGCTATAACAGACTTAAAAAATTTTCAGAAATCTTGGATGTTATATTTTTACTCCCTTTAAATAAATTTTGTCTCGACATTTAAACACATGCCTTAAAGGATTTTGTTATCTCTTGCTTGAGTTCCCAGGTTACTTCCTTAGACATTGGTTAGAAGAAAAGAGAAGCTTATGGTGTTTTTAAGAAGCAAAAATCTAATTTTTCATGCTTTTTCCGGATCAATTCTCGCTATAGCAAGAAATACCCCTCATTACGGTGAGCACTTATCAGTCTCAGGTCACTTGTTCTCGCTACGACAGGTTATTGTGAGAAACTCCTTGAATTTTGTATGGGACAACGAACTCGCTATAGTGGGCTGCACCCTCATTATGGAGAATTAGTACATTCGTTGTAGCTAGCTAGAAACTCACTGTAGCAAATAGGTACATTCGCTATAGCCAACATGAGTCTTGGCTATATAGCTAACAGACTTAAAATTTTTTTAGAAATCTTCGATGTTATATTTCTACTCCTTTTAAATAAATTTCGTCCCTAACATTTAAACACATACCTTAAGGGAAAAGTTCTAGATATTTCATTCTCATCTCTTCCTTGAGTTCCCAGGCTACTTCTTCAGATGTCAAACCCCTCCAGACCACTTTCATTAGAGAAATGTTTTTATTCCTCAACTATTTCAGTTTAACATTCACAATTCTCTCTGGTTTCACTACATAGGAAAGATTTTCCTACAATTGAACATGCTCATATCTGTGACATATGAAGAGTCTGACAAGTACTTTTTCAACTATGAGACATAAAAAATATTATGAATTTGGGCTAGGTTAGGAGGTAGGGCTATCCAGTAAGCCACGGGTCTAATTTTCTTAAGGATTTTAAACGGACCAATATACCAAGGATTGAACTTTCTTACCTTCATTGACTGACCCACCCTTGTCACTAAAGATACTGGGATGAATACATAATCTCCAATCTCAAACTCTAACAACCACCTTCTTTTATTAGCATAATTTTTTTGCTTACTTTGGGCCGTAAGGTGTTTCTTCCTAATCAATTCTATTTATCAGGTGGTCTGGTCTACAATTTCAGATCCTATCAAGCTCCTCTCACCTAACTTAACCCAACATAGAAGGGATATGTATTTTCTCCTATATAAAGCCTCATAAGGGGCCATCTAAATACTGAAATGGTAACTGTTGTTATACACAAATTCTACTAATGGTAAATACGCATCCCAGTTACTTCTTATCTCTAACACATATACTCTCAATATGCCTTTTAGGGTTTGGATAGTTCTCTCAATTTGACTATCTGTCTGGGGGTGATATGTAATACTAAATCGTAACTTGGTCCCTAAGACATGCTATAACAACCTCTAAAAATTTGATGTAAATTTGGGGTCTCTATCTAAAACTATGTTACTGGGTACTCCGTGAAATTGATTATCTCTCTAATATATAACTAGGCTAATTTATCCAATGTGTGAGTAGTCCTGATAGCTAAAAAGTGTACAGACTTCATCAGTCTATCCACAACTACTCAAAGAGCATCGTGCCTAGAGGATGTTCTAGGTAACCCTATAACAAAGTCCATAACTATATTATCATATTTTCACTCGAGGATATCTAGGGGTTGCAACAACATAATAGGTCTTTGATGTTCTACTTTAATCTTCTAATACACTAGGTATCTAGCCACATAATCCGTTACATCATTTTTCATCCTTGGCCACAAGAAAATTCTTTCCAAATCTTGATACATTTTGGTGGCACCTGGATGGATAGTATATTTACTCTTATATGCTTCTTCTAAATTCTCTCAATTCATTCTGACTAGGCACATATATTTTATCTCCGTATACTATCATAACATCCTCAAACACCTTGAAATATGAGGTTTTACCCAAGGGAAATCTCATTCTTGACCTGACTCAGGAACTCATCCTCTCTTTGGGCATCTAAGATCTAGGTCCTTAACTCATTCTCAATTCGGGTTTCACTCAGAAATAATTTACCCGATACCATCTGATAAGAGAGGTTCAAGTTTTTAAACTTTTCTAGGAGTGTTTGCTCCCTAATCATCATATGAGCTACATGGATGGACTTCCTACTCAGGGCATCTGCCACCACATTGGCCTTACCTAGATGATACTTTAAGGTATAATCATAATCCTTTAAGAATTTCATCCATCTCCTCTGTCTCATATTCAATTTCTTTTGATCGAACAAGTATTTTAGACTTTTGTGGTCACTATAGATTTCTATGGTTGCACCATACAAATAGTGCCTCCAGATTCTAAGAGCAAACATTACGAATGCTAACTTTAAGTCATGTGTGGGATAATTCTCCTCATCAAGCCTTAATTGCCTAGAGGTATATGTATGGGATAACTCTACCCTGCTACATCAACACACATCCTAACTTTTTGCCTAAGGCATCACAATAAACCACAAATAACTCACTAAAGTCAAGGATAAGTAGTACAGAGGCAGTGGTCAAACAGAACTTCAACTTCTGGAAATTCCTTTTATGTCTATCATGCCACATAAAAGGTGTCTCTTTCCTAGTCAATGTCATCAGTGATAAGACCATATGAAAAAAGCCCTGAATAAATCGTCTATAGTATCTTACCAAACCTAAGAAACTCTTAACTTCGGTGGTCATTCTAGGTCTATCCTATTGTAACATAGCTTCTACTTTATGGGGATCAACTGTGACCCCTGCTTGTGATATCATGTGACCTAAGAATCTCACCTTGGTTAGCCAAAAGTCACATTTACTAAGTTTGGCTTATAACTTCTTATCTCTTAGAGTCTCTAGGACTAATCTTAGATGCCTCTCATGCTCCTCAAAGGATTTGGAGTATACTAAGATATTGTTAATAAAGACCACTACAAATTGATCTAAATACAGTTTGAATACCCTATTCATGTAATTCATGAACACAATGGGCGCATTCGTTAGCCTAAATAGCATTACAAGGAACTCATAGTGCCCATATCTCATTCTGAAGGTCGTTTTAGAGACGTCTTTAGTTTTCACTCTTAACTCATAGTACCTAAATCTAAGATCTATTTTGAAAAACACAGATGCCATAGCTAATAAATCATTAATTCTAGGGAGAGGATATTTATTCTTAATGATAACTTTATTTAACTCTCTGTAATATATATACAATCGTAAGCTACCATCCTTCTTTCTCACAAATAACATTAGAGCTTCTCAAGGTGAAACACTAGGGCGTATAAACCCTTTCTCTAACAATTCCTCTATCTGCTATTTCAACTCAGTGAGCTCGATGGGAGCCATCTTGTATGGAGCTTTAGACACTGGTCTTGCCCTAGGCATTATGTCTATAGAAAATTCTAGTTCACTTTCAAGGGGTAGACCACTAAAGCTAAAATCTTTAGGAAAAAGCTTCGAGAATTTTTTGACAATTAGGATCTCTTCTATCCCTTCCTCTACCTCAACCTGAACAGAGAAAAAGATTAGAAACCCTTAACATCCATGCTCTAAATACCTCTTAACTTGAGTAGTAGTAAAAAAGGATAACTCAACTTTTACCCTAGGTCCCACAAGCTAGTAAGAAAATTATTTGGTGTTCACAATCAAGTATCGCATTATTCGCAGCTATTCAATTCATACTAATAATCAAATCAATACCATGGAAGGGTATACAGATCAAATCAATAGTGGTATGGTAATGATTGAATTGAATAGTGACTTTTAAGCAAGTATGGGAAGTAACAATGTAGCTTCCAGTGAGTGTAGTGATAGACAAGTCAAACAGCAAAGTACTAACAGCCAGACCCAATTGCCTTATATAATCATAGGATATAAATGAGTGACTAACACCCGAATCAAACATGGTAACTACAAGAAAGCCATTCACTATTAGCGTAACTCAGATTAAATTAGGGGATGCATTGGCTTCCTGCTGAGTAAGGGCGAATACTCAGCCTTGGGTCTGTGGCTTGGAAGGAGGCACTGTATCTATTTGGAGACAATTTCTAGCAATGTGCCCTAACTTTCCATACTTGAAGCACGTCACTGGAAACTACTGGGTAGACGATTAGTTCTAATGAGGTAGCATCTTTTTGCCCCTTTATGGCCTTCTATTTCATGACACCTTACCTCCCTTTTTGGTGCTCGTTGCCATGCTAGAGCCCTCCTTTGGTCTTGGTCTCTTCAATTTTAGAGCCCCATTTTGACTAACTGAAGTTGTAGCAGGCATGATAGCTCGCAGGTTATTCTCAATCACCCTGTTGACCTCTACAATGGTATTAAACTTTTTAATCTGCTGTGGAGTAACCTTGTCGCTAATCAAGGGCTTTAACCGAGTCTCAAATTGTTCACATCTTTAGGGCTAATCATCATACCTATGGAGGTAAGAGAAATACTAAGACAACTCAATAAACTTGGCCACATACTGATCAACAATCATCTTCTTTCTTTTTCCTCACCGAACTAGAGAAGTATTTCTCATAAAACTCCATTAAAAAGCTTTTCCAAGTGATTTGTATGTTCTTGGTCTCCATCAGGGGTTTCATGCCATGCAACCATCTATCGGCTTCTTTTTGTAACATGAAAATGGCAAGCTGAATTTTTTACTTTGTAATTCATCACTAAAAATATTTTTTCTAACTCCATAACCCAAGCTTCCACCTTATCCACATTTAACTTCCCATCAAATGAGAGTATACTGTTCTTCCTAAACTAATTCAATAGTTTCTAAATAGGCGTCTGGGTCTGAGCAGGCTTTTGGAGAGGTGCAAGTGGAATACTAGAAGTGGATGGCTGAGGTACAGGGGCTTCTCTTTTAGCTTCATCTTGCCTTATCAGGATATCTTGTAATTGTATTATCATCTCATGCTATTGCTGGGCAATGTACCTCTGCAGTTCTAACATCTCCTATTAGTGGCCCATCATGGCCTCATACCGATCCAATCTCTCTATGATGGCTCGCAAAGGATCTTTAGGCTCAACGCGAACCTCTGGCACAACCCTCTGAGCCTTAAGTGGCCTGCCTCCACCTCTGCCCCATCTAGTCTCAACCATTTATCTAAAAAGAAGTAGCAACCTTTAGTTCACAGTTGTATCTTAAGCATATATGCATGTGTACTTCATCACTTCTATGGCAATTCACACCTTAACACAACCAATAATGAAATTCAAGAGCCAAACATCGAGCAAATGCCTTCGGGCATAGCCAACTTCCATAGTGTGATGGGCGGTGTATACAAGGCCAGGGAATAAATTCACTGCCATATGGTTGACCAGCGATTACTAGTGATTCCGACTTCATGTAGGCGAGTTGTAGCCTACAATCTGAACACATTAGTTTTCTCGAAGCCTCTTGTTCATTTCTCTCATCAAAAGGTGCTATTCGATAATGTCTATCTAGCATACCCCCCTACTAACCCGAGTGAGCATTCCAAGTGCTTGAACCTTTGCTCTGATACCAAAAATGTAACACCATAATGTATTAACCTCGATTGTCCATCATTTAAACCTAATTTCATATAATTTCCAAAGAGAAGGACTAAAACCATAGCATTTTAATACATTATGTCGAGGTTTAAACGTTCATACTTTGCCCCGTGGGTCTCATGAACCCATCAATCACATTCTCTACTCAAACTCCATTTATACAACTCACACATATCATAAAACAATCTATAAACCATAAATATGAAGCTAAAAACCAGAAAAATGCAAATTCTTTCACAGGTCTAAAAGTCAAAATTTTTGCTCTAACTTTGGAAAATCATAATTAATTCTAGAAAAATAAGAATCAAGCAAACCATAGTTTTTGGAAAGCTTTGGATGTTAACTTTATACTAAAAATAATTCCAAGCCACAATAACATCATTTGGACCATGTTAGGCAATAGAAAAGCTCAAAAGTCAGACAACCTAGCGTTTCTTATATAAATTTCTAATATGAATTTCAAAAATTCATAACTAATTCTAAAAAAATCCAATTTAGACAAATTATACCAATTTGAAAAGATACAGATGTTAAATATAGGAGAAAAACAAGTTCAAACTAGTTCAATAGACTTGGACCTCAAAAATTGATGAAATAATATCTAAGGTCAATTGGCATCCCTAATACTCACTTAGAACTTTGGAAAATTATTTTTCCCTCTACAGACTTTCTATTGAGGTGCTTTTAGTTGGTATAGGTCACTGTAAATGTTTAGCTTTTTTTTTTGTAAAATTTCATAGCCATTGGACACTGCTTGACCTACGAGTGATAGAGGCAAAATTTCTAACCCTATGAATAGTGTCATTGTCAAATTTAAAAATTTTGCCAACTTTAGAAATTTATCAAAAAATTTTTAGAGCTCCAAATAATATAAGATTTAGTTTCTCAAAAAGTTCTAGACAAAACCTATAAACATGCCAAGTTTCAAACCAAGAAGAGGTTATTTGGTCAAATCTTGACATAGGTCTTGAATTTGGCAAATTTAACACCCTATATAGGTCAAAAGTAGTTTAAATTGCTTCTTAAATGCTCTATCACCTCTTGGGCAAGTTTTAAAATATAAACACAATATATAAGAATTGCCCAAGTGGTCCAAACTATCACATATCTCAAACTCATCATGCTACAGGCAAGAATACAATACTACATACAAGCCACCAAGTGACCAAATCTCATATTTCCATTGCTTTAGTTCTATATATGGTTCACACATCACTTATACATACTTTTACATTTGCTCCAATTGTTAGAACTTAAAAAAATAACATGTACATATGAATATTGATATCCTTTTACATCAAAAGCCATACAAAACTATACAAGGTATTAAGAGATAGCCATATATACTTCATGGCCTCTAATCTTTGGCTCTTGAGCTCCACCTGGACTATATGAAATGGGAGAGGGAAGGGGGTGAGATTTATGGAATCTCAATAACTCATGTACCCATTCAAGGAAGCAATTAAGGCATAGAAACATGTCAAAGCACGCAAGTAAGCATCCAACCATTAAAAATCATACAACACATGATTTATATGCCATAAAAATTATATCAATGCCAAGAATAAGCTCTAGGGACTTTTGATTTAGCTTCACTCTATTTTAGGGACTTTTAGATTGGCCTTACCATTGGTCTAGAAACTTTTGACTTGGCCTCATTTATCTATGAGACTTTTAGTCTTGTCTCATCGATTTCTAGGGACTTTTGGTTTCACCTCACCCATTACAAAGGACTTTTGGCACTACTTCACCCTTTAAGAGCAATTTTCATAACTCAAAATGTAAGCATATTGGTACCAATGCAACAAGACAATATCAAATGGCATGTCTCACAACACAAGTGCATATATAAGCATACAATGACCATCATACATCTAAAAATGCAATAAGAAAGAGTGAAGAGCTACTTTGGCACTCAAACATAATTATTCTCTTTTAATTTCTCTTTCCCCTTCTCGGTCTCACAACTGCAACTAGATGAAGCATGATCTCTTTGGCCTAAACACAACACATAGCATATAATTACTCTATTGGAACAAGCCAAAGTATTGACCACATATTTAAGAAGCATGCTTTATCTATGCTTCCATAAAAAGTCTAATGAAGCTTTTAAATTTTTCTTGAAGGGAAAGGTATTTGGGGAAGCTTCATAGGAGTCTTGAAAATCCAAATAAACACTTTCATAGGCTAAAAAATTCTTAGACAAAAATTAAATTTTACAAAATGCTTAAAAACCCCTATGGTTCCTATCTTGTAGTTCACTAGCTTTTCTTTCACTTTGCATTTTCTAGCTTCCCACACTCTAATTCAATGGTTTCTTACTTGTTCTAGGTAGGAACTTTTTCCCCTTTACTAGTTCTCAAGTTGGTAGAACTAACATACATAAGAAGTAAAGAAGAATAAACAAAGATATATAAATATCTATCTTGAATTCAAGCATTCTTTAAGAGTGTTTCCCTTTGCCTTAGCCTCCCTTTTAAATTTCTACTTTCCCTCCTCTGAACTAAGCTTACAATAGAGCCAATTTAACAGCCAAAACCATAAAAAGAGAGGGCAAAAGGAGAAAAACAAAATTTCAAGGAAAGCTATAAAAATATCAAGTTTCTCTAACCTTTTCCTTAGTTTCCTTCCTTCTCCCTTCCTCCTCATTTATTCCTTTCTTAGATAAGCTCTCCCTTGGTCTTAAGTAGAGGAGACGTCAGTTAGAAGAAAAGAAAAGCTTCTGGGGCCTTTAAGAAGCAATAATATACTTTTCCACGCTTTTCTGGATCAATTTTTGTTATAGCAGGAAATATCCCTCGTTACAGCGAGCACTTATCAGTCCTAAGTCCCCTGTTCTCGTTATGATGCGTGCTATTGCGAGAAACCCCTTGGATTTTGTATGGGACGCACGAACTCACTATGGCTAATTGAAAACTCGCTGTAGCAAACAGGTACATTTACTATAGTCAACAGTGGTCCTAGCTATAGCCTACTGGATGTTACAAAGAAACCTAGGTACATATTCAAACTATGAGATGACTTAAGTATGAACACTTGAATTTCTATAAGGATAGACCTGAGCATGTGTTCTTAAATTTCAATAGGACCCAATTACATATTCTTAAACTATGAGATGACTCAAGTATGACCACTTGAACTTCCATAAGGATAGACCTGAGTATGTGTCCTTAAACTTCAATGGGACCTAATTACATATTCTTAAACTTTGATAATACTCAATCAAACTTTGTCAAAACCTAAATACATGTTCTTAAACTTTGACAAAACCTTTATGCATTTTTGCAATTTGATAGGACTTAAATAAAAATGCCAGAGCTTCTTCAAAGATGGACCTAAGTCTCCTTAACTTTAATAGGACCTAAGTATGTATTCTTAAATCTTGAAGAGACCTAGTTATGTATTTTTTTAATTTTGACAGGACTCAAGTGAGGGCACCAAAACTTCCACTATACTTAAGGATGGATATATGAACTTCCACAAAACTAATGTTAGTGTACCTAAGTATTTATTGGACTTTGATAAATGTGGTTAAATTTGAATTTTGATTGGACTTGAATAAGTCATCTAAGAATATTAATATCGAGATTCTTGAACTTTTATAGGACTTAAGGAAGGATACATGAACTTCAATAGGAGTATATGACTCAAGTACTTGAACTTTGACAAAACTCAAGTAGGTCACCTATACATTGATAGGAACCAAGTACATATTCTTGAGCTTCTATATGACTTAAGTAAACTTTGATAAAATTTATGTACATATTCCTATAATGAAACTCATATATCCTTGAGCTTTGATTGGACTTAAGTGAAGACGCTTGAACTTCTATATAGATGGACTAAGTCACCTAAACTTTGATAGATTCTTAAACTTTGACATAACCTAAGTATGTATGCTTAAACTTTAATAAGACTCAAGTTAACCTTGACAAGACCTAAATGCATGTTCTTAAACTTTGATGAAACTTAGGTACACATTCTTTAACTTGGATAGAACTCAAGTAAAGACATGTGAAATTCCATAGGGATGGACCTAAGTACCTAAATTTTGACAGAATCTAAGTACACATTCTTAAACTTTGAGAGGACCTAGATACATATTCTTGAACTTTGATAGAACTTAAGTAAGAACACCTAAACTTCTATAATACTAAAGGATGGATGCTTAGAAATTTAACAAGACTCATGTTGGTGTGCTTGAGCTTCTATGGGACTTAGGCAAGTGTGGTTGAACTTGAATGTTGATAAGACTTAAGTCACCTAAGAACATTATTGATGAGACCTAAGTATGTATTCTTAAACTTTAATAGGACTTAGGGAAGGACACATGAACTTTAAGAGGATTCAGGTAGGTGTGATAAGACTTAAGTATTTTTTAACATTGATGAGACTTGCATTCTTGAACTTTAAAAAGACTTGGGAAGGTGTGTTTAAGCTTGAAATTTGATAAGACATGAGTAAGAATGTGCTTGAGCTTTAATAAAACATGAGTAAGAATGTGCTTGAGCTTTAATAAAACATGAGTAAGAATGCTTAAGTGCCAAAACTATGATAAGACTCAAAGAAGGCATTTGAACTTCTACAAAAATTAGGTAAGTGTGTTTGAACTTCCATAAAAGTAAATGTTCTTAAACTTGAATTTTGACAAGACTCAAGTAAGTTACTTAAACTTCGACAAGACCAAAGTAAGCTTTGAATTGTAATAAGATTCAAGTATATATTGTTCAACCTTGATAGAACTTAGGTAAGAACACCTAAACTTGTCACCTGATAATTATAATGACCTTGAAAAAATTAAAATTAAACTTAATAAAAAAATTCTTTTCCTTTTTTACTTTTTTTTTCTTTCTATTCTTCTTTCTTCTTTTCACTAACGTTGCGTTTGGTCCTTTCTTTTCATTAACTTCATTCGTGCTTCTCCCTACTATTTTTTCCATTGTTTACCATTGTGACTTCCTTACCTACATTGTCAGACTTCCCTTGAGTCTCCTCCTCTTCTGTTCTATCTCTGGTAGTTTGTGGAGGTGGCTGGAGGGCATGTCGTTAATGGTAGTGGGTCTACTCACCTTATTATTTCCATTTTCCTTCTTTTTTATTGCAAAATTCTCTGCTTCTTGCTTGTCTTTTGGCTTATTCCTTCTTTCACAGGATCAAATTTGTGGCTGCCCAAGAGTGAGCAAATGAGTTGGGGTTAGTGGATGTGAGCTTCCCAACCATGCTATTCATGCATCAATCTTCAATTTCTAGCTTGTTAAGGTAAATTTTGAACTTAAATTATGGATTAGTAGCTAAAGGAGAAGACTTAAGTTTATGGTTAGTTGTAGGAATGAAGGATAAAGTCCATGGAGTTAGCTTTTAGTCAATTAGCCATTATTGAGTTAGATGAATATGAGGAGTTGGTAGTTTGAGTTTGCATATTAATTTGGTGAATTATGGGTGCTACTAGGAAGCTTTTGTGAATACTGATGATGAGGGAAGTCAATCTTGCGAAAAGGACCAAATGCCATGGTAGTGTTGGTAACATCGATAAGTAGATCGGGTACTTTCATTACTTGTAAGTTCATTGTTAAGGTAAATTGATTTTTTGATTCGATTATCATGTGTGTAATCTTATGGAATGAGCCTTTAAGTGTATACTCTTTATATGTTTGATTTGATAACATGCTAAATGTTTGGTTGAAGTAATGGCATAGCTTTAGGAATTAATATATTTGTGATGAGCAGTCCTAATGTTATATAGGGCATTATCTTATGACTAAAAGGTATGGATTAATGATAGTTGGGGGGGCGAATGAGAATGATTATGGAGGAAATTTTTTATTAGCATATTGGAAGGATAGTATGATGATGTAAGAATGAGAATATGATTTCAGAACCTAATTTTAATACTTATCATGCCTCTCTCTGAATTACTATTGCAAGATTTGACATTCCTTGTTGAATGTATTTTCAAGGCATATGAATTGATCTTTTGAAGAATTAACTCATTAAATAATCATTCAAATATTTATTTATTTAATTTTTACTTTAGTTCTATGTAGTGTTAAACCACTCGTTTAAGTAATTAGAAAAAGGTATGTTAATTTAATTAGCATTAGTATATCATATGTAATTCTCTTTTTATACACTCCTTAACCCCTATAATAAGATGGCAATCTATGATGGAATGGTATAATTATTATTAGAGACGATAGCTAAGGTGTATTATACTGGATCAGTGCTAGCGTGGGTGGAAAAAGAGCTATCTGTTAGGTGTAGCGACATGTAAAAAAAGTAAGGAGCTGCCAACGAAGTGTAACCATCCCCAAGAATATATATACCTTGACATGTTACAGGTAGATGGAAAAAGAGCTACCCATTAAGTGTAGCTATCCACAATAGTGTAAGAAGCTGTCAATAAAGTGTAACTGCCACCTTATGCTACTGGAAATTAGTTCTCTCTTATAATTACCATATTAAAGGAATTGATGTTTTAAGAACTAACTCATGCATATATTTGAATGGTAGAAAATATTAGTTACATTGACATTCCTTTCGCAGATCGACCTGAGTGGGTCAAAATTGATGCTTAACTTTGTACTCTGTTAGGGCACTCACTTGACCCTTACCTTCTATGTTCATATTAGCTATATGGAATATGCTATGAGGTTTGGCATAAAGCTGTATTTTTTTATTATAATGATATCTATCACTACTATGATGTTTTATTTACACTTGTAAATTTGAAGCGCTATGATATGGATACCACCACTTATGTCTTTAATATTGAGGCCCTTCAGTATAAGTTTTGCACTTTAATGCCTGCTACATCTTCCACCATCGATGAAGTGTGCTCAGTGGGATAAATTTTTCATGGTTATGACTCTCAATAATCTTTATTCTAACCTTGACCCTATTCGGGATCAAATTCTTTATGGTTCTATTATTCCTACTCCGGATGATGTTCTCACTCACTTGGTGTGTATCTCTTCTACCAGTGTGCTTATATCTAGAACATCAAGTGCCCTTGTCCTAGATACTTCTGCAATAGTCTCTCACATGGGTAATAAAGGGCCTTAAGAAGGCAACGATTGCAATATACATCTTACAATTCATTCATATACTTTTCTCTCTAATTTCTCAATTATATTAGTTAATTTATGCACCTCCTACCTTCTTTTTTTTAAGATATGAACTGTAAGGGCATATTTGTTTTGTTGTAAAGAATTTTGATTGATGTTGTAAAATACCTTAAATGTAGCTCTACTTTACACAAGCAAAATTCCCTCTCCCTTTATTTTTTTGTTCTTTTTTATATTTTGATAGTTGGTGGTTAAGAGCAGAGCTCTCCCTTGCTATTGTTATTGGTTTCTAGCTATTATGAAAATTTGGGATGTATGAATTTTAGGAGAAACTCTGCTGAAATTTCTATAAAGAGTTAAGGATATTTATGTTGATGTAATGAGATAATATGATTAATTGGATAAAGTAATGCTATGTGTTCAATCATCAAAAGTCCTCTTCAACTATGATAGTATATGTAAGGTTTATGGATTTTAGCTTTACCCTACTTTTTATGATAGTCACTTTTTTTTTTCTTAGGGTGTGACAAAGTTAGTACCTGTGGCTTATGGAGCGAGCATCTTCTGATGACATCTTAGTTATCATTATAAACTCGGGTATAGTCATAATTGAGGAATCAAAAGAGGGCTTATATGATATTGATGATCCCTTTCTTTTGTGTAATTCTTTAAGGCATGTCAGTGTGTATGAATATATATATATATATATATATGAATGATTAATTTATGTTTTAAACTTGTGCTTTAGTTTATATAGAGTAATGATACTGGTTGGATCTAGTGCGGCTGTTGGAGAAATTGCAAAGGAATACATAGATGAACCTTTTATTGGAGCTCTTACCTCACCTATAGCCCCAACCTTTAGGGGTCATGGTAAAGGTGTTGGTAAAGGTTGAAGAAGGCATGGGGGGAGTAGTAGGCAAAGTAGAGTTGCCTTGGCCCCAGTAGAAAATGTAACAAGAGCTAGGATTATGCCTCCTCAACTATAACAAGGATTGTTGGATGCATTAATGGCTTGGCTATAGGGAACTGCTGAACCATTAACAAATTTAGTGTAAGGACAAGTGGATAAAATTGATTAGTTAGTGGATATTGTAACTTCACAAGCCCAGGCTCAGGTTCAACCTACTTAAGTAGTGCAGCCAATGCAAAATGAGAGGAGAAATGCTAATGACTTGATATCTTGATTTTTGAAGTTGAAACTATAACAACCTTAACTTTTAAACACCTTAATTGATCGTTATTAAGTCTTAACCTCTTATACTTTGAGTGAGCTATTATTACTCCTTCGTTAGAAGTGGAAATATAGAGAAAATTTAAACCTTATTATCCTTAAGCTTTATTGATTAGAAAACAAAACAACTTAAACCTATAGGGGACTTAAATTATTAATGAAGTCTTTCAATTTAAGTTACCATTGATTTTATCTCACCAACCATCTTATAATTACTCCTAAGTCATTACATATCATTAACATCATGGAAACTAAGTTCTAAAGGCTAAAAGTAAGAGTCTGTTATTTAAGGCTGCGACTTGGACATCTTTGTCCTGACTAAGTTGGCTATTGGAAGTTAAAATTTGGATTATTAGACTTATGCTATGACTTGGTATACTCACACTGTGACTTGACATGTTTTTGTAGCTTAAAGGCAAAATTATATGATCCTTGTTGCAGCCAAGGCCTTCCATGCTGTAGTGAAGTTACTTCCAGGAAATTCTTATTTCCTTAAAACCCAATTCTTACTGCGGCGTGCTTCATGGTGCTATGGTAAGAGCCTCCTCTAGAGCTCTCCTAATCCTATCATCTAACGCTTACTGCAACAAGATTGCTCTCAAATGCTCTCTAGATTTATAATTCTCGTGTTGTGCTGTGACTCTGCCCGTTGCACCGTGGCTCTCCTCGCCTCTAGATAACTTTTGGCCACGACTTTCTTCCCCTTTGATCCTATTACTTTCTCACTTTCTAGCCATATTTCACTAATTCTAAGTGAATTCTAGAGCCTCCCTAGCCATCACACGTGGTATTTTAGACTTTTTAGCTCCCAGATAAGGCTAAAGGGAAATTCATAATAATTGAGTACTACCATACATTTCAGCACATGAAGATATTATGACAGCAATTAGTAACTAAGGCCACTAACAACATCATTCATATATATATATATTCTAGTTGAGCTACCATACAACACCCATTAGGATAACCATTCATTGTATTGTGCGATCACAATCTCAAGTGATTAAGTGATAGTATTTCATTGGCAATAATTCGTATCAGATAATAATTAAGTACATACATCGGATTTCAAGTACTACAAGGTCTAGCTTCTTATTAGATTTAATCTTAGTTACAGAATATCGAAAAGCCTACACTTTACCTGATACTTATGATACTATACAAAAAGAAGTACAAAAATGATAGCAT
Organism: Erythrophleum ivorense; assembly: GCA_026724425.1. NCBI lineage: Eukaryota > Viridiplantae > Streptophyta > Magnoliopsida > Fabales > Fabaceae > Erythrophleum > Erythrophleum ivorense. The sequence goes on from JAIUCV010000024.1 coordinate 2,273,185, forward strand.
TTATTCTAAACAAAAAGGCTCCCGGGCAGAGAGCCCACACATGGTCTCAGATTAGAGGTGCTCTTTTACTTGTTTTCCCTTTTTCTTATCTGAAGAACCTTTACCTAAAATTGTTAGCCTATAAAACGGGGTGATATAAATCTCAGTGACCAAGAAAAATTTCACACATATATATAATTTAATCAAAATAAATGCATATGAAACATATTGACTGAAAACATTATCATGGTCAATAAATAAACTAGTTGGACTACCAGTGATTACTATCCCATACTAGTAATTACAAGCATCGTGATAGTGGCTAATAATATCGAGAAAAGCTTGTACATAGTGCCAACTCTCAAATAAGTATAACCTGGGCTCAGTGCATTCCAGAGTCTGATCCCAACTTGATACTTGATCGAAGCATAATGCTCGGCTGACAGTCACACCACAGCTCTACCAAGGACTTATTCATGTTAAAATACAATAATTTGTATAGCCAACCAATCATTTAATAAAGCAAAGATACATTATGTAGCAAATATTATATTACAAATACACATATGCAAGGAATTAAATCAAACCCTAATTACTTCACTTAATTATGCCAAATTCTGAAGTCAACGATAAATGCTCATACTCTAGAAGTCCTAATGCATCAAAAATCAATATCTTAGTTACCACCAAACACCAAAATTAGTCAGCTATCATTCCTAACTTCTTAAGCATTTAAGAAACACTCACCTAGGCTCCAATGAGTCTAATTTCAGATGTGAGCCTTCTCATACTAGAATCTTTGATATATTACTCTAATTTTTGAATAGTTTTGCATAGAAACAAAACTTATATCATAAGTCAGCTATTGGAGTGTCCAACTAGTAGCAAATGCATCAAAATAAGGGAATGATGCTTACCTAATAGCCCTCTTAGCCTCAATCTCTAAAAATCAACAATGAAGCCACTAAAAAGCAAGTTTCAGATTTGGGTGATGAAGAGAAATTACTAAACCAGAAACTATTAGGGCCAAAATGTAGAGGAGAATAAGAGGAATAAGTTTTATATATATTACTTTGGCTAAATCTTCCTTTAGAAGTGGGAAATGGTGGAAATGTATAGAAAACCTTAGCCCTCTTTCAAGGTGGGAAAATGAAGTTTTCCTTGGCTGAGAAAAGAGTTGTTTTGCAGAGTAGGGGAGTAGGGGCTAACTATGTTAGGGTTTTAGATAAGTTTAGGCTGACCTAAAAATCCATTATCCAACTGGGTTCAGAAATTAGTTTATTGGGCTAAGCTAAATTGATATATTTGAATTGGGTTTACACTAAATCATAGTTGGGTCTCTAGAAAAATGGAATTGGACCTTCTCATAACTAAGAGTAGGATTCTATGATGGGCTTATAGCATAATTAAGCTTATTATAAGGCCTAAATCAAATGTCTAACTCCCCTTAATTAGTTTCACTAATGAAATCTATAATCATAATTAATATGTCTTCACCTAATAATGACAAAAATGATTGTTGCCTCAAAATGTCTAAAATAAATCCACGTCTTTGGAAATCCTTATTTCTTTAATCTTCATAAATCCCCGATGTTAATTCTTTTATTCGTCATAATTACTCTTAATTAATTTCGAGATGTTACAAAAACCACTTATGTTTTCTGCGTCTGATAGCCGAGAAGAGCCCCAACTTTTCATTGATGGTGTTGAAAAGGCATGATAAGCTCTTAAAGGCTTAAGCAAGGAAAAGATTGAGTTAACTACCTACCAGATGCAAGATGTGGCTTATACATGGTGTGAGAAACTATTTTAGGGAAGACTTACAAGATCACCTTTGATAACTTGGGAAGAGTTCAAAGAAGTTTTCATTGCTAGATTTTTGCCTAAAAGTACTAGAGATGTTAGGTGCTAAGAATTTGAGACTCTAAAGCTAGTCCCAAGCATGAATGTCCTTAAGTATGATATCCATTTTACATAGTTATCATGCTATGCACCTCATTTTGTCTTTACAGAGAAGGATCAGATTAAGAGATTTATAGATGGATTATTGCATCCCTTATTCAATGCGGTGGCAGCCCAGATTGAACAGTTTCCCTCTTATGTTGCAGCAGTTGATTGTGCAAGAAAAATTGAATTGTGTGGGATGGAAGAGAATGTTTCCTTTAAAAAGCAAAGGAAGGGGATTGATGGAAGATTGCAGGGTGTATGCTATATGGCAAGTGAGTCCAGATTTTAAAATCAAGGCCAAACATTATCCACAGTAGCAAAGAAGTTTGTGCAATCTTCAAGTAGTGCAATTAGTAAAAGGTTTGATCAAAGTGGCATTTGGCATCATGCTTAACATGGTTCCGTTCAAATTGAACGTGACAAAATCACTATTCCACTTGTGGAAAATTCCATATTAGGCAATGCTATAAAGCAATAGGTGTATGTTATCTTTATGGGCAAGTTGGACATTTAAAGAATTACCCGCTAGGTTTAGTCATGGATTAGTTTCATCATCCTGCCATATAGTTTCTATGGCAGTTACATCGATTCACTTGGTTCCCGCACAAGTAGGTAGAGGTGATGCTAGGAAAGGTACAAGAAGTAAAGGGTAAGTCTTTGTAGATAAAAGGCAAGCTCGTGTGTTTGTCTTGACTCGATAGGATGTGTAGGCTTCTAATATAGTTATGACAAGTATACTTCCAATTTATTCTTATAATGCTCGTGTGTTATTTGATCCTAGTTATACCCATTCATATATATCTCCATACTTTATTAGACAAATTGGTAGGGATCTAGCCAAACTAGATGATTCTTTCATGGTGGTGATTTCAGTAGTTGAATCATTATTAATGGAACGTGTATGTCAGTCTTGTGAGGTCTTGGTCGAGAGCAGGAAGACCTTAGTAGACTTAATGATCCTTGATATGATTGATTTTGACACAATTCTAGGTATGGATTGGTTGGCTTCATGTTATGTCACATTGGATTGTCACTCGAAGGTGGTTAAGTTTAATATCCCTGGTAAATAGCCCTTAATTCAAAGTGATTGTAGTAAAGTACCAACTAACTTGATTTAGTCATTGAAAGCTTAAAGATTGTTAAGAAAAGGGTGTCAAAGGTATTTAGCTGTCATCATAAATGTGGACACCCAAGTGGTGAGTGTGCAACAAGTTCTTGTAGTTAGGGAATTTGTCAATGTGTTTTTAGAAAAGTTGCCTTGATTACTACCAGATGGTGAGATTGAATTTAGCATTGATGTGGCTCTAGGCTGAATTTAGCATTGATGTAGCTCCAAGCACTCAACCAATCTTCATCTAAAGAAGTTAAAAAATCAACTGCAAGACTTATTGGATAAAGGTTTTATTTGTCTGAGTGTTTTCCCTTAAGGTACTCCAGTACTCTTTGTAAAGAAGAAAGACGAGTCCTTACAGTTATGTATTGATTATAGACAACTTAATAAAGTGATAGTAAATAATAAGTACTCGTTATCTCACATTGATGATCTTGTTGATCAATTGCAAGGTGCACAGTATTTTTTCAAGATAAATTTGCATTCTAGGTACCACAGTTGAAGGTAAAAAATGAGGATATACCTAAGACATTTTTTAGAATCTGTTACGGTCACTATAAGTTTCTAGTAATGTATTTTCGATTAATTAACGCACTTACAACATTTATGGATATGATGAATTGGGTGTTTAGACTACTTTTAGACAAATGTGTTATAATATTCATAGATAACATCCTAATTTTTTCAAAAAACTAAGGAGATCATGAACAACATTTATGATTGGTGTTGTAAAGGCTAAGAGAAGAGCAATGATATCCAAAGTTTTCAAGTGTGAATCCTGGCTTGACCAAGTGGCTTTCCTTGGCCATATTGTCTCAAAGGATGGAATTTAGATGGATCCAAGTAAGGTAGAAGCAATTTAGAAGTGGCCTAGACCCTATTACAGTTTTTGAGATTCATAACTTTTTGGGTTTACCTAGGTATTATCACCATTTTGTAAAGGATTTTTTGAAAATAGCTACCCCATTAACCAAGTTAACTCAAAAGAATACCAAATTTCTGTGGTTAGAAACTTGGGAGGAAAGTTTCCAAAAGTTGAAAAAAGTATTTGATCTCTACCCTAATCCTAACTTTACCTTCAGGGTTAGGAGGCTATGCTGTGTATTGTGATATTTCAAAAGTGGGCTTGGGATGTGTTCTTATGCAACATTAATGTGTAATTGCCTACTTCAAGGCAACTCAAAAGACATGACTAGAATTACCCTAGTGTTTGCTCTCAAAATATGGTGATATTATTTTTATGGTGAGACTTATGAGATCTATACTGATCATAAAAGTATTAAGTATATTTGTTTTTTTTTTTTGCAAAGGGACCTCAACCTTAGGCAATGAAAATGGATGTAGTTATTTAAAGATTATGACTATACTATTCTTTATCATCCTAGTAAAGCTAACATGATAGCAGATGCCTTAAGTAGGAAGTCAACGGGTAGTCTAACCCATATTGCAGAGGTAAGGAGACTATTAGTGGAAAAAATTCATAATCTAAAGGAAGTTGGGACAAAGTTTGAAATAACTAAATCAAGAGCATTCTGAGCTTATGTGTGGGTTTGTTCATCTCTTATTGAGAAGGTAAAGGTAGCTTTGAAATTGGATCCTAAGCTTAGTAGGGTTATGGAGGGAGTAAGGAATGGAATGAGTAACAAGTTCATTATGGATTCTGAAAGAGTTCTAAAATATAGGAACCGATCATGTGTACCTAATGTTGAAGATCTAAAGAGAGAAATTTTAGAAGAGGCTCATCATTTGGCATATACCATTCATTTAGGATTAATAAAAATGTATCAAGATTTAAAACAATCTTATTAGTGGGATGGTATGAAGGGAGATATAGTTGGCTTTGTTTCTCATTGCCTAGTGTGCCAACAAGTGAAGGCTAAACATAAAAAAACCAACAGAGTTGCATTAGCAATTAGAAATACTAAAGTGGAAGTGGGAGAGAATCATAATAGATTTTGTTACAGGTCTACCCATACCTAGAAGGGGTATGATTCTATTTAGGTGATTGTTGATAAACTAACTAAGTTTGTACATTTCTTTCCTGTCAAGACTGCTTATACTGTGGCCAAATATGCACAACTTTACCTAAGCAAAGTGGTGAAGTTGCATGATATACCTGTGTCCATAATTTTCGATAGGGGTCTTCAATTTAATTTTCGTTTCTGTAAGACTTTTCAAGAGGCCTTAGGTACACAAGTGGATCCCAATAATGCTTTTCATCATCAAACAGATGGGTAATTCGAGAGAATGATACATATTTTAGAAGATATGTTAAGGGGATGTGTCCTTAAATTTGATGGCAGTTAGGAGAGTCACTTGCCTTTAGCAAAATTCACATATAATAACAGCTATCAGTCTAGCATCCAAATGGCACCATTTGAGGCATTATATGGAAGGTGGTGTAAGTCTTTAATTGGATGGTTTAAGGTCAACGAAGCTAAACTATTAGCTTTTGACTTAGTGCAAGATGTACTAGAAAAGGTGCAAATAATTTAAGAAAGGTTATCAATAGCACAGAGTAGACAGAAATCTTATGTTGATCATAGATGCTAAGATTTGGAATTTGCAGTTGGTGATCTTGTGTTTTTGAAGGTGTCACCCACAAAAAGTGTGATGAGCTTTAAGAAAACAGGGAAGTTAAGGTTAAAATATATTGGTCCATATGAGATTGAAGACAAGATTAGTCATTTTGCTTATGGTTTGGCCTTGTCTCCAGAGTTATTAGATGTACATTCAGTATTTCATATATCTATATTGAGAAAATATTTGCTTAACCCTTCCCACATAATTAAATCACAAGAGGTTATATTGGACAAAGGTTGACTTATAAGGAAGAACTAGTTGCAATTGTAGATAAGTAGGTAAGGAAGCTTCGATCTAGAGAAATAACAATGATTAAGGTCATTTGGGCAATCATTCGCAAGAGGAGGCCACATAAGAAGTAGAAAGCAAAATGCGTGCCATATATTCTCACTTGTTTGAGTCTTATGGCTAGAAGTCAAGTTTTAATTTAGGAACTGAATTTTTTTAAAGGGAAAGAATGTAATAATCGTAAAAAAATTAAAATTAAACTTAATAAAAATGAAAAGAATTTCTTTTCCTTTTTTTCTTTTTCTTTTTTTCTTCCTTTTCTTTATACTCTTCCTCCTTCTTCCCGTTCACATTGTGCTCGGTCCTTTCTTTCCATCCACTTCATTCGTGCTCCTTTTCGCCATTTCATTCTGCCATTGTGATTCCTTCATTGGTGTCATTAGACTTCCCTTAAGCCTCCTCCTCTTCTAATCCATTTTCATGGTCTATAGAGGTGATTGTAAAGAGTGTTGTTACCAATGGTGGGTCAACTCACCCTATTACTTCTATTTTACTTCATTTTTATTGCAAAATTCTTTAATTCTTGCCTTTCCCTTCTCATTTTCAGCCTCTTCCTTCTTCCACAGGGTCAAACTTATGGCTACCCTCTCTTCCCTATTAAACTAGTCAAGAGTGAGCAAATGGTTTAGGATTTGTGGATGTGAGCTTCCTAACTGTGCTATTTATGCATTAATATTCAATTTCTAGCTCCTTAAGGTAAATTTTGAATTTAAATTATGGTTTAGTAGCCAAAGGAGAAGATCTAAGTTCATGGTCAATTGTAGAAATAAATAATAAAGTCTATGGAGTTAGTTTTTAGTCAATTAGCATTATTGAGTAAGATGAATATGAGGAGTTGCTAGATTGAGCTTACATATTAATTCAGTGAATTATGGGTGTTGCTAAGAAGTTTTGTGAATATCGACAATAAGGGAAGTCAGTCTTACGAAAAAGACGAAGTGCCATGGTATTGTTATTGCCATCAGTGATTAGATAATGGTCTTAATATGTCTTATAGGTACTATTATTACTTGTAAATTCATGGTAACAATGATTTGATTTTTTTATTCAATCATCATGTGTGTAATCTTATGGAATGAGCTTTTATGTGCACACTTTCTATATGTTTGATTTGATAACATGCTAAAGTTCCAGTTGAAGTAATGGCTTAACTTTAAAAATTAATATATTTATGATAAGCGTTCCTAATGGTAAATGGGACATTTTCTTATAACTAAAAGGTATAGATTAATGATAATGGGGGAGGAAAAAATGAGAATGATTATGGAGGAACTCTCATGTTAGGATGTTAGAATGATATTATGATGATGTAAGAATGAGAATATAATTTTAAAACCTAATTTGAATACTTGTCATGCCTCTCTCTGAATTACCATTGCAAGATTTGACATTCCTCCTGGAATGTATTTTCAAGGCATATGAATTGATCCTTTGAAGAATTAACTCATTAAATTATTATTCAAATATTTATTTATTTGATTTTTACTTGGTTCCACGTAGTATTAAACCACTCGTTTAAGTAATTAGATAAGGGTATGTTAATTTAATTAGTATTAGTATACCATATGTAATTCTCTTATTATACACCCCTTAACCCTTATAATAAGATAGAAATCCATGATAAAATGCTATAGTTATAAGTAGAAATAGTAGTTAAGGGGTATTATATTAGGTTAGGGCAAGTTCGGGCATATAAAAAGTTGCTTATTAGGTATAGCCACCTATGAAAAAGGGTAAAGAGAGGTGTAGCCGCCCTAGGGATATATATACCTTGACATGTTAAGGGTAAGTGGAAAAGAAGCTATCCATTAGATATAGCCATTCACAATAGGATTAGAAGTTGCCAATGAGGTATAGTTGCCACCTTACACAGGTGAAAATTGGTTCTCTCTTATAATTACCATATTGAATAAATTGATGTTTTAAGAACTAACTTATGTCTCTGTTTGAATGTAGAAAATATTAGTTACTTAATTATGTTAGTTAATTTATGTACTTCCTAGCTTTTGTTTCAAATATTATCCTTCTATTTTCAATTGTGGTGACTTATTATTTTCTTGTTGAGTTTTCAACTCATTCTTTAAATTTCAACATTTCATATAGTGGTGTTAGATCTAACGTGCCACTATCATCCTAGGTTTAGAGGTGTTAGAATGGTAAGCCCCGTATTTGAATTGCGAGGGCCTATTTGTTTTGTTATAAAGAATTTTGATTGATGTTTTAAAGCACCTTAGATGTAGCTACATTTGACACAAACAGAATTCCCCATCCTTTATTTTTTTTAGTCTTTTGGTATTTTGATAGTTGGTGGTTGAGAGCAAAACTCTTCCTTACTGTTGTTACTTGTTTCTAGTTGTCTATAGAATTTTAGGATGTCCAAATTTCAAGAGAAATTTTGCCAAAATTCCTACAAGGAGCTAAAGATATTTATGTTGATGTAATAAGACAATATGATTAATTAGATGAAGTAATGCTATGTATTGAATCATCAAAAGTCCTCTTCAACTATAATAGTATTTGTAAGGCTTACGGATTTGAGCTTTACCCTACTCTTCATGCCGATCACCTCTTTTCTTTTTTTTTAAGCTTAGGGTGTGACAATAACTTTGACAAGACCTATGTGAGTGTTTTAAAACTTCGATGGGGCCCAAATAAGTATTCATGAACTTCAACAAGACTCATGTAAGGACACCTAAACTTCCATAGAACTTAAAACAAGTATTCTTGAATTTTTACAAAACTTAAATAGGTGAATTTAAACTTTGACAATACTTAAATAAGTTGGCTAAGAACATCATTGACAAGACTCAAGTATATGTTCTCTAACTTTAACTAGACTTAAGTAAGGACACCTAAACTTCGAGAGGACTCAAGTAGATGTGGCAAGACTCAAGTAAGTCTCTTCAACTTTAGTAGGACCTAAACAAGTGTCCTTAAATATCAGCAAGACCTAAGTATGTGCTTGTAAACTTCAACAACACTTAGGTGGGTGTGCTTGAACTTTTACAAGATTCAAGTAATTGTATTTAAACTTAGACAAGATGGAAGTAAGTTACCTAAACTTTAACAAGACATATGTATGTGTTCTTGAATTTCGATAAGACCTAGATCTCTAATAAAAAAGTATTGAATCCATAAGACTTAGGGATGGACCTAAGTCGCCTTAACTTTAACAAGACCTAACTACATATTCTTAAACTTTGACAAGATCCATATATAAATTCTTGAACTATGATTGGACATAGGTAAGGACACCTATACTTTCATAAGATTTAGGTATGAACACTTATACATGCATAAAACTTAGTTAGGTAGGTGTGCTTAATCTTCTACATGACTTAAGTTAGTATGGTTAAACTTAAACTTTGATAGAACTTAAGTAAGTCAACTAGGAACATCTTTAATAGGACTAAGATTTGTGTTTTTGAACTTTGACATGACATTTATACAGGACTTAGATATGAACACTTATATTTGCACAAGACTCAGTTAGGTAGGTCTGCTTGAGCACTCAGGTAAGCGTGGTTAAAATTTATGATAAGACTCAAGTAAGTTAACTAAGAACATCTTTAACAAGAATAAGGTTTGTGTTTTTGAACTTTGACAAAACTTAAGTAAGGATATATGAACTTTGAAAGGAGCCTTAAACTTTAATAAGACTTAAGTAAGATGCCTAGACTTTGACAGAACTTCGACAAAACTTGGGTAAAGACTTATAAACTTTGAAAGGAGTCTTAAACTTTGATAAGACTTGGGTAAGATACCTAAACATTGATAGAACTCAAATAAGTGTGCCAAAGATTAAGCTTTGATAGGAATAGTTAAATGTTTATAAACCTCTACATGATAGTAAGCGCATCTAAACATCGTAAGACTCAAGTAAGTGTGCTAGTGTTTTTAAAATTTAACAAGCCAGTAAGAATGTCTAAACTTGGACAAAATTAGGGAAGTGTGCTTGAAATTGAACATAGATAAGACTTTAAGTAAAGGTGATTGAATTTTGATAGCACTCATGATTGTACTTGAATTTTGACAAGACTTAGGTCAACGTTTTTTAAACTTTGACAATATAGGAAAGGCTTTTAGAGTTTGGTAAGAATTAGTTAAAGATACCTAAACTTGAACTTTGATACAATATATATGTATACTTAAACTTTAACAAGACTTAGATAAGTGTGCTTGAATTTAGACTTCAATAAGATTCAAGCTAGGGTGCTTGAATTTCACACTTGAACTTTGATAAAGCCTAAGTCAATGTTTTTTAATGTTGACAAGATAGTAAGGGCTTCTAAACTTTGCATCAACTTCCTTTGACTATTTTTGTGTCTTACTTCTAAAAACATGACTTTAAGCTAAGGTAGAGCAATTGCAACAAGTATCCTTCCACATACCTTATCCAATGTGTTATCTAGATCTATAAGAAATTTATAAATTCTCCTTTTCTCAATGATCTTCCTATAGTTTGGTGCATCAGCATTGCATTCTATTAGAGAATACATTGTAAATATGTTTTTAGATATAATAGGAAAAGATAAGCTATAAATAGATTAAAAGAATTACTCCCTCAAATGGAAGGATTCTGTTGAGATTATTTTTCCAAAATATAGGGATGATTTAGTTCTAATTTTTTTCTCTTGTAATCTCCTATATAATTTTGTACTTTGTCCATTCATAGAAAATATCACATAATTATTCATTCCATATTCCATGATATAGTATTAGAGCCCTAGGGATTTTTTGGGGTCTCTTTTTCTCACAGCCTTCATCATTGCCATTCAAAATTATTCAAGCAGCCTTAATCACTGCAACATATTCCCTTTTGTTATAATATCAAATTCTGACGCCACTGTTTCTAGTAATCCCACCCCTTCCAACAACTCTAATTTTGTTCAAAAAATTGAAGAACTCTAGAACATTCAAGTTTCTTATAGGCTCAAAGGGAGGAATTATCTAAAGTGGCCTCAATTTGTTAGCATATACCTCAAGGGTAAATGAAGACCCAACCATCTTCTTCGAGCAAGACCAGTATAGACTGACTTAAAATTTGCAGCATAGGATAAGGAAGATTCCATGGTAATGTCTTGGCTTTAAGACTCCATGGAACCCATAATTAGTGACACTTACATGTTCCTAACTTCAGCAAAGAAGATTTGGGACTTCATTCAATGCACATACTCAAAGGCTTGTGATGTTGTCTAAGTGTACGACATCAAAATTAAAACTACTGCCACTAAGTAAGGAACCAAATTATCACAAAGTATCCCAACACACTACAAAATTTGTGGCAAGAATTCAATCATCATCAAGTTTTTGAAATGAAATGAAATGCCCCGAGTATGTTGTTATCTTGGAGAATTCCATTCAAAAATATCATGTAAATGAGTTTTTGGCTAGATTGAATCTACAATTTGATTAGGTTAGGTTCAAATCCTTAGGAAAAAGGACACTCCAATTTTAGAAAAGGCTATTTCACTAGTTCAAGCAGAAGAAAGCAAAATGAGAGTTATGCTTGAGCCTTAACCTGTAAATGGATTAACCTTGGTAGTAAAAATTGATCATGAGGAGAAAGGTAAGAGCAATTTACCCAAAAACTAGAGTAAAAAAAAATAGTAGAAGGAGAACAAGGACAATCTCTGAAGTACTTATTACAAGAAATAAATATAGACAAAGGATAAGAGTTGGAAGTTAAATGGAAAGCCTTCAAGTAGGAAATGGAAAAGTTATAAGAGGCAGTAGAAGCATCAAGCATAAATGACAAAGCAATACCAAACTGAGGGGTTCAAGAGCAAAGAAAATGAGAAACTAAGAACCTTGTTGGGGTCTTTTGAGAAGCCTTTAAGAGCTTGCTCTTTGGCTCTTTTAGGTGAACTTTCATTTTCTTTTCATATGAATGTGTTAGACAAATTTTATAGCAATGTGTGGTTAATAGACTTTGGTGCCACAAATCATATGATCTCCATAGCTCAACTATTTCACACCTATAACCCATGCCTGAGTAACAAAAAAATTATTGTAGATAATAGCACCTTAGCTACTATTGTAGGACTTAGAGCTATATATCTCACACCTATACTTGTCCTTAAGAATGTTTTCCATGTTCCAACACTATCAGCTAGCCTTATTTCTATTTAAAAACTAACTTATAATCTTAAATGTTTTGCTATCTTTCTCCCTTCTTATTGTGTTTTTCATGACCAGGGCTCAAGGAAGGGAATTAGACTTGTTAAGAAAAGGAATGGCCTTTATCATCTTGAATTGTCTCAGGAAAATAAAAATAGGAGTAATGTTTCTTTATCTTTTCTCAATTTCTCAAATAAAGATGCCATTTTGATGTATCACTTTCATCTTGGTCACCGTTCTTTTAAAATTTTAAAAATCATGTTTCCTTAATTGTTCCAAGAATTAGATATCTTTGAGTTTCATTGTGATACTTGTAAATTAGCAAAATATACTTGTGTATCTTTTCCTATTAGTAATAAAATAAGTTCCCATTCTTTTCATTTGGTTTATAGTGACATCTGGGATACTTCTACTATACCTAATGTTTTTAGGGCTTGTTGATTTATGTCATTAATTGATGATTGTACTTGAGTTACATGGCTCTTCCTTCTTAAAAAAAAGTTTGATGTGAGTACTGTCATATCTAACTTTCATTCCATAGTTCAAAATCAATTTAGGGTAAAACTAAAAGCTTTAGGACAAACAATGCTAAGGACTACTTTAATCATTTTTTGTCACCCTACTTCTAATCACAAGTTACTATCCATGATTCATAATGTGTTAACACCCCTTAACAAAATGGAGTGGTCAAAAAGAAAAATAGGTATTTACTTAACATCACCCAAGCCATACCTTTTTAAGGGAATGTTCCTAAGTCTTATTAGGGAAAGGCAGTTCTTACTACTTTATACATGATCAATAGACTTCCTTTACTTATGTCAGACAACAAGAGCCCCATAGAGCTCCTCAATAGTTTCTACCCTTACTTTAAGACATCTATTGGCCTCATACTTAGAGTGTTTGGCTGCATTGCCTTTGTCTATATCCATACCATAACCAGCATAGGGGCAAGTTAGACCCACAAGCCATTAAATGTGTCATCCTTGGTTACTTATCCACTTGAGAGGGATATAAGTGTTGTAACCCTTAATCTAAAAAATCCTACATCTCTACAGTTGTCACCTTTGTTAAAAATAAATCTTTTTCCTCCAAGTCCTCTTTTCAGAGGGATCTGTGTATCATGGAAGATAGCACTTCGAAGTCTTTTAAACCACTTAAAACATTTGATCTTCTCCATGTTCTAGGTATCATAAAACATGAGGAGTTCATTCATGAGTCATCTAAATCCACCCTTTCCTGGCTAGTATCACTCACTATTTTTCTCATTTTCTTCAAGTGTATTCAAGGAGAAAGGTTGTTCTAAAACTAACACAAGTTCAACAATCTAACTCAAATCCTAAAAATGAAATCACAGTAAAAACTAACCCACCTTTGCATACATAATCTATTAAAAAAGATGATAATTTAACAAGCAACTTAGATATACGTATTGCTATTAAGAAAGTACTAGGGAATGCACTAAACAACCAATTTATCTTTCATCTCACTATGTTTCTCTTGAATATCTATTACCATCCCATAAAAGGTTCATTGTGAGTTTAAACACCATTGTTATCCTTCATACTGTTTCTAATTATTGACAAAGCAGGAATAAAGGGATGCTATAAGAAGATATGAATGCTTTAGAAAAGAATAAAACATATAAGATTGTTAATAAACTAAAAGGAAAAAATATTGCGGATTGCAAATGGATTTTCACACTGAAGTACAAGGCTAATGAATCCATTGAAAGATATAAAGCATGATTGGTGATCAAATAATATACCCAGACTTATGGGGTTAATTACCCAGAAACTTCTGCTTTTGTTGCAAAAATGAACACTGCGGGAGAATTTTGTTAACATTGGTTGCTCACTTCCATTGGCGACTTTTACAACAACATTAAGAACACATTTCTCCTTAGTGACCTAAATGATGAAATCTACATGAACTTCCTACCTAAATTTAACAGGAACTCAAGGAGAAGGTGTGCAAGCTAAGAAAGGCCTTTTAAGGGTTAAAAAAATATTCTAGAGTATGATTTGGGAGATTTACAAAGGTTATAAGGGATTCTAGGTATAAGCAAAGCTAAGGTGATCACAATCTCTTTATTAGACACTCACCTATAAAAGGGGTTATTGCTCTTCTAGTCTATGTAAAGTACATATCATAGTGACAAGAAATGTCAAGAAAGAAAAAACATGAACTAATGCAAAGACTAGTAAAAGAGTTTGAATAAAGGAATTAGGGAAATTGAAATACTTTCCTAGTATTAAAGGGGATATACCTCACAAAGAACCTTTATATTTCAACAAAAACATGTGATTGACTTGCTGATAAAAATAAGGAAGATTAGGTGCAAACCAGTCTCTATTCCAATGAATCCAAACTAGAAGTTAGGAGAAGCTAAAGAAGGGCAAGTAGTTGATAGAAGAATGTACCAATGATTGGTAGGAAGACTCATATCTTGCTCTTACTCGACCAAAAATATCATATTCATTGAGGGTGTTTAGGCAATTCATGTATAATTCAAGAAAATGTCATCTTGAAATAGCCTACAGGGTTTTACTTTACTTGAAAGGAAATCTAGGGAAGGGTATTTTATTCAAGAAAAACAATACCCTTATTCTAGAAGCCATAGTTATTGAAATCATTTAATTTATGATTTAAGATGCATAAATCAATATGGTTTGATTGGCTAGTGATACGAATCAACATTTAAATCAAAATATGGCCTAAATTGTGCATTTAAATCATATGGATTGAGCCAACAACGATGATTAAAAGACCTTTGATGATTCAGATCATGAAGTTGGGTCCTTCGTGACCTAATGCGACCTGTAAGAGGAAGAAGATGCTCATGTTCTTCTTTTTCTTCGTAAATCCCTCATTCAAACACATTTCCTATAGCAACCTTCATTCTTCACGTGATGTCTTCCATTTCAACTAGCTTCATGTGATTTATTGGTTTCTTTTTTTAGCCAGAAGGTGATTTATTTGCATAATATCAGCCTTCGTGTGATTTTGTCCAAATGAATGGACTTGACAGCTTGCTCCAAAGTAACTTTACATTTTGGTTTTAGGATTTGTGATTTTTTTTAAAAAAAGGAAATGTTCCATTACTTTAATTTAAACTTAATTGAATACAAAATTGTAAACCCATATCCCTTTTCTTTTAATTAGAAGGTTGCAACTTTAAATTTAATAAAATAATAAGTAAAAATTGATATCCCTTATCTTTTTTAGTTAAAAGTTTTAAACTTACTAAGTTAAAAAAAGTAATATTCCATATCTTTTTTTAATTAGAAGTCTACAATTTTAAATTTAACTAAATAAAAATTAATATGTCTTATTCTCTTTTAATTAGAATTTTGTTACTACATGCAACTAAGGATTTGCAATTTTTTTAAAAGAAAATAGAAACTCTCCATTATACTTTAATTTAAACTTAATTGAATAAAAAATTAAAAACTTATATCCTTTATTCTCTTTTAATTAGAAGTCTACAACTTCAAACTTAATAAAAATAATAAGTTAAAAATTGATATCCCTTCTCTTTTTTTAGTTAGAAGTGTTAAAATTATTAAGTTAAAAATTGATATCTCTTATCCTTTTTTTAATTAAAAGTCTGCAACTTTAAATTTAATTAAATAAAAACTAATGTATCTTATCCCTTTTTAATTAACATTTTGCTACTACATGAAACTAAAACTGTCACCTATATATGTCTACAATGGATGAAATTTTCTACCCTCAATCATAAAGTTAGTTGCAAGAAACAATATTATCTTGTGCCAAGCAACATTTTCTTCCTCCTTGTGGGTTATTGTTAGATGAGAAAAATAATATTATTGAATTCTTTTAGTTTTATTTTCAATTGCTTTTTATTTTTTTCTTCTTCTTATAGATTAAGTTATGGCTCCTAAAAAAAGTGAAGAAAGATATAGTTTAGAATCACTACAAGTCTCTTGAAACTCAATTACATATTAAAAGTAACTATTATCCCAAAACTATGTAGGGAGGAGCATTTAAAGTGAAACATTATCTAGCTAGAACATATAAGGAGGTTGCACCTTATGAACGAGTTTTGGAAGAGGAAAAATATTTATTTAAAAAAAATCTTAGATGATATGAATAAAGATGATGATCTTAAGTATTTTGACGATAAAGAAACTCAAGCATAAAAAAAAAGGCCATGGAAGCTTTTGTGATAAAAGAAAAATGAGGAAATGTAACACCCCATAATTAATTAAGGTATTAATCATGAATTAGATTAATTATAAGTAATTAATATGAGTTGAGATTTAATTGGGATAGAAATTCTATCTAGGCTTAAATTAATAGATCATGAGATAAGGCTAATGGAGGCCCAATTGGTTAGGTGCAGACCCAACCCAATTTAGTGTGATGGAGGCCCAAGATCCACCTTGTATAGATTCCTCTAAATGGCCCAATAACCCTTGTGCAGACCCAAAACCTTTGGGCTCTTAAAATTTGGTTTGGCCCAATTAAACTTCAGCAACACAATGCATATAAAATTGGCCCAACAAAATTCTGCAGCCCAACACTTTAAAACTGGCCCAATAAGCTAAAATCTGAAGCCCAAATGAAGATGGACCTTGGAGTAACCCATGACCCATATTTGACCCAACTTAAACTCTAATACTTCAGCCACTCTCTCATTTGCTGAAACTCAAGAAGCAAATTTGGAGCTTGGAGAGGAGGCTAGGGTTTGGGGCAAGAATTCTGTATTTTCTCCCATTTAGAGCAAGATTCAGCCAAGGTAATAGTTATACAACTTAATCCCTTTATCTTCCTCTTTAATTTGGTCAGATTAGTTTTTCATTTGGAGCATTTTCACTCTATCCAAAATCTGAAATGTGGGAATTTGGGGATTTTCTTGGTGAAATTCGTAGGTTGAGATTAGGACTGACCTTGGGTGAGTTTAAACCCTCCATTATGATGCTTTAATTGTTAATTTGAGACCCCCATAGCTTATTTATAAAATGGGTATTAATTATGTACGAATTTGCTTAAGATTTTGGGTGGAATATTGATTTTTCTGGTGGAGGACACTTTAATCCGAATTTGGGACTTATAGTGGCTGAGTAAGTGATTATTAGGTAGTCATTAGTATCTTAAATTCTTTGAGTATTGATTGTAACTGTTAATGATGAATTAGAGTAATAATTCTATGATGCTATGGTTATAGGAGGATTTCTGCACCATTGGTGACTGTTGCAAGTGTCTACAAGTGAGGTAACCGGGTTTATATCAATTCCATGTATATATTTGATTTAATTTCTTATGTTGCTGTATATGATTGATTGAAAATACTGAATGAATTGGTTGGCTATCTGTTGAATTGTGATTGGACCTTGTGAGTCCATGGTGGAGCTGTGGTGTGACTGCCACCCGTGCATGTGCTTCCATCGAGCATCGGGTTATGATCAAACCCAGATGCACTGAGCCCCGGTTGTGCTCAATAAGGAGTAGGTGCCGTGGACGGGCCTCTCCCGGTGTTAATGGCCTTTAACATGTGATAATATGATTGCTAGTTTGAGATAGTAATCATGATAGCCTAATTATTTCATTTGCTGATATGATGGATATGATTCTATTGTTGATTTTGATTCATGCATATATGCTAATTAAACTGGATATATGATGGAATTGTCTTGGTTACTGAGATTTATATCTCACCCCGTTTCATGGATTAATATTTCAGGTGAAAGTTCCTCGGGTAAGGATAAAGGTAAGCAAGTAGATGAGCATCCATGAGCTGAGGCCAGGTGTGGGGAGCTACACTTGGTCTGAGTAGAATAGGGTAGATGCAATTTTGTTATTAGTTCACATAGCATCCTCATGTATTCATGTTGCCAAGTGTAGGCGTTCATATTTTATTTGATTGAAATGTAACCGTTAAGGATTTAAGTTTTATTACTGTTGAATATTAATGTATGAACTTATAGTATTATATATATATAGTCTTGTTGAAATTGTGATATGGATCACCATATGGGAATTATAGTTATATGATGCGTTGGATGTGGACATAAGCTATTGTTGAATAGAATCTCTATGGAATATGCATGGGATGTTATTTGCTGCTAATACATATGTTCTTGCTATCATATAATTATGAGTTTATTGATATGAGCTAGTTGGCCAAGTAGGAAGTAGTGTTTAAGTTTTGCAATGGTAATGGATGGATTGATGGGTAAATAAGATAGATAAATACTATTAGGGTCACATAAAACAAGGGTAGGTGGACTTGGAGTGTTTCTAAGATGAGATTTGGAGTGTAGGGGGCGAAATTTGGGTAATATGGTCACATGAGGGAGTCGCGCCGTGGCCAAGAAGGCTTCGCTGCGGCCAAATGAGAGACAGAGTCGAAAGATGCCGCGGCATAACGAACCCCGCCACGACGCAAAAGAAAAAAAAATGGTCTGGGAAGTGACAGTGGCGAGGAGCGTCGCAGCCTGATCAATCTCGCCGTGGCGCGAAGTGAAAAAAGTCGCCCAGGAGGGTAACAAAACCAAAACTCGCCACGACGCATTATGCCCCGCCGCGGCACGAGTCGAAGAAATAAAATAAGGGTTGGACAGAAGCAAAACCTCACCATGGCGCGAACATATTGCGCCAAGGCGTGAATTGTGGGAGTTGACAGTAGTTCCAGGAAGGCTTTCCGCCGTGGCGCCACATAAGTTGGCCATGGCGAAGGTCCAACTCGCCGTGGCGAGATTTGTGAAACTTGCCCAGTAATTCCAGAGAGCAACTGGGCCGAGGCAGGGAAGGTATAGGCTGCGGCGCAAGTTCCCAACCTACTCCTTTTAGCTTAGAAACCCTAATTTCTCTTACGCTAATGGTAAGAGATGATATAGGAGTACTTGTGGGAGGTTATGGAGTATTGAAATTGATGGATGGTTGAATTATAGGCCTCTTATGGTAGTAAGATTTCTTTTATGCACATTTCATTTTATTGAGGTGGTATGGTGATGACCCTAACATCAAAGTTCAAATTTTCCCTATATTTTCATAATGTAATAAATTGTAACCACTCAAACCTTGATAATTATTTATTAATCGTATACTTAACCATAATTACAATGATTAGAAGATAGGGTTGTCACAGGAAATGGTTCTTCTTATCTCTTCTAAGAATATGAAGCAACCAATTATAAATACTATAATGAAGTATAAAGATCGAGTGGTTAAGAATATTTGTAGATACATACATATATATGTGTGTGTATATATATATGGTAAGGGTTTGAAATCACTTATTTATCATGAGGTCAAAGTCTCATTTTTTATAAAAGAGGTTAATATTTTCTATGATAATTTGGAGAAATATAAATTTGAATAGAAGAAAATTAGTTGTACATTAATATTAGGTGGGTGGACTAATGGAAGGGGTAGGTGTCTTACTAATGGAAAAGGTAGGTACATTAATAGTCCTAAAAGGCCTATTTTGTAAAATCCATTGACAATAGTAGTTTTGTCAAAGATGTTGAAAAAATGTTTCAATTACTAGATATTATGATGATAGGAATTGGGGAGGAAAATGTGGTCTAAGTAGTGACAGACAATGATTTAGCCCTTATATTTGTAAAAAACAAATTGATTGATAAAAGAAAATAATTTTTTTTCGTCACTTTGTGTAGCCCATTGTCTTGACTTGATTCTAGAAGATATTAGTGGCCTTATAGTATTTTATAATACCATTGGAAAAGCAAAAAGAATTACAATGTTTATTTATAGGCACACTTGAGTGCTTAATTTGTATAGAAGTCATTCTAAAGAGTTAGACAGGCTAATAACAACAAGATTTTTCACATTGTTTTAACAATGAAGTCTATTTTAGATTAAAAAATTATGCTATGATTTATGTTTGCATTAGAAAAATGGCCTTAAAAGTGCCTATGCCTCTATAGTTAAATTAAAATTGTAAAAGACATTAGTTTAGCTTATTTAAGGTTTTGGAAGTCTATAAAGTATTACTTGAACTATGTGTCTTCTCTAGTTAAAGCTTTTAGACTTGTGGATTGTGATTCAAAGCTAGCAATAGGATACACTTATAAGGCTATGAATAGAGCAAAGAAACAAATAGTAGAGAACTTTAATAATGTGGAAAGTAGATATAAGCAAGTTTGGAAAATCATAAACAAGCATTGGAACTATCAACTCCATAGGCCTCTTCACATAGCAGCATATTTTCTTAATTCTAAGTAAGTATTTTTTTTTTTAGGAAACAATTTATATTTTTATGTAATATAATCCCTTTATATTTAAATTAAAATTATTATATCTTGCATTATCATTTTAACTTTATATTTTATAGTTTCCATTGTGTTCCAAACTTTAACTTAGATATTAAGGTGATGGTTAGATTGTACCAAACATTAGAGAAAATGCATCTTAATATTAAAACTAATGTCAAAATTGATTCTCAAATTAAGAAATTTAATAAGGCAAAGGGAATTTTTGGATATAGTTTAACAACTGCAATAAGAGAAAAAAAATTAATCTAGTAATTATTCATTTAATAACATAATTTATTATTTATTTTAAAAATTATATATAAGTTGATTAAGTAATTAATCAAGTCTTTATTTATAATTTCTTTGTGCTAGATTTATGGTAGAATAGCTTTAGAAAAGAGTGCAAATAGCTATAATTTCTTGTCATTTGCATGCTAAGCCTTACTTGTAATGCTACAAGTTGTGAGAGGAATTGGAGCGTCTTTGATCATATCCGTTCTAAGAGAAGAAACTACTCAGAGCAACAAAGATTGAATGCTATTGTATTTGTTAAATACAATTTTCAACTTGAGATTAGACAATAACAAAAGGAGGCAAAGGAGATGCATATGATCTTATTTGCTTATCAGATCTCAAATCGAATGATGAATGGATCATTGAATAAGAGGAGCCTTCCCTAATGGAAGGAAACTCTTGGATGGATGTCCAATAATGCTTCAAGATTGATAAAGAAGATTCAAGTAAAAGGAGAAAAAAAGATATATTAATTGCACTTGCAATCTTAAACCCTTTTTTTGGAATTCTTAAACTATTTTTTCTCATTTAGTCACTTCTATTTGTCTATTTTTAGGTCCACAAAATCTTGATGTCAAAAAAAATGGTAAAGGAAAAGGTTTTCAGATACAAGATAATTTTAAAAAAGGCATTGGAGATGATGGTGATACAAAGGATAAAGATGAAGAAGGAATAGTCATGTTAAATGATGACAAGGATAATAATAAAAATAATGATATTATTATTGATCAATAGGAGGATCATTAGTTTTAAACTTGGTTATTTATGAGTTTTTTTTTTTGTCAATTTATTAATAGTTATTAGGCTATAACTTATGATTTTGTTTTATAAGATTTATGGATAGATTTTTGTCAATTTCTAGTTTAAAATTATTATTTGAGCAAATTTTAATAGTATATATTTTTTATATAATATATTTCTAACTATGCCTTTGAGTCTTATGATCTGATATAATTTATTATTCATGATTTAAAAATTAATTGTTTGATTCATGATTTAACTCGCGTTGATAACTATACTAGAAGCTTACACCGATGCGTTGACTATGTAGGTTCCATAGTGGATAAAAGATTAACCACTAGATATTACACTTTTCTTGAAGGAAATTTGGTAATACGGAGGAGCAAAAAACAGAATGTGGTGGCAAGGTCATATGCAAAATCAGAATTTAAGGTTATTGCTCAAGGATTGTGTGAACTTCTTTTGTTGAAAATTATCCTAAATGATTTGAAAATCAAATGGAAAGGTCCTGTGAAGCTCTATTATGACAACAAATCAACTATCGACAGTGCTCATAATCCTAAATAGCATGAGAGGACAAAGCCCATTGAAATTGATAGATATTTTATTAACGAGAAATTGGAGGAGAGGTTAGTATGCATGTCTTATGTTCCATTAGAAAAGCAATTAGTGGATGCTCTAACAAAAAGGCTGAACAGTTCAAGTCTCCATGACCTTGTACTCAAGTTGGGAATGGAAAACATCTATTCCTCAACTTAAGGGGAATTGCTGAGAAATATACCATAAATATGCTATAGATATAATAGGAAAAGATAAACTGTAATAGATTAGAAAAATTAATCCCTTAAATAGAAGGATTTTGCTGAGATTATTTTTTCCAAATTTTAAGGATGGTTCAGTTCCTATTTTTTCTCTTGTAATCTCCTATATAACTCTGTACTTTGTTCATTCATAAAAAATATTAAAGAATTATTCATTTCATATTCCATGATACATTCCCATATGTGGGTCTCCAACATTTCCGACTGCTACTAGTAACGTGTAAGTGTGTTAAAGTATTGGTTTACAAGCATCTCCCCCTGTTTTAGCCCATGTATCTAGCTTTATATTTCAAACACCTAGGTAACATTCTCTGGGACTGAATATGACTCTCAAGCAGTTTCTCAAATCTCGTCAGTCACTTATATAAGAGAAAATTTTCCACTATCTTGAGTGTCATTGAAGTAACTAGCCAAGTCATCACCATGTGATTCTTGGTGTGCCAAATCTTGCAATTAGTGTCACTTATCTTAGGTTGATAGGCTTGGCAATATAGGTAGTCCTCCTTTCCCTTCCCACAAAGAAACATGATGACAGATTGACTCCATTGAAGATAGTTGTTCTTATGAAGTCTATGACTTTCAATTAAGATTGGTGTAGTGTCAGGGGTGGCTGGACAATTTTGAGTAGTCATCTCTATGAATAATCCTGTGATTTCATTATTCAAAAGGGTTTGGTAGCCATGTCTAGGCATAGGTTTGGTTCAAGCTGATGTGGCTTTAATAAGATGTAGAAATTTAGGGTTAGTAATTCTTTGAACTTGTTTTATTAGATGGAAGTTGCATTACATATATAGACAGCAAAAAGAAAGCCAAAGAGAGACATAATTTCATGCTAATTCTATTCTAATCAAAATAAAGCACTTAAGCTAATCTCATCCTAATAAAAAAGGAACATCCAGACTAATTCTAAACACATAGAAGTGTTATCCAAAAAATAACTAAAAAACAAAAGAAAAAAAAACTTAATTAAAATAGACAAACACATGATCTCCAACAAAGACTACTCTCCAACTGAATACAAGCAAATAATTTGAACAATAACCTTTTAAAACTTTGTGTCCATGCCTGCACAGGGTTCTTATGAATACTTTGGACTCGTGGAACAAATGGCATCTATGTCAAATTTATGATATTGAAGTAGATAAACCAAAATTTTCTCTATTTGAATGACATCTTGGAATTCTTGGATTTTTCTACTTTATATTTGATGACACAACTTTTCACCTTGCTGTTTGGCACTAATCTGATTTCTTCGTTGCTTCCAGTACTGAGGTAAGATGGATTTGTTGTCACATGTAATATGGATGATTGAACACTCCCAAGGATTTCGGTTATGGAATTATTGGTAAATAGGTTAATCCTCAATTCCTTTTCAAACTAAGCAATTGAATAAACCATCTTACTCCAGTATTATGAGGCCTAAAGTTTTGATTTAATTTCTATTGTATTTTTTAACTATTAGACGGTAGGAAGAGATAGGTGTTATATGAACTGTAGCACAAGATCGGCTAGCAGATCCTAAAATCTCATCATCCTTGTTGCTGTTGCTCATTTACTTATGGCAGAAGTACTTTATATTATTTAAATTATGCAGGGTGAGAAAGGAAAATCTTGCACGTGGTGTTGAACGCGAGTCACATGGGAATTCAGCTGCTGGTTTTGAGTGCTACGGCAAAGCTGTTGATATCTCACCTCTGGTTGCATGTGAGTTAATTCAAGCAGAAAGAGGATATTCAATATATCAGGATTGGTCTGATTGTTATGAATGAGATACCAAACCTAAATAGTTATGGTACAATATTTACTATACCAAAACTATTCTCCTTGTTTCTCGTGGAAGGTGTTGAAGCCGGAGAATGTGCATTATCTTGTTAATCCTTATGAGCCAGATCCCCAGATGACAGTATTGGCAGGCAACAGGTTGAAGCAGTTATAACTGAAGACTCTGATCTTATACCATTTGGTTGCCCAAGAGTGAGTTGATCAGACTTGAATTACATTTTAACTACATTTCTCATTGCTATTACTAATTTATAATTCTTCCAACTTTCTTATGCTCAGTTTTTGTTGTTTTGACCAGGTTGTTTTTAATTTAGATTATCTTTAAAATGGACAAGTTTGGCCAAGGTGTTGACTTTCAGTATTCCATGCTAAGAACAAGGAGCTTAGTTTTGAAGGGTTTACCAGACAAATGCTTCTTGAAATGTGTATATTGAGTGGTTGTGACTATGTGCCGTCCTTGCCAAGTATGGGCCTCAACAGAGCTAATGCAATTATTAAAAGGTTCATAAGTTATGACAAGGTGAGTTTCTTATGCACTTCATAAGCATATTTATTTAGTATTGAATGTTCCTTTTTTTTTTGTGTTGGGGAGGGGGGGGGGGGTTGTTTCAAAGTACGCACTTATGCCTACACCCATACACTTAAAAGTTATGCTTTATTGTTGAATCATGATACATCTTTAAACTTTTAGGTAGTTCTACAAGAATTTGTCGTAAACTTGAAAATTGTAATCCTTATGCCAATTGCTACATATCAGGTTCTTAAGCACTTGAGATTCAGTGGTGCTTCTTTTCCTCCCTCTTATGAAGAATCATTCAAGAAGGCTATATTGACTTTCTTTAAAGTCAATATAGCCTTTTCAATACCAACAGGTTTATGATCAACCAGTGAAGATATTGTCCATTTGTCTGATATACCAGCTGATGTTGGTGACGACGTAGGCCCATGTCCTTTATCTTAAGGTTTTCTTGCCATTTTTATATATGTATGGCTCCGCTACATTTTGTTTAATTATGCAAAATCTTAATTGAAATTGTACCTTAACATGGGATACATCAATGCCAAAAAACATAACACAACGTTTAGCAAAAAGGGGATCTTGAATTCTTGATTCATTTTCCAAAATTCCATATCAGGTACGTCATCTATTTCTTACTTGACTTCATCTCTGTCGGTGACAGACAACCGCATATTATATGTGTATCTTTTGACGAATGAATTGATTTCAGTCAAACTGAAATCTCTTTTATTTTTCTGTTCGCATGTTGCGCAATCTAATTTGAATTGTGTTCACTTATTCAATTTTGGAATATATCTTTTGTATGGAAAATTCAGGGTAATGGTGAAGAAGATAGATTTTGAAAATGACGGTTGTGTTCACTTATTCAGTTTCGGAATATATTTTATGTATGGAAAATTCAGGGTAATAGGGAAGAAGATAGGTTTTCAAAATGACAGGGTTGCTGAAGTGCAGAAAGCAGAATAAATAGACAAAGAAAGAATTTTCCTTCTGAAATGATGGCAATCGGAAAGATTGATGTATAACTGCAGTGTTTGCGTGCTGCATGTGTTTATATGTTTATGTGAGTTTTACAGTCGTATACATTCGAGGTATGGTTTTCATTACTCTCACGATGTTCTAGGGGGAGTTAGTATCAACAATGTGCATCTCTCTATTAAGACCACAATCCACGACAATGTCACTTCCAGTTAATGTCATCAATCGGCAGGCTAATTTCTTATTCTTCAATGAGGTGCATGCTTATATGCTCAAGATGTCATAAATAGAAGTGAAGGAAATATATACAGGTCAAGACTTATTTCTAAATATTAAATAGTAGGCAAAAATTTTAAATAATTGTAACTACAAAAGATATGTACGGACGCATCTTTAAACCATTCTGCACTGCATCAGACATGAAGGTATGCTCTCTTCTTTAAAAGTAACGCTAGTAATGTCTGTATTGTTTTGGAATAACGGGTAGAGAATCTTACTGCTGGATTGGCAATAGAGACAAATTCACAACTCAAAATTTCTCATTCTGAAATTGCAAAGATAGATTTACCTGTGCAGAAGAATCTCTTAGCCAACTAATTTCGTATCCTCCGAAGAATTCTTGGTTTTGATTTCAGTTAGTTTAGCGTATTTAAGATGCCAACTTGAAAGTAAGATACAGAACTGCAATCCATGATGCACAGGTATGCTGCCTGATGCTGCTGATACTCTTGCTCCCATTTTCTATTATTTTGAACCAAGATGTAACGTTGAAAATACTCATAATGACTCAAAGCTATGATAAGTTATGGTGGCATTTAAGGTTGAATCTTTGTTTATGACATACTGCCATTTGTATTGAGATGCCTTTCTCCTATTCTCATTTCTAACTGAAGTTTTCCTTAGCCTTGAAAGGTTTTGCATCTCCTGAAGCAAAAGGAAAATTCAGAGCACCTCGGATTTCACCTGCTGCTACAAATCAAAGTACATTGGATTCCTCTTCTGTGAGTCCCCAGCACCATGAGACTTTGGAGGTCGCTGCTGCTAAGACAAACAGCTCTGCTGCATCCATAGTTGACTCTGAAATTCGGCCAATGTACCTCCTGTTAACAATTATGTAAGTTGTCTGAACTACGAAAAAATTATAACTATTCATAATGGTACGTACTAGTTTTTATACTCTTGATCCTGGTAGGTTTTTTGATAAATTCTTTTGTTCTTCAGATTGAAAACAGGTTTTCCACCAAATTTATAGAGTTTACGAAATATTCATGTCTCGGTAATGATATAAATTTGCTAGTTTGACTCGGAAGGAAAATTATAATCCATGATGTCTTCGTGAGTGGTAGTTGATA
The DNA here is from genome assembly GCA_026724425.1 of Erythrophleum ivorense. Classification (NCBI taxonomy): domain Eukaryota; kingdom Viridiplantae; phylum Streptophyta; class Magnoliopsida; order Fabales; family Fabaceae; genus Erythrophleum; species Erythrophleum ivorense. The sequence goes on from JAIUCV010000024.1 coordinate 2,299,944, forward strand.
CTCACTTCCTTGTGTACCTCAATGAAGAGGACATGGTGGGCGAGAAGAGTAAAAATCCGGAGCGTACTATACTGGGACAACTGATGGAGCCAATTCATAAACCTTGTCTGGGGTTGCAGAAGAAGCATGAGGATACGAATGTTGAAGATACAATTGGTGGAAATACTAGGGTGGCAACAAGAAAGGTCGTTGTAAGGAGTGTTTATTTTCAGCTTAAGCGAGTGGAAAAGAATAATTGTGACAAAAAGCAAGATTGTTGGGTCACAGATGATGTTGCCATTGATGGGCATAAAAAAACCATATCTGATAGTGTTTCAGGCAACAACCGTACGAATAATAAAGTCCTGAAAACGAAGATCTCCCCTCATGACAGTGTTCGAAGTGTAGGGTTCTTTCACCTCTGTTTTCTTTAGTAGTCCCTTCTATTGTATTCATGTTCTGATAGTTTCAACTCCTCCAGGAAAACTTATAGCCCAGGAACATGCATCCTGCCTCACCTCTTCCTGATAATGGTATAAATAAAGTAATACACACATAAGCAAACTCAGTCTTAGCAAGTATAATTTGTTTGTCAGCTAATATATTCTTTTCACTGTGAAATTGTTCCTCATGTTTGAAGCAGATCTAATAAATTAGACTGTAAGTGCTTAATACCAGTTATATATTTATTGTTATAGCTAGTACCATTTGTCTTACTATCGCAACAGTCATGCTCTTTGCTATCATTGTCAATTCCTGATGTTTAAAGTGGTGTCTGCCACTGTCTGTTATTGTTGTATCATCTTTCATAATGACGCCTTTGCAACTCCATTAGGAGAAATTCTGTATATATGTTGACTCCGTCTCTAAAGTTCAATTTTATTTTCACGGTGATTTGACATTTTGACTCTTTGCTGATGTTAATGCAAGTTTTACTTATATGTACAATCTTTAAGGTCATTGGATCTGGACTGTAATTTTTCTATATTAAAAATCATTTTAGCTTGAGATTGAATGATTATGAGTTGTTTGATAGAAATACACAGGGTGTTGGAATTGTCCAAGTTAGAGGAGTCAGATGGATAAAGTATCAGCCGTGACTAAAGATGCTTGTCACAGAAGATCACAGAAAAAGTTACTAGAACCATATATTACTCTTCAATGGGATAACTGATTGGACATTCTATTTCTTCTTCCCCTTTATGTTCTATGCTGGCTCAACAGAGAAATGTCAATAGTTTGACTTCAGGTCCTCTTGGAAGTACAAGTTGTTTGTGTATTGACATTTAGGCGGTTTCTTGGGAGTTCTATAGAATTGATGACTGCATTATTTATATATATACTAGTGGGTTTGCTAAAAGCGTGCTGGAAAAGTTGTTATTGGATGTAAGGAGAGAAAAACCTGCTCTCATCACTAGAAAACTGGGAGTCACCTTTATTATGATTTCTATCATAGGCCATCGATGATGTGAAAATGTTTGTATAATAAAACCTGATATGTTCCTGCATGTAGCAATATCACAAAATTGTGGCCGTAGATGCATGATATGACAAATTATCTTAAGAAACGTGGAGGCAGTTAATCTCTTAGCTCAATATTAAGCATAGAAAAGTATATTAATGTACGTTTCTCTTTTTGCTTCGTTTAGGAAAGAAAGTATTTTCTGATTATTTGTTTGAATTTAGGTTGTTGTGATCAAAATTCTGATAGAACATTTACAGAAGGTGATCCTGAAGAAAAGTTTGGTGCAAATATTTCCCACTTAGACCGTTACTCAGAAATAGCAGAGAAGTCTATAGAAAAATTGGTCCCAGTGGATATCATCCTTTAGATGCTCCTCATCTGGTTCCCCTGCCAGTGTTCTCCGTGCCCCTCTGAGAAATGTTCGGAACACTTGTTGCAATGGGTAATGAACTTGTGGGAATTTATTTTCCCTCATTTTTGTATCATCATGGTCGGTTATCATAGGCCAACTACTGTGGACTTCAAAATGTACGCATATGGGCCAAACAAACAAAAGACTCGCAGATTAGGTCGAGGAGGCTAATTCAAATTTAAGCAGAACTTTGCTTGGCTGAGGTTATGTCATTCATTTGCCTGCGAATTGTTTTCCTCTGGTGTTTATCTTTTATCACATATTTTTGGACCAATTTGGCTTCAGCTTATCATCAAGAGTGGAAGTTTTGGTCATGCGGCCACCTTCCTGGTTGATTGGACTCAATATGTATATGTCACCATTTCTCTTGTATATTCATATATTGATTCTTTACTGATTGAAAATAGAAAATGAAGCTAATTTTCTTAAGTAAATTATAGGGACCTTTCGTGAATTTTATTGAAATTATATAAATTTTTTTTATATTTTTAAAATATACAACTCAGTCTAATTTTAAATTTTTTTATTAAAATACCTTCAATTGACCTTAATAAGCAAATATGTTTTATATTCAAAAATATGTGCAATTAAAAACAAAAAGGAATAGATGTTGTTTTTAAATATATATATAAATAGAAATTAAAAGAGTAGATTTTGTTTTCATTAAATTTAACAAAAAATTATATATTTAAGTTAATGAAGGGTATTATAGTTAAAAAATCTAAAATTGAATTAAAGTATAATATAATTTTTTATTTAAAAAAACTTCACATATATTTTTAAAATACAAATATTGTGTAATTTTAACAGAATTTAACAGTAATTTCCCCATTTTCTTTCTGTTACTTGTCAGTCCCTTTCCATTTAAGGTCCTAAAGTGTTCCATCCCCAAACTGTTTATTTACCATATATCTGCAAATTACCTTAAGGTTCTATAATACCTCGTCACCTTTCAAGAACATATAGTGTGAACTGTAGGGGCTGAGATTACAAGTTTATATTGTCGGAATCATGAATATATTTTTTTTTATATAATTTATATAATATCTATTATACTCTTATATTTATTATTATATCTATTAAATTATTTTTTAAAAAATAAAAATAAAATAATTATTTTTATCTCATCTATTCACATTTTACCTTTCTTTCAATATTATATCTTTCAACCAAACATAATCTTATAGTTACACCATCAACAACAGACTAGATCTCTACTGATATGGCTTCTCAAATTATAAACTGCTAGTCAATTTTTACCACTCATTATGTAACATTTTGCGACTAACAAATTACGGGTCTGCCTCTTCGCTGCTTTTAACGGTTGACAGATAAAATTTACACTTTTGTGAAGAAAGTTTTTAACCATGTATAGTAGAGCAATGCCATTTATTACAGTATTCTGTAGGGCACGTGTGAGAATTCCATTTCATACAATTTTTTGCACAAAAACTTCCTAGGAGTACTCCTTGATGAGCTCTCACCAAGTGAGCATGTCAAAGTGGTGAGTTTATTGACCCCTATTTTCCTGAATTTCCATTAGTTTTTTGCACCTATCTTGAATGCAAGGTGTGCAAGAATCTCTCAAGAATCATGCCATTGGTGGGCCATTGAACATTATCTCTAAATCAGTCTTGGTTCTTAATTATTTTGACAGTGATTTGCATCAAAGGCCATCATAATTTCAATTTTTCATTAGAAGTCCAACAATCTGCTTTCATTTTGAGTCACGAATACGTGGCTGCATTAACTGAATCAACAAATTTTGGCTCCCTCTGCATTAACCATAAGGGAGTTTGAGTATGTGCAATATGAGTGACTGCAAAGGCCTTATCAACTATCTTTAGTTACTTAAGTAAACTTATATTAAAAAGTTATATTTTCTTTTTTAATTGAACATTTTAGATGCCTTTGTTAATTTTCAAATCTAATTATTTGTACATCAAATATCATTTCTTAATCAAATATCTTATAATACTACTCGTTGGATTAAAGGCCTTCATTTATTTTGCCTTGTGATGTGTATAAATATTATAAATAATCCGTGCAACATAAACATGATTCCTTAGAAAAAAATAGAATATATTCTATAGTCCACTAATTGATCAAGTCATTTGGATGATTGGATAGAAACCCACATGCCAAATATGTAAGACAAATTAATACACTCACATAGACAATCATGGATGGGGTGGATAGGATAATGAAAGACCAGGAAACCTAATTTGAAAGGGAAAGCATATACCACATCTTTGTAGGTCAGAAGACTTCATGATTATCATCATCTCTCCAAACAATAAAAGAGAGTTTAACCCTACTTTCCAATGAGCCCTCCAATACGAATAGAACCAAGTAGTAGCCCAAGCCTTCTGGTGCACTTTTGCCTGCACGAAACTCTCTCTCTCTCTCTCTCTCTCTCTCTCTCTCTCTGTGTTTCTGACCATCCATCAGTTTCCAATATGCTGTGAAGACAGCAACGTAGACACTGTTCCAAAGGATAATGCTACAGAATAATTCCTGGGCGTATGGAGTTGCATGTTTATAATTTATGGGGATTTTAGCTTGGCACACAATTTACGCAAAGTAAATCCTCTCAATTTTTTTCTTTAAATTGACAATGTCGATTTTAGGGACATAAATAGAGAGTCTGTAGAGCTCATTATTCAAATAGATCCCATATAAGTAGAACTTACTATTCAGATAAACCTCACATATTCTCTATATTTTAACAACTTACATAGGCCACTCGATGGAGCAAGGAATACTGCATATAATTTGGGAATTTCATTAAATAAGGATTCAAAAATTTTAAAAGTATATTCAGTCTTTTAAATTTTTCAATACGTTTACTTTTAACATGTACGAAAACATTTGTTATTCATTATAATTCATGATATAAGAAAAATATTATTTTTTCTATTGAGTTTACACTTGGTTTACCTGCCATTTTTTTTTTGTAGGAATTATATTTTTTCAAATTGTTTATATGTTTATTGGTAAATTTTGAAATATTTAAAAAAATAAACTGGATCTATCTAAAAAGAAATCCATGATTTACGGTTGTGTTTTTTCCGGACATCCTTTTCGGAGATTTAAAGCGATGAAAGCTATGGAAAAATTTAAAGGTGTCCTTTTGTGCCAACGATAACCGATGACAACGACATTTTAAATTAAAGAGGATGTGCTACCTCTATTGCCCCGCTCCAATAGGGGTGTTCATCGGCCCGATTGGCCCTAGGGGCCCGCCCTATCCTGGTCTAATCGGGCCGGGTCAGGCTAGGCTAAAAGTATAAATGGGCATAACTTTAAACAAGACTGCTTCGGGCCGGGCCGGGCCGGGCCAGGCCACGGGCGAAGGTATGTTCCGCCCAACTCGCCCTAATAGTTACTTCTCTTTTTTTAGTTATTAATATCTTGTCATCTTATTTTTTTTATTTCATTTAATTATCTCTGCATACTGCAATTTTTATTACTTATTCAAATATTCTTTACTTTTTAATTATTTTTATCATTGATGTGAATCTTTACTGATATTTTTTTTGTTAAATAATGAAAAAATATATATTTACCTAAGACTAATTATGTTAGTATATCTTATATTTTATTTGATAATATTAGATTATTTTTTTATCACTGATACAAATATAAGAGTTCTAAAAGTCCATTGTTTTAAAATATATGCCTATAAGTTTGTGTAAAAATATTTTTATATTACAAATATCAATTCATTAAAAAAATTAATTTGGGTGGCCCTAACCCGCCCTATCCCAACATAAATCAGACTTATTAGAGTTGAGTAAGGCCACAGGTATAAAAACAAATTTCATGTCTTAATCGGGTCAGGTATCGGATATACTAGATGTTCAGTTTGGTCTTACCCATGTACAGCCCTACTTATTCGGGCCGTCCCGAGCCGCCCTAAAATCGGGCTTCTTCGGGCCGGGCAGGGCCACGGGCATAAAAATAAGCCCAAGACCCTAATCGGGCCGGGCTCCGGGCCAAGCATCGCCCTGACCCGGCCCTGCCCATGTACACCCCTACCTTTATATTTATATATATATATATATATATATTGACTGGACATTAAATAGAAATAAAAATAATTTATCATTCAATAATTTGACTGTAATTAAATCAAAATCAAACTTTTTTTTTCAAAATATAAAAAGTATAAATTCTTGTCTATCATATTTTTGCCCCAACAAAAATCCCAGAACAAGGGGAAAGAATGCATTTCTGGAATCTAAATGTTGCCCCACCAAAAGACAAGCACCTAACAAAAGAATTGTACATATAATAATAAATTTATATAAAACAAATTAAGTAGAATTCATAAAATATCATAAAATTTTTTATCATAAAATGTCAAAATTTTATTTTAAATGAAAAAAATTAAAAATTAATTTTTAATCAATTCAGTGTCAAATTAACTAATTTTTAACCAATTTTTAATTAATTTTACAGTTCAGATAACCTAATCAAAAGATATCCTATAAAGCTATACCAAAAAATAAGACCGAAGACTTTCCGAATATCGTCCCCACATCTCAAGGTCGGTTACCTAATTCTATATTGAGATGGTTAAAATATTATTTACAATATGAATCACATTGTCTAAGGAAACAAACAAGGTGTCCACACTCAAATTTGACACTCAAATATATTACAGACACCACACCCACTTGTGATTCAATTATGTGCCATTTTGGCAAAAGTTGAGTTTGAAACGTAGTTTTCTTGAGAGAGAAGTATATACCGATAAGGCTTGATTAATTTATAGGATTGAGTATTTAAGTTGTGTGGTAGATATTGAGTTTGACTCCCATTGATCCATTTAATAGTAAATATTGCTCTGTCTTAAAATTGAATTAACTTATTGCCTGTTTTTAAAGGCTGAAATATATTTTTATTTTTTAATTTTATTTTATATTTCACTGTTATCTTTTAATTTAATTTAATTCTAATTTGATTTTAAGTTTTATTTTTTAATTTTATTTTATTTTTAATACAACATATTAATTTTATCTTAAATTACATTCTTTTTTTATTTTATTTTATTTTAATTTAGTTTCTTAACTTACAAAAATCACTTAAATATTTTCTTCTTTCTAGTATTATCAAATTGTTTAAGAGACAATGAGTAAGTCAATAGAAAGGATATTATAAGTTATAACAATTAAATCTTAAGTTTATAAGAGATTATTAGAGTTACATTACCAATAAGTTACACACAGACTTTTATATTAAGCATTTTAATTTGATGATGTTAAAAAAAATATTTAAGTAGATTTTAAAAGTTAAGAAATTCAATTAAAATTAAATTAAATTAAAATACAAAAGTAAAACTTAAATAAAATAAGGCGCTAAAATTGAAATCAAATAAAATTAAAAATTAAAAGTAAAATATTAGCTAAAGTTAAATGACTAACTTGGAACTATATAAAATTAAACAATAAAAATGAAACATTAAATAAAATTAAGGAATTAAAAATACATCTTTGCCTTTTTAACATTGTTATTGTACACAAAAAAATAACCTAATATCCTATACTGAAAATTGTCCTTTAAAGGGAAGTATGAATATAGAATTTTATAGGAGAAGCAGTCCAATAGTAAGATATGAATATATGAAAATGAATCTTTATAATTTTCTGTAAAAAATTTAAATACCCTCTTATAGATATCTTGACCTTTCAAAATAAAACCTGCATTTTATTATAAGCAACCTCGTTGAATGGAGGGGATAAAAGAAATAGTTGCAGCAAGTATATAATTTATATTTATTTTGTAATAAATTTTTTAATATTATGGTCAATAATGTTTTGCAAAACTTTTTTTTTTTTTTTGCAAATAATTTTAATGACACACTTTCTCATATCCATAATTTCTGTAGACCATTTCCTAGAGGTTGAATATGTTTATCTACTTCATCTTGTAACGCATAACTTTCTTAACTTATTTCATCTAAACTTGAAACGTGTGTTTCATGTTTAGATATTACGTGGCAAATATATGATCAAGCACACTATACTTACCTAATTACCTCAAACTCAAAGTCGTACCAAGTCTTTTGTTTTTTTGAGTAAAAAAGTCGACTTTTTATTCCCAAAAAAGAAGGCTTTATTTATCCTCCCAATTCCATATAAGAATTAAAGTATTCTTTTTTGTTAAATTAATTTTTCGTATGTCTATCATCATGAAATTGAAACTAAAAAAAAAAAAAAAGAAGACCATATTGTATACGTCATCCTAAAGTCTATGAAAACTTAAAGCTAATCTAAACAATTCCTCTGGATATTAACTTTAAAAATTAAAATTAAAATATATTTGCATCTCAACAACGAATTTTTGTTAAGTACACTTTGTGCATGGTGCATAAGTGTAATTAATAATCAAAATTTAATTTGTACAGATAAAGTTTATGTATAATATAAACAAAATTTACATACAAAATAAATATTAATTATTAAATGTATAAATAATATAATACTCTTAGTGTATGTAAAAATTATTCCTCAACAACCCCACACACTTGGCCAATAAAATTAAAAAATAAACTGGGACGTTAAGTTAGAGTCTACTTAAATAAAATATAATATCTACTTGACTTTATAACCATTCTAACTTTTGATTAGCGTCTAGTTAAACAAATTATAGTATCTACTTGACTTTAACCATTCAAAACAACTTTCTGTTAGTAATCGAGATTAAAATATAACTACTTGAAATTTTCTACAATGTAGATTAACGCTATTCCCCTCTACTCAATCGCCAATTTTTATTTTGGAGTCAACTGCAAAATTTTTAATAGCCAGGTCATAAACAAATTAATTAAAATAGATAAATTTAACTAATTATAATAAATAAATAAATACATATATATATATATATATATGGGATCGCTTCATGGGTTAATGAATTGATAAAAGTAAATCATGCAATACACGTGTCAATAATCCAACTTATTGTGCAGTATCTTGACTGTACAAGATATCCAAATTGTTTTAACAATAATGATAATAATAATAATAAAAAAATTATCAAGGAGGCAGAGCACATGATATTGTACTGAAAACAATATAAAAGATTGTAATGCCAATAAATCATGTTTACTTTGTCATTTCTTACACGCAGCCTCTGTCCTATTATTAAGGAAGTTGTAGGGTAACCCATTTGGCTGTGTGTAAGGAAAAAAAATAATTTTTAAAAAATTATATGTAATATTTATTATATTTTTATAATAATAATTATTTTTTTAAATTAAAAATATAAAAATTATTTTTATTTATAAAATTATATTTTTTAATTTTTTTTTCTATTTTACATACCAAATGATTAGGACAAGATTAGAAAAAAAAAATCAATTAGGAGATGGTAAAATTAGTGTCTTAAAAATTAACTCAGTTATTAAAGTAGTAAAGAGATCAGTTTATAAAAATAGTATATGTTAATTTAATTTAAATATATATGTGTATAATAACTTTTTAAAATTTAAGTTCTTTATCCTAAAAATACATTTGAAAAGCCAAACCTTCCTGTTCGTATTTTGAAAGTTTTGAGACATGACGCGACACTGCCATTGGCATTAATGCCAGCAACTAATATTATTGTAATTTCCGAGGTCTTCATTTTGTTTTACACCTGCCTTGTTTCTTTTTTCTTTGTTGTCGTTCCTTTCAAATCGACAAACGATGGGGCAATAAATGAAATAAATAATAGGTATTATTAAATAACAATTAAAAAATATAATAAAAATTTAAAAAAATATTATGTATATCACATATTACATTACAAAATAACTCTCAAACATTGCAGCCATGGCAAATCACTATGACTTTTTAGTCTATGGAGCTTTTGGGTATCCCAAACATTATAACAATGGTAGCTTCTTTCTTTCTTTTTCTTAACTTCAATGGAAGTACTAAAAATTTGAGGTAGGATAAGTCTTTTGTTTTTTTTTTTTTCCCGCATCAAAGCTCCCTAAATTTGACTTTCTGTCCTTATCCTCTTCTATTTCATTCGTCTTCTTTCTTTCTTATCATCTTAACACGCAAACTTTGTAAAATTTCAGAGCCAAGAGTGCAAGTTTTAAACCGTTTGAATCAATTAACCCTTATGGTTTTGGCTTTTTTTAACTATTTTTTTTATTAGCTCAAAAGTAGAATGGACTTGAATCATGGCTAATTTACTTATATATATATATATAATACATTAAAAATAAATTATATTAATATTTATTAAAATTTGATTAAAGTATACTTAATTTTTTTTAATTTTACACCTAACGGCCTTCTTTTTTTTTTGTCAATAAAGTTTGTTTTTCTACTTCCTATATGCCTTTCAAAAATAGAATTTTAACTATTATTATTATATTAAAAAGAAAATTATAATCTCATATAGATGATATCAGCTTGCCTCCATTATTATTAATTTTATATTGTGCAGAAAACTTATAGATATTTTTATTTATAAAATTATTTTTTTAATTTTTATTTTCATACTTAACTTTTTTTTTTTGGTATCAAATGAGTTTTTTTTTCAGGTAAGTACACCTGACTAAGGAGATCAAGGATTCAATTGGGAAAGGAATGGGATTTAGACATTTTTACATTTTAGATATAAAATTGGAGATGAAACTATAATATTCTACACATACCCTAGCAGTGATCATCCTTACCACTGGTTTCCATATTTCAGTAATCCACGTGACTCATAATTGTAGACTTTATTCTTTTTTCACCCAAAAATACATAGCTTAGGTTTTAATTAGAATTATTATTTATTTTAAATTAGAATTAAAAATTATCTCTAAAATGATTTAATTTTATTCTTTTGTCATGTTTCTATTTATAATTTAAGATCAAATTTAACAGCATGTTTACTTAATTAACATCAACTTTAAGCATGAGTTAACAGTGTTAAAGAAATAAAATTTGATATTAAATTTTGAATGAATGAGATCCAAAAGTAAAATAATATTCTCATTTTAAAATAGATGCACGAAATTAGAATTTTTATGAAATCAGGACTAAAAGTATATTTAAATTTTATTTTTGTTAAGTTTATATAAAAAATCATGCAACAATTCTTTATGTAATGATGTACTTTTTTATACAATTAAATATTTATTTATTATCTGAGGACATAAAATTAATTGATTATGAAAGTTAAAAAGGTTGATAGAATCGCTTTTCCTCAAGCAACCCCCAATAAGAAAAAAGAAGAAAATATTACAAGTTTATTTCACCTCGTTGGCCAAATTGGATAAGATCCAAATAAATCTCTTCTATTATTTTTATTTCAAAAATAAGTAAACCGATGGAGTTGGCATAACTTGAATAATTGAACACACGTGACATAATGTGACAAAAGCTTGAATATTGGGGAGAAAATTCAGCGTTATTTTATTAGTTTATATCACTGAATGCAAATTGTATCACAAATTTTTAAAGCAATATAATTAAGTACGAAAGATTCAATTTAAATTTCTTACATATTAATTAAACAATAGTTTGATCCCAAAATTACGAGGTCCCTCATGCAAATATAACCCGAAAAATAATGATAATAATAATTTAAAAAAATGCGAACAACGTTAATTATCAGACAACACAAGAAAGATGCCAACCGAAAATGTGGACATTATACAAGGATTCCATTATCTAAGACTCTAATCTTGTCCTTTTCTCTGTTTTAATAATGCTTATCATTTAACTACCTGCCTAATGATAATTCAACCCATGTTCCCATTTCTGGTTTTGTTTCCTTTTTCAAAGCTAATCTTACATGGAATACCTTATTATTATAAATAATAATAATGGTGTAAGCTAGTTTGTTTGTTTGGTTGGTACAACATTTTGTTGTGTAGGTGTAAGAAGACTAAATTTCACTCTTCCTCTTCTTAAAATGTCCAAATTAATTTAAAAATTTACATATTTTTTTAATTAATTAAAAGATGTATTATAGTAACTTATTTTGTAAAAAAAAATGAATTACAATTATTTATTTTGATTAAAATAATTTTATATTTATTATGTTATATAATACAATAATATTAAATATGTACTTGATCAAAATTAAAATAATTAATTTTTTTAAAATTTAAAATAAAAATAAATTTATAATTTTTAACACAAAATAAGTAATATTAAAATAAAATTTTAAAAAATTTATTTTAATAATTTATTTTTTCAATGAACGAAATTAATATTACCCTTAAGCATATTTTGGTCTCATTTTAACTTAAGGAAAATTTGTGATTCAGAATATGGAGGAGGACTAAATAATTTCAGTATTTCTTGAAAGAGAGAAGAGTAATTTACTAATATAAGAATTGGGGTTCGAATTATGCTTTTTCCCAAAATGAAATAAAAAAAATGATTTCCCATTATATAAATTATAGTAATAGATAGATTAAATACACAAATTGGCATGATTAGACTCTAGGAAGATTGTTTAATTGCTTATGTGTAGGCGTTTGGATCGTTTGCAATAACAAATTTACTGCTGATCTTGTAATGGGGAAAATGCTGCATTTTTCACTTTTTTTTAAAGTTAAAAGTATATGTAAAATATCTAAAAATTATATGTGGGAGGATAAAAATTTTGACTGAAAAGAATCTATTATATATATATATATATAAATCGTAGCTGGCACTGTTTATTTACATGGTTTATTATATTGTATATAATGTCACGTCATAATATAATGGTTATGTACTGTTTAATATTGTTTATTCGTACCTTTTTTTTTTGGCTGTGAGATCTACTTTTTCTTTATTTTTTGGTAGGATTGATAATTTTTGAAAAAAATCTGAAATCTCTAGGAGTCAATACTAGTTACACTGTAAAATTTTTAATTATATTGCACACTTATATAATTAAAAATTTTAAATTATAATATAATTTTTTATAATTAAGATTTTTATCCTCTCAATTACAATTTTTAGATATCTTCATTCGTTTTTTACCTTAGAAAAAGATTAAAAAAATACCTCAAATTCCATTACAAGACTATCTACAGCAATTTTAATACTACAGATGATCCCAACGCTTCTGTGTACATGCTGATGTGCACTTCTTTTTCCTTAAGCAAACAACACCCAAGAGAACTCCATTTCAAGCTTTCAAGCTCCCTTTTCCCACGTTGTTTTTGTATCTTAATCAAAGCCATAACTTTGTATGAATATGAAAGAAAAAGTTCGAATTAACGAGCTGAATAGTATATAAAATGGAAAGAAATAAAAAATGAAATAAAAGAAATACTTTTGAGGACAAAAAATAACTATTATACCATTATTTTTAAAAAAGTATAAAAAAATTGTTAAATAATGATTATAAAAATATTATAAATATTATAAAAATAAAATAAAATAAAATCCCCATATCAAAGAAGCTATAAATATGGAAGATTTCTGCAATGAATATGCGACAATGATATTGTCAAGTAACAATATGAAATTTTCAAAATTCAATTGTATAAAACATAGTTTGGAATTTACTTAACTTCTATAGATCATTAACCAAACATCATGTATATTAACACTACCTACGTGTTAATCAAAGGGGAATGGGGGAAATTTTAGAAGAAAAGTTAGGGTTTGTGTATACCTACAAACTTGATTTTAAAAAAAAAATAGAACGAAAAATTACAGGTTTAAAAATAACAAGAAATTTGAAGTGAAAAAAACCAAAGAATGCGGTCAGCCGCGACTAGAAACTTTCATAAATTTCTTGATAAAATTCAGTTTCAAATCAAATTAAATATCTTCAATAGGTTTATTTATATTTGTCTACAGAATGACGTATATGAATACCAAGCATCAATTTACGGTAAATTAAAAAAAAAATTAGAATTTGAATCCAAAATGATAAAACCAAAATTTAAGTTAAATTTCTATCTCTAAATTATAAACTCAACCATTTATACGGATTCAAGCTGTTATTATTTTGGAAATCAAATATAATTTATTGATGAGGAGAAGAAAGCAGATGACAAACAACGCAAGGAAGAAGAAGGAAAGGTGCTTTGCTGAGGCAGAATTTCCTTTTTCGTTTTGCAAAAGTAAAATTACTTTTTTATAATATCGTACACATACCCAATTAATAATTTATGTAAAAACTTAACGTATCACGTCAGTATATTCGTATAAAATTAATAATATACTTAATTAATGGAAGGATTATCACGTGACAAGTCACAAACTCGCAAGAACTGATTCATTTAGATGACCAAATCTAAAAGTTAAAGCTTTAAGCATAAATTTTTTCAAAAGTTAATTTCTGTATTTAGTCTAACAAATAACAAATAATAAAATATAGAAAGTAATTATATATATCAAATTCGTAGAAAGACCGAGTGCTTAAATTTAAAAAAAAGATTAAAATAAAACAAGTCGGACTTGCTTAGGTGGGTGAAATTTCAGATAAAAATTATAAGTTCAAAATGTAATAATAAAATCAGTCACCGAATATAATATGGTGACGAAGTATTTAGTAGTTTCCAGATGGATTACTCATCGAAATCCACAAGCTTAATCAAACCTGCAATATACAAATTCACAAGCTAATGCTAAACAAATCCTTGAAGAAAGGAAGGTCCATTATCAAAGAAAGCCTAAAAATTAAGAAATTCAAGTAACAATAATTAGTTCACTTCTTTTCTAATCTCAGATATATGTATATGTTTTTTTCTGTTACAATCAATGAGACTTCTAAGCAATCTTAAGTAATTTAGAGAAGAAGGTGATTAATTAACTAATAGTTATAAACAAAGGAAACCAATTTCTGTCTCATTAATTTTCCCTATTGCCAAACACAATTTTGGTCTCAAATGAAACAGTTACGCCTCCAAAAAACCAGTCATCCTCAGAATTGAATTCCGAACTTGGCTCAAGTCCCGTCCCTTCAAGGTCCTTCCGTTCCCCGTACACACCGAGAACGCCATTTTCCCGGCGATTCTCCTGTCGGCGATCACGTACGGCGGCACCATTCCTTCGTCCTCCCATTCTTCCTCCAACAGCTGGTCATCGGAATCCGTTCGCCTAGAAATCCTCTCCGGTATACTCACCGGCAGCGAATTCGCCACCTGCTTCTTCTTCTTCTTGCTCCTCTTTGACTTACTACGCTCCGGCTGCAAAACGACACTCCGGTAGTCGTTGTCGCCGTCGGAGGAGGCGGCGGCGTGCCGAGGATTCTGACGGTGTTGATCGGAGAAGATGACATCGGATTCTTGGAATTCTTCAGCCATGAGAGAGAACGAAGAGAGAGAAAGGCTCTTCAAGGATTGGAAATGAAGCAGTGAAGGTTGGGTTTTATATAGAGAGAATTGGAGAGTCGTAGTGTGTACACTTTGATTGTTATATGTTGAGAGATGGCGTCATGATAATGGCTTTTCATTGTGGTCCCCACTTCTTCTCTCCGTGTGACTTTCATTTATATAGTATGGCCCACAGATTTTGTTTAATTATTTCTTTATTTATTCTGTATTTCTTTTACTTCGCAACTTTTATTAACTTGTATCATTGTATATGTGGTTCCTTGTAGTTTATTGACTTGACCAAGTTGGTTTGCAGCTTTAATTGCCCTTCGGGTTCATATGTTTAATGCGTGCTTTTAAAATACATGTCTAGGTTCATGGTTTTCTAAACAATTCATGGGTATTTATTTTGAGGAATCTTAAAAAGTTGGACCAAGAATAATAATTATTAATATCATCTTTTTTAATTAATAATAATAACTTATTAAATAATTATTTGAAAATTAACTTATTTAATAATTAATTAAAAGCTATTAAAAATTAATTAAAAGCTATTAAAAATTAATTTGATTTTTATATCATTAATGAATGTAATTTTTTAATAATAATTTTATTAGAATAAGCAAAATTATTTTATATTTAATAATCATTGTCTCATAATTTGAGAAAATGATATTCCTGATAATATAGTATCATCATTCTTAGTATATAGTATATTTTGTATTTATTAATACTTTAAGTAATATGATATAAAACACTAGCTAATGTGAGTAACTCATAATCTTATCATTCTTACTATGTAGGAAGCCTTTGTGTCCTTATGTACAAGGGTTTGAATTTGAATCCTCCTCCAAGTAGTGGTTCAATTTGGTAATCAACTCTTTCCAGAGAGGTATTCAGACGTCCAAGAACTAGTTGAATAGCTTTTAAAGATAAAAGGTTATTAGTGATAATCCTCTAACATTTACCTTAAAGCCAAATCTTAAGTGTGATTTCATGGTGTCAAATAAACACATAAAATCTAAATTTAGCGTTAAGATGCTTGTAATGATAGTCTTGTGTCCCAATTTTATCTAAAATTTGATGTCAAATTAATAGTCTACTAACTTAACGCTAAGGTGTAAGTTAGTGATGCCAAGTGAACAATAATATTTGAGTCAATAGACTATTTTGTTTTGACGTTAGATTTTTAGTGCAAATGAGATAAAAAGGTAACATTGTGAGTATTTTAATAATTCAGAAATTAAATTAAAAGAAATAATTTATAAATCACTAAATTAAAAATCTTAATTACTATATGTTAAGGACTAGTATATAATTTTTTTCCTCTATAAAATTGAATAGAGTGCTTTAAAAATTTAGATAATATTGAGATCTAATTATAATTTCTGAGTGTATATATATATATATATAACATCCAAAATGAGACTATGATATATCTATCAATGTTGGAGCATCACTATGTCAAATACAAAAAATTCTCCTCGCATCGTAAGATAACCAAACAAAGATAATGGTATATAATTTAGTTTGTACATTTATTTATTCATTAATGAAGATCTCTTTCACACGTTACCATTAGAGAAAAGGCCAAAAATGTGATTTATTCTTATAAATTGATTAATTAAAATGTTTAAGGTGTAATGTTATATACACAATTATTAAAACAACAATGGAACCTATATAACTGTATCTAAATTCAAGTGATAATTTGAACTTTTATATATCATCAATTTTTAAATAAAATTCACAGAAACAATATTATGTGCTGTGTCATGACTCCAATAGTTATTTAATTTGATTCATGTTTAATACATATATTTCGAATTTAATAATTAGGTTATTGTTTTCATCTCTCAACCTTGCTTGTGAGGAGGATTATTGCAAGAATATTTATTTGGAATCGGATTCTCCAGTAAAAAAAATAAATAAATAATTTTTTTTCATTTTTAATATTTTAATTACTCTATCAAACTGGTTTTGGATGAAGATCTCTAACTTCTCTATGTTTTCTTCTAATTGAGCATGAAAGTTATTTGGTATGATAGGAGTATAAAGGCTTTATTAAAAAAATTATTTTAGTCACACTTTTTTCTTTTGGGTCTTAGCCATGGTTTTTACCATAGCTAATAAATTTAACTATGGCTTTTATTATAATTGTAGTAAAGCTGGTAAAGATAATTAAGTTTAGCTACGATTTTAAAAAATTATGGTTACCCTTTGATTCAGTGACGATTTTGCATCATAGTTAAACCCTAGTTTAACTGTAATTTTTAATAATTGTGGCTAAGATAGAATTTTTAGCAGCGATTTAAACCGCTGCTAAATTAATTTTTTTTAATAGCTTATACATTATAGCAACAAAGCAAGAAAAGTATCCTAGAAAGTGAATCTATAGAAATATGTATAAGGTACAACCCAAAAGTACATAATGGCCTCTCATTTCATTAATTTTGACATGTCTTTACAATCCAAAAAAAAGGTTATACTATTACACTTACATGACCAAAATTACTTAACTAATTAACTTAGCATCCACACAAAATGAAAAAAACCCAAAGTAATAAAAACAAAAAACACAATCTCATCAACTTAGCAAAAGCTTTACCATCAGCCGTACCACTTGGCTAAGATTGCCTTGCCATGCCACTCGGCTAAAATTGCCTCGTCATAGGTTTCCTGCTCCCTTAACTGGACCCCTTTGACATGTTATTGAACTGTGTACAAAATCATTCATAGGAAATCAAATTGAAACCATAAGCTTTTATATCCTTGGACAAAATTGAAAACAAAAACTTCAACATGAAGAATTTTAACAACATATGGCATCTTTAACAAAATTTTTGCACCCTTGAGTAGAATTTTTAATTAAAAGGAGAATCCCATTATTCAATCTATAATTGTTTGTGCAGGATTTTTTTTAAGCACCTTCAAAATCAAATGTAGTATTTTCAAAACCAGTATCATGACTTGTGCAGCAACTTTAATGCAGAACTTTGCATAGAAAGTTACATATATGCAGCAGTTTCTTGTAATCCCACATGTGTAGGAATTTTTGAAGAACAATGTTGCACAAAAGGTTAGTAAAATGTAGCAATGTTAAGCTCAAGAAAGAATCCAAATTATTTGCATCAATTTAAATGGGAATTTTGCACAGAATGTTAACAATATGCAGCAGTTTTAACTTCAAAATAGAATCCAAATCATGTGCCACGAGTTAAATGTGGAATTTTGCATAGAAAGTTAGGCACAAGTAGTAGTTTTAAACTTAAAACAAAATCCAAGTCTAGAAGAATAGAAGAAAACATTAAGCATTCGTATTAAGAAAGAAAATCCTGCATAAAAAAGTGAGAGATACTTTAGCTAATTGTCAAGGGATCAA
This sequence comes from Erythrophleum ivorense, assembly GCA_026724425.1. NCBI lineage: Eukaryota > Viridiplantae > Streptophyta > Magnoliopsida > Fabales > Fabaceae > Erythrophleum > Erythrophleum ivorense. Next base: position 2,318,440 of record JAIUCV010000024.1, read on the forward strand.
ACCTCAATTGAAGTTGTCAAATCTCCTGCATATTAAGAAAGAAGATCCTACATAAAATAACCAAGAGATGAAGGGCAATCAAATTTCACAATTGAAGTTGGAGATATCATAATATAGCATAAGTTATTTCCTTTTTAAAACTATAACAAGTAGAGAGATTAAATGGAAAAATAATGTACCTAATCCAACATGCACCAGCAACACAAAATTTTAGAAAGAAGAGGCCTAGAAAATTTACGAACAAGTCCAAATTCATCTATGTTTTTTGATGAACCTAGAAAATTTATGGAAAATCCAAATTTATTAATTGCTATTGATTAGGAAATTCAATTTTTCAATGGATGTTTAGCATCTTACATAGAAAACGATGGACTTGGTGGTATTTTAAAAGTTCAAAAGACTAGTACCCAATAAATATACCCTCAACAGTTTAATCTCTATAGTTAGTATTATGAAAAATTGCTGGTAAGAATAGAAAATCAAATATTCATATCAAATACAAAATTATTGCTCAAATTTATACATAAATATTTCAAGTTTGTCGTGTTGGAGTGCTAATTTGTATTAATTCTCTGCAACATTACAAAACAAACTATAAGGAATTTTTGCTTCAAGCAACAGCAAAACCAATCACCATTAACCTGTTCAATGACAATTTATAATCCACAAAAAATGAAAAATTAAATCAAACCCTTAAGGGTTCAACAGCATGAGAGGAGCGAGAAACAAGGGAAGCTCACCTATGAAAAGCTTCAACGGCATTATCAGGTTCAATCTCAATTGTTCTCTTCAGGTTCATTCTTAGTCAGTCATGATTTTGTTCCCCTCTTGTGTCATTCTGGTTCTCACAAGTGGAGATCACTATTTATGCAGGTGGAGGTCATTGTTCATGAAAGGTAGTTCATGGATTTTGGATGGGGGAGGAGGTTTATGGGCTTTAGGCTTTTTTTTTGGGGGGTGGTGGCTGGTTATGATTTTTGAGGGAGGTGTTCGTGGGACAAGGATAATTGAAGATAGAATTAGGGTGGCCTAACCGTGGTTTTTAAAAACCGCAATTAGGCCAAGGCCCTAATCGTGGTTTACATAAAATTACAGTTAGGGCCCTAATTCTACTGTAATTAGGCCAAGGTTCTAATCGTGGTTTACATAAAATTGCAGTTAACACAACCTATGTCTTGACCGTAATTTTTGTTGAACTATAGTGAAGGTGTTTGTTCTAATCACAGTTTTAAAAAATTGCGGTTAAAACCATGTCATAATCATGGCTTTTAAAAAAATTGTAGTTAAGACAATAGTCTTAACTGCCACCTTAACTACATGTATGTAAATGGCACTTAAAACTTGGTGTGGGTGTAGTTTTTAGAACCACGATTAAGACACTATGATAAAATATTCATTTTTTATAGTAACACTTCGTATTAAGCTTACAACCTTCATCATAACTCAATTTATATATAAAGGAAAGGTTCTTCTTTTTAAGCACATTATCCTTAAATAAGGTCACATTGTTAGGCCAAACCTTTGCGTATAAGAATTGGTCCAAAATAAATGAATTATCCATTGTGAGACTTTGTATTGAGCTCATAACCATTTTGATAACTCATTTTATATATGAAGGGAAGGTTCTTCCTTTTTAGCACACTATCCTTAAATAAGGTCACATTGTTAGGCCAAACATTTGTATATAGGAATTGGTCTAAAAAAGTTGAAGTATCCATACATTGAAAATTAAGGGGGGAAAAAACACAACACACATATACACACACAAAAAATCTCAAATAGTTGCTTAAATTTCAATTAAGCAACAAGAGGAAGTAAATTTTTTAACCACTTTTCCTTCCCTCAAGCCACTCATCACCTCCTTGCATGTTTCCAACTTCAAATATTGTGGGGTTGGTAACATACCCTAAATCAAAATAATGATAATTTGCTTAAAATAGGAATTACAAACTAATATAAATGAATATAGGAAATTCAAAAGTTCCATTTTGAACGGGCGCCCTAAATTTTGTTTTTAAGCAATTATGATATACAACTCACTTATAAATAATGCTAATGACCAAAAAGAATTGAATGTAATCAAGTTATTCTAAAATCTCAAAGTAAAATAAAATCTTTACATTCTGCTAAAAAAATTTAGCAATTTTTCAACAATTACTTCTTAACTTCTAAAATTTTAAGAGAAAATATACTTTTTGTTTATTAAAAAATGCACAGTATAACTATTTGGTAATTGAATATTATAAATGCATAATTCAATTTTTGAAAATTTTATAATCACTGTTTGTTAGTATTTAAAACATGTATATTTACATTGTTTTTGCTCCATATATTCTCTATCGGGGTTAACAAGTCAAAAGCTTTCAAAGATTAAATCAATTTATTTTTAATATTTAAGAATCAAATAGTTGAGATATGTATTTTTCATGCATGGACCAATAATATAAGACCAGTTTGGTTTTGCTTTTATTTTTATAAATTATTTGGTTATAGGTTTTGTTTTTATTATATTGTTTTGAAAAATAGTTTTTTGAAATAATTTTATTAAAAAATAAAAATAAAAGTTTTGTTGGGATAATTCGTTTTCGAAACAATTTTATTAAACAAAAATCTACTTGACCCAAATTTGACATGTCATTGCATGCGCCCACACATATTTTTCATTAATAAACCAAACGAACTAAGCACAAATTATCACATAAATAATATAAGTATATTGAGGTAACCATTTAAAATTATAATATTAATCAAAATATATATAAATAATATAAAAGAGAATCATAATTTGATATTTGTCAAAATGTCAATAATGAATCCATCTACTTACAAATTTACCATAATTAAAGAAGTATTCGCAAAATAGTATTTTTAAATATTGTTATAGTTGTTTTCATTTTTCTATTTTGAAATAGAACAAATAAAAGGTTATTTTCAAAACATTTGCTTTAGCAATATAACAAACATAATTTTTATTTTTAAAATTAAAAAATATTTCTGAAATCAAATACCAAAAATGCCCTAAATTTTCTCAAATTTCAAACTTCATGAAATAGTTGGTTTGAAAAAAAAAATACATGTTAGAGTACTTTTTTGTTATAAAATACTTTTTAAAGAATGTGATTCTTAAAAATTAAATAATTGAAACTATATAAACAAAAATTGTATTATTTATAAAGTTTAATAAAAGATAAATAAAAATAAAATATTAAAAATAATTTCTGTTCAGAAGATAACTACTAATTATTTCAAGTATATAGCATAAATTATTTAATTGCTAATAAGAAAATAAATAATAGAAAACTAAATATATAGATAATTGAAGATGATTTTTAAGAAGAAGATAAATTCTAATTTAAGTTAAACTTTAAAATAAACTTTTGCCGTCACAGGTTAAATCTGTGTTTGAATATATGTTTTGCTTCTCCACTTCTTTGCATCGTTCTTTGTGTGTGTGTGTGTGTGTGTGTGTGTTTGTTCTCATTATTTTTAATTTATATCCATTAATAAGCCATTAAAACCAATTTTTCAATCCTAATGTTTGACCTTTCAATATCTCTAAAATGGTTGCTAACATCTAAATTTTGCAATAAACTGCAGATATAACAACAATGACGACATTTTTGTCATTGAAGTTGGCGATATGACTGCATATTTGTTTCGTCAAATGGATGCTTTTCTTGGTAATTTCGTAATTATTTCATAAAGCATTAACGTTCAACTATCTTTTTTTAAAAAAAAAATCTGCCATTTATTTAATTGTATTTTAATTTGTATATATTATTTATTATATTTATTTTTCAATCTTGATAAGAAGATAAGTCCCTTAATTTATATATTTTTTAATTTTTTTCTATCTTAATTGTACAAATCTTCAATCTTTTTCTATATTAGAGGTATACATAGATCAAGTTGAGTTTCATCTTGACCAGGCAGACCCAAAAAAAAAAGGCTCAGTTTAGTTTGGCCTAATATAAAATTGAGTTGAATTGACTTTCATATTTTTTTATTGAAAATTTTTAAAACTTTAAATGTTCATATATTTGTAATTATTTAATTATTTTGGGTATATGATCACTTATTTTGATATGTTTTTGTGAGATTTATGTAATAAAAATAAAAAATATAAATTATGAGGAGCAAATAAAAAAATACATAAATATAAAAGGTGAAACTTTAAAAGGTGCCAATTTGGAGTCTAGTGATCTAATAGAGATTTTTTAAAAAAAAAATTTAGGAAACTTTTTAATATGGATGTGATACACACTGTCATAGTTTGGCTCACTTATTTTTTTCTTTCAAAAATGCATGTTTATTATTGCAATTTTAAGGTTTTTACTTGCAGTTGGTGGGTTTGCTGCAGCATTGGCCCGCAAGAACTGAGAGATAGTCCTAGCAAATCTCATTCATTTTTGACCTCTTGTTTGCTTTTGGTTTTCTTCAACTGTGTTAAGAAAGACGACGAGAAATAAGAGGACAATTTTATTTAAAGATCATAATTTGATAAAAATGATATTAAAAAATATTGAAAATTAAAATTAGGACCAAAAAACTAAGTTATGAGTCAGATTTCTCAAATTATCACTCATACTTCACAAAAATATGATTTTCTCTTCTAAATATTAAAAGGATATTTTAGATTTATTATTACATTGAATAAAAATATTATCGTAACAATATTAATATTTCTCAAAATTATCACTCATATTTCATAAAAATACAACTTTGTTTTTTAGGTATTAAAAGGGTATTTTGAATTTGTTATTATCCTTGGATAAAAACTCTATCATAACATTATTGGTATTTCTCAAAATTATCATTTATATTTTATAAAGTTATGACTTGATTTTTTATATATTAAAAAGGTATTTTAGATTTGCTATTACTTTTAGATTAAAAAAAATACTATTATACCATTTTCTTTTGTCTAGATATAATAATCATACTTAGAAATGACTATTTATAATTCGTAAAATGTATTTATAAAATTTTAGTTAAAATTATAAAATAAACTCTAAAAAAATTTCTTTTATTTTGATGTCTATATTTTTTTAATTTTATATTCTCATTTGGATAGCCTGAATTAGATTAATTGAGACAGCCAGTCTAATGCCTAGCCTTACCTAGTGAAGCACCTCAGCCTAGTCATGTTAATTTTTTTTAATTGGTTTGGATCGCCTTGATTTGACTAAGTATCACCAAGTCAATCAGTCATCATCGGCTAAGTCGATATACAACCTTATTCGGCTTAAAAATATATAGCCCTACATGTACACATATTCATAAAAAGTTAAGTAAGATCAATCTTATAAAATAAGATGCATTTAAAAAATACACTTGCTTGCCCATACATGTTTTATATAGTGGTCCTGTACAAGCAATTGTAACAATGTGTGCCACGATGAGCTATGAATTGATTTGATTTTAATACATAGTATAGGGTATTATACATTTTTAAACCAAGATATTATATAATTTGCAATCTTGGGCCCCCTAAGTAAAATTTTCCTTGCACGTACAGATACAAGGGTGGCTATTTCTTCTTCTCACTTCTCACACAAAATCACTAATTGGTGTTGATTTCCTCATTAATGTTGTAAAAGTTAGCAATTTTTACGTTTGTGTTTTTAATTAAAAAAATCCTTACTTATTTTTAATTGATAGGCGAAATACATACAGAGGTATTCAAGTCATTTTTCTGGCAAAATATAATTAAGGCAAGGTATTAAAATCATTTTTCTATGCCCACTAAATGCATGATAATGAAAAGATGACATTAATACCTATATACTCTTTTGTCTTTTAGTGGGAATGGAATGACTAAATAATCCAAAATTAGAGATGTAAAAGTTGCAAACCTCTACAACACTAATAACGAGATTAGCCTTTTCACACACACGCACGCACGCGTATAACTGAATTAATTATAATTTTTGCATCATTGCTATCATATTCCCGAATAAAAACATAATAAGAGTACACTTTATAATTTTTATAATTTAATATTACATGATTGAATATTTAAAACTTTTTTTTTACATATGTCATATTTTTATATGAAAACTTGATATAAAAATTATAAGAAATTATACTTGGGTCTAATCTTATATATTGTTGTGTGGAGTTGCATAAGAAATTTAAAATGCTAAAAAGCCGAATAGTAGTAATTCAATTTCTTGGAATTCTAAATTGCATATTCTCAAATTAACCTAAATTTATTCTAGCTGTTAAGGAACAATTGTAGCTAAATCCAAAATAGTTTAATATCTACTCTATGGCTAAAAAATTGTTAGAATATAACTTATTTAATAGCATATTTTACATTGTGCTAGTAACAAGTTGGGACTATTTCTTAGTTTTCTTGTAGTGTATTGTTTATTGCTCTTTTAATTTTCACTCTTTTTTTTCAATGACAAATTAAAGGTTTAAAGCTAGAATCTCTTGTTAACTATCTTCATTTTCCACCGCAGGACCAAACGTCACCTAGTAGCTTAAATTTCATTCTCTTTTAATTGCATGTATCGCGAGAAAGTGGTGTTTACTTAAATTAATTTAAACCTGGAATTTGACTGTACGTTCTTCTTGAATCTACTGATGCTGTTTTACCGTACCTATTCTCCATATCCCTGACGAGCTTGAAAACAATGGAAAATTTGAGGAAAAATTACACCTTAAAGGTTTAAGTTAAAATATTGATGTTGAAGAATTTTAAAATTTTAAGCTATTTTAAAGGATTCTAAGATAAATAATTTTAATTTAAAGTCTTAAATTATAATTTTCTCGTGCAATTTAAATTCTTAATCCTAAGATCCATAGAATTATTTCAAAATTTAAGATATTTTAATATAAATATTTTTAATTTAGAGCTTTATACTATAGTTTTTTCAAAATTTAGAACTGTGGGCGATGCTTTCTGTGGTCTGGATTATGGTGGGGTTGGTAGCAAGTAACTGATGGATAGATAGCAATGTTGAAAATGAAGGCCTGCAGCATAGAGGTAAAGAGACGTTTTAAATCCTCACCCAATCATCCCTTAGAAGACACCTAAACATTCCACATACGTACATATATGGAAATTAAATTAATGAATTTAGTTTCTTATTATAATTAATACAAACAAGAAAAACCTCTCAAATCCAAACCTTGAATTATGATCACACAAAATGTTGAATTTTGTAAGTAAAGGATGGATTGGTTAATGTTCAGAAACGTGTGACAACATACTATCCTTAAGGTGTTATTCGCCCCTACTAGTTTGTTGTTGGGTTTCAGCGAACCACTCCTAGGATTTATCCTAAGCACCAGAGATTTCTATCAGCAACTACAAATATCTCCTTTCATGCAGTACGAAAAATAGAGAGTATTTTTTTTTTTTTTAGAAGAGAGATATAATGTTCTGTATGTCTGCTTTTCTGGTCTACCTCCTTTGTATTTAAGGAGTATGAAACTGAACTTTTAATTGTGATTAAAGAATAATCAATTTCTAAACGTTGGCAATTAAACCGAAATCAATTTCTAATTTTGAAAAACGTATATACATTAAATATAAATTAAATTGAAATCGGTTTATTATTATTATTATTATTAAAAACAATTTGACCAGATACCATTAGATCTAAGTGCTAAGTGTTTAAATATTAATTATATAATTAATATTTAAATTTACTTTATCCTTCAAAACATTATTTGATATGTGTTATATTTTTCTTCTTATATAGGCTTATGGGTTGTTGTCTCTATTCAATGTGAGACTTTGTCCCTTTAGTTTTTCTTTTCAAACTACTCCAACAATCCCCCACTCAGTTTAAAAGAAAACTAAGTATTCTCTCTAATTCATAAGAATATGCATAAAATAGGTGTCTTTCAACTTGAACCTATTATTAGTGTAGACACTTCAAAGTATTAACAAATTGATGGTTGCTTGAGCGCATTGAACCACAATTCTAGTGTTAATACCGGAAATACCACACACATATCCTTATATTTATCTATACTGCACGTAGTTAATCTCCGCACTTTAATGGCCATGTGGTCATCCTAGGCCTTTCATGAACATTTCAAGAATTACCCCTAAATTTTTGTAAGAGCGGCACCACTCTTTATGTTCATATAGGTGAATTTTCTTTAAGCTTTTTAGGCTTCCTTGAATTCATTAAGAGTTTGACTCACCCTGAACACTTAAGTTCTCATATATGCACTAGACCTGGAATGGTTATACAATTTCTCTAATGCCCAGTCACTTATCAGTAACTTGTTTTTACCCATTGAACCTCTAAACAAGATTTGGTCCAATTAAAGGTTGGGTTTCTATTACTAGTGACTGATGTTAAAGGGTTTCAATCCCATTCCTTTTGATGTTTTGTTAACTAACTCTTTATTAAGTCCTTTTGTAAAAGGATCAGCCAAGTTTTCACTTATTTTCACATACTGAATTGTTATAATTCCATCAGAGATCAGTTGTCTGACATGCTCATGCCTTAGACTTATATGTCTAGATTTATCATTGTAAACTTTATTAAAAGCCCTAAACATAGTAGCCTCACTGTCACAATGTAAAGATATGGCTGGCATCGGCTGTGGCCACAGCTTTATTTCCAATAACAAGTTTCTCAGCCATTCTCCCTCTTTACATGCAGATGCTAAGGCAACAAACTCTGATTCCATCGTAGAATGACTTATACAAGTCTGTTTCTTTGATGCCCAGGAGATGGCTCCTCCTACTAGTGTAAATATCCACCCTGAAGTTGACTTATTATCACTTACATTAGTTATCCAACTAGCATCAGTATATCCTTCCAACACTGCTGGAAAATTGTTGTAAAATAATCCTAGATTGATTGTTTTCTTTAGGTATCCTAAGTTTCTTGTAATTGCTTTCCAATGTTTTGTACTTGGATTACTTGTAAATCTTGAAAGTTTACAAACTGCAAAAGCTATATCAGGTCTAGTACAATGCATTGCATACATTAAACTTCCAATGGCACTTGCATATTCTAATTGTGCTACTGCCCTATTGTCATTCTCATTTAAACTATGTGAAGAATCATAAGGAGTATTTGCTTCTTTTATATTTAAATGTTGAAATTTATCCAAAATTTTCTTAACATAGTGAGATTGATTAAGAGCAAAACCCCCACTATATTTCTTTAACTTTAATCCCTAAGATAATGTTTACCTCTCCAAGATCTTTCATTCTAAATTATGAGAATAAAAACTTCTTAGTTTCATTTATAGCAATCATGTTAGTACCAAAGATTAACATGCCGTCCACATACAAACAGATAATGACACCATATTCATCAGTGAATTTCAAATAAACACACTTGTCTGCACTATTATGATTAAAACCATGAGACAAAACAACAGAATCAAACTTTTCATGCCATTGTTTCGGTGCTTGTTTTAAACCATACAATGACCTAATCAGTTTGCAAGCTTTCTTTTAATTTCTAGGAAGTACAAACCCTTCTGGTTGTTCCATATAAACTTCTTCTTGCAAGTCTCCATTAAAAAATGCAGTTTTAACATCCATTTGATGCATAAACAAGTTATTAATTGATGCCAAAGCAAATAAAACTCTAATAGAAGTTACTCTAGCAACAGGTGCATATGTATCAAAATAATCAATTCCTTCTTTTTGTTTAAATCCTTTGGCAATCAGTTTTGCTTTAAAAGTTTGTATAGACCCATCAGTATTATATTTACATCTGAAAATTCATTTGCAACCAATAGATTTAGACCCTTCAGGTAAATCAACCAATTCCCAAGTTTTGTTAGACAATAAAGATTCAATTTCATCATTAATTGCTTCTTTCCAGAAACTAGAATCTCTAGACATTATCGCTTATGTATATGTTTTAGGATCTTCTTCAACATTTAATACAATAGGAATTTGTCTTATCACAATATTCCTATCACCTTCTACTAGAAAAATAATTGCTTGACTATTGACAAAATCAGAATCTAAATGTTTTTCTTTTCTAACTCTTTGACTCCTCCTTGGTTCAATTTCTAATTGAGACTCTTCTAATCCATTTCTAACAGATAGAGATTCATTATCTTCATGACTTGAAAATAATTCTGTTGATAAAGAATCTGTAATAAATTTATCTTCAAAAAATTCCACATCTCTTGATTCCACAATTACATTAGAATTAATATCCAAGAGTCTATATGCTTTTGAATTTTCTGCATATCCCACAAAAATACTTTTTAAAGCTCTTGGTCCTAATTTAGTTCTTTTATATTTGGGAATTCTATAAAATGCAAGACATCCCCAAATTTTAAGATAATTTAGATTTGGTTTTCTATCTGTCCACAATTCATAAGGAGTACAATTTATTAGTTTTGAAAAAACTCTATTCAAAATATGGTTAGTAGTTAACAAAGCTTCTCCCCACAAGTTTATAGGAGTTTTTGCATTCAAAATCATTGCATTTACCATTTCTACTAAAGTTCTATTCTTTCTTTTTGTTAAGCCATTTTGTTGAGGTGTATAAGGAGCACTTGTTTGGTGAATAATCCCATTATTTTTGCAAAAATTTGTAAATTCTATAGAGAAATATTCTCCTCCTCTATCACTCCTTAAAATTTTAATTTTCTTTCCTTTTTGATTTTCAACAACAGACTTATAATTTAAAAACATTTCAAAAGCTTGATCTTTTGTTTTCATTAAATAAACATGAGTAAATCTTGAAAAATTATCTATAAAAGTTATGAAATATCTATTTCCTCCTCTTGTTAAAATGTTGTTCAATTTACAAATGTCAGAATGTACAAGTTCTAAATTTTCTGAATTTCTACTAACAGAAGGAAAAGGTTTCTTAACCATTTTAGCTTGCACACAAATTTCACATTTTTTATCTTTATTATTTTGGCATGAAATTAAACCATTTTTAGTCATATAATTCATTGTTTTATAATTAACATGTCCTAATCTATCATGCCACAAAGAAAAAGAATGGTCAAGCATGTAAACAGAAACTGAATAGTTCTTATTAATGCTTAATTTGAACATTCCATCACAAGTATAGCCCTTGCCCACAAACACCCCATTCTTAAAGACAATAATCTTATCAGATTCTATAACAGCTTTTAATCCTTTTGCAGATAGCACACTTGCAGACACAAGATTCTTCTTCATATCTGGAACATGAAGAACGTTCTGCAAAATTAGCTTTTTTCCAGAGGTGAATTGCAATTCCACACTGTCTTTTCCAAGTACACTTGTTGTATTACCATTGCCCACAATGACATGTTGTCCTTGTTCAGCAATTTCATAATTCTTAAACTGATTCTTGTCATGACAGGCATGAATCGTTGCTCCAGAATCATACCACCAGTCAAATGACTTTGCAGTAGCTGCCATATTCACCTCAGAAACAGTACTAATATGCAAATCAGAAACCATGGCAATTACTTCAGTAAATTCCGTATCCACCATGTTTGCACTATTAGCATTTTCGTTCTTTGCCCTTTTCTTGTATCTGCAATCTTTCTTTAAATGTCCCTTCTTTCCACAAACAAAGCAAGACTTTAATGTCTTGAATTGCTTTCCTGGATTAAAGACAGAAGAATCTGGGTTCTTCCTTTTGTTGTTATTGCTCCCAGAAAAATTCTAGTACTTATTCCCTGCAACAGCCACATAATTCACTTTAGATTCAGATTCTGAATGCTTCTTTTGTGAAACTCGGGTTTCTTGTTCAATCCTTAAATGTTTTAGAATCTGATCTAGAGTAAAGCTTTCTGTGGTGTGCAGTAATTTTTTTCTGTAATCATGCCAGCTTGGGGGTAATTTGGCAATAATGGCACGCACTTACACAGATTCTGGAATGTCCACTTTTATGTCTTTCAATTTTGAAACTATAATATGTAGATCATGAACTTAATCTAAAAGGTTAACAGCATCTTGTAATTTGTAGTCAAAATATTGCATAATTAAAAACTTATCTGTCCCTTACTTTTCTGTATTGTATTTGGCTTCCAGTGCGTCCCAGATCTCTTTTGGAGATGTCATGGATAAGTACAGGTCATACAGCCAGTTGGATAATGTGTTAAGGATATGGCCATGACATAGAACCTCGTCCTCTGATCTCTTCCTTTGAGCATTCTTAACAGCTTCACTGTCGTCACTAAGTGGGGTTGGCTACATGGATCAATCGACGCCATAAACACCTATCGTAAATCATATTTTTAGACAAATCATTTAAATCTAAATCTCTCTTAATAATTTCTCCTATAGTTTTTCTTGGTCTTCCTCTATTTCTAATTATTGAACTATTCTCCATCTCATCTATTCTCATAATTGGGCTTCTATAGGTCTCCTCTCGACATGACCGAACCATCTAAGTCTTGATTCTACAATCTTTTTCACAATAGGTGTGACTTCCACCTTCTTTCTAATGTATTCATTTGTAATTCGATCTCGTTTAGTGTGTCCACTTATCCAACATAACATTCTCATCTTTGCAACATTGAACTTATTCTCTTGTTGACTTTTTATTGCTCAACACTCAGTTCCATATAACATTGCAAGTCTTATAACTGTAGGGTAGAATTTACCCTTAAGTTTGAGTGGTACTCTTCTATCACAAATAACACCCAAAGCACTCCTCCACTTCATCCACCCCGCTTGAATCCTATGTGTTACGTCTTCTTCTATTTTCCCGTTATGTTGTATGACAGATCCAAGATATTTAAATTGTGTAACTTATGGTATAATATGTTCTCCAATTTTCACTTCTGCGCTAGAAGTGGTGTGTCTTTTACTAAACTTACACTCCATATATTACGTTTTACTTCTACTTAAACGAAATCCATGAGTTTCCAAAGCTAATCTCCACCTCTCCAACTTCTCATTCATTTCCACTCTTGATTCTCCAACTAAGACAATATCGTCTGCAAAAAGTATACACCGTGGCACTGGCTCTTGGATATGTTCAATAAACACATCCAATATTAGAGTAAAAAGATAAGGGTTCAGAGTTGACCCTTAATGTAGACCAATAGTTATCGAAAAATCTTCTGTAGGTCCACCTTTTGTTACTACCCTAATTGTAGCCTCATCATATATATCTTGTATTGCTCGAATATAAGCTATACGAACTCTTTTTTTCTCCAGAGTCTTCCATAGAACCTCTCTTGGTACTTTATTATATGCTTTTTCCAAATCGATAAACACCATGTGTAAATCTCTTTAATTCTCTCGATATCGCTCCATTAATCTTCACAACAAAAATATTGTTTTCATAGTTGACCTTCCTAGCATAAAACCAAATTGATTCTCCATAACTTGAGTCTCTTTTCTTAATCGTTGCTCAATTACTCTTTCCCATAATTTTATAGTGTAGCTCATGAGCTTAATTCCTCTATAATTTGCATAATTTTGAATGTCCTCCTTACTCTTATAAATAGGAATTAAAGAACTTCTCCTCCACTCATATGACATTTTCTTAGATCTCATAATTTCATTAAATAACTTTATAAGCTAACTTATATCTTTTACTCCTAAACTCTTCCATACTTCAATAGGTATATTATCTGGTCCAACTGTTCTGCCACTTTTCATTCGCTTTAATGCTTCTTTTACCTCTGTCTCACAAATCTTACGATAAAAGGTATAATTTTGTTCCTCTTCTCTAGTGTCTAATCTATCCGATTGCAATGAAATCTCGTAGCCTTCATTAAAAAGCCTATGAAAATAACTCTTCCACCGTTCTTTGATATCTCGTTCTGTGACCAAGACTTTCCCTTCTTCATCCTTAATATATTTTACTTGGTCCACATCTCTTGTCTTTCTTTTCCTACTTTTAGCTAACTTGTAAATATTTCTTTCTCCAACTTTAGTACCTAAAGATTGATATAACCCATCGAATGCCCTCGTTCTCACTTCGCTTACTGCCTTCTTAGTGTCTTTCTTAGCTACTTTATATTTCTCCCAATTTTCATTACTCTTACATAATGACTACACTTTATAACACTCCTTCTTCACTTTAACCTTATCTTGCACGCGTGCATCCCACTACCAGGATTCTTTATGTCTAGGTCCAAAACCTTTTGATTCACCTAATATTCCTTTGCCACTTTCCTAATCTCTTTAGCCATTCCATTCCACATATTGTTAGCACTTTCTTGTATTTCCCAAAGTCCTTCCTCCACAATCCGTCTCTGCACATTCTTTTTTTATCCCCCTTTAGTTGCCACCACTTAGTTCTTAACACCCTATTTTCGTCTTTGCTTTTTACTCTCCTCATAACTCGTACATCCATAACCAAAACTCTATGTTGAGTAGTTAAATTCTTTTCAGGTATAACTTTACAATTCGTGCAAAGTTTTCTATCTGATTTCCTTATAAGAAAGAAATCAATTTGAAAACATACCTTTCTACTTTTGTACGTGATAAGATGTTCCTCACGCTTTCTAAAATAAGTGTTAGCTAATATGAGATCAAACATCAATAAAAAGTCTAGAATAGTTTTACCCTCGGCCCCTATGCCATGTCTTCCATGAGCACCCTCATAACCTAAAGATACACTTCCCACATGACCATTTAGATCTCCTCCTAGAAAAATCTTTTTTTCTAATGGTATTTCTTGAACTAAATATTCTAAATCCTCTAAAAATTTTACTTTGTGATATTTTTCTAATCCTACTTGTGGTGCATAGGCGCTAATAACATTAAAGATTTCCTTTTCCACTACTAACTTTAATGCAATGATTCTATCTCCTAACCTTTTTACATCCACTATAACATTTTTCCAAACTAAGAGGAGTGTTATTGATAGGAATTAGATGGGAAAAGGCATTGATGATTTTCAGTACTTCTTTCTTTTCCCTGATGATTTTTCTTTTCCCTGTGGCTGTTCTATATTTATGAATTTCCTCTCTGATTGACTTCTTCTTTTCTATTGAGTGAGATGTGCTACACCCAGTGTTTCTGAAGTTGAGCTCAATAATACGGAAATCTTTTCAGCTAATCCATTATTTGCCTTATCTATTGTGTTATTGCAGGGCAACCATTCCAGGCTTCTCGTTACCATTTTAATGATTGTTTTATTGAATGTTTTGGGTTGGATTAAATTTGGTACTTCATTCCTCTAATTTGCTCTGCCCGTGGTTCTAAGGTTTTAACTAATTATGCATGGTCTATTTATTGTGCTTAGTTAAAGTTTGAATAAATTGTGGTTACCTTACTGTGCACCATCCATGGTTGAGAATTGTCTGATGAATCCATAGCTTGTTTGGTTGCATGACTTGGTATGAATTGATGAATATTCTGTTTGTTGGTTTGATCAAGTTTGGGTAAAATTATGTTGTTGCTGTATGTTCGATTGCATTATTGGCATGATTGCTGTCCACTGTAACTTGCTGAATTGAGACAGCCCCGTTAATATTCTTTTTGTTGATTCAATCAAGTTTGGGTCAATGTTGTTGTTCGCTGTATGTTTGATTGCATTATGGCGTGATTGCTCAACTGCATTTTTCATTCATAATAACTTGTTAAATTGAGGAAGCCAGCTTACTTATGATGTTTGGTCATCCATGACAGTTAGATGGTTTATTTACGTTGGGGGAATGCTCATTTATCATGAATTTGAATCTCTTGAGCCAAATTTTGGATGAAGGTCTTAGTGAGCTTTGATACATGATTGGAAGTGAATAAATTAGCACATCCATGGGGCATATACAATGGCCGCAATATTGAAACAGCATTGACTTCACTTTTAGACAAGTGTGCGATGTGCATTTTTTATTTTAACCTTTGGATTAAATATTGAGTTTACCATGGGCCCCACACTCATTTTCTCCCCTGTTTTCTTCTCCTTAACTCGTTTTATCCCTATCCAAATGGGGGAAATGTGACCCCTCCCCCTTGATTTTCTGTCCCCCTCGTTTTCTCCTCATCCAAACATAAGCTTAATAATGTTGGTAAGGTGTACATTGTTGCTTGTTCCTTCATGGAGTTAGGGAGTTATGCTCGAGAATTAATTTTGCAAGATGTTAGGTTTGAGCCTTCACTTCATATTTTGTGCATTTTGGAGAAAAGTGTTGCCAGTGTAGCTTTTATGTCTTGTTTTATTTTATTTTATTTTATTTTAATATTATGCATGCATCTTCACGCACATACTTTAGCTTGTTGTTTTAAATTTAGTTTTGAGGATTGTTAGGTGTGTTAAATTATTTTTCTTCAAAGTAAAAAATACACCAAAAGAATTATTGCTTTTAAAAAATCCAAAAAAAAAGAAAAAAAATGAAGAGAGCAAGAAGTAAGATTAACTTAGTTTTCATAAATTAAAATACACTCACCAATATCTATAAAAAAAAACACTCACCAATTATCAAATTTGTTTTGTTTATGAAATTAAATTTATTTTTTTTCTTTTTTTTGGCAAAAATAATTAAAAGATACTAGCCTATTAACATGATTTTTACCCCTTTTTCAAACGAGCTTTGATCTTTTTACCAACTATGTAGATTTTAGGTCACATTCTTAGATTAAGTATTGTAAATATCTTTTTTTTTTTAATTTCTGGGAACATTTTATTTTATGTTATCTTTTTGCTTTTGTAAATATATCTTTTTTATTTTTTATTTTTTTCACCTTTTGTAAAACCTTGTCTTATTTTATTTTTTCTTTTTTTCTTCTCTTCTTTTGTCTTTCACTTGTTTTTGTTAGGATAATAGAAATAGAATTAAGGTTATACTTATTTTGCAAAATTTACCTAAAGTAAGTGTATGGGTATTATGGGGTGCTTAATATTTTTATCATAGCATAATTAACTTCTTGCAAACTAACTTTTTGTTTTCTTAAAAAAAAGTTTTTTTTTAGTTTTTATTTTCAATTAAAATTTTAGTGGTGATTTCAAATAAATTGGCTTTTGAAAATCAATTTATTTTTTCTTTTCTTTTTAGCCATTTGCATTATCCTCCACTCCCAACGGGTTATTAGGTGTGACATTACTCAATCTATTTTATATAAATTTATTGTCATATGTAAATGTTTTATCTAATTTTTATATTTTTAAATATTTATATGTATTTTAACTATTATTTTATAATATATATATATATATATTTAATTATAAAATATTACATGTATTTATACTTTAAAAATAATTTGACCCTAATTTAACTATAATTGGATTATTAAATCATAAACTACTCTTTATATCATTCAATAACCAATTAGATTCTTAAAAAATTATTAATTGAAAAACTTAATAATAAACGTTTAAAGAAGGACTCCCAACTCTAATAATTCTATTTTAGCCTGTTCAATGAGGAAGAAAGAGTGAGCGAAAAAGAGATGAAAAAGAAAAATTGAGAAGACATTTTAATTTTAATTTTATAATAATTATTTAATATTCTGTAATAATAATTATTTAATTATTAAAAATAAAAATATTATAAATATTTTTTATTTACGAAGTTATATTTTTTTATATTTAATTTTTTACATACTAGACTACCTCTAAAAAATAGTTTAAGACTCTTTGTTTAAATGACGCAATTTTTATACCAGTCTTGATACACGTGAACCTAATTTTTTATCCTATTCTATTTTTTAAAATTGTATCTCTTTTGTGGGAAAAAAGAAGAAATCTCAAAATCAATATAATCTATTTTATATATTATATAAAATTATAAAAAGTTTACTATTTTAAATGTTTTATCATATAAATTTCACTTTTTTATTTTTAAAATAAATAATATTGAATCCGGGACATCAACACGAAATACGATACTAGTTTAGCAAATAATTGAAGCAAAATCTGAGGTGTTAGAGGGAACGTCCTTGGTAGTCTACCGTACATACAAGTTTGCTAAAGTGGGATTATCGTTCCTTTGAACCAGTAGAGCTGGCCCGAATTTCTTATCATAACGGTGTTTTGCCCTCTGAAATTGAAAGAAGCCCCAACCCCGACCCAGCCCGCAATCCTCTCCTCACTCTCAAAACACTCAAATTTATCACTTGTTTTTCTTTGCTCTTTCGAAAACTGAACCAGAAATAAGGCTTTTGAGCTGGAAGATATTTACACTTTATCTCTGGGACAAAAGGCATAAACTTTTCATTTGAATTTTGCTTTAACCTTTGATTAGCTAGTTTAGATTCAATGTCATCCGCCATGGGTTTTTGCTGTTCATAGCTTGTGATTGTACTGGGCTGTCCTAGGGAATTGCAGTTCAGTTGTTTGATAAAATGCCTACGTGGGATGGGACTGTTTTTGGCTCCTTTCAGCAACCACTAATGTTTGTGAAAATGGGTGCCTAGCAATATGTTATCTTTAATTTGGCAATTTGAATTTTCCCTATTTGTGCATTTGTTTTACATTGGTTGCTAAGCAGCGTATTGTTGTGGGTTTAAGGATAGTGACTTACTGAAGAATACTACAGCAGTTCGTTTGTACTTTTTAAAGACTATTGTTTGTTTTGATATTTTTGTTTCAATTATATTTTATGAACAGGTTTGAGCTTTTTGGTTTATTGAGGAATTCTATCCATAAGGAGGTGTACAATGACGAAGCCTGTTTCATTTAACATCGTCTGAGATATTGAGTCAGCTTAGTTTAAAGATAAACAGCAGTATGATGCTTATTAAATGTGGGAATTCAATTTCTTGTCCGACTCTCTCATCAGTAGTGTATCAGGTAATGGCCTTTGCTGCTTGATCTGATATTCTTGTTGTTCAGCAAAATCATTTTTTCATATAATGCATTTGATAGAGTGTGGACACTGGAATGATGCTTCAGACAAAGACAGATATTGGAGCTCTACTGTTGGGTTATAAACTCTCAAAACGCAGGATATCTCTCTCACACAAGGTTACAGTTTTGACCATCGAGGAAAAGACAGGAGAGAATAAATACTCCTTTTATTAGCATTTTGACTTCATTTTGTTTTGAAATATTCTGACTATACTTGTTTTAATTGCAGAAAAATTCTATCAACAGTGCATTGGCAACTTTTATCCAATCATCTCTTAGCCATAAGGGAAGAGCACTAGGTTGTCCCAGAGAAGTGGAGAAGTAAGTTATTCCATTTTCCTCATCAGTTGCTACGTACTTCTGTTTCCCATTTTCTGTTTACCATATACTTCATGCTTCATTGTCTGATTCTAAAATGTGTGACAAGCTGTATAGCTCAACTAGGGTGTATCCCAAGTCTTGAATCTCGTTTTTCCATAATGTCTTTATTCACTTGGAATGCAGAAAAGGGAAAGAACGAGTTGGAAAGAAAGAGCACCACCTGTGGCGAAGAAGAGATTCAGCTAAAGCTGGGCAAAAGGCACTCAGTCTTGTCAGACTTGTATGCTTATCTAGCCTGTTCATTTGGTTTATAATATTAGATTTGGCCTACTAAAGATGAACAATATTTTGTATTAATTTAGGTAATAAATAAAAACGCAAAAGAATCAACTGAACAGGGGGAGAAAAAAAAATTCTGATTTTTTTGTATAGTTCAATTTTTCGTGCATTGTTAATCTGGAAATGGCAGGTGTCTGAACTCCCTAATGAAAAAGAGGCTGTTTATGGCGCATTGGACAAATGGACGGCTTGGGAGATAGAGTTCCCATTGATTGCAGTGGCTAAGGCTCTAAAAATCTTAAGGAAAAGGGGTCAATGGGTTCGGGTAATTCAAGTATGACCACAGTATCATGCCTTATTCTAAAGAATTCTTCTTGTATATCTCACTTACATGTTCATAGTCTTTATAAATTTTGAGTGAAAATGAGACAAACAAATGATAGGGTTCACACCTTACCACTCCATCCACTTGGACCATCGCCTCCATACTTGTCCTTGTTGAAACAAGTCTGATACCAGAGTTGGGGCTTGGCGAGTTGCAGGGAAATCTTTGTTGGGTTTTCTCAGTAAACTTTGTGAGCACTTGAGACTTAACATCATCTCTTGATTCAAAACATTAAAATATTCATTAAAATATTAGATCTATATGTTCTTTTTACTTATATACTCTCCTCTAGTACAATTTTATCTAATGAAACTTCTTCCCACTTTCATTTACACTTGAACCCAACATATCTCTGGTCTCCTGCCTGAAATTGTTTCATCTGGGAATGAATAAAAGCTTATTGGTAAGTCATTAGATAATTGAATAGGATAAAGAAAGCTGAAATTACTTAACTGGATGATGGTTCAGATTTAGGATTTGGGATGAGATCATATATAAATATTGATTAGTTTTTGTCTCGTCAAAATGTGATTCTGGTGTAGCTTTTGATTAAATGAATTGTCTACATATCGTTATTCTTCAATTGAGAATATGATCTAGTATGTATTCATGTAGTGACCTATAGATCCAAATCTTAAATATGTTTTGTATATTAATATACATATACTTTTAAGTATTTCTTTTTTCTTCATAATAATGTCTTCTCCATCACCATTAATGACATGTAGTTATGTACTAGTCCTTCTTAAGGATGTCATTAGTATACGTATGAATGAAGATGAACTTATGGTATTAGTGAATGGTATTTCTTTCGCTCAATGGGCCTGATGATATGTTGTCTATGTCAATACTTACTTTTGTTTACTCGTGGGAATGGAAAGTAATCTTTACTGGTTACTGATTCTCAATACTACTCAGGTGGCAAAGTGGATGTTAAGCAGAGGTCAAGGAGCAACGATGGGAACTTATGACACTCTTCTACGGGCATTTGATGTAGAACGGAGGGTCGAGGAGGCAGAATCATTGTGGAACATGATTGTACATGCCCATACACGCTCTGTCTCGAAGAAATTGTTTTCGAGAATGATTGCGTTGTATGATCATCATAATATGCCCGATAAGATAGTAGAGGTGTCATTAATCTCACCCCACCTAAGCATGAATATTTTCAGCAGTTATCAAATTTAACTTTTACTTGTATCAGACTGAACATAATGAGTCTTATCGCGTTTTCGCCTCTAAGTTCAGGTATTTGCAGACATGGAGGAGTTGCGTGTGAAACCCGATGAAGATACAGTCCGGAGGGTGGCACGAGCCTTTGGAAATCTAGGCCAAGAAGAGAAGAAGAAATTGGTTATAAAAAGATATGGGCTTAAGTGGAAGTATATTCACTTCAATGGTGAGCGTGTTAGAGTGAGAACAGAAGCATGGGATGAAGATGATGAATCAAGCAACTGAAATGGGATTGTATTTCAACGAGGACACAATCGGAGCTGGGATCCGAGATACCTAGAAATGTAAGATTCTAGTTTATGTATATTAGGGATGCAATGAGTTTGTATATTTTGGGTATCCGGCGGTATCCGCCTGAACAAATTTTCAAATTTTGAATAGGTGTGGATAGCAAAAATTGATATTGGATCAACTAATGGTCGGATTTGAATTTAACTTTCAAATACCTGATATCTGTCTGAAATCAATGAGCAAATATGGTACTCAACACCCAAATTTGTATACTCGTATATTACACATTATATCTAGGCTAATTATATATAATTATACATAGAAAAAATTCTATTATATACTTCAAACTCTTTTTACTATCTATTTATTTGTTGGATTAATGTTTTTTATACATTGTTTAAAGTAATGAGTCATTACAAACTTTAAATATACGTTTCAATTTATATTATAAAAGATAAATATAAGTATTAAATAGCTTGGATACCCATTTTCCCTTAATACTCTTTATAAGATATTTGGACATTTTGGGTACTTGATAAATTTCAGATATTGGGTATTTTGGGTGTGGGTATTTAGAATGTAAAATTTAATTAGATTCAAATAGCGTTCAAATATTGAATATATAATTTGAATTCGAATATGGGTATCTGAAAATTGAACGGGTGGCCTCCCATTGCCGTTCATGTGTACATGTGAAAATTCATTAAATTGTTCTATATAAGTTGATGAACGGCACAGATTTCGTAAGGCGCTGCTGATGTCAAATGTGAATATGGAAAATGATTAATTAAAGGAGCGAATTTGAACAGAGTAGGGTGTCTTGCAACTTAGACTTGGATCATTTGAAACTTGCTTCAACTGAAGTAAAAAGAGAAAAAGAGGCGAGCTCTAGCTCTGGCAAGTGGGTCTCACATAAAGTGGGGTCCACCTCTTTCTATCTTTTTTTTTTTCACCATTATTTCAGCTAATGTGAATTTTAAAAGATCTACTCATTATAACTTATAAAAAATAATTCTTGTATACACTATAAAGTTTATAGGATAAAGAAATTAGCTGTTAAATTCATAATTTTATCAAACTTATGAGTATCAAAAATTAAGAAAATTAAAGTAATTATAAATAAACATGTCAATATTTTTGATAGGTAAATTTTATTGATAAGTGCTTGAAATATTTATATATCTACTTATAACTTATTGACCTTTTTTGTTTTTTTCGGTTGTAAATAACTCATGCCTTACAACCCTGTCCCATGTTTTAGGCTAGAAAACATGCTTCTCATTAATGTGCTTTTAGATTCAAAGTTCAGAAACGCCTTTTAGATATAAGTTTTTTATGTCCTATTCAATATTCACCAATAATGAGCAAAGAAAGGCTCAGCCATTTTCAAAGCATAAATGCACAGTCCTCTTAATTAATATCACAGAGAGAACAAAAGAAAGTATGAGGAAGCAAACAATGATGTCATTATATTGTGTTGATCCTGAAAAACAGAACAAACCAATCCCCAAAACATGAATATTTCCCAAATCTTAGTCCTATGATCCTGCCGTCCCTTCTAAAGCCCAATGTCCTTTGTGTTTCCTGTCTCTCCTCTATGCTTCTGTCATTTGACTTTTGTATAATTCAAGAAAAATGTAAAAAAAAAAAAGGCACTAAAACAATAATAATCTCAGAAACATTATTGAAAAGATACAGCAACTGTGCTTCTAACAACGTGATTCTTGTAAGTCCAAGCATACCACCCAAAATAGTACTGATCATCTGGGGCATTTTTTGCAGGTACTTGACCTCTTTTTGCCATCACTGTGATGGTGAAGTTCTTTTTCTGTCCAACATGATCAAATTCCAGAACATTCGGAGAGGCTAAGATGGTGTATTCCTTTGGTGGCTTAGCAAGGAACTTGTAGACACTCTTGGGGCTACCAACGTTTGTGACTGTCCTCTTAACTGTCTTTTTGGTGCCACTGAGTCTGTGGATTTGGATGGATGGATAGTTGAGGTTGTTTGGTTCAGGTAATGGTTTTGGACAGTCATATGTAACTTTTAAACCTTGGGCTTCTCCAAGGCTACATGTGTGAAGAATGTAGTCTGTGTAGGAAGAATCATAAATTAGCCCAGGATCTGATGCTTTTATAGGTTGGAAGTGACCAGCACCATATGCAAAAGGAGTTGCAGGTTTTCCTGTTTCATCTTTCAATGGCTTTCCCATGTTGTCAGTTGTGCTAGCTGCAGTAAAAAAAGTATTTAATTGGTAATTACATGTGAGATATTTGCACTTAGTGCTGTAAATAATACTCTAGTGTAGTTATTACTAGAGGCTCAAAATGAAGGTTGTTTTGCAGGATAGCAACGAAGGAAGGGTCAATTGACCTATGAAACATGATGATTTTGAAAAAACAAGTCAAGCTTCTGTCTAACATATACAAGAATGGGCATAATTAAGGTCCAGTGATTCTAGTTATGATAATAATATCATTTTAAGGCATGGGCTCGACTTAATAACTTAGACATTGTTTACAATTTAAAGTACAAGTCTAGACTTAATTGTACTCTCAATCTTGAAATCTAAATCTAATTCAATTCAACCCTGTTTAATACAATTTTAAAAAGGTTTAATAAAACGGAAACAACTTATTATTTAAACCTATCTTAAAAACATTTGACAAAACAATAGATAATTTAAAATTTTAAACCATCTATAAAAACTGATCTGGTTTTGTTTCGATTCTTGGTCTAGAGTATAAAATCCAAGTCCAAATTAAATAGGGCTAAATTCAAAGAGTTTGATGAATTAAGTGTTAAATATCCAACTCTGTTCATGTTAGATACAATATGACCCATTAAAATGCACATTACCATTTCCAATTTGACATTGAAGTTAGCTACCTGTGGTGATGAGGGCAGATCTTATAGCAGCAGTGCTCCAAGTAGGATGTATGGCTTTGAGAAGAACAGCAGCAGCAGTAACATGAGGGCAAGACATGGAAGTCCCAGAAAATATATTATACTTCACTACTCTATAGTCATGATATGACATTCTTGTAGGTCCATCAGCATCTGTCCAAGCTGCCAATATGTCTACTCCTGGTGCTGTGATGTCTGGCTGCAATTCAACCCAACACCACCAACTTTTAAACCACAATACATACCAACTATTAAAATTATGATAAACCTATTTACAATAACCAGTTTGAGTTTATAAATAAAGAAGCCATTTATATAATATTAGAAAATTTATTATATCCTTGTCACTATCAATTGTCTTAATTAAATGAAGTTTCAGATTAAAGTATTTTTTCATTTTCAATTACATCTCATAGTTCAGATCTTCTAAATTTCCTTTTTTGTAAAATTTTTGTGAATTTTGGAGAGAGAAGAGAAAAACGAATGAGTGAACGAAAAGAGAGAAAATAGGTCTCATACACATTTTTATTCTTTTGTGTCACTCTCTACAAAAATTTATAAAAAGAATTTTTAGAAGATCCAAATTCTATTTTGTGCCTAAAAGTTTTTTTGTTAAAAAGGATGTGTTAAAGATTTGAAAAAAGAAAAATCACAAGTCTCTAATGAGACATAGATTCTTTATAGTAATATTTTATGCATTTAAAAGAGAAAGTGGCATAAAGAAATAAAAGCGTGAATGTATACAGAATTCATTTTTTCTATTTCCCTTCACTTTACCTTTTTTTTTTAAATCCAAATACATGCCATGTATTTACTTGTTAAATGCAAAGCATCCATGAAGTAATAATTGACAAAATATCATATGTCCAACTAATTTGTTGCCTCTAATCTTCATATACTTTATCTAGACTTCAAAAAACTTTGGGAAGACGAAATGTTAAAAATTACAAAACAAACTATCCATACCTTATTTTGAGTTTTCGGGTGAAAATGTTTGTGACTTTCTTGTTATATGTTCAAATTGGACAAACAAATTGCAAGATAATAATATATCATAGAAAATTACCTTAAGAACAAAAGGGTCAATAACATTAGGACCCCTGCTAGAGAAGGAGGCCATAAAGGGTGCTGGTTTAGAATTCAACACAGTTATTCCAGGAAGAATAATTGCCTTTGGATTAGGGCATGAATGCACATATTCAAGAAGCTTCAAGGCATTTTCATAGGACACCCCAGTGGCTGCAATAAAATGAACATCACATGGTACATCGTTTCCAAACCTTTCAGTGTTTCCAAGAATAAACCCAACACCACCAGCTCTTTTAACCTCCAAGCCTTTTGCTAATCTTCGTCCTTTCCCTCTCATGCATAACACTATCTTCCCTTTAACCTTGTTAGGTTCAAGAGAACCGTCCAGGCAATACCTGCATTGATTCATTATACTTTTAAGCTATAATTAGTTAACTAATTAGTCATAAGAAGAGGTCAAAATCTAATTTAATTAGTATTGAAAATAATTAATCACCCTGAATCTAGTTTAGACACACTTGAATTTTCAACGTCTCCTGCGAATACCAACTGGTGGAAGTTGTGCTCTATTTGCATTGGAGTGATTGATCGTCCCTATATTAAAGCAAAATAAAAGGTTATTGATCAAACAAGAATTTACACTCAGCATTGTTACTATGTAGTACTCTGTAAACTCTACACACACACACACACATCAATGTTATTGATTTTGTGTGGAAAATCATTAATTTAATTTATTTTAAATTTTAAAAGAATGATTATTTTATATTGATTAAGTACATATTTTATATCTATTATATAAATATAAGGTATTGTAGAAAAATAGGTATAATATTTACTTTTTTTTTGGTAATGAAGAGAAGTATAATTTTTATAAATAAAAAGGAAGATTATGTAATTTAAATATATCTTAAAAAAAGTATATTTTACCCTTTTTTTTTTATATAAATCCAACTTGTTTTCATTGGGTTCTTCCTTTGAAAAGCAACTGTTTTGGGCCTAATCCAACACAAGTTTTTTTCAAAATGTAATTGACATGGGGTGGACCTGAATAAAAATATTCTAGCCAGAGTCCAAGTGACATTTTGAACAACAAATATTTAAAAATTTTCTTTTTTTTTTTAAAAGTAAAAATTTTTGAACATTTAACATGATATACTTACATGATATTGCCGCGTTAATATAAATTAAATTAAATTTAAATTCAATTTTCAATTGTCTTTATAGTTTAGAAGTTTATAATTAAATCTATACAATTTTTGAAATTTTAAATTTAGTTTCTTTTATGAAAATTTAGCACATATATTGTCAAATTTTGTTGATATAACTAATCATATATTATTTTTACATTTTAAATCTACATAATTTATGTTAATAAGAAATAATAAACGTAAATGATAAGATAAAATTCACTGTGTATCTAGCATGTAATGTTACACATGCTACTTACGTTAAGTGATTGGACTGAATTATCATAAATCATACGTATTAAAGCTAAGACAGCACATTGTTAGTCATATTTAACAACCCAAACAAAAAAAAAATTCTTAAAACCAAAAAAGATGAAATAAATATATACCTCAATTCTTGTGGCATTATGGAGCAAAATTGGAGCAAGAAAGATCCGGTCCACAGTGCTAGCACCAACGGTAATAACCCAAGGAGCAGGGTTCGACAAAGTCCGACCCAAAGGCCCAGAGTTCCCCGCACTACAGACCATCACAACGTTCTTCCTCGTAGCCTCCAATGCTCCTCTCGCAATCACATCGTCTCTGTAAGAGATCGGGTTCTGGAACCCAATCGAAACGCTCAGAACATCAACCCCATCTTCAATGGCGTCGTCTATGGCTTTCAACATGTCTACGTCTATACACACGTTTCCAAGGTCTTTGGATTGGCCTTTGATTGGCCAGCACGCTTTGTATATGGCAAGGCGAGCCAAGGGGGCCCCGCCAGAGGCCGTGCCGTTGGCGAAGCCTCCGATGGCCGAGGCACTAGGGACTGTCCGGCCGGCGACTATGGACGCTGTGTGGGTTCCGTGGCCATCTTTGTCCCGGGCTGATTTGTAGTCTTCTTGCTCGTTTAAAGGGCCATATACTGTTTCATAGCTTGCAGGTAGTACCGAGCTCCGATGATCTTCCTGCAAAGAATTGAAGAAGTTGTGCATTAAAAAAGAAAATGTTGGTTTTTTCCTTTGATTTAATGTAGTTGTTGCTTTTGACATGCAATGGTGGTATCTTACATGAAGAAAGCTATCCCTTGTCTGTGTTTTTAGCATGCAATCAATGCTACAAAAACATAGCCACGTATGATACAGAGAGAAGTTACATTTTTCTTTATTTTTTGCTTTTTTTTTCGTATTTCATGGTGTCTAGACCAATTTACGAGTATTTTAATTAATCATTTTTTGTGTTTCGAATTCGATGAAAAGCAGATTATCAATTACAGGATAAAGAAACGTTACATTTGTCTTTGTTTGCACTAAGATGTATCAAGTATCATTTCATTCTTAGTGTAAGATTGGATTGAAGAGAACGAAGAAAGAAAAAAAAAAAGGAAATTTTTTATACAAAGTACATTATTTAATTTAAATTTAAATAATTATTTTCTTTCTCACTTATGATCCATCCAAATATATTCTAATAAGAAGAAAAGTTAGATATTTAAATTTAAATTAAGAAGAAATATTAATTTTGATTAAAATGTCTGACCACTTAGTTTACTTCAAACATAAATAATTTTAATTAATTTAAAAAATACATATTATAAAAGACTCATAATTAAATAATTTGATTGATATTTTTAAAAGGAAATGGAATCTAGGATGCTATATTTTTGGAGATTTAAAGGTAATATTGGGAAACATCATTTAAGTGATCTCACAATAATTACAGGCTAAAATATGATATGCCATAGGCCCATATTTCAAATGGCATAAATCTCAACATCATCACCAAGAACTGCGCTAATTACCTATATCCTTGACTTAAATATGAGAGCTTTCTGTTTTCATCAGTCACACATTCCAATGGAGAAAAAGGAGTTGTCCTCTAGTTTAAATGTATATGGCACTCTCTCTCTCTCTCGTGCATTGATCAGAGAGATTCACTCTTTCAGAGGCTCAAGATTAACAAGTTCACAGATCACAGTATGGAGCTCCTTCAATAATTGGAGCTAGGTTGGTGTCCATCTATGTTTAGTTTTCTCCCCCCATCTCAAGGTAGAGTTAACTTTTTCAACGTAAATAAGCTAAACTAATTATAAATACATATATATATAACATGTTTAATGTGTGTTTATATATATGTTTATAATTATCTTTATTTATTTATTTTTAATAAATCAACTCTGTAAAAAAGATTTCTCTATATAAACAATGCGAACATGGCCCAGAAAAAAGATATTAGTAAGGATAAAATAATGGATAAAGACATAGGCTTCACTAACAAACGTAGAGGTCAGTGGAATACGGTAGCAGCTCACAAGATGAGAATTGAAAGAAGCCAAAAATAATTTAAGTCAAAAGGACAAGAAAGAAATCATGTAGACGAATAAGCCAGAGACACTCTTGGAATTTAACCCCACATGCCTCTCAAAAGCTGGCACTGAAAATGCCTTCTTTGACCTTATCATTTTGTCCAATATCTCATCCCAGAAAAAGGTGATAAGAGGTAGAAAGAAAATGGAACAGTCCAATGGAAAGAAATCACCTTGTTACATGTCATATATATAATCCTTTGCATCCGCTTTCTTCTGGAACTCTTTTCAAAGCAATTTCTCATGGATCATTTACCTTGTCTATATAATTAAAAATTATCCATAGTTACGTTTATTTGATGTATGTCAACAGTACGAGTAAAATTCTAAATGCAGATCAATGTGCTATTAAGACTGTTAGGAGATTGAAACTTAGCTTGAACTAAAAATCCAATGATACCCCTTATTGCAATAACCCAAAAAAGTTTGTTTGAAGTCTCACAGCATTTATAGGCCTAAAAAATGATCATGAGTTTGATTACGAACTTGATTTCTCCTCGTTTAGAAAAAAAAAAATTAATTCCATCATCAGGTCTAAACTCCTCTTTCCCACAAAAAATAATAGCTGCCTTGACATGTAAGGTAATAGATTATTCTTTGCACATCTTCCTCATATATGCAAGTAGATTAAGTTCCTTTTGGTATTCCTTTATTTAATTATATATAACATCTGAAAATGACACACACATAAATAAGTTATGCAAGAGAGTGAAACACTTCGCAACTTTTGCTTTAGTAATATTTAAGCCACTATATTTTGTCCTGTGAAATTTATATACATAAAAAAGAAACTACTAATTTATGGCATGATTAAGGAAAGAACCTCTATTCAAAGGTTCTAAAGCTCAATGGAGAAAAAACTTTGGTTTCAAAAAGCAATTGTCTTGTCATCATTATAAAGTCCCACAAGAAAGAGAAGGAATTCAAATTAGATAAAATATTTAATTAAAGCTTTAATTCAGACATTATGTAATGATGTATTTGAAAAGCTGCTAGAAGTACCCTTCAAGAAATCCGTGAAAAGTGGTAATAAGCTGTTCTTGAAGCTTATATATATATATATATATAATTATCTCATCAATATTGAAAAGAAGTAAAAAGAAACTGTAAATTTAATCAGTTTTTGTCTATAAAAGAAAATTTCTGCCTTAAACTGGGTCCTACCCAACATGAAAATTTTTGCTCCAAGGGTAAATTAAGAGCACAAATTCCTCACTTGTTGCTGTCAAAACAGTGAAACACCCAAAATCTATTTCATATCTGACACATACTGACTCACGTGTATGACTAAAACGTCCATATAACCTCAAAATGAAGAAAACAGCCAAAGAACCAAATGAAAAAAAAAAACCAAGTCATGAGAGAGAAGAAATTATAAGTCACCTATTACACTGAGAAGAAGGGAAAGCAGTTCCATTCTGGCAGATTCCTTTCCATCTTTGTGGAACAGGCCCTATCCCTTCATCACTGAAGCTCTTTGATTCTGGCCACACACCTGAAGGTATAAAAACACTCTTATCTCATGCATATTTTGGGCAGATAATGCCAAGCTTAATCACTCTAAAATCAAAATTAACAGTAGTCAAAATTAAAATAAACTGAGAACTGTTATTGCAAACATAAAGGGTGGTGATTTTCCCCCTCTCTAGATCTCTCTCTCTCTATATACATATATATGTATGTGTGTATATATATAGATCTCATGTGAAGAAGCGATATTATGGGTTTTGACGTGTATGCAGGCGGGGTAAAAACATGAAAATGAAGATATTTTTGTTCACAATCAAAAAATTTACCACTATCGATCATTCCAACTATGACATCTTCTCCATATTTTGCTTTTGATAGCAAGTCTCCTCCTTTTTTCTGGTTCGGTTCTACTTTCCAAGGATTTAATGGCTCCTCTAACCCCGCAAACTTCCATGACCTTGTGGTATGTAAAGAGTACTTCCCCGGTTGGCTTTTATGCACAGAGACCACTCCCTCCATTTCTGTTCAAGTTTCATCATTTCTTCATATTTCAGATACAACAGAGTTATAACAAAGAAGACACTCCTGAGACTAAAATCTTGCATATGCCTAGTCGAATAACCAAAACAAAGGAATAAAAGCAAACCCATTACTTATTGGAGAATCAATTAATTAGTGTACCTGATAGTCTATTGGCTTCTTCTGGGGCAAGCACTGCAGAAAAGCCATTCAGAGTATGTTTGTAACTGTAGAGAAGGGAAGCTTGGGCTTCTTCTTTAGTTTCTTTAACTGATAGCAGATAGGAGTGATGGGTATTTTCTATATTGTGCAGTGCTCTATCTCCATTGCGGTATCCGATGTCAACTATGTAAATCTGTGATATAAATGATGTCTCAGTAAAATGAGAAGGCACATAGAAACCCAGAGATATAAAGTAAAACTACGACGAAGAAGAAGATAAAAAGTGAAAAACCTGGTTCTTTTTGGTGCTTGAGGCTAAGGGAAGAACAAAGAGGAGGAGGAGAGAACTAACGGAAATACTGTTCTTCGTTGCCATTTGTGTAGCGGAAATGCGCATAAAACTCAATTTGATAATAGAATTTATGTTTATAGAGGTTATAGTAGCGTTTCTAGAGTAGGGACATGAATGCATGTTTGCTGTCTGATTTTCTCTTTTGGATGGGTTTTCCGTTTTCATACTGTTGTTATAATGCGTGATTGTAAAGAAATAGTAACAAATGCATTTTTTTTTTGGTGAAACTAATTTGCCTTGTAATTACAACATTATGTTTGGTTTCCTTATATTCTGTTTTTATTTTTGTGGAAGATAAACATGACTGAAAATGTCTTTAGCAAAGTTTTAAAAAAGTAATTTTTAAAATAAATTAAAAAAAGAAAATATCTAAAAACCATTTTTGAGCAATTTCACAAAAAAAAGGGCATGTTGATT
The DNA here is from genome assembly GCA_026724425.1 of Erythrophleum ivorense. NCBI lineage: Eukaryota > Viridiplantae > Streptophyta > Magnoliopsida > Fabales > Fabaceae > Erythrophleum > Erythrophleum ivorense. The sequence goes on from JAIUCV010000024.1 coordinate 2,349,983, forward strand.
TGATATGCAGTAGGTTCTAGAATAATTTTTAAAGAAAGTTAAAATAATCTCAGTCACAAGTATTGATTGTCAAATTCAGAAGTCATAATTTTTATGGCGATTTATGTGAAATTTATTTTTTTTTAAAAAAAATCCATTTTGTAAATAATGAAATTTATAACAAATAAATTTTAACAAATGAAAATAAAAAAAAACTGAAAATGTATATATAACACTCTTTTTTAAGAAATGAAAATAAAAATAATCATTTTTAACTAATAAAAATTTATATATAACTTACTTGAATTATAATTCAATTGTACAATTTTGATACACAAACTTTAAAACTTAACATTTTATCCCAAAAATTATGAACAAAAAAAATGAAAATATTACATATTAGTTAAAACTAACATCTAAAAATTATGTGATTGTCAAGTGATATATTAAGCAAAGAAGGAAATAAGAGAAGATGATTGAGACATAAAAAATCACATAACAAACATGTTACTTTTAAATGTTTGTTTTAACTTAAATGTAATGTTTTCACATTTTATAATAACTTAAAAAAATTAAATGTTATGTTTCAAAATTTGTTTACCAAAATTACAGTTAGACTAGTTTAAATAGGCTATATGTAAAGAATTTTGAGAATGTGTTGTTTGATGAATTCTTCACCTTTCAGTAAACCCATTGTAATAATCTTCCATTGTAATTGTAATAATCTTCCATTGTATTACAATGGAAGATTATTACAATGGATCTCCTGAAAGGTGAAGAATTCATCAAACAATATATTCTCAAAATTCTTTATATATAACCCTCCTAGACCAGTTTAATTATAAGCTTAGTAAACAAATATTTTGAGAATGTGTGGTTTGATCAAGAGTACTAAGGATGCTGAGTTTTCTTGTCTTTCTTTTTTAATATATCCCGCTATTTATCTGTGAATTTTAGACAGAAATAAATGTCAGTAGGTTAGTAGCGATATATAGTTCCGTATTATTTGTTCTCAGATTTACGAACAAAAGTTGATGAAAAAATTGTTACTTATTATTGTAATTTTTCAATCTTGAAAACTTTGATACTTTACAAAATATTTATTGGTATTATATTTCTTAAGAGAAATAACAAAATAAATATTAAAAAAAAATTATTAATTGTAGCAGATATATAAAATTAAGATATAATTAATGGGATAAAAATTTCATAGAGAGAGAGAGAGAGAGAGAGAGAGAGAGAGAGAGAGAGAGAGAGAGAGAGAGAGAGAGAGAGAGCGCTTTGTGGCCTTCCGATGTCTTTGTTCCAAAGTCATGTGTTAACATATAGATAAAATATAAGTCATTATATAAAAATGATATGTAATAAAAAAAATGAAATAATGTTTTAGTAAAACAACGCTAATACTTAATTATGGAGATTGCTAACCTTCCCTTATGTTGTGGAGGTTAGCAACTTCCACATTTGTGTTTTGAATTAAAATATCCTTAATTCCTAACTGAAAAAAAAAATATATGTATAAGAGTATTCAAATTATTCTTTTTGTAAAAATATAATTAATATAAGAGTATTTAAGTCATTTTATTATATCTAATAAATGTATAATTATAAGAAAATGACCTAAATACCGACATATATATACATATATATATCCCCTTTAATTCTATGGTAGATATGTATCCTTATCAAATTTTGGAGGTCAATTTCAAGTTTTCCGTAATTTTAGCATATATTATATGTTATTGACCAAAAACTTATATGCTTTTTTTTTCATTTGTACAATTAGGTTCTGTAATTAAAACATAATAAATGTATTATTTTTAATAATAACATGATAAATTTATAATTTTTATAAACAGGTGTATATATAATTTTTAAAACTTAATATTAGATAATTGAAATTAAAAAAAAATATCCATGTTGTAATTTTATTAAAAAATTTAACAATAAAAATATAAAAATTGTACCTAAAGTTACTGCTATCATTAAACAAATTGAAGGATGGAAGAGTTTCACAAATTTGTCTGAATGTCGCCAACTGCAATACCAAAGGAAATGATCGATGAAATGGCCAATACAGGGGAAAAAGGTCAATTCAACAAGAACACTTCGATGGGTAATTCTTAAATATAGTAACAAAGAATATTAAAACTTTTTGGCCTCCCACAGGAAAGTCTGTGGGCGGGGATACCTTTGATACAAGATAAATACAAACCAAATGTTTGCTAATACAAGTCGATCGAGAGTTAGGTGGGCCTGCACTTGAGGGCACTTGGGGTCATTGAACCAATAGATATGACTTAGACTAGTTGATCGATGTTGGCTTTAGGCTATAATATCAATGTGTGGCCCCATACACATCCATACAAGTATTGTTTCTCCTCTCCTCATTAATCCATAAAGAAAGCCATTATGCATTTTACCAAATCTTCTGATTTTTCTATTTGGATTATGCGAAATTTAAGAGTAACATATGTGATAAAAGTGGACTCCAGTATTGGTTGGGTTCTTGCTTGAATTCTTTGGGTTTTAAAGAGTTTTAGCTTAAAATTCGATAAATTCTTATTTCAAAAATTATAATTACTCATCTTTGATCTTTGTCTCCAATTATAATATTTTTCTATTTATAAAATATCACAGTTGACTTTGACCTATTGGACCTATTGTAATAATTTTTCTACCGTCTAAATTAGACAAGAAATCTAACTAAAGTAAACATATGCACATTGCACATGCCTCTCTTTTTACTAGAATATTAATTTTCTCTTACAAATTCATCTATTCCTATTTCCATTCTATGAGAGTTCAAACTAACTAGCATGATAAACAGAGATTTGGATCCCCTCATATTGGGGATGCTCATGTTCCCTCATGTCCTCTCTAATGAGGAGATCCATTCCCTCCAAAAGAAAAAAACAAAAAATAAAAAAATTTAAGTTTGTGAGAGACATGGCAACATGAGCAATCCCCAAACATGAGAAGATCCATTTCTTGATAAACACATATCAAGTGGGACAGGGTGAAAGAGACTAGAGAGAGATGATAGAGTATTATAATCCTCATCCCTAGACCTTACTTAGTGGGTACAAAATTCTTTATCTCAATTAAAAATTTTAAATTCTTGAACCTAAATTCTTTTATTACTTGAAAAAGTTTTAAAATGAACAAATTTCTTCTCAAATTAAGACTTATATAAATTCATATAAAATCATAACAAAGAATAAAAACTTTCAAATAATTAGTAATATAATTTAAAAATCATAAAATGCTATTTGGATTTTTCTTTTTTACTTTTTTTAATATATTATATTGATAATTTTTTGGTTGAATAAAAATATAAATACAAATTACGCTAAGTGCCATCTATGCAGGTTACGTGGGAAGTTTCTCCATATCTTATTGTAAGTTCGTTAGTTCACTAGAGCAAACACAATCAAAGCTTTGCATTATACTAATTATATCATATCTGCATAAGTGTCATGCAGAGGGATAGAGTCCCTGCTTCAAAACTGAATTTGAAGTTTCTTCTTCGTCATGATCTGAATTCTAGTCATTTGTAAGTCCTTGAGAAACATGGAAGATTTTACGCAGAAAGACCAGTACGCTTGTAATTCGGTTTTTCCTGTCAAAATGCCCTTAGTGAAAGCCGAAGACATCTTTGTGCATGCAAGCCGCGGTGGCTTTGAAGTATTTAGTACCCCTTCTTCGTGTTTACCAGTCTATGAAAAGATTTGCATTCAAAATCTCTCCGGGTGTGTGCTATCCTCTGTCTATCCAGGAAAAGTCTAGGAGTTGAGATTATTGTAGAATGAAGGTTTATACTGTTGAGCTTATAGGTTGACTCCAGGAGGAGGTGTGGTTGATCAGGCCTAAGGCATTTTGAGGTAAGGGAGATACATTATTGAAGATGATTTCATTTCTTATCCACCAAATGACCCAAGATGTTATTAGGACCGTCCGAAAGAAGAAGATGAAGGCCTCATCTTTTTTTTTTTAATCAAACAGAATTAGGAGACTCTATCCAATCTACAAAGTTCTGGGGATGTATTGGGTCAAAACAGGAAGTCATAAGCATCTCAAAATGCATGGGATTTGACTTGAGGCTTCGCTTGTCCCACGCTTCTATAATTTGTTCTGAGAAAACCCTTCTACTTCGAATAGAAAGTATTACCTGAACCCGATCTGTATCGCAAGAATGGTTGGATGAGGTAGCTTCCTGCTTTTTGAATGTCCTTTCAAGTATCAGACGAAGAATAAGAAGTCTTTGGGCTTGTATGTTTGGCATTATATAATTTATGATAGGAGAATGCCCCGGGGCATTTTGAACTCCATAGCATTAATTCAAGCAAAGTTTTGCTAAGAGGTGAGTTTCTCTGTATGACTCGCTAGTAGTGTTTAGTCAACAAAGCTTCACTGAAGGACTTAAGATTCCTGAAACCCAATCCTCCTCGATGGCTTGCGTATGTCCTTCCAGAACTTCGCATGAGTGACCTTCCGACCATCGGACTGGTCCCACCAAAAATTACTCATAATTTGGTTGCATTTATTTAGTTTGATGACAGAGAGGTCATAAACCAAGGCGGAAGAGAGTGTGGATTGCATTAGGACCCTTCTGTAGCTTGAGAGAGAAGCTTACCTTCTAATTAGGGTTCATGTTTCTGCTTCAGTTTATTTACAACAGAATTTCGCCTCTCTTTGCTTCGGCTTCTTTTGAAAAATTGTATCCCTAAGTATTTCCCAAAGCGGGTGTCTTGCTTCACACCAATTAGTTTCTCCATAAGTTTGTGAAATTTTCGCGGGGTATTGTTGCTTTCACCCCAATTAAACCCGATGCTTGGCTAAATTGTTAGAGGGCTTCCATTATGTGGCTGCAGGAGTTCAGATTTGCTTTGAAGAAAAGCAAAAGATCATCTACAAAAGGATATGGGTTAGTTTTACGCCCGAGTCTAAATCCCTTCATCCTTTTTTTCCCTCCTCCTCTTTGTGAAGACTGTAGGATAGTACATTAATACATATACACTTCCAATTTGAGAAAGTGGATATCCTTCTACCGAGTCTTCACTTCTATAATATTTATAAAAATTTTCATACTTAGACTTAAATAAATAAATTTTGTGGGTATCCATAGGATTTCAGTATTTTGCCCATTCCAATAAGAGACTTTTAATTTGCATGGTAGAATAATGGATTATTGTGTTTATAAAGATCAATTGCTTTTGTTTTTTTCCAATAGTCTAAAGGACACTGTAATTATGGCTCATGACGTAAGTAGCCATCACCTTAATTTTTTTTTGCATGGGAAACTTGAAAGGTATATATCTGAACCTAAGAAGCTTCAATATTGATATGACACAATATAACGTAAGATATGATAATTTTTAAAATTTGAGGATATAAGTATGAGGTGATTACGCTGTATGTGATTGTATTATCATATAAAAAAAGTACATAATATAAAAAAAACTTGAGTTTTAAATAAATGTTTTAAATGTAAAATAACATATTCATAACAAGTTATAAATAAAAGTATTGAATAAATTAAAATTTTATTTTTATAATTTAAATTAATCTTCATCTCCATTTAAATTATTAAAATTCCTTATAAACTTTCGAATTGTTTTGACATCATTTCAAAACTTACTGTGTATTTCAAAATGTATAAAACAAAAAATATATTAGCACTACAAATATTGGAATATGTTACATGGGTACGCCTCTCTTTTTAGGTCCATAGACACTTCTAAATCTGAGCAAATAAGAAGGAAAGTTAAATAAAGTAGAATGGAAGAAGGAAAGGTTAATTTTGTGTCACTGTCATGAAAATGGACCCCTACTGTATATATCCCATCTAATTGCAGGCATCTTACGATGTGTGTGATCAATTAAGATAGAATGATGTTTAGTTGTCGCCAGGACACGACACTGCCTCTGGCTCTCGTGATCCTCTAGCATGTTTTTCCAAGTTCCAAAAGCTATTATCCTCTCAAATAGGGCATTGTTGGTGGGGGAAGAAAAAAGGTAATACATCTTATTCTTGAACACGTATTCTTTAGATGTGTAAAGATAAAAGGGGAAGGTCATCATTTACATCCCTGGGTGCTTCGGATAATATGTCAAAAGATCATGTCAGTTTCAGAATCTTGAGAGATGGAGGAGTATGAAGGCAATAATGGTGAGTGGCTAGCTATACACCATGGAAGTGGGGACTCTTTTAGCACTCCTATAGGCAAAATCTCAGAAAGTCAATACATGGATTTTCCTTTCAAATGAGAAAATTACGCCTATAGCTCGGGACATAGTACTTTTTTTTAATTACACTTTGATTTCTTTTCTTGTTATTGTCACATCTACTATAACTTAGTACTTTTTGTTAAAAAAATTACATTAATTTTAAAAATATACAAATGCTTCTCAAAAAATTAAAAGATGATCATACACAGACCGGCTATTGATAGAACCTAATATTTTCTAGTCAAAGTCGTACTGTGGTTATTTTTGAATAAAATACTCTCTTATTTATTACTATGGAAAAGAAGTATTACACAAAGGCAGCAAACAACTTGAAGAAGAATCTTAATGATCAATTTTCTTGTTTTTAATGTTTTAGCGACTAACAAAATGATCTGATCACTATTGCGAGAAAAGACTGTGAGTAATTATAATGTAATTTAAGAATTTATATGAATTGGGTTGGCTAGAATTTGTATTGGCTCATTTACTAAATCAACGAATTTGAACAATAATTTAAACTTATTTAGCAAAAAAAAAAAAGATTTAGAAAATTTGAATGCCAGCTGGTGAAGGTAAAGAACTGTTCAATTATTATTAAAGTAATATAATTTTTAAATATAAATTTAATTCATATATGATTTAATACAAAATTATGTAATAACTATTATATGATTATTTGTATGTATGTACGTGTACGTGTTATAAAATAAATTGTTTTTTGTCAGAAAACGTAATTGTCATTATAAATTTTTTTTAATTTAACGTGTGTATATATTACTTATGATCTATTCAGACTCAATGAGCTTAATTAATCATATTTTTTAATTTCATTAAAGTTTGGACTTAATTGAATACTGCTTTTCATTGAAACTAACATATCCTAAATTTACTAGCTCCAACATGCCCTTTTTTATTTAATAGAAAATTTGAATAAAAGGGATAATATACTCTATAATATGTGACAAAGGATTTGGATCATTTGTAGGATATTGTTTAAACTTCAGTGGCAACGTTTAACAAAATTAAAACCTTAATATGCAAATTCTTTGTGGTTCATATTTACCCCGCCGGAAATATGCAATCTCCCATTGGACCATTTTGTTTTTGGAGGGTTCTACTCTAGTCGGTAATTTTAGTTGGTCTTGGAAAAGTGAATCCAATTTTACAAGTTTGGGCCGTTGGGCCGCAATTGTGAATGAAAAAGAAACCCAAATATAATTGTAACGAATGAAACTGATAGGTTATCTCATCTTCTTCATTGAAGTGAGCGACGTTTGACCCAATAAAGAAAATTGACGAAAGATGCATTTAAGATTTGTATACAGTTTTCAATCGCTCTAAAACATACCCTGGGTCCCCTCACGAAATCTAGTATGAGTTGCTTAGATTTGATTTGAATAATTAAGATTTTATTTTTAATCTTAACTATTCATTTTTTTAAAATGTGGAATTAAAAATTATTTTTATTATACGTTTGTTTCTTTTAATTTTTTTTTTTGGAAATAGACAAGATTATGGCATAGAAAGCCCAATGGAGAGGATCTGCATTGGTTAAAAAATGACTCAATTCACATAATTTGTAAATCATGGTGAAAAAAGAAAAAGAAAATTATATATATATATATTTACTGTTTCATATTATTTTTATTTTATCTTTCTCTAATAAAATAGCATATAGAGGAAGAGATAATTCAAATTTGCTAGTTGACTGGTAAATTTTTGTTTGGGGAAAATTGCTTTTTTTAATATGTCTGAATTTATAAATTTTCAATTATAAAAATATATACGAATTTCTTATAAAATTAAAAGATGATCAAAATATCTCTAAACAAAATAAAAACTTATTTTGTTAAAAATATAATTTATAAAATGTATTTTTGAGTTAAATATTTTAATATTATTTATTTGTGATGAAAAATGTAAATTTATTTTATTTTAAGTTTTATTAAATTATGACAATGCTTATATACATATATATATCATCATCATCATCATAAAAATTAATATATACTTAATACACATGTTATTATCTAAATTTAACATTATTAATTGTTATATTTTTATTGATTTTATTTTTAAATTAGAAAATATTTTTTGAATATGCTATAATGTTATGTAAGTGATAAATATAAATATATTTTGGTCAAAATAAGTGTAAATATAGTTTTTTTATAGGAGAGATAAATGTAGCTCATCTTTTGATGTTAGAAAATGAGAGTTCAATTTTTTTAAAATAGAAAAAAATTATAATTTGAATATTTCTGAGAAAAAATATTTTTTAAGGAACAGTTGTCCTTTTCTTTATCTTTAGTCAAAATTTAATGTATTACCTCAACCAACTTTCTATGAAGTGTCCCCCACAAAGTGATTTACATAAGTATATATTACGTTCCTTTAACATTGTAACTTAAAAGAAGTATGCAAAAATATAAAACTTGTATAACACTTTGAAGTATTATTTATATTATGATAGCTTATCAATAACTATTTTATTTTAGAGATTAATTGTTTTCATTCATTCTTTTTTTTCTTTTTAAAAATTTAAATTCAAATGTTATATTTTCATAATATTTTGTACATTTGTAAGTTTAGATTTTTTTTTGTTTGAGATTGGACTTTTTTTTTCATGAGTTAAGTTAGTCTGTACGCATAACTTAAAGCTTATTTAATTTTTTTTTCCACCCAATGATAAATCACCCTAGTGAACTCAAGGAATAGATTTTTATATCTTTGTTATTATGTTTTTAGTTAAAATTTAATATGTGTATAATTTTTTATTAATAATAATATAAATTTATAACTTTTTATAAATAAGTGTATAATTTTTTAATTAAATTATACACTTGTTATATTATTATTAATATATTATACAATTATTATGTTTTAATTAAAAAATTAATTATAAAAATATTTTTTTAAAAAAATTGCTCTTAGCTCTTTGATGAAAGTTGAGCTATCATCTTCTCCAAGACGTGGATCATGATCTAAATCTCCAACCATCATCTGATCCATCAACGGGTGAGTGGGTTGGGATTTGAAAAAAAGTAGGAAAGTTATAGTTGAAATTTAAAATTAAAAATAGTTATATTAAAAAATTTAACTTAAAATTGTGAATTGTAATTTTTTTGTCCAATTTAAATGTTTAATCCTTAAATATTTTAAAATAATTCTAAAATTTAAAATATTTTAATATAAATATTTTTAATTTAAAATTTATAATTATAAGTTTTCAGAAAGAAAAAGGTTCCCAGTTAGAGAGGATATTGTCAAAATAGCATCTAAGATTTGACTCAGCGTCCTATGTTTTCTGCAATAACCATGTTTTCTTGCAGACCATGTTCGTCAGGGCCGATATGGAACTTCTCGACATTAATGTACTGTTTGATTTCAAGTTTAAAAAAAAAAAAAACGTGTTTTCACAGCTTTACAACAAAGTGCCTTCACAGCAAACGAAAAAGTGATGGGGCTTATTTGGGCTGCTTTAAAGTTTTGTTCATTTTGAATGTTTTTAATATGAGTTTTATAAAAGACATTGTAAACAAAATAATTAGTGTTTGACAAAATTATCTAATAAATGGTTTTATCAATATAATTATGTTTAGCCAATTTTTTAAAAAACTATTTTTTATTGTCAAATTATTATAGAAACACATTAAAAATCACTTCTCAATTAGTACTGTTTGAATGGATAAATAGTTTTAAATATTTATTATGGTTAGTTTTAATTAAATTTTTATTCTTTTATTTACTTAAATGAAAAAATAAAATAACAATAAATGAATAATTTTAATATATATAATTAAAATAAGAAAAAAATTTTGTGAACAATAATATAATTTTACTATTAAATTTTCTAATCAAAACATAATAACTGTAAAACTTTTGTGAACAATAATATAATTTTTTAGTTAAACTATATGTTTGTTATATTTTAATTCAAAAATCATATAGTTAATATAATTTAATTAGAGAACCTAATAGTAAAAATATAAATAAATGTATTTAAGTCTAATCCTTAAAATAAATAGAGTTCTTGTGTTTGACAATGAGTTCGTGGCAAGAAGAAAGAAAGGGGAAAGATAAGACTTAAGTGATAAGGAGGCTAAAATGCAAAATATCTCATTTACTTTAAGGGTTGTTAATTTTTTTATTCAAAATCCCAACACTACTTATTTATATAGGCTAAAAAGGGCTAAGTTAATTAAAAAAATACATTAAACTTATTATCTCAAGTGACAAAATAAGGACTTTTTTCTTTTTTCTTTTTTTCACTATGTCTATATTAAAAAGAAAAGCAAAATGAAAGGGCTTAAGAAGCCATCACTTGTCACTTGAGATGATAAGTTAGATGCATTTTTTACTTATTTGACTTACCTAAGTAAGTGATGTTAGGATTTTAGGCAAAAAAGTCAACAATGAGTTATGATATGCAAATCAAAAAGTTTTGAAAATCTTTAAAGAAGTATAAGTTGTACATTTCTCTAAGTTGAAAAGGATTCTTTGTATTTATCCCATAAGATGAGAAATATATTTGTAATTAATGATCTTGAGTGAGTGTCTTAAAACACTAATGTTTTCTTTTTTTTTTTTCTACAAATAAAAGTTTTAGTTTTTGCATTCACTCCATAAAAAAATCATGTCATTTAAAAGTAACTTTGAATATGGGCCAAACGGAATTGAAAACTAAGATAATTACCTTTTTCGATAAGAAACAAAGAACAACTTTAATTTTCCTTGAAATACATGACCAATAAGGCATAAATGAGCAAGCTTTTAGCCTTTGGTTAAATAGGGTGAAGTCTTTAAGATATTTTATCTTTATACTATTTGTCAATCATTAAATGTTATAAAATACATTTATTTTTATTAGATGGCATTTTGAATATCTTCCATAAGAGCTAATTTGGAACATATTCTCTAACTAATCATACTAAAATTACATACAAATCACTACAAGAAAATTGACATTTTCTGGCAGTATGTTTCTATTAGAAAAGGTAGTAAAATCCCTAAGAAAAGTAATTCTCTCGATATTTCTCATGGAAATAGGGTTGTGAAAAAATCAACTGTAGGAAATCATAATTTTCATGGAATTTTTCTGAGAGAAACATTTGTCACACACTTTTTTTGTGAGAAAAATTTGTGAAAAAAGTTTAGTAGAATTTTGTTATTTTGTCACACGTGTGTCTCATAGAATTTTTCTATGAGAAAATTTTCTCACAAAAATTTTTAATGAGAAAGAAATTTGGCAACTTTCTCATAGAATTTTTTTATGAGAAATTTTTTCATAGAATTTTTCAGTGAAAAAATAAATTTGGCAACTTTCTCGCAGAAAAATTCCGTGAGAAAGCTGGTAATTCTTCCTACAATTGTAGCTTTTGTTCATCAACCCTCTTTTACATGAATGAAAATGGTTTAAATAGTCAAACAACCCAATTCTTGAATGCAGCCAACCAGTAATAGATATAAAAAATACATTAAAGCTACAAAACCATACGTTAAAACTATAATGATAATGGAACCATAATATGATAAACATGTGTTAAAAATATCCCACACCACATTAATGTTAAGGCAAATATGTACATGTTATTATATAGCTACATTTCATAAATCCATAATAATATCACACAAATGATAGTTCTAAAATCACTCTTCATCATCTTCGTCCCTAGTATCATCATCTTCATTGCCATCATCATCATCATCACACATGGAATGAGGTTGAGAAGTACCACCTCTCTTAATGCCTATATTTATATAACTCACAATATGTTTCATAAAGGTCTCCATCTTGTTCTCGTGGGCTTTTTGTATCTTGACAAGGCTTGCTTCATAAATTTCAGCTTGTTTTGATAATTTTTCCTTTAATTTCTTCTTAAATGATTTCTCTAAGTATGCTTTCATCTATGAAAGCTCACTAGGATTATATCCAAAGTATTGTGTGCCATCAGAACTAAGAAAACTAGCCTCTGACCCAAACCCATATGAAGATCCTCTTTTATTCTTTCAGTCGACAACCTTAAGCCATATAGAAGAATCATTGTTATCTAACCCTGACTCTTGAGTCTACTTTATCGCTCATACTGGCTCTGTAACAATCAAGAATAAGTAAATATTAAGTACATAAACAAATTAATTATATATTTATCATATATTAACGAACTTATTCATAAATTAGTTAATGACTTATGTAAGTGTCAACGGCTTTTTTTCCAACCTAACCCCCTTTTTTCTCATTGTGTTAGATTTTGTTGAATACCTCAGGGATTTGAAACTCTCTACCTAACTCTATTTCCTATAGCACTTCAGTAAAATGCATTAGAATTACAACAATGAAAATTATATAAGCATTAATCTAATGAAAGTAGAACGTTTAAAGAATGCTCACTATCCTTCTTTTATGCTCTAAAAATGGCACAGGCCCATCTCTATGTAGGCATCCTCCAGTATTTACGGCCTTATTTGCCTTATTGTGTGTAGACTTGGTCTTGAACTCATTGCTTTGCCAATAGGTATCTAGCTTAGCTCGAGTTGCAGTAGATAACCATTCGCCTTTGGTTTTTCTAGTGCAAATATCTCTTAAGGATGCACATATAACAGTGCTACACTTCTTCTTCTATATCTTGTAAATTACCGCTCAGTAGATGGATCCCAAGCATACATTTTTTACATTGAAAACAAGCAAAATTGATTTCATAAAGAATAATAGTAACACATTAATTATAGTTATTGTAACACCTAAAGAGTTATAGAATTAGTTTACTTTAAACTTCGCAAACGATAATTTTTTCACAATATCAGAGATTTTAGTAAATGCTGGCTACCCATGCTTAAACTTACTATGGATGATCTGAGACAATATAGTAACGGGTAGAATATGTGGACAAAATCTGGGAAATAAAGAAAGTTATATTGCAAAAGCACAAATAATCCTATGATTCCAATATAAAAAAAGGTTATGTGTTTAAAGAATTTTTACTCATTAATCCCATAGGGTTTAATAACCAATCATCCATCATTCATTCTCTCCATTGGCTCATATCTAATGAGAAGGGAAGATGAGCCAAATGCATCTGTGCTCAAAATATGTATGGAAGGCCCCTCTGATCCAATGAAGGTAGAGGAGTCAGGGGTGTCTAAATATGTGGAGATAGAAAAGAAGATGATGCAGACACTGATTTAGGAGGGGTCCCACCATGTGCAGCTAAGTGTGAAGATGATGAATGTGTTGCAGCTAATGGTATCTGAATCAACTCAGAAGGCTGTATTATCTTGCTTTTGCCCTTTTTAGTTGTAGAAGATCCTCCACTCCTGTTATGTCATCCACCCAACATCTAGATAAGAAAAGGAAAAAATGTTTTATAAGTAAGCATGAGTCAATATTTAATGTCAGGCAAATAGATTATTAAGTAACATTAACAAAGTTTTACCAAAAATTATCAATCATTTGCTAAATTATAATCACTAGAAGGATCTTCTTCAGTATTAGATGTGTCACTATCTAATAATTTCTTTTCTAATACTTCATCGCTTTCTTCTTCACACTCATTTGTTTCATCAATAAAAGAACCATTATGTACATCATCTACTTCTTTGCTCTGACCCGTGTTATCTCTTAGATATTGCTCATCAATGTCAGTAGCAACTAATTGAGGTGAATCGTTGCTCTCATCTTGAAATGGTGCATCTAAATTATCATCACTAGAGGCATCAATCTTATTTCTTGCTTTCATTCTAATCATAATAAACCAACCTTTTTTGTTGGATATTGATTTTAGATATAGTGTGTAGTACACTTGATCGGATTGTTAGGCAAGGACAAAAGGGTCATTACCCTTGTATGGTCCTTTAGCATTGATCTCCATAATACCATATTTAGGATAAACTTGAGTTCCCTGCTTGGAAGGATCATACCAATCACAATTGAAAACTGTCAGCTACTTAACTGGTAGTCCAGTAAACTCTAATTAGATAATCTCCTTCAACACACCATGATATGAGAATTCAACATCACCATGACTATTTTCTTTGACACATACTCCACTATTGTTTGGTTTTCCTCTCTTTTGCCTAAGAAACTGTGTGAAACTTATAACTATTAATAGACCATTGATCTCATGTATGCACAAGTCTTAATGGACCCCATGCCAAAGAAACTAACAAAGCATCTTGTATTCCATTTAGAGGGTTCAAAACCTAATCAAAAAATAAATATCATTGACACATAATATAAGAAGTTTAATTTCATGAATGTATAATCTCTCTTTACAAAATTTAGATGAACTTACATAAGTTTTAAACCACTCACGAAAATTGGATGAAATATGCTTATCAACTGCCTCATTAGATAAGGAAGGGTTCACAAAAAGTAATGTCTCAATATATAAATTGCAATATAGCATAAAAGGGATTAACCTCAATTAGTTAGAATATTACATTTGAAAATATAATTACATATTTAATCAAATTAAGTGAGAATCTTACTTAAAGAAAGGTTTAACCTCTAGACAATTGAGAAGAACATACAATGTTATAGCATTATTCTCATTATCAGTGAGATAATGAGTATTACAAGTAGTTCTTCCATAAGGCTGGCTAGGATAGTTGAAGATAGAGATAGGGAGATAAGCATCACACTCTCTATTATCATCATTTCGAGGAGCCTTCCTACTTCTTGAGGAAACATGTGACTCAAAATAATAAAAGCAGAAAGTTGAAGTTTCTTCAAGGATACATGCTTCACAAATAGATCCTTCAACGTGGGCCTTATTTTTAACCTTTTTTTTTAGTGTATACAAGAATCTCTCAAATAAATACATCCACCTATATTGTACCGATCCATCCATTATTGCTTCATACATCAAGTAAATAGGTAAGTGTTCCATGATATAAAAAAAGCCAAGAAGGAATATCTTCTCAAGTTTACATAAAAATAATAGGAATATTTTGCTCCATCACATTAAGATTATTTAGTTATAAAGTAGGAGCACATAAAGTGGCTCAACTCTATTAAAGTATCAGAAATTGGGGATGGTAACCCCTTGCATACAATTGTAGTAGCTTCTCCATAAAAACATGACAATCATGACTTTTCATCCTTATTAAAGTGCAACTCTTCGTATAAACACAACCTCCTAAATTAGACGTATAACTATCTAGAAGTTTTAAAGTTTTAACCCATTCACATATCGCCCGCTTTTGTTCCATATCAAATGCGTATGATGCCTTGGGCTTTCCCATTTTACCATTACCTTTATCCTCCATGTGTAAGATAGGTCATTTACAATATACAGCCAAATCTAACATTGCTTTTACATTATCTTTCATCTTACTTTTCACATCCATCACTGTATTAAATACATTGTGAAAAACATTTCCTTCCATATGCATCACATCTATATTATGTGGATTCAACAAGTCACACTAATAGGGAATGTCCCAAAAAGTACTATGTTTCATCCAATTATAGTCCTGACCATATCCCTCTAGAGATAGAGTTAAGATTCTATTATTTTAGGAAAAATTTTAACTTACTTATATAATTCCTCTCTTGAATACCTCAATTGTGGCTGTGAAGTTTCAGTAGTATTCTTTAAGAAGTTTTATATATTCCAATGAAATGGATGGTTCATTGGCAAGAACTGACGATGACAATTAAAATAACAAGTTTTTCCTCTATGCTTCAATTTGAATTCCTTTGAACAACCTATGCAAATAGGGCAACCCAATCGCCCTACAGTTTGCCAACCACTCAACATGCCATAAGCTAAAAAATTATTGATAGTCTGCATAAGGGTAGCTTTTAACTTGAAATTTTGTTTCATAGAGATGTCATATGTTTGCACACCCTCTTTCCAAAATAACTTAAAATCATCAATCAGAGATTGTAAGAAAATATCAATCTTACTTTTTGGATTATGTAGTCCAGGTATTATTATGGTTAAAAACATATATTCCCGTTGCATATACATACCAGATGGCAGATTATATAGAGTAATAATTATTGACCAACAAGAGTATGACTTTGAACTCAAATTAAATGGAGTAAAATCATCAGTGTAAAGGCCTAACCTGACTTTTCTTGGCTCTGATGCAAAATCTGGATAAATTTGGTCAAACTGCTTCTAAACATTCCCATCTAATGGATACGACAACACACTTTGAGCACGACAGTTTTCATGATGGCATCTCATGTATTTAGTTGAGGCATTAGAGGCAAATAATTTTTGGAGTCTTGGAATAATTAGTAAATACCAGATTTGTTTATTGAAGACCTCCCTAAACCTTCCTTTTCCTACTATGGCATTTTTATATCTAGCTTTCACCACAAAAGTGATATTCCATACCATTAGCTGCATCACCATAATACAACATATATTTAGGGGTGCTCATAGGTTTGGTTTGATTTTGGACTAAAATCAAACCAAACTAACTTTGTTAGTTCAGTAATTTTTTGGACCTTTTTAGTTTTGAATTCTAATATGTTTGGTTCGCTTTTTGTTTGGTTTGGTCCGATTTGATTTATATTTTTTTGGCCAAAAATATTTTTTTTAGGATTTTATTCTTTGTAATATATAGAATTAATTTCTAATATCATGCATCTTATTAAATTTTAACCAATAATAATGTATCCATAATTTATTATTTTTATCTATTTTTTTGTGGTCTAGAAAACAACTATAAATTAACAAAAAATTTTAAAGAGTAAGAAAAAAAATAAAACAAGAGTAGTATTTTATAATAAAATAGTGTAAGCAACTTGTCAATTAAATTTGGTTAAACCGAACCAAACATGCCCATGAACCGACAACCGAACCGAATTAATCAGTTTTAGATTTAAAAAAACCAAACCAAACTATTTGTTAATCGGTTTTAATTGGTTTGGTTTGGTTTGAATGGTTTGATTTGGTTTTGTTCACTCCTACATACATCCTTTACTATAACAATCAATTTTTTTATAACTACAACCAAGTTTTAAAACTAATTTTTTCATTTCGTAACAAATTAGTAGGCATTCGATGATTAGCAGGAAAAATTTTAGTCATCAATTTGATAAGCTTATTAGTACATGCCTCAGAAATATTATAATCAGACTTGATGCTTAACAATCTCACAGTTACAGACAACACTATATGATTTTCACATCCATCCCACAATGGAGTTTGTGCAGCTTTGAGCATGTCATAAAATTTTGTAGAACTTGGATTAGGGTCTTCAAACATGTCATATCTCTTAAATGATGCCTCAATCATTCCCTAACCATCTACTTATATGGATTAAAATCTATACGAATGTTAGTCATAATTGGAGCCAATGGTGGGCATTCCTCTCAATGATCATGCCAATAGTAATAATTAGGCATAAACCTTTTTTATACAAATGCATCCTAACTTCATTTGGATTATGATACTTCATATATTTGCATTTTACACAGGGGCATCTAAACCTTCCTTCTTTTTTAAATACATCTAAATGACTTGCAAACTAAACAAACTCTTTGACACCTATTAAGAACCCATGTGTAATCCTTTGACAATTACCATCTGTTCTATTATACATCCAACAACGATGTTCAAGAAGTTCCATTAGGCTTAATTCCCTTGAAAGTTTATAGCAAATACCTCAATTAAATAACTTCAAGTAGTTCGCCTTCTCATAAAGATCAACCTCCACTCTAACTTTTGCCAACATAGATAAATGAAATAAAATAACAAATAACTTCAACAAATCAAAATAATGTTATTGCAGATTCATGAAAAATATGACACTTGGAAGTGTACTAAATAGTTCCTCATTCCATGAACTGTTGGATTTTAAGGAAGGAGAAGAATTTTGATAATCAAAGTAAACTAAATTTTGGATTGTTTAAAAAGATGTAAAACATTTATTAGGTGTTGTTCATGCTTTGAGAAGGCTAAATTAGCAATAAATTTATTAGGTGAAATAAGTGTTGATTTCAGAAAGTTGAATAACATATGGCATTAGATATCTTTCTCTCTCTCTCTCTCTCTCTACCTAATTGGGTGAAATAAGTGTTGATTTAGAAAAAAAACATATCAACATTTCATTTTATTCATTTTTTTTCAAATGTTGAATCTCCTCTCTTAAGTGAATTTAGTATTAGTATAATTAATTGAAAGAAATCTCGAATAGATCTTTACAAGTATACATGTTTAGACTAAACAATTTATTGAATATGAGGATATGAAAAAGGTCATAACAAATAACTTGCAAAATGAAGACTTTTAACCTTTGACTTCATTAAAGTAGTTTCAGAAAGGCAAGAAGCAATCCTAGACAAAACTAAATATTGTAATTTCAATGTTTCGGATAATAGATGTGTTTGGTTGATGTTAATGAATCTGTTTCTTTATAATTTATCATTATCAATCAGTTTCTATGTTTATCCATCCACATTTCTCTATCTCTAATTAATATTTATTCACTTTTGTTTAAAAATTGAAAAATTACATATCAAATTAACCAAGTGACTAAAAGGAGGTACACCCTTTGTAATGGCACAAGACACATAATTGTTTGTTATGCCTTTAAAAGAGTTTTCTAATTTTGTTTTGTTTTTTTTACATCCATTGTAATAAATTCTTCAAATTTAGAAGACAGTTTAGGTGAATTTTTTTTTTCACAAAATGAAAAAAAATGAAGCCTACAACCAAGAATGAATAATGGGTGAACTTAATTAATCTTTTGATTATAAAAGTCATTACAAAAAATATAAGACAATAAAATAGAATTATACATTCCAAAAAATGGATAATGAATAGCTAATTAGGTGAACATATCCCAACAACGCATAACAAGCAAAATCAGATGGACAATAATGATGGGAAGGAAGAAATCATGATGGAATACACAAAATCATGAAATAGGAAGAAGGATAAAGCAAAAAATGAAGCAATGGACGAAAGAGTGAGTACCTTTGGCCTCTAAGATGAATGAACCCACGATAGACTGAAGGAAGAGCAATGGTGAGTGGTAGGAGAAGCAATAGAGGTTCTTAAATATTGTAAAGCTCTTGCACAAAGGAAGAAGTGGAAGCTCTAGCAGCAACACACTAGATCTGGATGTCGCAGACGAACAAGACGAAGAAGGAGTTGGTTTGCACATAATAGATTTGTGTTTTTGGTCTAGAGATTAAAAAGGGTTTTTCTCACAAAAATTTCTAACGAAAATTTTTGTGAGAATTAAGTGAATTTTCTCACAGAAAATTTCTCTGAGAAAAAATGTTCTCATATGCAAAACATGTAGATTTCTCATTGTTTTTCTCTCATAATTATATTGTGAGAAATTTAAATTTTTCTCATGAAAATATTCTGTGAGAAAATTGGAGGTTCTTCTCAATGTTTTTCTCATAGAATTTAGCACACAAAAGGATATTTATTTTTTTGGTTTTTTCTTACGAAAAAGTACGGCGAGAAAAGCTTCCTGCCAAAACCTGCCATATTTATCACGGTATTTATCATGAAATTGTGACTAAAAACACTCACAAATTTTTTTTCATGAGAAAGTACCATGAGAAATCTTTGTATATTGCACACCGTGATAATTTTAGAGAGAATTTTTGTGACAAATTCTCTCATATTTTTTTGTGAGAATATTTTGCGAGGAATCCCTTGACTTCTTGTAGTGGATGTAGATAGTATGCAAAACAATATATCAAAATACATAATATTTTAAAACACTAAATTAAAATTGATAATATATCTAAAAATTACCTAACTTTTTTTATACATGCAAGCTCAAATATGGCATACAATAGACTAGATCTTCATCTTTATGACCTTTGGCTCAATATCAGCTTTTAGTAAGGACAAACTTTCATATTAAGGTTAGAGATGGGATCTAACCTTGCATTAAGCAGTATTTTATTAGACCATCTCATCATGGATTTAAGTAAAACTTCATAGTTTATACTTTTTAATCATCAATCAAACTTAAAATATGTGTTATGCCCATTTACTATATAATCATTAATAAAAATTGTATCAATAACATTTCAATAGACTATTAGCTAACTCGTATTTAAAACCATTAATATGATTCTACAAATAAAAAGTCTAACATTTTCTCACTTAGGTTACATTACTTGTGTTTTTAAAAAAATTCATTTTATTTTGCAAAATGACTTTCAAATTGACAAAAACAAAAAATAAAACTTTAAGTGCGTAATATTTTGTTTTGAAAAAATAGTCATAGGATAACAGAACAAACACCATTCCATCCAACATAACCATAAAAAATAGGATAATGGTGATTGTTGTGCCCTTTATTGATATAAAAATAATCCATAGCCACATATATAAACAATTATGCTAGAACAGATCATAAGTTTAGAAGTGTGGTAAGAAATGGCTTTCAAGAGTAATAACAATATACTATTTTTTATTAGTTCTCCATACAATTTCTCAAAATCCTTATGTTCAATCAGCTAGAGAAATCATTTGGCTTAAAACAAGTATGTATGCCTTAAATAACTTTATTTTGAGAATACTATATAATGCTAATAGAAATATATTATAACAAAAACAATTGTCATGCTCAAGATATATGATATTTCTTGAGATATATGTTGTATTTAATTTTTGCACGAGCGAAGTATCAATATAATAATGATCATCAATAAAGCATGTTGAATTAATGGGCAATAATGTAACACATCAAGTATATGAAAAATTCAAGGTGAATATAATATTAACGACATCCATATATCCAACATAAAAATAAAATTCACTAAATTCAACTAACTTAAAAGATCAAATGACCCTAAAACACACATGAGTTTAGTGTGTTTCTTAAATTGTATTAATCATTTAGTTAGAGGATCAACTAACATTGATTTTGTATTAATAAACTTTATAACAATATCTTTTTTCTTGACTATATCCCTAATTGCAAGATACTTAATTTATATATACTTAGACCCACTGCTTATCTTATTGTTCTTAGAGTAAAACATAATTGCATTATTATCACAATAAATAACTAGTAGTATAACAATAAAGTCAACCACATAAAGCTTTGAGATGTAATTCCTAAGGCAAATAGTAAAGCTGCTTCATTATATATAACAAACTTAGCATACATGGTTGAAAATGCAGTTAAACTTTGTTTCACAATCTTCCAACAAATGGCCCCATTAGCAAGCATGAGAACATAAATAGAAGTAGATTTTAAATCATTTAGACAACAAACAATATAACAGCCTAAAAAGCTTATCAACTCAATAGTGTTAACCTTTCTATAAATAAGCATAAAGTTTCTTGCTTTTAGTAGATATCTTATAACTTTCTTAGTTGTGACCTGATGATCATATTTAAGATTTAAAAGATATTGATCAAGAATATTCATAGCAAATGCGTTATCTGGTATTAGGCTACCGATTGCACTAGCATATAAGATATCCTTCATAGTTTCCTTTTCAGGTTCATTTATTTGGCATTAACTTTTGTTAAGTTTATCACCTTTGACAATAGGTAAATCTTAGACTTGTTATTCTACATATTAAATCATTTAACACATGATCTATATAAGTTGTTTAACACAATCCTAAAACATTGGAGACCTATCATGATATATCTCAATACCTAGGACATAAGAAGCCTCCCCAAGGTCTTTCATATCAAAAGCAACAGATAAGAAAAGTTTTGTTTCATAAAGTAGATTTCAATCACCACTCTAAAAAAAATGTCATCTACATAAAGTACAAGAAAAATAAATTTACTCTAACTAGTCTTTATTTATATACATTGATCAAATTTATTTTTAATAAAATTGAATAAAGTCATTACTTCATCAAAATTCAATTACCATTGGTGAAAAGCTTGCTTGAAACCATAAATTAAAATTTTCAATTCACACATTATGTGCTCTTTATCATTCTCTTAAAAACCTTTTGGCAATACCATATAGACTTTTTCGTTCTGTCTTCACATCCATATGATGAAGTTTTAAGTCAAAATGAACTGCAATGGCTATAATAACTTTAAAAGAGTCTTTAGTGGATACCATTGAAAAAATTTTAATGAAATAAATGCCTTTTCTCTATGAAAAGCCTTGGCTACCAATCTAGCATTGAATCTTTCAACTTGACCTTTTATAGAGTCTTGGTTTTAAATACTCATTTGCAACTAATTGGCTTACAACCACTGAGTAACTCAACAAGCTCCCAAAACTTTGTTATTTGATATAGAAGTTATCTCATCTCTAATGACATCTTTCCACATGTTTGATTGAAGGCTATTAATATATTTAATATAAGTCAAACGATCTACATTTTGACTAATGCTATAATCAATCCTATTAAGATAAATATAGTAATCACTTAAAATAATTAATCTTTTTTTCCTTATGAGACCTTCTTAGGGGAATTTCCAAAATTGGTTCATGTGCATATTTGACTAGTTCAATTGTTTCTAGAATTAGTTCATTCATCCATGATAGAAGTGTTTGTCTAAATAGGCAAGTTTATAATCTCTTCCTTTATATTTATCAATGTACTTTAATCATCTAACTATGACAAAGAAATAAGGATAGTATTACATGACTTATTTACTTTAAATTTTTGAGAACAACTCTTTTCAACATCAAATTCTAAAAACTTCATTGTCAATGATTCAACAATTCTAATACCATGTGTGGGACAATAAAATCTTTATCTTTTCGAGTGCTTTGGGTATCCTATAAAGAAACAACAAGAAGTTATGGAATATGTCTTTCTCTAAGAATGATTATAAATTTTTTCCTCAGCAGAACATCCTTAAAAACAAAAATGATTAAGACTCAGCTCTCTACCAATTCACAACTCAAAAGGCATCTTAGTCACATATTTGCTCGGAACATGATTCAGAATTTAAGTAGTGGTTTTTATTGCCTCACCTTATAAAAAATCAAGTAAGTTAGATCTACTCATCATGCTTCTAACTATATTTATAAATGTGTGATTCTCTCTTTACCACAACATTCAAGGTACTAGGAAACAATTCCACAATCTTGTAAGTATTTAGCAAAGGGTTTCTTTTGTTATCCACTCTCATCATAGTTAGTATAATATTCACCATTATGATTAGGTCTTACTATTTTGATAACATTTTCCAATTATTTCTCAATCTTAGTTTGATAAAATTTAAACATGTCTAAGGAATCATATTTTTCTTTAATTAAGAAAATATAGCCATAACAAGAGAAATTATTAATAAAAGTAATAAAATATCTTTGGTCACAGACGGTAGTTGAATGAGGCCTACTAATATTATACGAATTATTTATAAAAGATTTTGCTATAGGTTGCGCCTTTCTTCTTAATTTTGGTTAATTTTCCTTTGACAAAATCAACACATGTCCTTATTTCTCCCAAATCAAAGGAAGGAAGAATATCATCTTTGATTATCTTCTCAACTCTTTCATTTGAAATGTGACTTAGATGCTTATGCCATAATGTAGATTTCTTTTAAATTAAAGATCTTTTAATCATGTGATTCTTAACATTGAAAGATAAACTTTTAGTTTTAGGAGTCAAGCATAGTTTATATAATCCATCAAACAAGGGGCAATTACTAATTACTCTGGAATCATAAGAAATGTCAACTCTTTTATTTTCAAGATTAAGATAAAATCCATCTCTATCAAGTAGGAAAACATAAACTAAATTCCTCCTAAGAAAAGGGAATATAAAACATGTTCTCCAAACAAGGCTAATAGCTAGAGTCTAATAACAAAAAGATAGTTTTAGTATATTCAACTTTAATATCAACACCATTGCCAACTCTAAGTTTATACTCTTTCTGACTTGGTCTTCTGCTATTTCTAAACCTCTATAAAGTAGAAATAACATGAACAAATGTACCATTGTTAAGCCTCTAAGAGTCTAGAGGAACATGAATAATAGTTGACTCAACACCAACACAAGTCAATGACTCACCTTGTTCTTTGTTTTTCTTGTCTAATTAGGCTTTATACTTAAAACAATTAGTCTTCTTATAGCCTTTTTTCTTGTAAAAGAAGTATTTCGACTTATTCATCTTATCTATAACCCTCAATTATCATTGGTTTGACTATTACCATGTTTCTTCAAGTCTTTTTCTTTCATAGGAGCATAAGCCTTTCTCTTCTTAAATTTTCCTTTTCCTTCATGGAAATTCAGCTTATTGTAGGAAACAAAATAAGTAGTTTCACTCATTTCCCTCTTTTAGTTTTTCTTCCTTAACTACACATTTAGAAATTAGATCATTAACACTTTAAGTCTAATTTTGTGTTGCAAGTACTTTTAATTTCGCTGAATTCTTGTAGAAGAGAATTAAGTGCATGGTGAATGAGAAAACTACCAGGAATAGGAGTATCATGAGCCTTTATATTAGTCTAAGCATGTTGTACCCTCATGATATATTCCTTGACTCCCTTAATGCCATCATACTTTATAGTTGTCAACTCACTTATTAATTGCCTAGCCTTGACTTTATTTGACAAATTATATCTTTTCTTGATAATAATAAAGAATTCTTTATCATTAGTAGTCTATGGAAAACTACTTATGAGATGTTTAGCAATTGATCTTTGTATAGTCATAAGACTTAGATGATTGGATTTTTCCCACTTGACATAATATTCTTTTTACGTAGTATTACTACTTTTAGTGGGTTAGTGGTTCATCTATATGCAATGCCTAATCTATGTTTACTATTCTAGAGAAAATTATATCTCTTGCTTTCATTGTTGTAACTAGACTCAGTTAGAATCTCTATGGTGGCAGTGTTGTTGTTCATAGCAAAAGAGATTCATTCATAAAAAATGCAACATAGTTAGTACAATAAGTAATTTCAAAATAGCTTAAAACCTGAATAAACTATCTATAAAGAGCACCTAGCACATCATCATAAACTCTCATTTAGGCAAAGAACATGACATTTAATTGGCCCTTTTTGTATGAAGTAAATCAAGATAAAAGAAAATATACAATATTGAAAAATTTATCCCATTTAAGCAGATAAATCATTTAAATTACATACCTTAATCTAATAAGAAAATCTATGAGCTTAAAGAATCCACCTCCTCTTGATAGATTGACCCTCTCAACCATGTATATATATATATATGTTTTATACAGTAACATAATGAATACACATACTGACCTTCCTTAGGCATGTGATTATGTATAATAATTCAAACAATTCTATCAACAAAGGAAGTAAATAATTTTGTAAATTTTAATGGATGAATCACTTTGGTGAAAAGCGGCTAAAACAATTCACAAAATGATATTCCCATATTAGAGTAAAAAAATTGCCTTACCTCCTATAAATAAAGAAGCTAAATGATTTTGTTAGACTTTGATGAATGCATCACTTTGGTTATAAAGATTTGCAACAATTTATAAAATAAATTCCTAAACTAGAAAAAATTAAATTTGATCAATTAAATAGGATACTACATACCAAATGTATCCTAAAGAATCAAATTATGAGCCATAGTTGTAATTAAAATATGAACAACAATTTAATTATGAAATAAATATTAAATAGTGTAATATTTAATTCCATTAGCTTAGGCTTAATGGTATATAAATGAGATGCTATCCACAGAAATTACAACCTATTTTCATGTTCAAAATGCATTAAAGTACCTTCCTAATTTTTTTTTGTATTTATCTTATTTAATTACAACCTTAGAAAAACAAAATAGTTGATATAGAAGAAGGTAAATAATTTGTAAATAAATTTTTTGAGCCTAATAAAAATAAAATTATAGATAAATTGTAAAAATTATTAGGAGAATAATGTCACCAAAGCCACCCTAATCGGGGTTAGGGATAGCCCACATGCACTACCCTTTAAATTTCCCATGTGTGAGGGTTGATCTTGATGGTTGGAGGCTTTCTTTAACCTGTAACTGAGTCAACCATGGGTTTGAATAGGTTTTTGACACTTGTTTGTAATTTGAATATAATTTTCCTTGTTTTAGACCATTTTTCCATGCCATAAACATAGATTTGGAAGGGCTTACACATTTACAATCAATCTATGGCATTGATATATCAAATCCAAAAACGCAAGAAAAAGAGGAAATCTTAAATCTAAAAGTTGGGTTTTTTTTTTTGGATTTCAAACCATACACAATTCTTTGACTTTTTTTTTCTTTTTTTAGCTTTTCCAAACAATTTCAATGAAATTAAATATGTCAAACAAACCTTATAATCATGCAAGGAAGCATTCGCATGCAAGAGAATAAATTAAAACTTCATATAACACAAGATTAAAATTTTTTGAATATGTAGAAAAATAAAAAAAATCCATGGCTTTAATTCTTTCATACCAGATCAATATAGCAAGCAAGTCATATATATCAATGGAAAGCTTATTATGAGAGGATTAAAAGCCCCAGATTAATTTTGCACAATTAGATAAGCAAAAACAAAAATAAAAATAGAAAATGTGCAATTAGACATGAATTTTAAGTTCTAAAATCATGTATTTAGATTTTGGTACCACATGTAAGTAATCATATTAAAATTACATATCTAGATAGTATAAAAACAATAGATCAATATATATGATGTTTTAGAACATTGAATCAAAAATAATAATGTATCTAAAAATTACTTGACTTTACCATGTCTGCAAGCCCAAATCTAATACACAAGAGGCTAGATTTTCCTTTTTTATGACCCGTGGTTTAATAGCGACTTTTATTAGGATAAACTCATAAATTAGAATTAGAGATGGGATCTCACTTCATGACCTTAAAATTAAAATATTTGTTAAGTCTAATTATTATATAATCATGAATAAAAAAAATATAAAATTATATGAACCCATAAATAAAAATTCCAACACATACAACATACAAAATTTTGACAGACTCAAGCGTTTTCTAATTAAACATGAATTTTTTTTTTGGTTATTACGCATGATTATAAGAATAATCTCAGACTTTATTCATGTTAAATTTTTTTCTTGAATAACTTAAAATTTTAATTTTTATGATAAAAACTTTATTAGAATTGAACGAAATTAGATAAAGACTTTTGGCGCAGACCTTAGATCAGATCGTGGGTTCCAGACGTAGTTGCACTGCAATCCACAAAGAAATCATCACCGACGACAACGTCGACGACAACTTGTACAAAGCAGTAACGTCTGAAAAATTTCCAATCCATCAATATTAATGAGAGTCCTGCTACTTCTAGCTAACTAGTAACTTGCATGCTTAAAAAGCGAGGACGTAGGACTTTTTGCCTTAAATGCACCCTAATAATGGTGCTCTTATGACCAACCTATATCTTACTCGGTTTGACTAAACGCAATATACATTAAATTCTGCTACCCACTCCCATTTATGAAAACTTTACTACTCCTTGCAACGTCTCAAGTCTTCAAAGACCAGAATACCAACCCAAATATCACGTCTTGAGGTTAGGCTGGGGGGGGGGGGGGGGGGTAATTCAAAGTTTCACCTTATTGTACTAATAGTTCTTATATGACGTCATTATTAATCTTTCATATTAAGGTGATATGACATTAAGGATCATTCGCTATGTAAAGTTATTAAGAATAAGAATAAGAATAAAAATAAAAATAAAAAGTAAATTTTTTTTTTTGTAAATATAGAGAGAAAAATAATAAACAGGAGAAGACTAGAAAAATGGTTTCATAGATATTTTTTCAACTTGGACCATGTCACGTACTATGCTCCCTTAAATGGATGTTCGGTTTCTTGTTTCAAAAGTGTGAACGTATTTAGAGCATGAGTAAATTACATATATATATATATATACATATATTTTAAAAATATATACAAACTTTTGTTGAAATTAAAAGTTACTTTACATTTTAGTTTAATTTTAGATTTGTTATCACAATATCCTTCATTTAAAATTTTATTTAGTTTTAAAAAATATGTATTTAGATTAATAAAAAGTATTTTAGTAAAAAATTAAAATTAGAATTAAAATGTAAAGTAACCTTTTTGTTTCAAAAAAGAAAAAAATATATTCTAAAAATAAAAGAGAAGTAAGTATAATTTTAATAAAATTTAATAAAAAATTATGTAATTTATTCTTAGGACATTTGAAAACTTAGTGGTGTAATGGTATTAAATTGTTATTTCCTTTGAACAAAAAATTTGGGTTAATTTGCCCAATTGAGGGATCAACAATGCCAATGGTAAATGAGAAATAAAACAAAAGGAGGAGGCCTACAGTTTTAGATCCTGTGTTTCCGTTGTATCACATTCGGTTCTTTTTTGATATTCTACTACTGGCATGTCTGTGCAGGTACCAAGTCATTCCAACGGGTGAGGAGGATTTACTAGGTATATGAAGCATTGATTCATCGTGTTTTATAAATATTTAATTTAATGTTTTTATTAGATATATTAAATATGATATGACCTTTTAAATTACATTAAATTTTTATAAATATAATCATGTCAAAATATCTGTATCTTGATAATAAATTCTTAACATTAATAGCCAATTTGATTAGAGAATCTAAAAATAAAGTGAATATAAAAAGTAAGTAATTAAGAGTAGATAAATTAAAAAATATATTTTAAAAAAATAATTTAATAATTAAAATAATAACTATAAAAATATAATAAATATTGTATAAGTTATATAAAAAAAATATGTTGGTGTGCTAAAAAAACCAAACGCGCTAAATAAACTCGTTGATCCAAAATGTTCATGCTCCATCCAGCACTTCACTTCCGTGACAGGTGGTTTTGTTGACATTTTTTGCACCTCCCAATGGTTGTTGGGGCTAAGATACTATAGCTGCCCTATTAGATATCATGTCATGTGCTTGTGACGATAATGGTTCTATGGTCAACAATTAATATTGGAAGTGATGAGACACAAATCAGGGTTTTTAATTGCCATTTAAAATTATAATTACCATAGTAATATTAGTGTCACAATCGGTTTTGTATTCACATTGATTACAATCGACAACAGTTATATATTTTTTAATTTTATGACATTTTGTAAATATAATAATAACATACAACCATAACTTAAAACTTTAACATAATATATATTGAGAGAGAGCATAAATTCACTCTAAATGTTTATTTAGTAATCTCTATATAAAGAGATTATTTTTACATACTTTTGTATAATATCTATTATATTTTTATAATTAATATTTAACAATATTTTAATATTTTTTATAAAATTTTTTAAAATAAAAGCACAAATGTCACTTTTATTTTTAAAACCATATATTTTATTTTCTCTATAATTTCATTTAATTTACATTCTGCGTACCTAATGAGAGGAAGTGATGTAATGGTTAAACGAGTGTGTTCGATTCTTTAATTATTGAGCTTCAATTTTTGGGATCAATACTTAAAACAATTTATTCTTCTAAATGCACAAAATTGATATGGGAGATATGTCCTTAAAATCATTTGGAGAGGGATTTTTTCTTGATTAACACAAATTAATCTGAAGATATCTTACAGTATCGTTTAAAAAAAAAAGAGATTTAGGGTATAAAACATTTTTTGGGGGACAATATATACATTTTAAGTCATATATAAGTAAGTAAAAAAAAAAAAAAGAGTCATATATATAGTTTATGTAAAGCATGGAAATGTAAAAGTTTATCTCATATATAGGCTTTTAGATGAAATTGTGATATTTCACCACGTCAAAATGTGTTTTAATAATCCACATTTGAATATTCCAAGTCTAAAGCTGAGGTAAGTCGAATAAAGTTAGAAATATAGAAATTAGAAATTAGGAGGCATAGAATGAATAATCCAATTAAAAGATTTTAAGTAACTTATTATGAAGCCCTCAACGTTCTGAGAGAATCTATTTTTCCCTTTAATTTTCCTTCTTCAATATAGTCCTCTTAATTATTAATTATTAGGAGAAAATTTGGTGCTTATTTAAAGGGTTCCATATGGGGACGGCCTTACAAGTCATCCAGTTGAAGAAAAATAAAATTCGTGTTAAAAAAAATCGAACTTTTAAAACCTCAAAGAATAAAACTTAAGATAAATTGCCACATCTTTTAGCCCTCCCAACCCAAAACAAAAAACAAAAAACAAAAAAAAAGACAAAAACTAAGGATAAATTGCAAATAACCGACATGAATTTAGGGGTTGCTCATTGTGTTCACATATGGATCCGGCTCCTCTAACATATACTTTAGATTTTGAAAATCTAAATGCAAAAAAAAAAAAAAAAAACAGTTGATGAGAAAATTAATGGCTCAAATAAACTTAGACTATGCATTCAATACCTCTAATTAATTCAAATACAGTGTATAAAGAATATCTTCTGATAACTAAATAGTGAAATTATATTAACTTACCCTGAGAAATACAATATTAACATAATCTACTCATTCAAAAAAAATACGAAAAAACTTTTAATGGGAACTTTGCGATAAACTTTAAATGATATTATCTATTACTATTAATTTTGAGTTAATAAGCAAGCTGCCCTCTGTCATTTGATAACTAGTAGAGTGAGACCCATCACCTATGTCATTATCATACAACGCAGCCATAAATTAAAAGATAAACTTAGACCATAAAAAAAACGAATGCATTAATTCGATATATGTATATTCAAAGGTCCAGATTTAGTTTGTATGCATAGAACCCTTCTTATAGACCAAATCATGACCTTTAAATGTAAGTGCGCTCAATGCACGTAAAAATTTTTCATCTATTCAGCGCCTCAAATAGTGACTGCCTTCCACATAGGGTCCACACTTTGCCTAATTCCTTGCCAAGAACAGTGTCACTCTACAATTATACAAATTCAACCCTTTCTTAGTATCGATTCAAGTGATCTCACTTCAATTTGTTGTCTACGATAATTGCAAAAACGACATTATTTCACTGTCGGTACTAAGTTTTCTTAAGGTTCCATAGATTGATATGAATTTGGCGTGGTGCGAAATTGCCCTGAACTTCAGCTTAAAATGATAAATTCTGCAAATTGTCGTCATTCAGTCATCATATTGGTAACTATTAAATGAAAATACTAATCACTTATTTTTCCCAGTTTAGTATCTTCACTCTTTCCTGTCATATATCACACTTATATCATTTCTCCTGCCAGATATTTATAAGTATCATATAATGTTATATGTGTACATACAATGGTCAAGATTAAGTTTTAACAATATAACATGTCAATCTCATGTATGTATACTAAATCCCGATCATTGTATGTACATGTATTATATGATATCTACAAATTTTTCGTACTTCTACTCATTAACCGGACTACCACTGCATGACCAATTAATATGATGGCGATCATATGCAGCAGGCAGGCATTATGATCGCGTCTATGCTGCCAAATCCCAGCCAACAATATCATTTTCCATACTTGACATAATTGGATCGATACTAATGGAATGCATCTAATATTGAAGTATCAGACATCAGAAAATATCAAGAGTTCGATATGCATCATTACTTGTTTCAAATTCTTAGCATGTAACACTTCTTTGTTATAAAAAAGGAAAAAACAAAAAACAAAAAAACAAAAGAAAACAAAAACTTGAATTCTCAAACGCACATGACTAATTACAGTTCTACAATAAAGTCAGAGCTGATCAGAGATGAGACCAAAGAGTTAGTGGTGCTTGCCGGCCTTCATACAGCTTCACATTATATCCGCGTGAAATTAATGCTCCTAACAAACACTCCCAACTGTAAAAGCTGTATGGCATGGCCTATCTCTTCCTTCTACTATATATAAAGTATAGACCATCTCAGAAGTTATACGCATTCACTCACCCAAATTCCTACCTATCTATAGCGACTTCCGCACTAGCTACCATTTTGTTGCTTTGCTTCATTTCTTGCTTCAATGGAACCTGAGAAGCTCATAAGGAAGTGGATGGTGAATCTAGTGGCAGTGTTGGCAGTTCTAGGTTTGTGGGGTGGGGTTGGAGCTGCGCCACAAGTACCTTGCTACTTCATTTTTGGGGATTCTTTGGTTGATAATGGCAATAACAATCAGCTATCATCTTTGGCCAGAGCTAATTACCTTCCCTATGGGATTGACTTCTCTGGTGGACCAACTGGAAGGTTTTCCAACGGAAAAACTACTGTTGATGTAATTGGTGAGCTGCTTCCCAATCACTTTCATAAGTAGCTTATCAAAATTGCATGACACTAAGCTTTGATGTTACTGTCAATAAACCCACAGAACTTACTGCTACATTACATATTTCTTTAGACTTCTTGTTATGGTATTAGACCAGTTTTACTATCATGAACCTGTCATCATCAATAATGTCATTATATAGTGATTAATCTATTAGTCTTTATCTAAGTATTTAAGATTTTAGGTAGATTGACAATTTGGCCGGTGCTTGGGTGATTCTCTTTTCCCCTCTTTCTTTAGCTAAGTAGCTATCAAGCATGAACACTTCAAAAAAGAAGCTGCGTTTGTGTCCAAAACAGATCAACACGATGGGACACTTTAACACATTATAAATTTTGCTGTCACATTATCTCTATTCAAGTCATGTCCTGTGCCTATGTCATTGTCCATGCGTATTCGGTAACCAGCAAATATTTAAATGTAAATAAAGAGCAACCTAAATCAATTAATAACATGAAAAAGTCTGAACAAAACAGAGCTAGAATTCTAGTTAGGTTTACTCTGTATGAATCACACTTCTTGTGGGGTCTATTCTTTTATATACATGAATTTTTGTTTTCCTCTAAATCTTATTTAACTTACTGTTAAAATTTAACAGCTGAGCTTTTGGGGTTCGACCATTACATTCCTCCATATTCAACAGCCAGAGGACAAGACATACTCACAGGGGTCAACTATGCATCTGCAGCTGCTGGAATTAGAGAGGAAACTGGACAACAACTGGTACCTTTTTAACTTTTTAACAATATTTGTTTCCTCTATGGCACATCACTTTCTTCTTCATTGGGTTAACAGCCTGGTTCTTGACGGTCTCTGATGGCTCATTTATTTGTAGGGAGCGCGAATTAGTTTTAGTGGGCAGGTGCAGAATTACCAAAGGACTGTGTCCCAAGTGGTAAACATACTGGGAAACGAGGCCCAAGCTGCAAATTACCTGAGCAAGTGCATATATACAATTGCATTGGGAAGCAACGATTACCTCAACAACTATTTCATGCCCGCATTTTATTCCAGCAGCAGGCAGTACACACCACAACAGTTTGCTGATCTTCTCATTCAATCATATGCTCAGCAACTCAGGGTTGGTCTCTTCCCACTCCTTTTCCTTGTATTTTTACCATCTTCAACTACCTATTATAAAATGCAGAACTTCAACTATCCAACATATTAAAAAAAAAAACCTAAACTTATGGATCGAAACAAATGAAAGAGAAGGAAAGGGAAGGGAATCTTTTTTTTTGTTGACATTTTCATGGGTTTAGATTTAGAAAATTTTTTTTCCTTCCCTTTTCCATTCAATTTCTTCAATCCAAACATTTTTTAAAGAAAAAAAATGTTAGATTTAAATTTAAATTAAAAAATGTCTAAATTAAAATTTTTCTTTCCTCCTCTTCTCCATTCTCCTCAATTCAAATATATGCTAGAGGACCTAGTCCAATTTTCAATTGGTGCATCTTTTCAAATCAAAACGGTTCCATTTCTGTCTTTACTCTATAGGATTAAAATCTTAAATGCAGATTTAGTTTCAGTCAAACTCGGGATTCTTCGCTATAGTCGTTAACACCCCCCCCCTCCCCCAAAAAAACTTATAACTATTTGGTTTGAAGTTCTGCTAGTTGGAAGCCTGTATAAGCTCCAAAAATTAAATGCTCAACTGCTTCTGTTTATGAATCAGAATCTGTACAACTATGGGGCAAGGAAAATGGCTTTATTTGGGCTTGGTCAAATAGGTTGCAGTCCCAATGAACTCGCCCAAAATAGCGCAGATGGAAGAACATGTGTGGAAAGAATCAACTCTGCAAACCGATTATTCAACGACAGATTGAAATCTCTCGTTGATCAACTCAACAACGAGCTAACTGATGCAAGATTCATCTACATAAACACCTACGGCGTCTTTCAAGACATAATAAGCAACCCCTCCACCTTCGGTAATTGATTTACTGTCAACCCGGAACGTTTTCTAGTCATAATTTCTCTCACTTTCTCGAGAATAAAAACAAAAAATGTTGAGAAATTGTTCTTATTATCGCATAAAATCATTGAAATTCAGGATTTAGGGTTACGAATGTTGGGTGCTGTGGAGTAGGAAGGAACAACGGTCAAATTACATGCCTGCCAGCGCAGACTCCATGCCCGAACAGAAGAGAGTACGTGTTTTGGGACGCATTTCATCCAACTGAGGCTGCGAACACCATTATTGGAAGGAGAGCTTACAGTGCTCAATCTGCCTCCGATGCTTACCCCAATGATATCCGCCGCTTAGCTCAGACCTGAAGATGCAGGGGAAGGATCCCACAAACTTTTCAAAAAGATTTAGCGGAGTATAAATTTTGGAGCCAAGAAGACACAATTAGTGGTTGTTATTGTAGTTTTTTATATTTTCATGGTTGAGTTTTTGAATTAAGATATAATAAGTGTATAACTTTTTAATAATAATAATATAAGTGTATGATTTTTATAAATAATTATATAATTTTTTAATTAAATTATATATATATATATATATCATATTATTGTTAAAAAATTATATATTATCATATTTTGATTGATGAATTAAATAATAAAAATATAAAAAAATTACGTATACATTTAATCTTTAAGAAATAATTATGTCATTAGTTTACTTTTAAAAATTTAGTTATAATATTTTTTAAAATATATTATTTAGTTATGATGTTATCATAATTAAAATTAAATTGATAATGATAAATATTTCGATCAGCATTAATATGATATATTTTTAAAGTATTGTAATCAATTTAGTAGTAATAAATTTTTAAAAATTAAATCAATGATAGTGGTGTCTTTTGAAAACCGATACAATAAAATGGACTTGAATTTTTTGAAATATTTCAAAGGATAAAATAAGAAGAGAAGAATAAGTGAGTAATATATTTTTTTTCTTTTTTTTTTCTCACTTTACTTGAAGTATTTCAAGTGATATGCTTCCTATAGTATATTGGCCACAGATTGATTGCGTCTTTCTCTTTGATATATGCGCCATAATTTTTTTTTTTTTAATCTAGAGGATCCAAATCTTAAAAAACGTAATGTTATAAAAATGTGACGGTTTATTTCTACAAGGCATGGGATGTTTATTTTTATTTTATAGTAAAATTGTTGGAGGGCGAAGTTTTCAGTAGATATGATTTTTTTAAAAAAATATGAATAAAGTTAACAATGAATACCAGATAAGCATATCAGAAATAGATTTAAAGAAAAAAAAAGTACTAATTTGCTTATATTCATTCTTAATTAGCATGTTTATCTTAAAGTTTCTCTTGTTATATGAAGCTTTGTATGATTTAAACATTGATAATATAATCTCAGTGGAGCTATTGCATTGGCACATGACATCTCTTTCGTCGCTACAAAAACATTTGCGGTATCATCTATCGGGTATTGCCAAACGTTTATAGTGAGCTTAGGGGGAAAAGAGGTAAAGAAAAAAGGAAGTAGAATCTTGCTTTTCATGTGTGATTTTTATTTATATGCCATGTTCAACTGATTTTGTTCCAATTTTATACCCTTCTCTCTATTATTTAATTTTAAATATTCTTCTTGTAGTATATGACTACATCAACCACTATTCAAGGGAAAAAAACTTTTGATTATTGTCGTTCTCATTTATGATTATATATATATATTTAGTCATATGCAAATAATTTTTTGTCCCAAATTTATTTATAGTTTCTTTTTTATCAGCGTTTTTATTTGGTGAGCTTACTTTTTATCATCTTGTTGCTATGGGTTTTATTTTCGCATTATATCAATTGAAAATTAAAAAAGAAAGTTACTACACTATCGTTTTCACTTCTTCAACCCAACATGCAATAACTAATTAATGAGATATATTTTTGTCATAAGTTGACTTTGCATATTAAACTATCAAATGTATCTTGATAATCTTTCATTCTTTAAACGTACTTTAGAGCATAAGTGCTTTGATAAGAGCTTCATAAATGAATAGATATATAAAAATGAGTTAGGTCAGGCTAAGTTTAGCTTAACTTTTGCTCTCCCAGGGTTTCACCGCTCTCTTAAGAAACAAATCTTGAAAATTGACAAATTCCCACATTGAAACATATCATAAATTTAGACTTGATGTTATTTGAAAGCTTTCTCAGACTTAGGGTTTCGGGTTAATAATGGAATGACAATTTCAGTTCATAGTTATGCTTAGTATATGCCAAATCAAGCGGAAATATAATATAGTGAGGGCAAACTACTACAATAACAATTCTATCCTTAATTAGTCTAATTAACCAGCATAATTCTTTTGAGATTCTAATGCACAAAAAATATCAAACTAGTTGTAATATAAAACTATATGCTAAACGGTGCCTGCGCAATGAAGGCAGCAATGATATTCTAACTACAATTAATCAGTTGTTTATAGTTTCCTATTTGAATAATCAACTATATATGCATGCTTATCATCCATTTGCTTTATTTATTAGTCATACGAAAGTTGATCTGCACCAAGTCATACACCTTCATCTTATTAATTATGGGTATTCTTGTCCCGTTAAATGCAGTTTAATTGCCAATTTCGTGACGAAATTGTAATATTATGCAGAGCTTTGATTCACGGACCATCGTCACATTATGCTACTCTTTTTTCCTTACCAGGCTGTAAAGCCTTTATTCAGTACCTAACTTGAAATTCAATTTCAATGGATCTAGAGTCTAAAATTTGTTTGTACATTAAATTAAAATTAAGAAAATCAAATCTTCAACGTGTAAGCACTTAATTCACTTTGGTTTCTTCTTACTTTACGAGTTTATTCGGAGACTTTGCTGTGTGTTTTGTTGATCCTTTCAGTGTTTCAAATCCAATTTCAAAGGAAATGAAATTTAAAATATGGAAATTGCATCCATCAATTACAAGTACTTTCCTACTTTCCTGAGCTTGTAAGCATACTCATAAGTTTTGACGTTCATTTCTGTATTGTTGGTGAATCTCTTAAAACAAATAGCTAAATTCTTACTTTTGAGTTTTGACACATGAAATTAACTGACAGCGAATACAGGATCCGATGAAAAGGAAGTTGGAAGGGTATTATGAAAAAAAAAAAAAAGGAAAATGAAACATGAAGAAGAAGAAAGTGTTTTAATAATATTACGTAGTTATTCGTATATGCACACACACACACATTTCATTCATTCTTCCATATAAAAAAGGACTTGATATATTTCACATCAAGAATTTATTTATACAATTTTTTTTTCAGCCGATATGCTTTTAGTAATAACTAAATCAACAAAAATCATAGTAATAAAAACTAAACCAAACTGAACTAACTGACTGGTCTAATTAGTAAATTGGTAAACCAAATTATGGTCTAATCTAGAGAAGTTTCAAAATTGGTGACTTTCAAAATCAGTTAAAATTGATCAAAAATCAAATTTGATAGGTCGGTTTTGGTTATAAACTATTATTTTTCTATAGGTTGAATCAATCTTTTTTATTAAATTGGACAAAATTACTTTTGTTGGATTCAAACTCCGTCCCTCAAACCTCCAAATAAAATTGATGCCCTTACACCTATAAGTGTTTTTTAAGATATACATGCAAACTTATATATATATATATATATATATATTATTCCTTCTAAAATTTGTGAATGCAACTATCGGATCCGAACCTTGTATCATGAGAAATGTAGATAACTCTGTGACTAGGTCTCCTATATTAGGTGTTTGAAAATGAATGCAAACTTTTATATAAATATACTTATAAAATAATGCTAAAATTATAAATTGTATTAAGTATATATATACATATATAATTATATATATATATTTATCACCATTATATATATTATCACCAATTTGACTATGGTTCAATTATGATTAAAATTATAAATTTTGAATTAATATCTTTATTAATTCAATGAACAGTCTACATTGACAAAAATGTATTCAAAATATATTTGTTGAATTAATATGCACACTTTTTGCATATGAAAAGAAGAATGCTACTTAATTTTTAGGACTTTGAAAGAAATCATTCTCTATATTCAATTATGTTTTCAGCAACTAGTTGCTTCAAAACAACTAGTTTTATTTATATATTTAAAAAGCTTAACTATCATTTTAGTTATTTAACTTATTTATTTATTTTAATTTGATTTTTTTAAGTCTCTTAACATTTAAGGTGTGCTATATTCGTTCATTTTTATTACATTTATCAAGGATTAATTTAAAATACTAAAGAAATATAAGGGATTATTTTAGAACAATAAAATCAAAATTAAGGAATCTATTAAACATTAAATAAAATTAAAGGATTAAGAAAACAAAAAATTAAAACAAATAAATAAATTAATGGACTAAAATAATAGTTAAATTTTTAATATTGATTGTTTGATGAAGAATGCAGTAGCTATTAAACAAATTATAAGTATAGATATTTTTTTTAATACAATTAGGTATAGATATAGATGAAACAAAACATATTAGTCCAACTGTGCGGCTTCATTAATTGGTTAGAAAAAAAAAAGCTTTTAATTTTTGTATAACATATTTGTTAGCTTTTATTTTTGGTTCTTTCCAGTCTCTTCACGTTCCAAGATATTATATTCTCATTTATGTATAAAATCCTTAAAATATGTTTGTTATGCTTTTTTTTTTTTTTTACATTCAGTTATCATCTTTCCCCTTCTGTCAATTTCTCTGTAGGAGAAAAGGTTGGGCAAATAAATTGTTCCACCTCCAAGGATTCTTTTGGTTGTAGAAATAGTACTGCGAGATTTTCAGTTGATGGAGCCTTTGTCATTAGATTTTAAAGAAGGATTTATATAAGAGAGTTTAGCATTATATTTCAATCTAAAACTTTAACACATTAAATTTATGGGTCATTTTTACTTATATAATATCTATGCGCCATTTTTTTTACCTAAGG
This sequence comes from Erythrophleum ivorense, assembly GCA_026724425.1. Taxonomy (NCBI): domain Eukaryota; kingdom Viridiplantae; phylum Streptophyta; class Magnoliopsida; order Fabales; family Fabaceae; genus Erythrophleum; species Erythrophleum ivorense. Next base: position 2,389,255 of record JAIUCV010000024.1, read on the forward strand.
GTATATTTAGTTTGATGTAATATTAGACATGTAAAGGAAAAAAAATAAAAAATAAGTAGGTAAAAAAAAAAGATATTTTAACCCTTATTTTTTGAAAAAGTAAATGGATAGGATAAAAAATAATAAATACTATTAAATAATAATTACAAAGACATAATATATATTACAAAAAATATTACGGATTATATTGTAAACTTGCTACCAAACATAGTTTGAGTGCGTGCCAAGCAACTTTATTTTTTGTTTATAGTAGATATTGTTCATGAAATTTATGACTTAAACCAGTATCACACAGAGTGAGATTTACGATACAAGTGAACTTTACATGTTTTATATTTATTTTTCGTCAAAATTAACCTGGCTAATTCAAAAGAAAAATTAAGAGCATCCAAATTGGTCAATATACTCTGCTGCTTACTGCTTTGCCCCTCGCTTTTGATCAGGACACTTTGTTTTTTTTAAAAGTCTATCCATCAACCCAACTGAAACCCACATTGTTTAAATAAATAATCATCAATTTATGTTAATGGATCAGTTGTTACTTATTTTCTAGTGCAGATCACGTAGACCAGAGGGAAATTAATTACAAGAAAACCTTACATTCACTTTTCAAGTTTAAACCTTTGTATGTTAATACTTTTATTAATTATTTCTATTACTTTATTCATAATCATAATAAAATATGCTATAATGACTGATCAAATGTTCCCATCCATCACATGATAAAAGTAAAAAATCTAGTAACCAATTCCTCTTAGTTTTCACTCTTCCAAACACAGCACTGATAATCTTGGAAAAAAGTTCATTTTTTGGCCAATAATCTCAGAAAAGACTTTACAAGGCATCACCATTCATAAAATGATCGTAGATGTGTAAATAACTCGTTGGGAAATCATATTTACCTCAATTTCTTGAAAGAATGAAAATGAGAGAACTATCACAATGTGTGTCGTTCTATTTTTTAATCATAATTTGGAACACCTTCACATATATTCAAATCTTCACCGACTTATATTTCATTACAATTTTATATGAAATGTCGAAAAATCATATATCAGTCTCAATTGGTATCTGATTTTTCCTTTCTGACCCTATTTTTGTCTGTTTTTATCCAAAAATACTATTTATGATTGAATGACTCCCATATTTTAAGAAGTGTTGAACGGCATGACAGATGTCCAATGTTCCCACTTCCCCACATAAGAAGCAAAATTTTTTTTTTTTTAATTCTTTGTCGTAGTTTTGAAAGAATTGCAAATCTCATGTAGTGTAGTTGCTTATTCTCTCTCCTTTCTTTTATTTATTTTTTTATTTTTTTAAAAACCAAAAATATCATGTCAACTTTAAACTAATCCAAAGACAGAAGGAACCTTCATTTTATTTCACACATACAGCTTGAATAAATTAATTTCGTGGTCAAAGATATTATCTTGGTAATTTGTCAAACAAATCACCCTTTCAATACGTCATTCTGCTTTTATTTTATTTCTTTCAATTTCGCCACCAAGCCCGGTGATAACTGCACGCTAGCTATATAATGTAGATAAAACTATTAACCTTTGCATGCATCTCGTAATATCTAGCATAAATCATATCATAAACTTTTCGTTTTGGCCTCATTAGTTATTACTTAATATTCTTTTTCTTAGAGATGGCTTATGATACTAATAAGCCATGGTTGGTGCTGCCTTTTCTCTTAGCTGCAACTTTGACGATCACTTTTGTTGATGGGAATGAACCACAAGTGCCTTGCCTCTTCATATTTGGAGACTCACTGTCTGATAGTGGAAACAACAACGCCCTTCCTACCTCTGCAAAAGCTAATTACAAACCATATGGGATTGACTTTCCAGACGGACCAACTGGAAGATTTACCAATGGCCGAACTTCCATTGACATTATCAGTAATCTTTCTTCATCCTTTCATCCTTTCAACCTCTCAATATCTTATTTACGATCGAGATGTTATAATTTGAATTCATTGATTCAATTCTTGAATTATAAGTAGTTATTACGTCAATTTTCCATGTCCAATTTAAGAAAAAAAAGAAGAACAAGAAGCAATATAGTTTCTTATATTTGACTAAAGATGTACAATTTTTTTTTCTCGAATTGTAAATTTTGTTAGAACTCATCCTAAAATATAAAATGACCTAAACGTTTATATTTATTTTGTCTTTTCTTAATAAAAAAGTAAAAGATTTAATCTCCATTATTTAAAAAGTACACCCACGTAAAGGGTTGAACTATACATGTGGGGTTTAATCTCCACTAGTTTAACATTCGTTTCATTGCAGCTCAACTTCTGGGGTTCAAGAAGTTGATCGGCCCCTTTGCAAATTTCGGTGGTTCAGACATACTAAAAGGGGTGAACTACGCATCTGGCGCAGCAGGAATTCGCGTCGAGACTGGCACGCAACTGGTACAATTTCGTACTTGATTTTATTTCTTTACCTGTTTTTTTTTCTTAGGAGCAAATATATTAAGGTAAATAGGTCACGAGACAACATATATGGACATTACAAGACAAAAAATACAGAGTTTATGTCCAATTTAAAGTGTTGTATTGTATCTGTACGATTATTCATTAGATACAATCCGACTTTACTTTTAAAGTGTCACTATTTCATTTACCTTATTCATTATCTTGATTTAATTAAATGGTCAGAGAATTTGTGTTTAGATGCTCTTGTGCATTCAAAATTGCATCATGAAAAACCAATGCTTGGCCATGCAGGGTGCTGATATCAGCTTGGGAGTACAGCTAACAAATCACAGAGTGATAGTTTCTGAAATAGTTGCTAAACTTGGAAGCTTTAGGAAAGCACAAGCGCGCCTCAACAAGTGCTTATATTATGTGAATATAGGCAGCAATGATTACATAAACAATTACTTCTTGCCCCAATATTACCTTTCAAGCCGCTTCTTCACCCTTGAGCAGTATACTGTGAATCTTATCCAGAAATATTCTCTCGCATTAACGGTATAACTTACCTAGCTATCACAAATTTCTTTATCTGTGGAGAAAATTTTACCTAGATCTTATTTAGAAAAAATCTGCAAACTAAGTCAATTATGGATAAATATACCAATGAATCCTTTCCTGAAGAAAGAAACACCCTACCTTCTATGTCTCTTTTTCTTTCCTCTTGGATTCTTCTCTAAACAAGAAGATACTGGTTCAATAAATATATAAGTATATTACAGACATATTTCACTGAAAACTATCTTTCTAATTGATTTGGGAGGAAATTGTACATACCCAATCTAACATTTGCCTACGATTTCAATTTCTCCACAATAAATTAACCCTTGCAATTGTCTCCTGATAATTTTCCTCATTGTCAATTACTCTTACAAATTAAACATTTTATCTTTAATTGACTCAACCCTACATGCATGAGGTAAATTACATTTACCCACCATGACTTTTTGTTGTCAATTGCAATTGTTCCTCTAATTGATTATTTGCAATTAGATTGATAAATGAATGGGTTAATAGCAAAAAGTAATCAATTAGATGGCATATTGTAATTGAGGACAAAGATCAGGGTGGGTAAATACAATCTCCTTTTTTCAATGTTAAGTCAATTAGAAATAACAACTAATCTAGATGGCAGTAAGATTTTGCAATGGGGTAAGTAATTAGGGGTGAATTACAAAAATTAATTGGGGGGGGGGGATTTACAATTTAGGACAAAGTTCTAGGCACTTTTTATCCTTGATTTGGTCAACAAAAATTTGGTGCATTGGATCTGCTTAGAAAATTTTCTTTTTATGTTACAAAAAGATTTGTTATATGTTGCCGTGAAAGGGGAAAATCAATGTTTGTGTTTTCGCGGGCATGCAGGCTCTGCATGAACTTGGAGCAAGGAAGTTTGTGTTGGTAGGGTTGGGGCTCATAGGCTGCACTCCAGGTGCCATTTCTAACAATGGGAACTCATGTGTTGATGAGATGAATAAAGCAGCTCTGATTTTTAACTCCAAGCTTAAATCTCAAGTTGATCAATTCAATAATAAGCTCTCAAATGCCAAATTTATCTTTATAAACAGCACTGCAGGGACACTTGACGAGTCACTTGGTAATATTCTGATCTTTTTATACACCATTTTCTTAGAGTGTCACGTTATAGTTAAATTGAAGAGTAATTATTTAATAAACTCATCCGTCATAACATTAGTATCCTTTTGTTTTTAGTAACATTCTTATTATCTGTTTTCCTTTTGCATTCTTATTATTATTTTGGTGAACATTTTTTACATTATTATTAGCTGATCCATAGATTACATTTTTTAGTTTTGTGCGAAAAGAATGTAAAATTTTAATTGTCATCAGTTGTTATGGAAAGCTTGACCTTTTGAGAGGTGAAGCCTTTCCATCTCTAGATTAATCTTTTTTTTTTTGTCTATAGATTTTTTTTTTATGTGATAAATAAAAATCTCGAGACAAAAGAAAAGAATCTAAAGGTAGAAGAGCTCAACTTTTAAGTGTTTTTAATAGCAACGCCAATTTATTTGTTAAAATTTTGATTAGAAGTGTTACGGATATTAATAAAACTGGACTTGAATCTTCGCTTCATAATTTTTAAGCTTTTGGGACAAATTGATCATTAACATGGTAACAGAATCCCCATAATCAAATGGCCACGAATTTGATCATTATTGTCCTTATCACTAGAAAGATATAGTGGATCTGTACATGTGACTTGTGAAGGCATAAATTTTTGGGACGAAGTGTTCCTTCGCAAAAAGATACATCAATTGTGTCAAAAATTAAAATTAAAGTTTCTTTATTATATTACTCTCACTTCTATATAGTGTTTTATTTTTATAGATGTTGAATATTTATTTATTTATTTGATCGATACGTTGTGATAATAACTCTGTATTACAACCATATTAACTTTGATTTGAGGATAAATTAAAAGAAGAAGACTATATGGATATTTTCAGGTTTCAAGGTTTTAAATGCCGGTTGCTGCGAAGTAGGGGCAAATGGGCATTGTGTTGCTAATGAAACGCCATGCGAGAATAGGAAGGAGTATGTATTCTATGATTCATTTCATCCCACTGAGGCTGTGAACGTAATCACTGCAATAACTTCATATAATGCTTCAAATCCCGCCTTCACCTACCCATTGGATATTAGCCACCTTGTTCAGAGCTAAATCAATAACAGAACACCTGGAAACTGATCTCATATGCATCCATCGATGCCTACTGATATAATTAAGATGTAATTTTATTCATGTGTAATAAAATCTTAAATAAACAAAAGTTGTTATGAAACAACTCAAGAGATAGAAAAGAGAAGATTTAGAGAAAATATAAAATATGAGAAATGCTTCTCAAATTTTCTATTCCTCATTCTCAATGCAAATAGGATGCATATTTATAAGTACAAATTTGTAACTCCAAAAGTCATATTTTAAATGTGAAATAATATACCATAAAGTAGGATATAAAGGTGAGAAATCAATATCCCAAGAGTTACACATTCTTGAAGGAATATAAGAAGAAGAGTTATAATTCTTGAAACCTAATAATTACAATTCTTGAAGGAGATGATCATCCACATAAAAAACTACATAAAGAATATGATTATAACATACCTTTCAATGAATTTGGGGGTTTAGAAACTAAAGGGACATCCACTATAATGGATGGATTCATCACACTCCTCCTTGGATGTCTAATTGTATAAGGAATATGCTTCATTAAAACCTTACTAGAGAAAAAGCCAATGGGAAAAGACCTTAGTGAAGAAAAAAGAGTACACTGTTCCTTGTACACTCCCCTTATTCACAATATCACTGTATATCTTTGAGCTGACACATCCCAATTTTATATACTAATCTTTCAAATGTTGAGGTTGATAGTGCCTTGGTGAATAAGTCAGCTAGATTATCACTTGAATGAATTTGTTGAACATCAATATTACCATTCTTTTAAAGATCATGAGTGAAAAAGAATTTTGGTGAAATGTGCTTTGTTCTATCTCTTTTGATATAACCTTCCTTCATCTGAGCTATACATGCTGCATTGTCTTCATATAGTACTGTCAAAATTTTCTTGGAAGAAGATAACCCACATTCTCGACCTGCTTCATGAACAACTAAAATTTCTGCATGATTTGAGGAAGTAGTTGCAAGTATTTATTTAATGGAATGCCATGAAATAGCTGTATTTCCAATTGTAAATATGTAGCTTGTTTGAGATCTAACTTTGTATGGGTCAGATAAATATCCAGCATCTGCATATCTCAGGAGTTCTGATTTAGATCCATTTATATATAACAATCCCATATCAACAGTACCCTTAAGATATGGGAAAATATGTGGAACTCCAGTCCAATATCTCCGTGTTAGAGCTGAACTAAATCTAGCTAACAAGCTTACAGAAAAAGTTATATTAGGTCTTGTATTGTTAGCAAGATACATTAATGCACCAATTGTACTAAGATATGGTACTTCAAGATTGAGAAGTTTTTCATTATTATCTTGAGGTCAAAAAATATTCTTTTTCACTTCAAGTGATCGAACAACAATTGGGGTACTCAATGGATGTGCTTTATCTATGTAAAATCTTTTAAGAACTTTTTATGTGTAATTTGATCAATGTATAAAAATTTGATCTTTCAAATGTTCAATCTGTAGGCCAAAACAAAATTTTGTCTTTTCAAGATCTTTTATTTCAAATTATTTTTTCAAACAATCTACTACCTTAAAAATTTCTTTAGAAGTTCCAATAATGTTCAAATCATTAACATATACAACGATGATTGCAAATTTTGAATTTGAACTTTTTATGAAAACACATGGATATATATGGTCATTCTTATATTTGTCCTTTAACAAATATTCACTAAGATGATTATACCACATTTGTCCAGACTGTTTTAATCCATATAAGGATCTTTACAATTTAATTGAATAAAGTTTCTGAGACTTTGAATTATATGCTTCAGGCATCTTAAATCCTTATGCGATTTTCATAAACACATCATAATCAAATAAGCCATATAAATATGTTGTAACAACATCCATAAGACGCATATCAAGTTTTTCATGCACTGCCATACTAATAAAATAACGAAATATGATTGCATCCATCACAGGAGAATAAGTGAATTCATAATCAATTCTAAGTCTCTGTAAGAATCCTTGTGCAATAAGTCGTGCTTTATATCTCACAACTTCATTTTTCTCATTTCCACTACAAGAAAATAAGTAATTTCTAGCGGTATTTTTTCGTGAGAAAACACAATAATTTCCGTGACAAAGGCTTTTGTCATGGAAATTCTCACTCAAAGCTCACCGTGAAAAAACTAGCCGTAGGAAATATAACTTTTCACGGAAAATTTCCGTGATAAAAGTTTCTCGCAAACTAATTTTCGTGAGAAAAATGAGAGAGAAAGGTGATGTCAAGTTCATGAATTTTCTCACAAATTTTTTCATGGTAAAAATCTGCAAGAAAAGGTTTCTTACAGAAAAATTCTGCGAGAAAAACAAGAAGTTTTCTCACGAAAAAAAAATTGTGAGAAAAAAGGGGATTTTTAAATTATTTTCGACGGATAAATTCTGTAAGAAAATTAGTGAGAAAATTTCTCGCAGAATATACTGTGAGAATTATGAAAATATTATATGTTTCTAGCATGTTAACAGAAAAAATCAGCAAAAAATATCATGAGAAACAAATTTTTTCCGTGAGAAAAATAAAATTTTCATTTTTTCAGCTTTCTCACTAAAAAATTCCATGAGAAAACTGAAAAAATTGGTCATTAACCCTACTTTTATACCTTTACCTCTGTTTGAGTTATTATAACTTATTCAAACAGTCAAGAAGCACAGTGCTTATGTCCAGCTAACCAATAACAAAACCTTAATAATAACAAAACCACAAATTTGTAATTTTTGTGTTGGAAATATCCAAAAGTACATTAAACTTAAGACAAATATGTATTTAGTATTACAAGTTTGCATATCATAATTTCATAATGTGACATAAATAAGAATGTTAGGATCACTGTTCATCATCATCATCCACATCATCAAAATTATCATCATCATCATTACCACCACCACCACCACCACCACCACCATTGTCACCATCATCATCATGGGTTGGTTCATCATACGAAGTGCTATTTCTTTCAGGTCCTATACTCATATGAGCCATAATTTGCCTCATGAAAGCTTCCATCTTGTCTTTGTGCACCTTTTGCATCTTGGCAAGACTTGTCTCATAAATTTGGGCTTGTTTTGATAGTTTCTCTTCTAATTTCTTCTCAAATGAGGCCTCTAAGTGCGCTTTCATTTGTGAAAGCTCACCAGGGCCATATCCAAAGTGCTGTATGCCATCAAAAGTAAGAAGACCAGTCTTTGACCCAAACCCAAAAGCACGACCTCTTTTGTTCTTTCCACCAACAACTTTGAGCCATATAGAAGAATCAATATCATCTGATCCTAACTCTTGAGTTTGCTTCATCTGCTCTACTGGCTCTGTAACAACAAAGAACAAATGAATATTAAGTACATAAACAAATTATAGTAACAATCTTATTAACATTAAATGACTTACATAAGTGTCAGAGGCTTTTTTACCAATCCAACCTCCCTTCTTCTCATTGTGTTAGATCTTCTTGAATGCTTCTAGGATTTGAACCTCTCTACCCAATTCTATTTCCTACAACACTTAGTTAAAATACATAAGAATTACAATATTTGAAAAGAAATATTTAAAAAGAAATAATAATTCAAAAAAATCATCGAAAACAAAGAATATTTACCATCCTTCTCTTATGCTCTGAAAATGGAACACGCCCTCCTCTATGTAGGCATCCTCTAGTATCTGCAGCCTTATTTGCCTTATTACATGTAGACTTGGCTTTGAATTCATCACTTTGCCAATACTCATCTAACTCAGCTCGAACTGTTAGAGATAACCAATCACCTTTGATTTTTTCAGTATGAATATCTCTAAAGGATGCACACATAATAGTGCTACACTTCTTCCTCCATGTCCTGTAAATTCGTCGCTTAGTAGATGGATTCCAAGCACACAATCTCTGTATTAAAACTAAGCAAAGCTAATATTATAAATAATCAGAGTAGCACATCAACTATATGTATTATAACTTACAAGGTTATAAAATTAGCTTACTTTAAACTCTGCAAACCATAAATTCTTCACAATATCAGGTACTTTAGTAAATGTTGGCCAACCATGCTCAAACTTACTATGACTAATTTGAGACAATATGGTGACGGGTGGGATATGTGGATAAAACCTGCAAATGAAAAAAATGATGCAATAAAAGTAAAAATAATAGAATAACTATAGTACAAAAAAAGTTGCATTTAAAGAATTCTTGCTCATCAACTTCATGAGTCTAATAACTAGTCGTCCATCACTCAACCTCGTCCCTGGCTCATATCTAATGGGATGAGAAGATGAGCCAGCTGCATCTGTACTCAAAATATGTGTAGAAGGTATCTCTGAACCAATGAAGGTTGAGGAATTAGGTGGTATTTGAATGTGTGGAGACAGAAAAGAAGATGATGCAGATGCTAATCCAGGAGGGGTCACAGCATGTGGAGATAAGTGTGGAGATGATGACTATATAGCAGGTAATGGTATGTGAATCGGCTCAGACTGTCGTACAAACTTTCCTTTTCCTTTTTTGGGTGCAGCAGATCCTCCACCTTTATTACGACCTCTATCTGACATCTAGAGGGAAAAATAAGCAAAGCATTATCATTACCAATATTAGAAAATAAGTTAAGGAAGTTAAATAAATGTTAAATAATAATAACAAGTTAGTACCGAACACTGTCAATCACTTGTTAAGGAATAATCAGTAAGAAGATCCTCTTGAGTATCAGATGAGTTGGTATCTAATAGTTCCTCTTTTAAAACTTCATCATTTTCTTCTTCAATTTCACCAGTTGTATCAATAAAAGAGTCAACATGTACACCATCCACTTCTTCGTTCTGACCCATATTGTCTCTTAGATCTTGCTCATTAATGTCAGTATCAACTAACTAAGGTGAACCGTTGCTTTCATCTTGAAATGGTGCATCTACATTATCATAACCAGGGGGTTCAATCCTATTTCTTGCTTTCGTTCTAATCACAATAAGCTAACCGTTTTTGTTGGATATCGATTTTAGATATGGTGTAAAGTATACTTGATCAGCTTGTTGGGCAAGGATAAAAGGGTCATTACCCTTGTATGTTCCTTTAGTCTTGACTTCTATAATATCATATTTAGAGCAAACTCGAGTTTCTTGGTTGGTAAGATCATACCAATCACAGTTGAAGACTATCAATTGCTTAGTTGGTGGGCCAGTAAATTCTAACTGTATAATCTCCTTCAACACACCATGATATGAAAATTCAATTTCACCATAGCTATTTCCTTTTACACATACCCCACTATTGTTTGTCTTTCTTCCTTTTGCCCAAGAGGCTATATGAAACTTATACCCATTAACAGACCATTGATCCCATGTATGTACAAGTCTCAAAGGACCCCAAGCCAATGAAACTAATAAAGCATCTTGTATTTCATTTGTAGGATTCAAAACCTAATCAAAGAACATAAATTATGAAAATATAATATAAGAAGTTTAGTTCCATAACTATATAACCAATTATTCATAAATTGAATTATATACTTACATGAGTTTTGAACCAATCATGAAATTCAAGTGAAATATACTTATCAATTGCCTCATTAGATAAGGTAGAATTCTTGGAAAGTAATGTCTCAACATACAAACTACAATATACCATAAAAAAGTTAATCCTAAATAGTGAAAATATTACGACAAAAAGTTAATCCTATATATGCACCTAAGTTATGAAAGAATCTTACTTTAGAAAAGGTTTAACCTCTGGACAATTGAGAAGAACATACAACGTTATAGCATTAGCCTTATTATCAGTAAGATAACGATTGTTACTAGTAGATCTTCCATGAGGCTGACCGGGATAGTTGAAAATTGAAATGGGAGGATGTTCATTGCACTCCCCACCATCATCATTTCAAGGAGCTCTCCTAGTTCTTGAGTGAACATGTGACTCAAAGTAATAAGAACAAAAAGTTGAAGTTTCTTCAAGTATATATGTTTCACAAATAAATTCTTCAACATGTGCTTTATTTTTAACCTTTCTCTTTAGTGTATGTAGAAATCTCTCAAATGGATACATCCACTTATATTGTACAGGTCCACCTACTGTTGCTTCGTACACCAAGTGAATAAGTAAGTGTTCCATGGCATCAAAGAAACCAGGAGAAAAAATCTTCTCAAGTTTATATAAAATGACAGGAATATTTTGCTCCATCACATTAAGGTTATTTAGTTTTAAAGTAGGAGTATAGAGATCTCAAAAGAAATGACTCAACTCTGTTAAAGTATTAGAAATCGAGGCTGGTAACCCATTGGATACGATTGGTAATAGCCTCTCCATGAACACATGACAACCATAACTTTTCATCCCTATTAAGGTGCAACTCTTCACATCAACACAACGTCCCAAGTTGGATGCATAACCATCTGGAAGCTTCAAAGATTTAATCCATTTGCATATTGCCCTTTTATGATCCATATTAAATGTGTACGTTGCCTTTGACTTTGTCATTTTACGATTCCCTTTATCCTCCATGTATAAAGTAGGTCGTTTATAGTACACATCCAAATTTAACCTTGCTTTCACATTATCTTTTGTCTTACCTTTCACATCCATTACTGTGTTGAACACATTATGAAAAATATTACTTTTTGTATGCATTACATCTATATTATGTGGATTCAACAAGTCATGCCAATAGGGTAGGTCCCAAAGATACTATGTTTAGTCCAATTATGATCTTGACCATATCCTTCCAAAGATAGGCTTGGAAATGTAGTTATTTTAGGAAATCTTTGAACTTGCTTATACACTTCTTTTCTTGAATACCTCAATGGTTGTGGTGAAGTCTCTGTGGTATTCTTTAGGAAGTTTTGTTTATTTCGACGAAATGGATGATTTATCAGTAAAAATTGATGATGACAATCAAAATAACAAGTTTTTCCTCCATGCTTCAATCGGAATGCCTTTGAACAACCCATGCAAATGGAACAACCCAATCTTCCTGCAGTTTGCCAACCACTCAACATGCCATAAGTTGGGAAATCATTAATAGTCCACATAAAGGCAGCTCTTAATTTAAAATTTTATTTCATAGAAATGTCATATGTTTGCACACCCTCTCCCTAAAGCAACTTCAAATCTACAATTAAGGGTTGTAAGAAAACATCAATTTTACTTTTTGGATTATGAGGCCCAAGTATTATGATTGTCAAGAACATATATTCTCGTCACATACACATACCAAGTGGAAGATTATATGGGGTAACAATTATAGGCTAACAAGAGTAAGGCTTAAAACTCAAACTAAATGAAGTGAACCCATCAGTACAAAGACCCAATTTGATATTCCTCGGCTCTAATGTAAATTCTGGATGAGTTTGATCAAAATGCTTCCAAGCATTTCCATCTGATGGATGCGACAACACACCTTCATCACGACAATTTTCATGATGCCATCTCATGTACTTAGCTGAGGCATTAGAGGCAAACAATCTTTGGAGTCTTAAAACAATTGGTAAATACCATATTTGTTTATTGGGAACCTCCTTAAACTTCCCTTTTTTAACTCTTACCTCCTTAAATCTAGCTTCATCGCAAAATTGACATTCCCTATCATTAGCTACATCACCATAGTACAACATACACCCGTTGCTACAACAGTCAATCTTTTGATAACCACAGCCAAGTTTCGAAACTAATTTTTTGGTTTAGTACAAGTTAGTAGGCATTCGGTGATTAGAAGGTAAAATTTTAGACATCAATGTGATAATCTCCTCAGTACATGCCTCTGGAATGTTATAGTCAGATTTGATACTCAACAATCTTACAGCCACTGAGAACACTATGATTTTGACACCCATCCCACAATGGAGCCTGTGTAGCTCTTAGCATGTCATAAAATATCGCAACACTTGGATTTAGGTCTTCGGGCATATCATATCTTTCAAATGATGCTTTAGCCACATTCCTAACCATTTGTTCATATGGATTAAAATCCATATGAATGCTAGTCTCAATCGGAGCTGATGGTGGACATTCTTCTCCATGGTTATGCCAATAGTAATAATTAGGCATAAATCATTTTTTATACAAGTGCATCCTAATTTCATCTGGCTTATGATACCTTATACATTTACATTTCACACAAGGAAATCTAAACTTCCCTTCTTGTTTAAATATATCTAAATGACTTGCAAATTGAACAAACTCCTCTACGCCTACAAAGAACTCATCTGTAATCCTTTGACGATTACCCTCTATTCTATTATACATCCAACGTCGATGTTCAGGAAGATCCATGAGACATAAATGAAACCAAAAAAGAAAACACAAAAATTTACTTCATAAATTAAAACAATGATATTGACTAGTGGTATATTATCTAATAATTTAAATACTGCCTTAGTATTCTAAGGATAACAACAAATCTTCATCAATTCTTATATCTTCTTCAAATAACTCATTTTTAGGAATAATGAATTCTTATATTCTTGATTTTTGTATTTTTCAATTAAATGTTAATTAAAATACTTTAAAAAATAAGATAATAATGAAATTCTAAAAAAATAATTTTGTTTAAATTAAATTACGTAGGCATATTTTATAAATTGAATTATGTACAATTTTTAAATAAATTAAATTGAAATTAAATATTTAAATAAAATTTCAGTTCATAAACCAAAAAAAAAAAAGAATAAAACTTACTCAATCCCCATAGACATAATCATCCCAAAAATAATTGTATATACAAAAGTAACATAATAATTATCTAAAAATTATTACATCAGTCCATATTAAAAAAAGTAATAGTTACCAAATTTTAATTTAAAGATATTTATAATAAAAAATTTTAAATTTTTTAAAGTAATTCAAAACCTAACAATTTAAATTGTATAAAAAATTATAATTTACAAGTTTAGAATACAAATTTTAATAGTTATACCTTTTGAAATAATTTTACAATTTAAAATAATTTAATATAAAGATTTTTAACTTATCACCATCAAATATGATTTCTCCACACACAAAATTTATTTTAAAATACTAACATTGCAAACAAAAAATTTTGTCATTTTACTATACCTATTATGATAAACAATGCCATTTATATAGATTTTTTTAAAGAATAATACCATAAACTTAATAATAAAAATAACATAAATAATATAAAAACAAATATAGCAAACACTTACATTTTAAGCATATATTTCAATATACCCAAATTTTAAACATAGCATAAATAATAAATAAAAAAGTACATTAAACATAACAAAAACTTACATTTTTCATATACCCAATTTGTACAGCAGAAATCATTTCTCAGCAACAATCCATTAACATTTCATCCAAACTATTAAATCATAGTTTATGCTTTTTTCCTTTTAAAAAATGGAATTGTTAGTGTGCATGTTAAAATTTTGAATTAAATTTAAGTATAATTCCTTATATATTTATAAATGAAAATTATTTATAAAGTAAAATATAAACATACAAGTAATGATATTTATATATAACAGACAATATGAAAACATAAATTTTGCTACAGTAAAATATATAAAACTAGTAAAATGGTCAAAATAATTATGATACTTATATACAATAGACAAAATAAAAACAAAAAAAAATGCAGTAGAAAAATAACAACAAACAATAATATGATCAGTAAGGAAATATAACTGTTATCATATTTATATATAGAAAATAAATTAAAAAAAAAACAACAAACTAGACAATGAAATATCATACTTACATATAATAGATAATACAAAAAGCTAGAGTATCCAAATGAAATGAGAAAATGACACCTACTTTAGAATGATAGGAAAAATTGAGACAAAGTAAGTAGATATACAATCAACTTTTCTCCATCTCCTTCAAAGCTTTTCCCATAAAACAGCAGCCAAAATGGATGTATGCGGCAAGAAAATGAAATTTTCTCCACCTTTCTTTAGGGATCCACGTAGGAAAGGCGTCGAATCTGTGCAAAAACAGAGGTTGCAGCGCCACGTGAACGAAACCTAGCAGAAATGAAATGAATCGAAACAGATAAGGGTTTTGAAATAAAGCGAGTTTTCTCACAGAAATTTCTGTGAGAAATTAGTGACATTGTCTATGTGGCACTTGAGGAAACTTCTCACGAAATATTCCGTGAGAGACAATTTCACAGAATATCACCGTGAGAATTTCTCACGAAATATCACCGTGAGAATTTCTCACAGAATATTCTGTAAGAAATTACTCCCAAAATTTTAAAAAAAAATTACCAATTGGATTTCTATCAATTTTTCTGACGAAAAATTACCACGAGAAATTTTTCTCGCCTTTTCGCGCCACCATTCTTATGGTATTTCTCATGGAATTCTCTCTATTTTGTCTCTCACATATTTTTTTATGAGAAAAGTCCGTGAAAAGGATTATTCCGTGATAAAATTAGTGATAATTTTCGTGAGAAGTTGTGACAAAAATTTTTCCATGAGAATATTCCATGACAAATTCATTGCTTTCTTGTAGTGTTCGTTTACGCATAAATACCTATTTGTATCTAATGGGTATTACACCTTAAGGTGTTCGGACTATAGGCCTAAAAACCTCACATTTTTTAAGTAAGTTCAATTTTGCTTGATGTAATACTATAAATTCTAGCTCATTTCATGTCATTCTTAAGCATTCTATCATGATTCATATAGGCTTCCCATAGAAAAAGCAAGGAGAATGGGATTAATTTCGCTTTGTGTCATATCTAAAAATGTCAATCCGTGTCACGTGGACCGTGTGAGCTCATGCTATACATCCTCATATTTAATTACATCATTATAACTCATTTGTATCCCAAAAATATACTTACAACTCATAGAAACCGAAAAGAGACATGGGAAATGGGTATTCATTCTCGGCCAAAATTGGCCTTATTTCTGGGCAAACTTTGAAAAATCATAACTAAATCTAAAAAAATCGAAATCATGCAATCTTGGTTATTCTGGAAATCTTGGGATGCCCAATTCATGCTAAAAATATGTACAAGTCATAACATCCCATACACAAGGTGTTTGATGCGTAAAAATTTAGAGGTCAGGCTAGGTCCTGATGCTGTCACAGTTTACTGATATGAATTTCAAAAATGTCCAATTAATTCCACAAAAATCCAATCAATGCAAATGATACCAATCTGGAAAGCTATGGATGTCAAATAGAGAGAAAAAAATATCTTTAGATCATTTTATCAAGCACAGATCTTAGAATTCGATGGAACAGTAATTCTGGTCGGGCAAGGCTACTGATACTAGATAGAAACTTCAAAAATTCATATCTTCCTCTCTAGACCTCCAAATGAGGTGCTTCTAGTTGGCACAAGTCACTGTAATTGCTTAGTTTCTTTGTATAAAATTTTATGGCAATTGGACATCATTTGAATCTCAAATGACAAAATAATTTTGGACCAATTGAATAGTGCAACAAACCAAATCCATAAAATTTGCCAATTTTGAAAAATTATCAAATATTCTATAGACCTTCAAAACTTATGATCTTTAGCTTCCGAGAAAGCTCTTACTGAGACCTAATTCTATGTCAAATTTCAGATCAAGACTAACTCATTTGGCTAAAAAGTGATATAGGGTTCCATAATGGTCAATTTTGGCTCCATATAGGGTACCAAAGTTGCCAAATGGATTTCCCTTAATCTTGGCACCTTTTAGGCAAGTTTAAAAGTACATTTGAGACTTAAGTGAGCTGATCAAATGGTCCCAAACCTTATGCATCTCATTTTGGCCATTCAAACCACACTTATGCATACTTCCATCAAAATTCCATATTGCACACTTTAGTATTTCATACTTAAAATCAGTGTTATGGGTCATATATCATTTTCATACATCTAAACATCACATAATAGTATATTTACATGTGTCTCAAGGTTCATGGTACATATATAACATTATATACATTATGAACCATCATTATGATTCCAAAATAGGCAAAATAATATATAAGCTTGTCAATCCTTGCTCTTCATGGTTGTTGGCTCCCTTCACCATAATTACTTGATCCACCTAACATGCTAGATCATTGGAGAGGAGGGAATGAGATTCAAAGAATCCCAATAGCTCATCTCTCATTCAATCATACATAATATATGTAAAGCAAGCCTTAAAAATGCATGCATAGACATAATACAAATCATAAGCATTCAAGAAGCAAGCTTAGCATGTGAACAAGCTATACAAATCATTCAAAAGTTCATCAAGTGTTTGGATTGGCCTCACACTTCTCCTCATAGATTTTGGACTTGCCTCACCCATTCTTTAAGCATTTTGGATTCAACCATACTCTTGGGGGCCCACTTTGCTTTTGGGAGACTCTTTACTTTGTCTCAACTAAGTTCAAAGGTTCTTGGCTCATCCTCACCATAGTAAAGAGTTCTTGGTCTTTCCACACTCAAGCAAACTCAAGAAATATCATACATTCACTTGAAAACATAACATGACATCATGAAATCATGGCAAACAAGATCATGCTAGCATACTTTTCAGGGCTTGAAAATACACATACACACATTTTAAAACAAGCTAAACACACATCCATGTATAAGAGAAGGTGGAGAGAGCTACCTTACTTGCATTCACACACTTTTTCCTTAGGCCTTGACTCCTTTCCCTTGACCTCACACACCCAAGACGGTGGAGATCATTTCTCTTGGTCTAGACACATCATACGGAAGCTAATTACACTCTTGAAACAAGTTAGGACATTAAACTTATATTTAAGAACATATTTAGTTCCATAAGTCACATAATGGTTCCATAAATAGCCTATTGAAGCAACCATCATGATTCAAGTTCTTGGCTCCATTCTCTTCTCATTTCTAGGCCTTTTGACCTCATTTAAGGTCCTTGGAGCCATTACATATTCATTTACAAAAGCCTAGACATAAGTTGCTTCATAAGGTCACATTACGGAAGCCATTACCTCATCTCCCAATCCATGGCTTCTAAATTTTTTCCAAGGGTTCCTCCCACCTTCTACCATCATATGAAGTCCCAAACCAAGGCTAGAATAAATTAAAACACTCTCTAACCCCTCCATTTGTCCTAGGCCAACATTATGGAAGCATTTAGGGTTCAAGGGGTTTTCAATTTTTCCTTGATGGGAGAGCCACTTAGGAGGCTTCTTAAGGGTCTTAGGAACTCAAACAAACACTCACATATTCTAGGGAATACATGAATCAAATCAATTTTTACAATCCCTTCAAATGCACTACACTTTTTCTACTTAGAGTTCATTAGTTTTTCTTGCAATTTCTTTGCTTTCTTGGATGAGAGGTGCATGTGGGAAGCTCTCTAGGGGTCTTAGGAGCATGTTTAAACATTCAATTAAGCCTAAGAACATTCATGTAAAATCATATTTGCAAGGGATCATTTAGATCCCTAATGGTTCTATGTTGTCTCCTAATGCTCCTTTCTTGATTCTATTGGTTCCTTCTTAATCCTTGCCATCTAAAACCTTTAATCCCTCCATAAATTGGACAGAAAATAGCCCCTAAGAATTGGGCTCATGGTGGCCAAATTCGTGCAAGAGGAAGAGGGAGGAAGAAACTACCAAAGAATGGAAGTTTTACCTTGTTTTCTTGCTTCCTTTGGCTTGTTCTTCCACTTGGTTGACTTACTCCCTCAAATTTAGAAATTTCCCTCTCTGTTGTGCCCCCAAAACAGCACCAAACTCTCCATTAAAACCATAGAAAGAAAGCTTGAGAGGAGAGGAGCAAGTTTCAAGAAGGAAGGATATGGAATTTCTTAAAATTTCTTACCTTTATCTTGAATTTCTTCTTCCAAAATCTTCCTCCTCTTGTTCGCCTAAGAAGGTTAGCTTCTCCTTTGGTTTTAGGCAGAATTAAGTCGATCTTAGAGAGGAGAGAAAGAATGTGGCATATAAAGAAGAAGAAAGAAGCTTCCTTTTTAAAATAGTTTCCAATTTCGCCCTTCGTAATGGCATTTCCGGTTTGGCTTCGTTTTAACTCCTTTTTGAGAACCGTATTTTTCATCATAAAATTTAGATTTTTAATTTAATAAAATACCTTTGGAATCACTCAAATCGGAGTTAAAACCTTCCTGAACGAACCGGTCAAAGTTTGGGTCAACCAATGTCGGAAAGAGTACACCGGAGGGGCTTCACTGGTCTCGGGGCTTCCCATGATTTTTGGGGCCTCTGAGAACCCTGAAGAACTCAAAAATTTTATTTAAAAATCCCTCCAATGAGTTTTGCAAAAAGTACCCATATTTACGAAAATGCCACTGGCCTTTCGAAAAATTTATTAAACCACTCTGGCCTTGATTTCTAGGCAAATCAAGGCTCAAATACTTATTTTCTATTATTTAGAATTTTATCATAATTTTATTTGGCCCCAATTCCTTCTATTTCAAGGACTTCCTTTTTTATCTAGCCTATTTCTAACGTTTACGGAGAAACTGAACATTGCATTTCTCACGTTTACAGAGGGACCGGATATTACACTTTAATTGCGTCTTTCTATTTTAGCCAATTACCTCTATGTCGACACTCATTGATGTATGTAGGTTCATGATCCTTATTATTATTATTTATAACATTAAACACTATAGAGTATGCAAATGTGTTTTCGACAATTATTTCTTTACGATTGAATCTCTTCCTTATAGAAACATAACTTATTGAGATCTCTTCATTTTATCAATATCAAGTACCTGAATTTCTTCTGGAGTTATGTTGTTTGTTATGTCTTTAGACTCTTTAGGAGTATCTATTTCTTTAATGGGTTCATTATGAATAATTAGTCCTTTCTTTTTACGGGGATTTTTATCTTTTGAACTGATTGGTTTGTTACATTTTTGGCATACTTTGGACTCATTAGCTATTTCACTTATAGATTGTCTTTAAGGGACTTCAATTCTTACAAGAATATTTGTAGCTGGTATATGTGACTTTGTTACTCTCTTTAGGTCAGTAAATATATCTGGCAGTTGATTTACTATATTTTATAAGTGGATTATCTTTTGAACTTCAAGTTCATATTATTTTGTACGATGATCAAGATATGTCAAAGTATTCCATGTAATTTCTTTGACCAGTTGCTTATCTTTTTCTCCCCTTAATGTTGGAAAAACTAACTTATCAAAATGACAATAAGCAAAACATACTATAAATACATCTCCTATCATTGTGAAGAAAATTCTCTAGCATTACCAAGTTGAATAGACGTAGTGGTATAATTTGGAAATTGTGCTCTTAATTGAATAATTTAAGCAAGCAATCTTGCAAATGCCAAGTTGTGAGTTGATAACAAGCATACATGAGACCATCTATTGGATACGTTTATTAATATCATAAAATATCTAAATGGTCCAGATAGTAGATAAATAGGCCCACAAATGTCACCATGTATACGTTCTAGAAAAATTGGAGATTTAGTTCCAACTTTAGTTAGTGATGGCTGAATAATTAATCTACCTTGAGAACAAGCAGCGTATGAGAATTTCTTAGATTGAAAAATCTTCAAGTTTTTCAATGGTTGCCCATGTGAATTCTTAATAACTTTTTGCATTATTATTGGTCCAAGATGCCACAATCATTTATGCCAAATGGTAAATATTTTTAAATTAATAAACTTATGGTTTATAGTTGTATGTATTTCAATTATACTAATTTTCGTATAGTACAAATTGGAAGAGAAAGTTGGTAATTTTTCTAGTATCTTTTTCTTACCAAAAATAATGCTTATGATATAGAGGTATTCATTATTTTGTTCACACACAGTTTCTATATGATATCCATTACGACGAATATTTTTAAAACTCAAAAA
The DNA here is from genome assembly GCA_026724425.1 of Erythrophleum ivorense. NCBI lineage: Eukaryota > Viridiplantae > Streptophyta > Magnoliopsida > Fabales > Fabaceae > Erythrophleum > Erythrophleum ivorense. The sequence goes on from JAIUCV010000024.1 coordinate 2,410,224, forward strand.
ATTTCTTTAAGACTTAGAAGAAAATAGAGCATTATTTATCATAAATCTTGTTCCTTTAGATAATATGATAATAGCTATTCTATATCCTTCAATTAATCTTGTACTGCCAGAAATTGTAGTAACGTAAGCTTTACCCATGTTTATTTGAGAAAAATATTTTTTATCTTTTAAGATCATATGGGTGCTTACACTATTTACGAGACATATATCTTCATTCATATAAACTTATAATTATAAAAAAAATAATTACAAACACATAAATTTATTTAAGTATCAATATTTTTTTGTGGGTTGACAAAGAAATCTGATACATCTAAATGTGTAATATTTATAGGATCTTTGGCAAAATCATTATATAAATTAGCAAAATTGGTCTCTAACACCTTTCTCATTTTCCTTCATTGATACTTGATAGAGATTAACAAGGTGTTTTGCTATACAATAGGTACGTGACCAATGTCCATTCATACCATAATAATATCATAATTTTATGAATTTTTCACATATTTCTTTTGTCCACTTGTGCTTCCTTATTTTTCTTCCCTTTTATTCCATTTTTGGTGGCAAGCAACATTCTTATGATAAGGAGCATTTTTTCTTCTTTGACCACGTCTATGTCCTTGTCCATTATTATTAATCATTGTCACATTCACTTCAGGGAATGGAGTAGAACTAGTTGGACAGGTTTTATAATTTCTCATTAATAGCTCATTATTTTGTTTAGCCACAAGAAGGCATAAAATTAATTGTGAATATTTTTCAAACCTTTTTTCTCTATATTGCTACTGTATGAGCATATTAGAGGCATGAAAAGTAAAGAAAGTTTTCTCTAATATATCATTTTTAGCAATTACTTTTTCACATAATTTTAACTGACAGCTAATACGAAACATTACAGAGTTATCCTCACTAACTGATTTAAAATCTTGTAATCGTAGATGCATCTAGTCATAACAAGTTTTTGAAAGAATAATAGTTTTTGGATGGTCATATCTCTCTTTCAAATTATTCTAGAGCACAAGTAGATCTTTCACCGTAAGATATTCAGATTTTAACCTCTTATGAAGGTGATGACAAAGAAAAATCATCGCTTTAGCGCAATTTTGCATTGACTCATTGTTTCTTTCTTTGATGGTATTTTCAAGACCCATTGCATCAAGATGAATTTCAGCATCTAAAATCCAAGACAAATAATTCTTTCCCGAGAGATCAAGGGCCACAAATTCACACTTCGTAAGATTTGACATGATAATTCAAATAGAATAAAACTAAAAAAAATTAACGAGTAAGATGGAAAGATCTTACCTTTCTTGCTCAAATAGTCAAGAGCAAATTCGTGCTGATAACGTGTTATAAAACAATTCAAGAGATAAAGAAAAGAAGATTTAGAGGAAATAGAGAATATGGAAAATGCTTATCAAATTTTCTATTCCTCATTCTCAATGCAAATAGAATGCATATTTATAGGTACAAATTTGTAACTCCAAAATGTCACATCCTAAATGTGAAATAATATACCATAAGTAGGATATAAAGGTGAAAAATCAATATCCCAAGAGTTACACATTCATGAAGGAATATGAGAAGAAGAGTTACAATTCTTGAAAGAGATGATCATCCACATAAAGAACCATATAAAGAATAGGATTATAACATACCTTTCAATGAATTTGGGGGTTTAGAAACTAAAGGGACATCCACCATAATGGATGGATTCATAACAAAAGTTTAATTTTATAATATATTTAGGATCATTTAATTAGATGTAATTTTGTTCTTGTAATATGTACTACAAGAAAAAATGCTGCAATTATTTTTGAATTTAGTCACGGCATAAACCACAATTAAAGGGTTTAGTTGTGATTTATGGAACCAAACTAAAACAGTACATAGAGATTGGTTTAATTGCAGTTTAGGTTTAGGGTAATCATAAAGACTGTTGTAACACTATATATTTCTAGCTTACTTCCTATCATTTCTAAGTCTCACATTATGAATTGCACAAAGGGAATAGAAAAATGGCATTAAAATAATATCTTATTTAGCGTTGCGTCACATATGAAAATTTCATTCGGTGTCACGTGAACCATATGAGCTCACACATCACATTCTCATATTTAGTTACATGAATACAACTCATTAGCATTACCAAAATTGGCCTACAACTCGTGGAAATTAAAGGGGAGCATCAAACTCACACTTATATTTTTGACCAGTATTTTGTCAATTCTATCACCAACTTTGGAAATTCGAAATTAATTCCAAAAAAATTGAAATCAAGCATACTATGGCCTTTTGGAAAGCTACAGATGTATACTTTATGTGAAAAATATGTTCAGGCCATGAAACATAAACAAAAGAAGTTTGACATGTGAAATAGTACAAAGGTTCAGACAGCTACTGGTACTGATGCAAGTGTTTGCTACAAATTTCAAAAATATCCAATTAATTACAAAAAAATACAATCCATGCACATGATACCAATTTGGAAAGATATGAATTTTTTATTTATGGTAAAAATTGATTCAGACCAAAACAAACACGTTTAGTCACTGGAATTCAATAGAACAATGACTCAGGTCGTGCTGGGTTCTGTTGCTTTTTTAGAAATTTGAAAATTCATATCTCTTAGCTTAGATGTCCAAATGAGGTGCTTCTAGTTGTTACAAGTCACTGTGAAGGTCTAATTTCCGTCTATAAAATTTTGTAGCCATTGGACCACGTTTGCCCTTCAGATAACACAATTACACAACTGACCAAATGAACAATACTGGTACAAATCTAAATTTCTAATACCAATTTTGAAAAATCATTGAAAATTCCAAAGACCTCCAAATGACCTGATTTTTGACTTTTCAAAAAATCTCTAGGCAAGATCTAATTACATGCAAAATTTCAAGTCAAGAAGAGGTCATTTGGTCAGACTTTGCTATAGTTCAAGATTATGGCACTTTTAGTCTCAACAAGAGGCAAATTTAGTTCAAATGAGCTCTACATTACTCCACACATATTTGAGCAACTTAGAAAGCATAAATATAGCATAAATAAGTCCCTCATAAGGTCTGAACCATCATGCAACTCAATTTCATTATGCCACTCCCATAAACATACATGCACAAGTAAGCTCCCAATCGGTCAAATTGCACATTTCTATTCTTTTAACTCTATTCTTGATACATATACCATCTTTACATAGTTTTACACTTGTTCAAAGTGTCATGGCTCAAAAATAATATATACATATATCCTCTGACATTCTAGACATCCTAATACATAAAAAATTAGGAAGATTTGTCAAGAGATGGAGATTTAAGCTCCTTGGCTTCCATCTTTTGGATCTTAAACTCCACCTAGATTATATAAGATGAAAAAAGGGAGAAGGTGATATTCATTGAATCTCAATAACTCATACACCTATCCAAACACATTTTCAAGGCATATAAGATGTTAAAGGTATAAGTATACAACTACTCAATCGATGAAGCATTTAATTTTTATATTTTTATATCACAAACACATGTCAAGCATAAGAATGAGCTCTAGGGACTTTTGGTTTGGCCTTATCCCATTTCTAGGACTTTTGGATTGCCTCACTCTTGGTTTATGGGACTTTTAACTTAGTCTCACCTATCTAAAGGACTCTTGGCTTTGTCTTACCCATGCCATTAGACTTTTGGCACCTCCTCACTCACATTAAGGGACTTTTGGCACTACCTCACCCTTATGAGCCATTTCCATAATTCAAAGACATTCAAGAAAGTATATTGGTACCAAAATAGCAACATAGCATCAAGTGGCATGTCTCAAACATATACATATACACACAAGCACACAATGATACATATGCAACAAGAAAATACAACAAAAAAAGGTGGAGAGCTACCTTGGTGCAAATTCAAGCTTTGTTTGTTCTTTCTCCTTTTTGGTTCCACAAGCACAATGAGGTAGGGTTGGGTTTCTTTAGCCTATTCATAATAAACAATACTTAATTATACTCTTGAAATAAATTAAGACTTGCAACTCACTCTTAAAAGTACACTTTATGCTATTTGTCACAATATGGTTCCATTAATGACCTAATGAAGCAACTACCATAATGAACATTCTTGGTTCTATTCTCTTACCATATTTAGGCCTCTTGACCTTATTTAAGGTCCTTGAAGCCATCACTCACTCACTTTCCCAAACCTAGGTCTATGTTACTTTATAAGGTTATATTATGGAAGTCATTGCCTCATCTCCCAACCTAAAGCTTTTAAATTTCTCCCAAGGGTTTCTCCTATCTTCTTTTATCATATAAAGTCCCAAATCAAGCTTGGTACCATTCAAAACATCCCCTAGCTATCTCTAAGGGTCTTGGCCGAAATATGCTTCCATTAAAGATTCATGGAGTTTAGAATTTTTTCTTAATGGATGGGGCACTTGGGAGGCTCCCGAGAAGTCTTAGAAACTCAAACAAATACTCGCATATGATGGGGAATGTAACACCATAATATCTCAACTCTAATTCATCTCCCATTAGGCTTGATTCCATATGATTTCCTAAGAAAATGACCGAAACCGTGGTATTTTACTACTTTAAGTCGGGGTTTAACCGGTCATATTTTATCCCGTGGGTCCCGTGAACCCTTCATTCACATTCTCTACTCAAACAACATTTATAAAACTTGTAAATAATCTCAAACAACTCACAAACCACGAATATGAAGCCAAAAACTAAGAAAATGCGATTTCTCAAATGAGCCCATAAGTCAGATTTTTGGCTCCAACTTTGGAAAATCATAACTAATTCTATAAAAATGGAAATCAAGAAAATCATAGCTCTATAGAAATATTGGGATGTTAAATTTACACTAAAAATAACTCCCAACTACAATCTCAACTTTTAGACCATCTTTGACATTGAAATAGAGACAGATGTCCGGCTGTCCCTGATACTGGTGCAGTTTACTGTCATGAACTTTGAAAATTCGTAATTAATTCCAAAAAACTCCAATCTGGGAAAAATATACCAATTTGGAAATCTACAGATGTTAACTAGAGGATAAAAATAAGTCCAGATCAGTTCAGGAGCTCTTGGAGCTCGAAAACTGATGGAACAGTAACGAAGGTCAGAAACTTCCCTGATGCTGATACAGAAATTCAGCAAGTCGTTTCTCTCTCTACAGACCTCCAATTTAGGTGCTTCTAGTTGGTATAGGTCACTGTGAATATCTAGTTTATGCTCATAAAATTTCATGACAATTGGACTCCATTTGGTCTATGAATGGCATGGTTTCATTTTCGGACTTAATGCACAGTACCATGACCAAACCATTGAAATTTCCCAATTTCAACAATTCACCAAATATTCTCTAGACCTCCAAATATTACCCACTTTAGCTTCTTAAGAAGCTCTCAATAGAATCTAGAGGCATGCCAAATTCCATATCAAGAAGAGCTCATCCAGTCATACTTTGACGGAGCTCACCCAATTGGTAGTTTTGGCACCCCATGTGGTTCAAAATAGGTCTAAATAACCTCCCACATGCTCTAACCTCTTTTGGGCAAGTTTGAAAGTACAAACATAGCATATATGAATTATCTAAGTAATCCAAATCATCATACATTCCAAGTTCACTATGCTATGGAAGAAAATACATCATTTCATATAAGCCTCAAAAGAGCCAATTTCTACATTCTCATTATTTTGGCTCTTTACACAATCCATATATCATCTATACATATATTTACATGTGCTCATATAGTTACAACACAAAAATAATAGGTGCATATTCATTTTGGCACTTTATACATCAAAAGAACTAAAAGAACTATTCATTTTCCTAAACATGCTCCACTAGGCTCCATGAGGTATGCTTGACTCTCCTTGAACTCCACCTGGATATTAAGATGGGAGAGGGAAGGGGGTGAGATTCAGGAGAATCTCAATAGCTCATACTCATTCAAGATGCAATCAAGGCATATAAACTAGTCAAGTATGCACACAAGTCACAATAACAAAACAAATGTGTTTCATGCCATGAATATCATGTCAATGCCAAAAATAGGCTCTAGGGACTTTCGGTCTAGCCTCACCTGAGCTTTGGGACTTTTGGTTTGGCCTCACCCTTGGTTTAGGGACTTTTGGCTCCACCTCACCCATCCCAAGGGACTTTCGGCACCACCTCACCCGAGCAATTTCCACAATTCATATCATAACATATTGGTACCCATGCATCAAGGCAATATCAAATGGCATATCTCATCATACAAGCACATACACAAGCATACTATGACTATTACACATCCAATAATGCAATAAGAAAAGAGTAGAGAGCTACCTTATCGGATTACACAAGTCTTCCCTTTCAATTTCTCTTCTCCCTCTTTGATTTCACACTCACAACTAGATGGAGTTGCTTCCTTTGAGCCTAGGCACAACAAAGAGCACCAAATCATTCTCTCATAACTCAAATAAGTACTCATAAAGCTAAAGGGGCTCTTCATTGAAACAAACCCCCACTACCCTTGTAAGAAGCTAGGGATTCTCTCTCTAAAACTTTACTCACTTTCCTTCCTCTCTCAAGCTCTCAAAGAAGAAAGCAATGAAGAAGAAATGAAGATATATGAGTTCTACCCTTCTTCTAGAGTAGTTTTCCTACTTCCCTCTTCTAAACCTAACCCAAATTAACTTCTAAAACCATAGAAAGAGAAGGCAAAAGGAGGAGAACAACATGCTAAGGAGAAAAGCTAGGGAAATCTCAAGATTACTCACCTCTTTGCTTGATCTCCTTGCTTCTCTAGGTCTCTCTCTCTCTCCACATCTCTTTTCTCTCTCCTTGGTCGAAGCTTAGGTCAGTTCTAAGAGAAAGGAAAGTTTGGAAGCTTTTAAAAAGTCAAAATCTCTCTTTTCACGCTTTTTCGGACTCACCCTCGCTATAGGGAGCCATAACCCTCGCTACGGCGAGCTCGTGTAAGTCCCAGACCTCTGCCTTCGCTATAGCTCTAACCCCAAACCAGCACCAAAAATTTCATTAAAACCATGGAAAGATAAAACAAGAAAAGGAGGATGAAGTTTCAAGAGGAAAAAGTAGCAAAATCCTACACTTTTTCACCTTTTGCCTTGCTTTCTTCCTCCACAAATCTCTCTCTTTTGCGCACCTAAGGAGTTGTGAGTTTTCTCTAAAAATGAGCAGAAGAAAGTTAGTTTAGGGAGGGAGAGGATGAACGTGGACTTTAAAGTGGCATTTAGAAACTTCTTTTTGCAAATTGTTTCTATTTTTGCCCTTTCATAATGGCATTTCTGGTCTGGCTTTGTTTTAGCTCCTTTTTTAGAACCTTCTTTTCTATCATAAAATTTAGGTTCTTAATTTAATAAAATGCCTTTGGAATCACTCAAATCGAGCTAAAATCTTCCCGAACGAACAAATCAAAGTTTAGGTCAATCGACGTCGGAAAGAGTACACCGGAGGGGCTTTATCGGTCCTAAGGCTTCCCATGGTTTTAGCTCAAAATTTTTGTTTGAAAAGCCCTCTTAGGTGTTTTTCTAAAATTACACTTATTTATGAAAATACCACTGGTCTTTCGGTAAATTTTCTGAATCACTCCGACCCTGATTTCTAAGCAATTGAAAACTCAAATCCTCATTTTCTATTATTTAAAATTTTATCAAAAGTTTATTTGGCCTTGACTTACTCATCTCAGGGGATTTTCTGTTTAAACCAGCCCGTTTCGATGTTTTTACAACATACCGGGGGTTACAATTGCCATAGTTAAACCATGACTCAATAATGGTCTTACAGCAAATTCTTCTCTAACATGTGTCTCCCATGTCTAAACAAAATATGCACACTTGTTAGAATGATTTAATAATCAAGAGATCACACACATTTCCTTTGATTTGCCATTTCATAAAGTTACATTTAAGATATAGATATATTATTTTATTTTTTACACTTTCGTTGACAAATGTGAAGTTTAAAAATCTATTAAATCTCTTTAAATATTCTCGTGTATTTTGAGACTTAGTTATACAAGATTTATCTATCTTTAAAAGACAATAAATTAAAAGGAATTAAAATTTAGGGAAAATTACGTTTAAGGACTATGAAATGACAATTTATTTTTAAGGACCATTATTACTAGGTTCAATTGATTGTTGCTAAACTCAGTGGTAATCATTCTAAAACAAGTAGTAACAGGTCCTTAAGAATAAATTTCTTCACTTTTTGGTCATTTATTATAATTCTCCCTAAAATTTATATAATATTGATCTAATTAAAAATTAGTGACTATTTTTTATTGGTGTGTCACAAATTTGTAGTTAAAATTTTATTAATTTGTCAATGATCTTAATAAATATTTCTCTTTTTTAAAAAATGATTAAAAAAGAAATTAAAATGCATGACTTTTCTTTATTGGGTGAGGTGTTGGGAGTACGTGTAATAACTCTATTTAATTTTGAAATTTGAATTAATGAAAAATTAATTAGAATCAAAAAATTAAATTGTAATGCCTATTAAACATAAGAAATTAATTAACTAAAACTTCAAATAACAAAGTAAAGATCCAAAAAAAAGGATGTGACTATAATTACAACTTACATAAAATAAATTACAACAATAAAATATATGAATCTTAAAATAATTAAAATTTGTAAAATAAAATGAAATAAATACATCAATAAATAAATAAATAATACTAATAATAATAATAGTCATAATGTAATTAAATAGAGGGATATGTTAACATTAAATTGCTATATAACCTTTTACATTTTACCTTATGACTCAAGTCCAAGTGGCTATTTTTGTCATATATACATATATATATAAATATATATATATATGTATATGTATATATATATATATTTTCTCTCCCTTATGTCTGTTTTTACAAAAGGACCCTAGGCTACAACTTTTACAAATTTCTCTCCCAGCCCTTGTGTTTTCTTATTATTGCTTATAGATCCCTTTAGATAATTAATTGTAGAAGAGTTTAGTGATACCTATGTGTCCTTCCCTAGCTTCAGATTATGACTTTATCCTTCCACCACACATTTTGCTATGTTCTTGCGTCACTGTACTCACTTGAAGCTGCTCCTCATCATCTTCGTTTTTTCTACTTTGAGTTTAAGCATCTTGGACGCCATGGACAGTGTGAGGAAGATCTTAATAACATTCATTTTTTTCTCCTTTGAATTTGTTAAGTATTTCTAGCCTTTTTATTCTCCTTATTGTTGACTGAAAGTTGTCCATTACAACCAGCTCTTATTTAGCTACTTTGTGCTTTTGTACTCTTATTCCTTCAACATTTGTTTTCTTTGTTCAATAGTGATAGCAATGGTGGTCCATCTTCACATCTCGGAATTTCGGTCAGCTTCTCTTTCACTTTGTTCTTTCCTACTCCTTTTCTTTTTAAGTGTGGGATTTGTTCCTTTTTCCTTTTGCGATTGTTGTCCTATCCTAAATTTCCTTCAAATAATTCTTCTATATTTAATTAACCTCCCTTGTTGGCCTTGATGGAATGGCCAAAATGCTTACTATGCACATTGGGTAGTAAGTTAGGGCTATGGCAAACTAAGGATCAACTAAGGGAAAGAAAAGAAAAATCTTATTGAACGGAATTAAGGTGTAGTGAAATAATAAAATTTTATTGTTTGGAAAACAACAATACTAAGGTATAAGATGGGATATAAAAGGGTTCACTTCCCTTTATGCTATTTACTGCATAAGTTATTAGTATATAGTAATGGAATCATTTGGTGTGGCTTAAGTGCAATGTGTGACTATACATAGCTTAAACAATGAAGGTTTCATAATTACAATTCCTAAGACTTCATAACACTCCATAAGATAAGTAAATAATTAATTAATGAAGATCTAAGTATCTGATGATGTATGGTAAAATTCTAGAATTTGCCACTCCAATTCTATCTAGAATTTGTTGCTCCAATTCTATAAGTTAAAGATGCACTTATACATGGGTGCATGAAAGGAATAAATTTAATATAAAGTAAAATAATTTTTTAAAATACGTTGTTTAATCCTCTTGATGAAATAGAGTAGTGATGATGTAACATGTTTTACAAAGTTGCTATCACATTTTCGACTTGCTCATGTTATTTATTGAATATCACTTTACCATACCAAATGTTATCCACTTATAGTTTATATATGTATACATAAGCATCATAGAAATGGCGTGACTTGTTATTAGGCTATGTGATAGTTGTCATAACTCATTTTGCATCTCCTTTAGTTATATCAACTTGTGATGTGAACTTTGTGTCAGTTCTTGGTTCAGCTAAAAATAATCGAGTAGACTGAAAACTATATCTATGCAATTTTTTTTTTGTTTTAGTTGTTGGTGTGTTGGGGTTTTGAATTTAGACGTCCACCTTCTGGGGATGACTATTTTTTAAGTTATACAATTATAATGCTGCTTTAAATTTTTTTTTTAAAATTTCAAGTATAAATCAACGTACAATCTCATACTTTTGAGAAATTAGAAATATATAGTAGTTGTTCATGGCATGTTGATTAAGGCATAATAATTCCAATTAATTTGCACATATACTAATGTTTTAATTTCGAGAGCTTGAATGCCTTGGGGGGTTGTTCTAAAATTTTTATATGGAAGTATTAAAGTAATATTGCCATCTTGAATGTTGCATTTAGCTTAAAAAAAGATGAAAAAAATTATTAATTATGTAAATGAGGTTAATGATGGTAATATATATGTATAAGTGTTTATCAAATAGTAAATTAAGTAGTTGATTATAAGTGTAGGATCAATACTAGAATGAGAATTAATAAATTAAAAATTTTATTAAGTTAAATGAATGAATGAATGAATTAATTTAAATTAGGATAGTCGGGCTAAGGGAGATTATAAATGAAGTTATAAATAGTGTTAGACATGAACTTGAAAGTAGGCTAATTTAAATTGCTTAGGTGAATTGGAAATAGAGCATCTTAATGTAGTCCTTAGAATTGAATGGGTTGATATGACTTTGTCTTAGCAAAACTTTTGGATATTTTTCCATCGAAGGATGTGGCAGTGGTCTGGTGACAGAAAGATCAGTGTAATGCAACAAGCATATGAGCAAATTATAAAGTTTGATACATTTTTAACATTCATATAGTTTTTACTTCTCTACTACTTACTTGTTTTTGCATGGCCTTGGGATGGGCTTCTTAGGAAGTATCCTCATGCATACAAATATTTTGGATACTAAGTCTTTTAGATTTTGTTATGTTAAAATATGATTATTATTGAGTTGAATTTGAAATTGTATGCTGCTCTAAATGATAAATTGTGATAAAAGACCGTCTTTAGTCTGATGATTTTGAACTATAATAGTATTTTGATTTTAAACCTCTTGAATGTTCTAAATATGAATACATGAATTTAGTTTTCTTTAGGAAGCTATCTAATACAGAATCCTGCAGCTAATAATAGTATATGTTAGCCTTGGTGCACCTCGATATGAACCTTAGCTAGCAAGGGTATTGCTAGCCCTGTATTTCGGCCACCACACGTGAATCTATTTTGATTATTATGAGTTGTATGCTCTGTGTCTATGTAATATACCCTCGCGAGCTATGTGCTCTAGGTCTACTTTATTTTGGTTTTAACTAGATGCATCCTATTCTAGTTTGCTAAATAACCTCATAGTAAGATTTTTATTTAAAGTATTCATTCTAATTATGATGCAAACATTGAATTATTTTCACATGGGCATTACTATTTCATATTATTTGAGAATTATTTTATTCTTATTATTATTTAAAATAATATAAGCTTGTGATTGTTTATTGACTCTCGATGTGAACAATGTTTTCAAGAAATTTTGTATCCCCTCATTCCTTTAGTTATTGGCTTTATATTCTACTCATTAAATATTGTAGCTCATTCTATTATTTATTTTTGTAGATATTGGAATTGTATCTAGATGCTCTTTTGGCCTAGCTCAAGATTGTTGTTAGTAGAAAGCTAGTGGTCGGTTAGTCTAGCATTGACTAACTACTATCTTTATATGTATATATTTATACTTTAGAGTTCGCTACTCCACAGGTTGCAAACAAGATCTCCATCTTATTAGGTATAATTTGTCTTGTTTGGAAAGTGAGAGTGGAGCTCTCTTTCCTCCATTTGACTGGTGATTGTTATTTGATTTAAATGTGAGTGAATGGAATTTGATGCATGAGAGAGAAAGGAAATTTATATGAAACACACTATTGTATTGAAGTGTTAAGTTATCCCTACTTTCATTGGGGTTCTATCGGTATGGTGAGAAACTAAGATTTTATATGTTTAATTAGGCTAGTGAATACAAGATCATCTCATATTCAATGCCAATTATGTCATTGCTTTCGGGATGTGACAGTACGAGAGATTGAGGAGTACTTAGATAAGAAAGGCCCGTGTGTCATATGTCTTAAAATGAATATGAGATGGTGATATACGATCAAAAGGGAGGGAACATAAGCCTTATGTATAGAGGAGAAACTACCCATTAACATTCAATATTAAAAAATAAATAGATTAAATTAATAAAAACATATATATTATATTCTAGTTTTTTTATAATTAACAATAATTTATTTTATATTTGCTTCTATTTCAAAAAATAAATATCTTTATTTTCATTTGAAGGATATATTATTAATACATTATTACTATTATTTTCTATTTTAAAACTTTATTATGTCATTGTACATTTTTTGGGTTCTTCATCTGTGTTCTTTGCGTACTTCTTGTTGTTTGAGTTATTTAGGTTCTTCATTTGTATTCTTTGTAACATCCGATTCTTCGAAAATAAGATAAAACGTGAGAAATGTAATTTATAGTTTTTCCATAAACGTATGAAATGCACCAAATATAAAAGGAAGTCCTCTGAGATGAATGATTTAAGGTAAAATCAAATTTAGATAAAATTTCAAATAATGGAAAATGAGGATTTGAGTCATGTCCAAAAATCGAGGCCGAAGTGATTTAAAAAATTTGCCAAAAGTCTAGTGGTATTTTCGTAAATATGAGCACTTTTTGGAATACTCACAGAAGGGCTTCTTAAATGAAAAATTTGAGCTTACCGGGGATTTTAGAAGCCTTGAAAATCACAGGAAGCTTCAGGACAGTTAAAACCCCTCCGATATACATTTTTGAATGACAGTTGACCTAAACTTTGATTGTTTTGTTTTGGAAGGTTTTAGCTCCAAATTGAATAATTCCAAAGGTATTTTATAAGATTAGGAACCTAAATTTTATAATGAAAAAGACAATTTTCAAAAAAGAGCTAAAACGAAGCTAAAATGAAAATGCCATGTACGCCAGACGTAAACGTTATTTTTAAAGAACAAATCCCTTCTTTCTTGCTTATATTAGGCATCCAAATTTTGGGCTCTTCCAACTGACATATTTCATCATCCAAAACAGAGAAGAGAGTTGGAGAGAGGGACACACCAAGGGGGGCTAAAGAAGAAGGAAAAAATAAAGGAAAAAGGGTAAGAAAATTCAAGAATTCATAGCCTTTCTTCTTGAATCTTCATTCTCCTCTTCTTGCTTCATCTTTTCATGGTTTTGGTGAATGATATAGTTTTGTTTTGGCCTGGAACTAGAAGGAAAAAGTTAGAAATTCAAAGAGAAGAATAAAGCAAAGGAAGAACCTCTTGGAAAGAGCTTGAAACCAAGGTAAAAACTTCTTGCATCTTGTTTCTTCCTTCTTGCTTCTTGGTGTGGAGTTTCGATCAAAAATAGAACAACCTAGGGGAGGGAAGTTTTGACTTAGAACTAATAAGAAACCATTGTTTTGGAGTGTGGGAACTTGAGAAATGCAAAGAAAGTGGATGGAAAGTTAATGAAATTCAAGAATGGAAAGTGTGAAGCTCTTGAACATAATTAAAAAACTGATTTGATTCTTGAACTTCCTTGCATGTATGAATGTTTATTTGAGCTCCTAAGACCCTTAAGAAGCCTTCCAAGTGCTCCTCCCATCAAGAAAAAATAAAAAAGTCCATAGGCTCCTTCCTCCCCCATAGTTTCAGCCAAAGCTAAAAGAATAGGCTAAAGGCTATTTTAATTCATTCTAAGCTTAGGTTGGAACTTTGTATGATTGAAGAAGGAAGGAGGAACTCTTGGAAAAAATTTAGAAGCCATAGATTGGAAGATGAGATAATGGTTTCTATAATGTAGCCTTAAAAAGCAACATATACCTAGGTTTTTGAAAGTGAGTGTGTGATAGTTCCAAGGACCTTAAATGAGGTCAAGAGGCCTAAATATGACAAGAGAATAGAGCCAAGAACTTGAATTATGGTAGTTGCTTTACTAGACCATTAATGGAACCAATATGAGACTAATGGGACAAATCATGCTTTTTAAGTATAAGTTTAATGTTTTGGATTGTTCCAAGAGTATAATTAAGTGTTATTTGTTATGTTTAGGCCAAGGAAATCAAGGTCCATCTATTTGTGATTGTAGAACCAAGAAAGGGAAGGAATAATCAAAGTAAAGCTTGGATTTCCATCAAGGTAGCTCTCCACCCTATTCTTGTTTACATTCTTGGTTATGTATGTGTCATTGTATGCTTGTGTGTGCATTTGTAATTTGAGACATACCACTTGATACTATGTTGATGCATTAGTACTAATATGCTTTATTCAATGCTACTTGCTTGTTAAATTTCTCATAAGGGTGAGATGATACCAAAAGTCCCTTGATATAAGTGAGAAGATATCAAAAGTCTCTAGGCATGGGTGAAACAAGGCCAAAAGTCTCATGGATGGGTGAGGCCAAGTCAAACATCCCTAGGCCAAGGGTAAAACTTGTAACACCATACTTCTAGGACTCAATTCATACAATTCCCATACCTCATCTTATGTTTGTTCTATGAAAATAATATAGTGACATAGGGAGTTATAAATAAAAATGCATTACTCTACAGGTAAAATTTTTCTTTCAGAGTCCCATAGGCAATATGAAAGCATCTATCACTTTCTCATACTTAAACACATGAATATAACTCATTTCTATCATCAAAGTTGGCCTACAACTCATAGAAAGCAAAGGAGCATATGAAATCCGTGTTTGCATTTTCAGCCAGGATTTCCTCTTTTCTATCACAAACTTTGGAAAATCATAACTAAATCTAGAAAAATCAAAAGCATACAATCTTGGTCATTATGGAAACCTTAGGATGTCTACTTCATACTAAAAATATTCTTAGGTCATAAATTTCATCACACAGGACATTGGAAATCCAAAAAGCTACTGAGTCACTGGCTGCCTGGGCTGTTGTTCAATTTACTGATACAAATTTCTGAAATTCATAACTAATTACATAAAAATTAAAATCACACACATTTGGCCATTCTGGAAAGATACAAATGTTAAATTGATAGTAAAAATAATTCCAGAATGAAACAGATACGTTTAGTCAGCTGAACCCTATGGAACAATAACCGAACTCATGGGGCGCTACTGATGCTGACAATTAATTTCAAACATGCATAACTCACTGTTCAGACCTCCAAATGAGATGATCTCGGTGCCACAGAAATATTATGACCTCTAGTTTATGCATGTAAAATTTCATAAGCATTGGACACCATTTGTCCATCAGGTGACACAGAATTCAAAACTGCCAGTATGAACAGTACCTATACCAGAATCCATGAAAAATCCCAACTTTGAAAATTCATCAAATATTCTCTAGGTCTCCGAAAATTATGATCTTTAGCTTCCCAAAAAACTCTTAATGAGACCTAATTTCATGCCAATTTCAGGGCAAGACTAACTCATTTGGCTAAAAAATGGCATAGGGTTCCATTATGATCAATTTTAGCTCCATATTGGGTACCAAAATTGCCAAATGGATTTCCCTTGGTCTTGGCACCTTTTTGGCAAATTTAAAAGCATAATTAAGACTTGTGTGAGCTACCTAAATGGTCTCAAACCTCATGCATCTTATTTTGGTCTTTTCATCCACACTTATACACATTTGTATCAAACTTCCAATTTGCATAACTTGGCATTACATACCCAAATTCATTTTTAAAGTTCATACATCATATCTATACATGTATACATCACATAATATCATATTTACATGTGTCTCAAGGGTCATGTGCCATTTACAATAATCATATACATTATTGAACATCATTATTATGGTTCAAAAATGGCTCAAATAACACATAGGCTTGTCAATCCTTGCTCTTCATGGTTGTTGGCTCCCTTCACCATAAGTACTTGGTCCACCTAGCATGTTAGGTCATTGGAGAGGAGGGGATGAGATTCAAAAAATTCCAATAGCTCATCTCCCATTCAATCACACATAATATGTATAAAGCAAGCTTTTCAAATGCATGTATGGAAAAATGGAAGTCATGAACATTTTCAAAGCAACCTTAGCATGTGAATCAATCATACAAGACATTCAAGAGTTCCCCAAGTGTTTGGATTGGCCTCACACTTCTCCTCATGGATTTTGGACTTGCCTCACCCATTCTTTAAGAGCTTTAGACTCAACCATACTCTTGGGAGCCCACTTTACTTTTGGGAGACTCTTTACTATGTTTCAACCAAGCTTAAGGGTTCTTGGCTCATCCTCACCAAAGGGAAGAGTTCTTGGCCTCTCCTCACTCAAGCAAACTCATACAAACATCATAGATTCATTTAAAACATAACATGGCATCAAGGATCATGGAATATAAAGGCATGCTAGCATACTTTTCTTAGCTTAAAAATACACATACACACATTCTAAAACAAGCTAAACACATATTCATGCATGAGAGAAGGTGGAGAGAGCTACCTTGTATAGAAGCACACACTTTTTTCTTAGCTTTCAAGCCTCCTCTTTTAGCCACACACCCACAAGTTGGTGGAAATAGTGTCTCTTGGCCTAGACACAAATTATGGGAGCCAATTAAGTTCATGAAACAATGTCTAGGGCCATGCAACTTGCTTAAACCCTAGATTACTCTACAACCTCCATTATGGTCCATATTGGCACCTAATGAAGCAACACCCCTCAAATGATTTCTAGGACTCATTCTTTATTCTCAAATATGATTCTTAACTTCTTTTAAACCTCTTGGAGTCATCACATCATTAAAACAAAAGGCCTAGCATCATGTTACTTCCTTAGGTCACAATATGGAACCTAAAGCACCAACTCATTCTCTAATCTTCCTAAATTTTTCCTAATGTTTCCCTTCACATTCATTCATCATATATGACTCAAAAATGGGTTTGAAACAATTTAAAACTCTCCCTAACTATGTCATCCCTACTTGGCCAAAACTTAGAGCATAAATAGGATTTCATGGCTTCTTGATTTTTCCTTGATGGGAGAACCATTTAGGGAGGTTGTTAAGAGTTGTAGGAGGTCAAGGAAACACCTAAATAGCCAAGAGAACTCATAGATTAAATCATTTTTTACAATCCCCTTATATGCTCTACACTTTTCTAACTTTTAGGTTCATGACTTTCCATGGGGTTTTGTTCATTTTCATAGAGGAAGAGGCATATGGGGGATCTCTTAGGGATCTTAGGAGCTTAAGCAAACACTCATCTAAGCTATGGAATTCATGGATCAAAACAAATTTCACAATGTCTCCATGAATCCCTCACTTTTCTATCTTGTGTTTTCATGCTTCTTTCTTTGATTTCTTTGCACCTACTTGCTTCTCACACTCCAAAATCTATTCATCTCCCTTGCTATGACCAGAATTCATCTCCCTTTGATTGGGCTCTATATGGGACGAAATTATCACAAGGAGGAGAAGGGAAGAAAAAGCATGGAAGACAACAAGTTACCTTGATTTCCTAACTTTTCTCAAGAGCTCTCTTCCTTGCTTCAACTTTCTCCTTAAATTTTGAAATTTACCCCTCTGTTCTGGGCTCAAAATAGAACCAAATACCTCACTAAATCCATAGGAAGAGAGGAGGAAAGGAGGGGAAGAAGTTTTCTAAAAGGAAGAGCAAAAGTTTCCATAAATTCATACCTTTCTCTTGGCTTTTCTTCTTCCCTTGAGCTTGCTCTTGTGCGCCACTCTCTCTCTCTCTCTCTATTTTCTAGGCAGAAACAGAGCATTTTACTCAGAGGAGCTGCTAGAACGTGGATAAGAAGAAGCCAAAAGTCACTTTATGCAACTTTTTATTTTTGCATTGTAGTCCCTTTTCTTGGCTTTTTCATTTTACACTCATATCAACTCCTTTTTGAAATTTGTCTTTTCCATCATATTCCTTAGGCTCTTAATCATAAGAATTGCCTTTGGAATCACTCAAAAGGATCTGAAACCATTCTGAACCGTTCGGTCAAAGTTTTAGTCAACCTTTGCCGAAATCGCTCACCGAAGGGGTTTCAACTGTTCTAGGGGTTCCCATAGTTTTCAAGGCCTCTGAAAACCCTGGAAAGCTTAAATTTTCCATTTAAAAAGCTCTCCTGTGAGTTTTCAAAATTTTCCAAAAATTACAAAAATACCCATACTTTCTTCGGCAAATTTTCTAAGCTCTTCTGGCTCTGATTTTTGAGCATCTCAAATGTCAAATCCTCATTTTTTAATATTTAAAATTTTATCATAATTTTAGTTGGTCCCAATTCTTTCTATTTCGAGGACTTCCTTTTATATTTGGCCCATTTTTGACGTTTACGAAGAAACTGAACATTGCGTTTCTCACATTTACGGAAGGACCGGATGTTACAAAACTAATCCAAAAGTCCTAGAAATAGGGTGAGACTAAACCAAAAGTCCTTAGAGCTCATTCTTGACCTTGTTGTGACTTTGTGGCATGGAGATGTGATTTGAATGTTTTATGGTTGATTTAGAAAGTATACTTGCACTTTTTGACATGTTACATGCCTTGAATGTGTACTTGAATGGGTGTATGAGTTATTGAGATTCTATGAGTGAAGTAGCATAACCACCCCGGCAATTCCTGATAAGGAATTGAGTATAGGGGTGACAATTCCATTGCTATACTTTTAGTAGTATGTAGTTTACTCTGTTCTGCTGAGTAGGCCTCACCTCCTTCCCTCTCCTATCTCATTTTGTCTAGGTAGAGCTCAAGAGCCAAAGAATGGAAGTCATGAAGCCTAATTGGCTATGTTAGGACAATGATGTCAATTGTATAGCTTTTGAATGTAAAGAAATGCCATAATGCTTATGTATATATTATTTTTGAGTTGTAAACATTTGGAAAAATGTAAAAGCATGTATGGATGATGTATGAACCACATTTGGTACCAAATTAATGTAAATGTGAATTTTGGATATTGGATGGTTTATATATGCTAGTGCATTCTTGCATGTAGCATAAGAAAATTATGATGTATGGTAGTTTAGACCACTTGAGAACCTCCAACATGCTATTTTTATGCTTTGAAATTTACTCAAAATGTGGTAAAGGCCTTGGGAGACCATTTGGACCAAATTGGTGCCTTATGAGGTGCAAAAAGGACCATAGTTGGGAGCTATGGCAAAATTTGTCCAAATGAGCTTTTCTTAGTCTGAAATTTGACTTGTATTTAGATCTTATTAAAGCTTTTTAGAAAACTAAAGTGCATAATATTTGGAACTCTAGAGAATATTTAGTGAATTTTCACAATTGGCAAAATTTTCTATTTCAGTACTATCATTGTACATTATGGATAGAAATTTCATCTTTATCATCCGTGGGGCATATGATGTCCAATAGCTATAAAATTTTATATTAAGAAACTAAACAATCACAAGGACCTATACCAACTAGAAGCACCTCAATTAGAGGTCTATAGAGGGAGATACATTTTTTTTGAAATTTTAGGTCTGTTCCAGGCACACAATTAGACCCCTAGTACTGTTTCATTGATTTTCGGGGTTTGAATCTTTTGAATTGGCCTGAAACTATTTTTTCTCTCTAGTTAACATCTGTACCTTTTCAAATTGGTATTATTTGCCAAGATTATATTTTTGTATAATTAGTTATAAATTTTTGAAATTTATATCAGTAAACTGTATCAGAAACACTGGATAGCCCGACTTCTATCCATTTCCTATTGTCAAACGTGGTCCAAATAATGTTTTCATGGCTTGAAATTATTTTTAGTATAAATTTAACATATAGAAATTTCCAAAAAGCTATCATGTGCTTGATTTCAATTTTTGTAGAATTAGTTATAATGTTTCAAAATTGATATCAATAATCTGCCACTAGGAACTCGAGATTGAAATGCAAAAATTCTTGTTTTTAGCTTCTCATTCATGGTTTATGAATTTTTTTGAGATGTTTATGCTTTGTATGGATGGAAAATAAATAAAGAATGATATGGAGGAGTTCATAGGACCTATGGAGTGAAATTTGAATTTTTAAAGCTCTACGTAACACAAGAAAATACAATATTTTTATTCTCTTTTTCTTAGGTTCCCCTTACTTGCACATGAGGTCTAATTTATTTAAGGGAATATGACAATAGATAAATTATTGTGTGACATTCTTCATCAAGATAACCTAAATTGCAATGTATTATCTAGGTTCATCATGTTTGATTAAATTTTCATGTCTCTAATGCATTAAAAATACCAACATGCCAAATCAAATCTTGAAATGAACTTTAATTTGTATAAAACATATATCCATACAAGGAATGAAATAGGGGGGAGGGGGAAAACTAGATATATTAAGAATAAGCTAGATTTCAATTAGCATTACAATCAATGAAATTCTAATATAACATTATAAATCAAATCAAAACTTTAAGAAAAAACTTTCAGCAACCAATATGTTAATTTTCTTGCAACAAGTAAAGAAAATAAAATCAAACCAATAGAAATAGATTTTTAAAAAAAAAGAGAAATTTTGAAAGAATGAAAACAAAAAAAATCAATGGTGAGCTCGAGGATTATTGAACAAGAGAAGTTGAGAGAGCTAAACCATAAAAAAGAAAAGGTAGCATAAAGAATGAAAATGAAGAGGGCAATGAAAGAGAAAAGAAAACTAAAAACAAAACTTACAAATCTATAGAAAGGAAAAACAAAAATTTGGCATGTTATAATTTGATGATATTGAAATTTTGCACTTCTTAAGTCATGCTTTTGTCTTTTGTCTCTGCCATTTCACATGATTTTTTTAATATGTTATATATTAAGTTAATATATATATTATTAAATTTATTAATCATATAAATAATATATATTTTTATGAAGTAAAAATATTAAATTTAAATAAAACAAAAAATAAAAAAAAACTATAATAAGAGATAATTTAATAAAATTAAAATTATATAAACTTAAATAGATAAATCAAAATACCTAAAAAAATCAACAATCACTTATTATGATCATCATTGTCATTTTCATTGTTATTTCTGATATGATAGATATTTGGTTAATATTCCTATGAAAAACTTGGGAAAGCATCTTGTAGTTGGGAGTATTGTTGATAAAGATTCCCATACTCAGTTAATTGTTGTTGTATTTTTTTTATTCGTCTTCTTTGTTGCTCAAGTTCAGCATCACGAGTTTGTCTTGCATAATTAATAAATTTGTTTCTTATTATTTCTTGTAAATATGGAGAGTGAGTGTATCATGGGTTTTGACCATGAGAGTATCTTGTAGCCGAATTTCCAACAATATTATTTGACATACTGCCTAAACCATATACTAAGGCCTTTTTCTTTCTACCTACAGCTTTTAATCATAAATCCAACTCTGATATACTCTCCCTTCTACTTTCTTACTCATTTTTTTGGTGGGTATACTTGTTTTGAAATAAAAAAAAGAGGCCAAAATTATAAAGTTGTAATAACATATATAAATTAAATATAAAATGACACTTATATACATAGCTTTTAATTTTTTTTTAGGTCAATCCAAATGCCATTTTTTATGGTTTTAAGGAACACCTTATAATATGCTGGATCTCTTTGCAATTCTTGTGCTTTTTTTGTACAAAATAAAATAGTAATAGTTAAATACATGCTTAAAATAATAAGTGATTATTTGAAGAAATAAAATTAGTTGCTAATCTTTTGGCTTGCTCTATCATTGGAATAGAATCTCTAGTATGTAGAGATGAATCAAACTTGAAGATCAAGGCTCTTTTTTTTTTTCCATTTGCACACTTTTTGATTGGAATTGCAAAGTGTCCCATTTTCCACACAGTTGGTTCCAAATAGATCTTCCAATCCATTCAAGTTTTCCCCCACTTCTTGAGCATCACAAATTAGATCTTTTAAGCAAAGAATCATTCTTGCCTTCTAATTATTCCAAATCTAAAGGTGATCCTCAAGTTCTAATAATAATATTTCTAAAACAAATAGAGGTTTTTATTATTAATAGGATAAAATACATAATATTATAATCATGTGATAAATAATTATAAAAATTCACTTAAAATTTTATAAATTATAATTCTCTATATTTTTGAGAACATCTTTCTAATTATTCCAAAACCTTTTATATTTACTTTTAAAAATATTGACTATACAGACATGAACTACCTTGTTATTTGGTTTAAATATGATTAGTACATAAATTAAATATTTATTAATTAAATTTATAAATTATTACAATTTATAATGATAGTAAATAATAGAAAAAACACTAAGTAGTGACCTATTACCATCTAGTTCAATCAATTGTTTTTGGATTTTTCTTGAAGCATTAGACTCTTTATAGAGCTAGGGAGGAGTATTTTGGGGTCATGATAAGCCTTTATTTAATGATAATCCTCATTGAAACATCTAAAGAAAAAGAATTATATAATTTTAGAGATATTTTTCCTAAATTATTTTAAATGTAAAATCAAAATAATTAAATAAAATTAGTAGGGAAGTTCCTTCATCAATTTTTACCTTTGTATTTAAAATGAAGGAAGGGAGCTATTGTGTGCCTTCTTTGAAAATAAATGAGAGAGATTGATATGATTGAGAAACAATGGTAAGTAGTGTGTATATATAAAAAAAATTATAAATAAACTCTTGAAATTAAATCATGTCAATCCAATCCATTCTCATTTCACTCATCCATCCATTTTGAGTTATGTGTAAAAAAGCTAGGAGCATAATAGAATAAATAGTAAAATGAACAATGACATCAACAATAAAATGCATAGACTATTGATTATAAAAAACTTAAATAATAATACTATTTAACAAATTGAAGATTAAATACATCAATTCAATACAAGTTATTGAAAGAGAATGTAAAATTGATTAATTCTCATTATCATCATTGTCATCATCATTATTATTATTTTCTTAACGATACTTGGGATAATAACTTTTATGTGTTAATTTGGCCTTGTAAACACTATACACGAAAAAGGCTTTTAGTCGCCACTAAAAGGTGTTAACTGTGACATTTGGTCATTATATTTAATAAAATCATAACAAAAAGCATATAGTGACAATAAAAATATCGCCACTAAAAATTACATTTACGTGGTAACAAAAGTTGCCACAAAAACTACATAGTGGCAACAAATGTTGCCACTAATATTTCATAAAATTATATTGTATGCAATGTTGCCACTAAAGGGTAATTTTTAGTGGCAACAAAAGTCATTGCTCAAACATTAATATAGTGGTGACATTGAATTTGTTGCCATTGAAAGGGACATTTAGTGATGACTTTGTTGTCATTAAAGATATCTATTTTGTGGTGACATATGGCACCACAAAAGAGGAAATCGTTAGTAGTGACAAATTAGTTGTCACTAGTTATGAACATTTAACGATGACTAATGTTGCCACTATAGCAAATAATTTAATGGTGATCAATATTTTTTGTCACATAAAAGGCATCTTTAGTGATAACCTCTATCGTTACTAAATGTTCTTTGATTCTTGAGTAACAGTTGAAGTTGCTACTAAAAGTCTCAAGAGTTTTTTTATACTCTATATCTACTTCAACAAGATTTTCTTAAGCAATGACATAAATTTCAAATAGTACTAAAATCAATTTCATCTTTAGAGATTGTACATTATTGCAAAACTAGTTGTAGACTTTACAAATTCATATTTATATACATAAGTAACAATTGCAAAACCAAAGCCACAAACTCTACATTCTTTGTTGGTAATTATTCAATTGCTTATAAACATAGCGAGTGAGGTTCCACAAACTCTATATGCTCTTTCATCCTTTGAAGCTCCCCCAACTCAAAACAAAAAGGGTAACACATTGTTCAATTTGGTTTAAATAATCACTATAGACTGAAACATAAATAGCACCCGCTCATATAATGTTAAAAACCAAACAACATTTGAGTTCAATTTTGAACTTGAAACCAATGTAAAATTAAGGTTCAAACTAGTAAGAGAATAGCCAATGCTTTACAATTTTTTTGGGTTTAATTCTAAGCCAAAACTAAGCTACAATCAAAACTAAAATCTTGCTTTAATTGCATTCCTCAAACTCAACATTGAGCATAAAATTTAATTCAACTCAAAGGCTAGATCGTGCATATACCTTGAGAACAGAAGGCAAGGTTTCTTCTCAAAATTTAGATTCCAAACAAGATAAATTTTATGGAATAGGCCATTACATCCTTATAAATTCCATTATAAAACTTGACACAAAATGATCTACTTCAAAAGAGATATCTAATAGTAAATTAATTCCAAAACTTCATTAGCACAAGACCAATCTTGTAAAAGAGGAACACCACATTGTTGTTAGAAAACTGATCCCAAAAACAATAGCAAATAAACTCCACCTTTTTAGCACAAAGCTCTCTAACAAAAGAAGAGATGTTAAAATTGAGGGGAAAATTTTGGATGTTGTGAAATCCTCACTTATTAAATAGCATCTTTGGATGCATTGCAAAGTTAACAATGCAACAAATAATCTTAGACAAGGCAACATAAATTTCAAAGTAAGCACATTATATGAGTAAGAGAGGGGGCTCCAAAAAAACTCCAATTCCTTCTTTGATAGCTAGCACAAGGCAACTAAGGCTATATTATACAATAGTCCCCAACAAGGGGAAGGGGAATTCTAACAGCCACAAATCTCTTATTAATCTATTCCATCTACACACATTTTAACTAGATACAGAGTATTTAATTATCCAAACCTACTTCATCCATAGGGAAGACAAAGCAAATTCCAAAATATCCCAAAAACAAGGAGGGATTTGCCTTGAAGAAAATCATAAGATCATCTATAGAAGGATATCTATTAGTTTTAGGCTCTAGCCTAAATCCCTTCACTTTTTCTTCCTCTTCCATTTTGTGAAGACTGTAGGATAATACATTCATTATATTGATAAATATCTACACATTTCCAATGTGAGAAAGTGGATATCATTCTACCAAAGTCTTGACTTTTATAATATTTATAAATATTTCATACTTGGATTTAAATAGATAAATTTTGTAGGTATGTATAGGATTTTAGTATTTTGCCCACTCCAATAAAAGGCTTTTAATTTACATATTTCAGTAACGAATTATTGTGCTTACAAAATCAATTACCTTTCTTTGATAGACTAAAAGACACTATAATTATAGGCTAATGAGGTAAGTAGCCATCCATCACCTTGATATTTTTTGGAGAAATTATAACTAAAGACTCATATTTTAAAAATTTATAATAAAAGATCTTAAAAATTAAAATTATTTTTAAAGACCATAATTATTATCAAATTTTAAAAGATTTATTGTTGGGTTCAAGGGTTTTACCATTGGGTGTAAAAAAGTTAATTATTTTTCTATATCTAATAGTAAATGTTCTAAACTTAGTAATGGTTTTATCATTGGGTATAAAAAAGTTAATTATTTTTTTATATCTAGTAGTAAATGTTCTAAACTTAGTAATAAATTTTTTAAAATCTGATAATAATTATAGTTTTGAAAAGTAATTTTGATTTTTAAAACCTTTCATTGCAAATTTTTTAAAATATAGGTTCTTAAATATAATTTTCTCATATTTTTTTCATGGAAAATTTACAAGGTATATATCTAAACCTAAAAGGCCCTGATATGGATTTGTGTGTTAGGTATGATATAATATGATAATTTTTAAAATTTTAAAATATAAATATGGAGGAGTATAGGGTGTATGTGATTGTATTAACATATGAAAAGGTAAATAATATAAAAAACTTCAGTTTTAAATAAATATTTTAAATATAAAATAAGATATTTATAATAAATTATAAATAAAAATATAAAATAAATTAAAATTTTAATTTTAATTCAAATTAATCTTTATCTTTATCTTAAATGATATTATTAAATTTTTTATAAACTCTTGAATTCAAAATATACTAATATATTTCAAAATATATCAAAAAAAAATACTGACACTACAAATATTGGAATACGTTGCATCAGTACGCCTCCTCTTTTTTGGCGTATCGTACTTCCTGAATTTGAACAGATAAGAATTAAAGTTAAATAGCAAAATGAAGAACCAAAGGTTAATTTTAGAAAAAATTATATTTAAAGATTCATATTTTTACATCTTAAAAAATTTGTAATAAAAAATCTTAAGAATTTAAATTATTTTTAAAGACATAATTACCATCAAGTTTTAAATTTTTTTTACATCTATTAGTAATCCCTTAGATCTTATAATAAATCTTTTAAAATCTCCTGGTAATTATAATCTTTAAAAATACTTTTAATTTTTAAAATCATTTATTATAAATATTTCAACATATGGGTCATTAGTCATAATTTTTCTTTAATTTTTTGTCATTGTCATGAAAATGGACCCCTACTATATACATCCCATCTAATCGCAGGCATCTTACAATGCGTGTACTAAGATAGAATGATGTTTAGTTGTCGCCAGTATGCGACACTGCCTCTGGCTCTCGTGATCCTCTAGCATGTCTTTCTAAGTTCCAAAAGCTAATGTCCTCTCAAATAGGGCAATGTTGGTGGGGGAAGAAAAAAGGTAATACATCTTATTCTTGAACACTTATTCTTTAAAAGTGTAAAGATGAAAGGGGCAGATCATCATTTACGTCTCTTGGTGCTTCAGATAATGTGTCAAAAGATCATGTCAATTTCAGAATCTATAGAGATGGAGGAATACGGAGGCAATAATGGTGAGGGGCTAGCTATACACCATCGAAGTGGAGACTCTTTCAGCACTCTTGTAGACTAAACCTCAGAAAGCTAATATATGTATATTCCTTTCAAATATGAGAAAATTACATTTATGGCTCTGGACATACAGTCAAATCAGAAGGAACTCATTTCTTATTTTTAACATTAATTACACTTTGATTTCTTTTCTTATCATTGTCACATTATATATAACTTAGTAATTTTTGTTAAAAAATTTACATTTATTATAAAAATTTACAAATACTTCTCAAAAAATTAAAAGATGTTCATACACAGACCGGCTATTGATAGAACCAATTTTTTCTAGTCAAGGTCGTACTGTTGTTATTTTTGAATAAAATACTCTCTTATTAATTACTATATAATATGCTTGGACTTCCATTTTAAAAGGAAAAGAAGTTTTACATAAAGGTCGCAAACAACTTTAAGAAGAACCTTAATATCAATTTTCTTGTTTTTAATGTTTTAGCAACTAACAAAATGATCTGATCACTATTGCGAGAAAAGACTATGAGTAATGATAGTGTAATTTAAGAATATATATGAATTAAGTTGGCTAGAATTTGTATTAGCTCATTTATTAAATAAGTGAATTTGAATAATAAATGAAACTTATTAGTTAAAAAATATTCAAAAAATTTGAATGCCAACTGGTTAGGTCAAGAACTGTTCAATCAGTTGTAAAGTAATATGATTTTTAAATATAGATTTAATTTATATATGATTTAGTACAAAATAATTTAATAAATATTATATGATAATTTGTGAATATATATATTATAAAATAATTTTTTTATCATAAAACGTAATTTTCATTATAAAAAAAATTCTAATTTAAGTATGTATATTATTCATGATCTATTCAGACTATAGTCATTTATTAATGTGCTTAATTAATCATATTTTTTAAGTTCATTAAAGTTTGGACATAATTAAATTCTACTTTTCATTGAAACTAACATATCCTAAATTTTCTAGATCAACATCCCCTTTTTATTTAATAGAAATTAGAATAAAAGGCATAATATAGTCCAAACGATGTAACGAGGGATTTGGATCATTTATAGGATATTGTTTAAACGTCAGGGGCAACGTTTAACAAGGGGTGCAAGTTCCTATGGGCCTTTTTGTTTTCGGGTCTACTCTATTCGGTAATTTTAGTCGGTCATGGAAAAATGAATCCAATTTTACAAGTGTGGGCCTTTGGGCCGCAATTGTAAATGAAAAAGGAACCCAAAGATAATTGTAACGAATAAAATTAATAGGTCATCACATCTTCTTCATTAAAGCAAGCGACGTTTGGCCCAATAAAGAAAATTGACAAAAAAATGCATTTAAGTTATAAGATTTGTGTTTGTAAACAGTTTTCAATCGCGTTAAAAAATGACTCGGTTCGCATAATTTGTAATTCATGGTGAATAGAGAAGAGCTAAATTATATATATTATTAATTTTTTTTAATTTTTCTCTAATAAAATAAAACATAGAGGAAGAGAGAGTCCAAATTTGCCTTTTGACTTGCAAAATTTTGTTTTTGGCAAATTATTTTTTCTTTTTTAAGATGTCTGAATTTATAATTTTTTAATTATAAAAAAAATATGAATTTCTTATAAAATAATGATGATCAAAATATCTCTAAGCATAATAAAAATTATTTTATTAAAAATATAACTTATAAAAAATATATTTTAAATTAAATATTTTAAAAATATTTATTTGTGATGAAAATTGTAAATTTATTTTATTTTAAGTTATATTAAATTTATAACAATATTTATCTGTATGTATATATGTATGTATGTATATAATGATAAAAATTAATATATATTTAATACACATGTTATTATTTAAATTAAACATGATTAATTGTTATCTTTTAATTGATTACACTTAGAAATTATTTTTTATTAGTTAAATATATATATTTAATACTTATTATGTTATGTAAGTAATAAATATAAATATATTTTAGTCAAAATAAATGTAAATATAGTCTTTTTATAAGAAAAATATATGTAGCTCACTTTTTTTTTTAATTACAAACAAACGAGGTTAAAGTCAGAAAAACAAGAACCAGGAAAGCATTCCGGGGGAACGTTAGTCCCCTAGCATCAGCATCTAAAAGGCTCAAAACATCAGCAAGAGCATCCAAACACGTTTCATGAAAAGTAGTTTGGCAAACCCCCAATCTAGCTAAGGCATCGGCAGGTTTACTAGCGACCCAGCGAATATGCGTAAATGACACTTGCCAGTCTCTACGAAACATAATATAGGTGGCATGAACAATTGGGTTATCAACCCCATCGGAAGTGTTCAAAGAATTGAGCATATTGATCACCACTTTGGAGTCAGATTCCACTTCAACTCTATTATAACCGAAGTGCCAAGCCAAAGATAAGCCAACTTTGATACCCCACAACTCCGCATCAACAGTGGAGCAGCTTCCCAAGTTTCAGCCGAAGCCAAAAACCCACTCTCCCTGATCGTTCCTAAGCAAACCACCACAACCCGCCTTTCGCCCGTGGTGAATAAGAGACCCATTAACATTAAGCTTAAACCACCTCTGTGAAGGAAGTTTCTAGTGAGGAGGCAGTGAGGCACCAAAATGGGTTGCAGCTCAATTAAGCGAGAGTCCTAGTATCAAAATTCGTATACCACTCTCTCACAGCCAGCAAAATGGATGTAGGGTCAGAGCTCCGCACAAAAAGGGGGTCAAACATGGCTCGATTTCTCCACTGCCAAAGCAACCGACTTCCCGCGACCCAAAGAACCGCCCAGTTGCCTGAACCCCACACACTAGCGTCAATAGTCAAGTTAAATCTAAACCAATCCTTCAACTAAAGAAAAAGCTACGATGCATGGCTTGACGAGATTAGACCAAACCACTTTGGCATGCTTGCGATCCCTCAGAACATGTAGTGAGTCTTCCACCAAATCAGAGCAAGAGGCGCAGAGAGGAAGTGAGTTAGCCCATTCACCACGTCAGTTATTAGTGAGCAATCTATCATGCAAGGCAATACAAAGGAAAACCCAAATTCGTTCGGGTCCTTTCGAACTCCAAACGAGCTTCCAGATTGACGCTCTATGCTCTTCAACCGAAGAAGTGAGTACACTGTATGCACTTCGAACATAGAACTCGCCAGAGATGTCCCTCCCTCCAAACTTGCTGATCAGGTCCACTTTCGGCAAGAGAAGAATGGATGGGAGTAATCTTAACAAGAGCAAGAGGCCAATTTCAACAAAAGGGCCACTTTCGTTGATCAGAGCAAGAGGCCCAAAAAGGAAGTGACTTGGCCCATTTACTATGTTAGTTATTAGTGAGCAATCTATGATGCAAGACAATCCAAAGGAAAATCGGAATTCGTTCAGGTCCTTTCGAACTCCAAACGAGCTTTCAGATCGACGTTCTAAGCTCTTCAACTGAAGAAGTGAGTAAACTCCGAGATGTCCCCACTCCAAACTCGCTGATCAGGGCCACTTTCGATAAAAGGAGGATGGATTGGAGTAATCTTAACAATAGCCTCCTTAGGAAGACAAGACATCAACTCCAGGTTCCATTCACCTAGTCATTGACTGTGCTAGAGAGAAAATTCTGATTCACAGCCTAGTGCAAAGGTTAAGCAGAGTAAAATTATGATCCACTCAGCCATCAGAAAAGAATCTGATAGTTTCCCTGTAATAACTAAAGTGCAATTTATAACTTGCAAAATTAAATTATAATACAACATTCATATAATAGCAGAGGCAAGAATTTATAATCAAATACTTCCAACCATGTTATTTAAATTTTGTTGAAGAACCTAATACTCCAATTTCAAGTTTTACAACAACATGCAGCCAGAAAAAAATTAAAGAATGCAAAAGAAAAGCAGAGAAAGGAGTGAGTGAGAGGAACAGCAAATTTTTTGATGAGTCTATGAGTCACTATGAGGGTTGGTTGGCTGACTCTATTTATCAAAATCTTCCCTAAATGCTAACGTGAAAAATTGGTCACTTTTCCGTTAAAAGAAGTTGGTTAGTAATGTGTAGATATTTACTAATTCACTAATCAAAATATTTGGCCATTTAAAATTAAAAAAATCAATGATCACCAATCAGAATAATTTAATTTAAATTTGAGATATTATTTTAATTTAATTTAATTCAAAATATCCCAACAATTGATAGAGAATATCTTAAATAAATAAATATTTGATTAAAATAATATCTTTAACAAAAATTAAAATATTCCAACATTCTCCCACTTAATCCAATTATGATTTGCTAGATAGTATGCTTACGAGTAAATAAATACATACTACAACAATCATGGTAATAAATTCTTTAATCAAACAAGTATTATCTTTCATATATCACATTGTAGCATGTCTTTAACTTATAGGATATATAGCTTTTATGAATAAACTTTAAATATTTATTCGGCTTTTATCTTATATGCTTGTCAATCTCCATCAAAATATATACAAATATATAGAAATAACAAACCAAAAAACAGATATTTCATTTTATTACATACCTCAATTAAAACAAATATGGTATAAGACCCATTTATGGCACATGATCTTTCAACTCTTTTGGATGCATCCTTTTAGTTAATAGATCAGCTAGCATTTCTTTCATGATGTGCACTATGATAACTTGATTATCTTTAACCCATTCTTTTAAAGTAAAGTACTTAATATCAATGTGTACACTTTGATTTTTATTTTTATTATTCTTAGCCAAGAAAACTATAGTTATATTATCATAATGCATTTTAATGGGTCTAGAGACTGAATCCATAATCTTAAGCTATAGCAATAAAATTTTTCAACCATATAGCTTGTGAACTTATCTTGTAAGTTGAAATAAATTCAACTTCTATGGTAGAAGTAGCAATCAAAGACTCTTAGCACTCTTCCATAAGATGACACCTTTAAATATGTAACCAGATGTTGATTTTTTAATGTCAATACATCCTGCTATGTCTGAGTCTAAATACACAATAATTTCTAAGTTATTTGTCCTTTTATAAATAAACATATAATTTTTAGTACTCTTAAGATACCTTATAACCTTTTTACAGCTCTCCAATGATCTATTTTAAAATTATTTTGATATCTTTCTAACATGCTTACAGCATAAGGTATTTAAGGCCTTGTGCAAACCTATGCTTACATTAGATTTCCTATTATTGAAGGATAGGGAATATTCTCTATTTCTTTTCTCTTCATCTTATTATCGAGATGTTAAAATAAACCAAATTCATTCTTTTTTATTATAGGTGCCACACTAGGTGAACATTTTTTTATTCTAAATTGTTCAAGATTTTATTTTTTATATATCTCTTACGATAGTCCTAAGATACTTTTAGACTTATTTCTATTGATCCTTATGCCAAGGACATAAAATGCCTCACCTATATATTTCATTTTAAAATTTTTAAATAAGAACTGTTTCACTTCATGTAACAACCCAAAATCATTTGAAGTAAGCAAAATGTCATCTACATATAAAATTAGAAATATAATCTTACTCTCATTGATCTTATGGTATACACATTAATCTATGATATTCTCAATGAAGCTAAAAGATGTGATTAGATTTTGGAATTTCAAGTACCATTGTCATGAGGTTTACTTAAGCCCATAGATTAACTTTTTCAACTTATAAACTATGTTTTTAGCACTTGTTGAGATAAATCCCTTAGTCTATTTCATATATACTTCCTCATCAATGTTACCATTGAGAAAAGCAGTTTTAATATTCATTTGATATAATTCTAAATCAAAATAGGCCACTAATGCCATGATGATACGGAATGCATCTTTCTTAAAAATAAGAGAGAAAGTTTTTTTATAATCAATTCCTTCCTTCTAGTAAAACCTTTTGTAATTAACTTTGCCTTGTAATGTTCTTTGTTGCTTAGTAAATCCCCTTTAGTTTTAAAGATCCATTTACAACTAATGGCTTTAGCCTTACTAGAAAACTCTATAAGTTCACATACATTGTTATTTGTCATAGATTTTATCTTATCAACCATGACATCATATTACAATTTAAAATTATCATTACTCATAGCCTGTGTAAATATGATGGGCTCATCTTTAATACTTATGTCATAGTTAGCTTCAATAAGCTACACTATGTAGTCACTAGGTATTGCTAATTTCCTTTCCTTAATTGATCTTCTTAATTGAACCTCTTGTGAAAATTGAGGTTGCACTACAAGAGTATCCTCAACCACTAGTTGAGGTGCCTTTTCAATATTATGAGGCTCCCTAATTTAAACGGTAGAATTCTCTGAATGAGGATACTTCTAGTCTTTACTATAACCAATATGGATAATTAGGACTTGATTTTGTTCTTCATTCACCCTAGCAGAATGCGCGTTTTGTACAAAAAAAGTCCCACCATAATTAGTGAAAGTTGTTGAGTGAATGCAATCATCCTTAATGACCACATTACGAGGATGACTACTCTCACTAATTATGTCATTTTTCAAAAATTTGGCATTCTTAGATTCTACAAATTTTATAATATATGGAGGATAATAGAATTTATAACTTTTGAACCTTTCTACATAACCAACAAAATATGTAATAATAATCCTAAGACCCACTTTCCTTTCATGTGGGTTATACACTCTTGCCTCAGCAAAATAGCCCCATTCACATATATGATTCAAGCTAGGTTTTCAACCTTTTCAGATTTCAAAAGGTATTTTAGACATTACTTTTGTTGGAACCCTATTTAAAGTATATATAGTTGTTTTTAGTGCATTTCATTACAAAGAAGTAGGAAGTTTAGAGTTGCTAAGTATAGTCCTCACCATGTCTATTAGTGTCCTATTCGTTTTTTCAACCATGCCATTCATTTTAGTTGAGCCAGAAATATTGTGTTGTGGAACAATACCATGCTCTCAAAGAAATTGAGCAAATAGATCTAATGCATATTCCTCATAAGTGTATCTTCTATAATATGCACCTCTTTTATTAAATCTTACTATTTTGATTTGTCTCCCCATTTGTTTTTCTTCTTCTACCTTATACTCATTAAAAGCATCTAGTGCCTCACTTTTATTATAAAGCACACAGATATACATGTAATGACAAAAATTATCAATAAAGGAGATGAAATTTTTTTGACCATTAGAACATAAATCAGGACAACATATATTAGTATGAACAATCTCTAATAATTTAGAACTCCTCTTAGCTTCTTCATCTAACTTATTGGTTTGCTTGTCCTTTATGTAGATCACACATGAATCAAGATAAGTAAACTCTAAAGATTGGAGAATCCTATCATTCAGTAATCTTTTGATTATATCCATAAAGATATGGTCTAATCTCCTATGCCATAAGTTAGCTGAGTTCTCATTCATGACACATTGTTTGATACCGGAACTACTATGTAGAGTTATAAAAGAATTAAGAGCATTATCAATAGTATGAAGTTGAAACAAACTATCAAATAAAGAAATTCTCCCAACAAGAATATAATCCCTTAATAAATTAAATTCAAGGCCATAACTATTTATTGGAAAACCCAATAACATTAACTTTGAAACTGAAATTAAATTCTTAGAAAAAATGGAAATCTAAAAAGTTTAATCAAGATCTAATACAAAACCAAAAAATAAGATAATTCTATAAGTCCTTGCAGCCTCTATCACTGAGCCAATTCCATTACCTAGAAATACCTTAAGCTCATTGGGATGTGAATTTCTTATGCTGAGAAAGTCTTGCACAGTATTTAAAATATGAACTATAAATCTGGTATCATTCCACCTAGTGTCATGACATGTATTAATTAAATTAGATTCAAAACATATTAAGGACAGATGTATACCTTTCTTAATTAGCCAAGCCTTTCTTTTAGGGCATTCATTTTTTATATGCCTTTCTTTTTTATAGAAATAACATCTAATAGCCTCTTTATTTGATACATGAACATGAGCTATATTTTTCTTCTTGCCCTTCTTCTTCTTGAAACTACTTGTTAAATGAGCCTCAGACATCCCACTGATACCCTCAATAGCCAGTCTATTTTCCTCTTGTTGACATATGGCCAATAGTTCATCTATTGTCCATTTTTCTTTATATGTGTTGTAGGAAATCTTAAATGTAACACATTGATGAGATAGTGAGTTGAGGATCAACTGCATCAAGAATTGCTCATTGGGCTCCATATCTAAGGCTTTTAGCTGTGATGCAAGGTATCTTATTCTCATTATATGTTGTTGCACCCCTTTGATGCCAATTAATTTCATAGTACACAACTCAATCATTAAAGTATTTTCAAGTGATTTATCCGAAGGGGCAAATTGATTGTCTATTGCTTTCAAATAGTCCTTAATACTCTTATAATCAAGAATAGACCTACGAATGTTAGTATTTATTCTTCGCATAACTAGCACCTTGCGAAGCTAATTGGATTTCTCCTATGTTTTATACAAGTCCTTTTCATCATTAGAACTAGCATTAGTAAGTACCAGTAACTCATCCATGACAAGAGACAAGTCCAAATTAAGGCAACCTAACAAAAGGAAAACATCTATAATTTATGCAATTCAGTATAATTTTATCTCGGCTATTATGAACTATCAAAAGAGACATTTGTGTAGGATAAGTTACAAGGTAAATTTCAATGTTATTAATGCATACTAAAGAATTACAAGGAAAATTAACCATCACAATTATTATAAATGTTTACTTACCAACATAAGTCATACTTATATAAAATTGTATTAGTAAATCTCTTTATGAGCAAAGATATTAGCATACTAATTATTTGTGTATTATAATTGATGAAACTATAATGTATTTATATTTCCTAACACCTAAGTGCTATTTAGAAAACACAAAACAACTTCTATTCTATCCTAATTAAGCATGTCACTATAACTATCTATCTGTGGGCAAAGATTCATTATGACTACACACTTAATTACAATTGATTTTTTTAATTTAATTCTATATGCGATTTCCATGAAAATCATATCTAGGATGCATGTACTCATTATCAAAGAATACTGCAGCTACTTCTTATCTATACATGCTAATTACAAAATATCCAAGTTTACTATGTGCATTAAAAATCTCTATATAAATGCACTAATTAATTTATTTTAATGAGAATTAATTTTAATTAATTAATCAACTAAACCTTATGTGATTAATTATTAAAAAATTCTCCCTTAATCATTATTCCATATATGTGTTAAAGAATTTGTCTAAAATAAATTCACATTATTTAAATAAAATTAAATGGCACCAAAAATTAATTTTATTCAGCCACCAATGTGCCAAATTGCCTAAATAAATTTTCTATAAATTTAGATTATATAACACTAAATAATAATTTTACAAAATTACATATGTGTTAAAATTGTCTAAAAAATTTATTGCATAATATAGACAAATTAAATAACACTAAATAATAATTTTGTAAAATTTATAAATGTATCAAAAAAAAATCAAACAAATAATAGATCAAAAAAATGAAAGAGACCTGGCCCAATGTCACTTTAGTGAAACAATGTGTTTCACTTCATTGGTTTTAAACAACAAGTCATTTCAATAAGGTAAGGGAGGCACCTTCTACATGTCAAAATGACATGTCCTTTTGGTCATCCATAACCTATTAAGCAAGTTGTCACAACTTGACTCAACCCATGATAGGCCTGTTTCTTAACTTGGCCATTTTTCAACCTCCGAAGTTTTAATTTAGGTATTTTAAAGGGTTATTTTTAAGACGAAGAGTTTTATAGGGTTGAAATTGGCAAAAACCCTTAACAATTTCAAGTTCTATAAAGCATAAAAATGAATAAATTTGGATCTTTATACAACCAATGATTTGAGCAATTTTTTAAGCATTTAAAATTCACAGGACTTCTTATGCACGAAAAAAATTGTTCGTAAATTAGGGTTCATAAACATATAGTAATGTTTGGCTTTATTCAGTATAGGAATCATACATAAAAATTCCAAGCTCAAAAAAGGAAAAAATATACATATTCGGCTTCATTCAATATATATATATATATATATATATGAATTAATAAACAAACAACAACAAAGCCTTTTCTCACTAAGTAGAGTCGGCTACATGGATCAATCGACGCCATAAGCACCTATCGTAAATCATATTTTTAGACAAACCATTTAAATCTAAATCTCTCTTAATAATTTCTCCTATAGTTTGTCTTGGTCTTCCTCTACCTCTAATTATTGGACTATTCTCCATCTCATCTACTCTCCTAACTGGGGCTTCTATAGGTCTTCTCCCAACATGACCAAACCATCTAAGTCTTGATTCAACAATCTTTTCCACAATAGGGGCGACTTCTACTTTCTCTCTAATGTATTCATTTCTAATCCGATCTCGTCTAGTGTGTCCACTCATCCAACGCAACATTCTCATCTCTGCAACATTGAACTTATTCTCTTGTTGACTTTTAATTGCCCAACACTCAGTTCCATACAACATTGCAGGTCTTATAATTGTACGATAGAATTTACCCTTAAGTTTGAGTGGTACTCTTTTATCACAAATAACACCTGAAGCACTCCTCCACTTCATCCACCCCCCTAGATAGAAGAGTACCACTCAAACTTAAGGGTAAATTCTATCATGATTCAAAAAATTCCCTACTCTTATATATTAGGGTTCGTAAATCCATAGCAAGTAGAGGTTATCAAAGTCACACTCTAATACGACATGTAGTAACTAAAGTGCAATTTATAACTTATAAAATTAAATTACAATACAAGTTTCATATAATGGCAAAAGCAAGAATTCAGAATCAAATACCTCCAGCCATGCTATTTAAATTGTAATGAAGAACCCAGTGCTTTAATTTCAAGTTTTACAATAGTCTATAGCCATGAAAATTAAAGAATGTAGAAGAAAAGCAAAGAAAGTAGTGAGTGAGAGGAAGAGAGAATTTTTTGATAAGGCTACGAAATATTGTAATGGTCATTTAAATGGCTCTAATTATCGGAATCCCTCTTAATGCTGACATTAAAATTTGGTCATTCTCCCATTAAAAAAGGTTAATTAACAATGTGCAAATATTCACTAATCCACTAATCAAAATATCTAGTAATTTAAAATTTAAAAATTAAGAACCACTCATCAAAATAATTTAATTTAAATTTGAGATATTATTTTAACTTAATTTAATTTAAAATATCCCATCGATATGGAATATCTTAAATGAATAAATATTTAATTAAAATAATATCTTTAACAAATATTAAATTACCATATTCCAACGTCCCTATTACACACTTGCCATCTCGACCCAAGATCAGTAAGCTCCTTTTACTGACAGATGAACCTCTGATGTGGAGAATCACCATCCTTCACACCGAAATCCCCTCTTCTAGCACAGTTGGAAGCGTATTTCCCTTTAAGCACCTGCTCCCACAAGTTTATCAAATTTGTAAAGTGCTTCCATGTCAATTTCATAATACAAGCACGGTTCATTAGATGTAAAATGAGAAACCTAAGACCACCATTTAATTTGGGCCTGCAAATGGTTTTCCAGCTAACAAGATGCACTTTCTCAGTATTACCTTCATGGTCCTAAATGAAATTCCTCTGAAGACAATTGATTGATGTGACAGCAAATTCCCAAGGGAATGTTAGAAAGCTACGTAGGGTAAATAAGTATAAAACTAATAACAGATTTAGCAAGGGTGATTCTACCTGCAAGGGATAAACAGTTCGCTTCCAACAAGCAAGTTTTTGTTGTACCTTTTACACTATGTACGAAAAGTTTTCCTAGGATTCCTCCTAGTAAATAAGGGCATGACAAGATGCCTCCCTAAACCACACGTGTTTCTAAAGCCTGATATAGCCGCAAGAGATTTCTGCAAAGCCCTAAGGATATTATGAGGAAAAAAAGAATTGAAGATTTGGTTCTATTAATCCACTGGCTCGAAAGCCCACAAAAAATATCAAAACACCTATTTATGCGAAGGAGTTCTATTTCCGAAGCTTGTCCAAAGAGGAAGACAACATCAGTAAATACAAGGTGAGAAATGTTAGGGGTTTTTCCGAGAAAAAAAAAATGTATAATTTGAATATTTCTAATTTTTTAAGGAACAGTTGTCATTTTCTTTATCTTTAGTCCAAATTAAATGTATTATCTCAACTTACTTAATTATATATAATGTTCCTTTAACATTGTAATTTAAAAGAATAATGCAAAAGTATAAAACTCATATAATACTTTTAAGTATTATTTATGTTATGATAACTTATCTATAACTATTTTATAGTAGAGATTAGTTGTCTTCATTCATTCTTTTTTTTTAATTTAAATTGAAATGTTATATTTTTGTTTTGTATAAGTTTAGGTTTTTTATGAAATTTGGAAAAAAATTTCATGAGTTAATTTAACCTGTACACATAACTTACAAGCTCATTTAAGTCTTGTTTTTTTTTTCAACCCATGATAAATCAACCTAGTGAACTTTTATATATTTGTTATTACGTCTTTCAATTAAAAATTAATAAATGCATAATTTTTCATTAAAATTTGGTTAAATATATAATTTTTATAAAACAAATATATAACTTTCTAATTAAATTATATATTGATCATGTTATTATTAAAATATTATCTACTTATTATTTTTAAATTAAAAAATTAATTATAAAGATCCGAGTTGAGCTATCATCTTTCCACTGCTCTAAAAGTAGTTATAACTGCTTGGAAATTTTTTAAAATTTCTCAACTGCATGGATCATGGTCTGAAAGTCCAACCATCGTCTCAACCTCGACTGGTGAGTGGGTTGGGTTTTGACAAAAAGTAGAAAAATTATAATTGAGATCTTAAATTAAAAGATATCTATATTAAAAAATTTTGAATTTAAAAATTATTTTAAAAGATTTAAAAATACAAAATTTCGATTTAAAAGCTTGAATTATAATTTTTTTTGGTACAGTTTAAATTTTCATCTTTAAATCTTTTAAAATTATTTTAAAATTTAAAATCTTTTAACATAAATATATTCAACTTCAAATTTTTAATTATAATTTTTTCTCAAAAAAATAATAGTTAGAGTGGACATTGTCAAAATAACATCTAAGATTTGACTCAGCGTCCTATGTTTTCTATATAATTATCATGTTTTCTTCTAGACGATGCTTATCAGGGCTGGCATGGAAGTTCTCGACATAAATGTACGATTTTATTTCAAGTAGAAAAAAATCTGTTTTCACGGCTTTACACCACAGCGTCTTAACAGCAAATTAAGAAGTCTTGGGGCCTATTGGGTTGCTGTAAAATTTTCATTTTGAATGTTTTTAATATGAATTTCATAAAAGACAATGTAACCAAAATAATTAGTGTTTGGCAAAATCATCTGATAAATGATTTTATCAATATAATTTTGTTTAGCCAATGTTTTAAACAATTATTTTTTACTGTCAAATTATTACAAGAACACATAAAAATCACTTCTCAATTAACTGTTTGAATGGATAAATAGTTTTAAATATTTATTATGGTTAGTTTTGATTAAATTTTTAATCTTTTATTTACTTAAATACAAAAATAAAATCACAATAAATAAATAATGTAGATATATATAATTAAAATAAGAAAAAAATTATATACAGATTTTTATTATTTTACTATTAACTTTTTCAATCAAAATATGTCAAGTATAGAATTTGTAACACCATAATGTCTTAACCTCAAATAATCTCTCCTTTGGCTTGATTCTATATGATTTCCTATAAAAATGACCAAAACCGTAGTATTTTACTACTGTAAGCCGGGGTTTAAACAGTCATATTTTGCTCCGTGGATACCATGAACCTATCATTCACATTCTCTACTCAAACACCATTTAAATAACTCATACATAGCCTCAAATAATTCATAAACCACGGATATGAAGTCAAAAATCAAGAAAATACAATTTCTCAAATGAGCCTAAAAGTCATATTTTTTGTTTTAACTTTGGAAAATCATAAATAATTCTAAAAAAATGGGAATCAAGAAAATCATAGCTTTTTGGAAAGCTCTAGATGTTAACTTCTAAAAATAATGCCCAACCATAATCTCAGCGTTTGGACTATGTTTGACATCAAAAAAGAGACAGAGGTCTGGCTGTCCCTGGTACTGATGCAGTTTGCTATCATGAATTTCAAAAATTTATAACTAATTCCAAAAAAATCCAATCTGGGAAAACTGTACTAATTTGAAAATATACAGATGTTAACTAGAGGTAAAAAATAAGTTCAAATCATTTTAGTAGCCCTTAGACCTTGAAAACTAATAGAACAGTAACGAAGGTCGGATGGCTTCCCTGATACTGATACAGAACTTCAAAAAGTTTTTTCTCCCTCTACAGACCTCCGATTGAGGTGCTTCCAATTGTTCTAGGTCACTATGGATATCTAGTTTATGTCCATAAAATTTCATGACAATCGGACACCGTTTGATCCATGAATGACACATATTTATTTTCGGACCTAGTTGCACAGTACAATAACCAAAATCAGAAAATTCTCCAATTTCAACAATT
The DNA here is from genome assembly GCA_026724425.1 of Erythrophleum ivorense. Lineage (NCBI taxonomy): Eukaryota > Viridiplantae > Streptophyta > Magnoliopsida > Fabales > Fabaceae > Erythrophleum > Erythrophleum ivorense. Next base: position 2,451,807 of record JAIUCV010000024.1, read on the forward strand.
TAGAAAATATTCCTTAGACCTCCAAATATTACCCACCTTAGCTTTCCAAGAATCTCTCAACAAGCTCTAGAGGCATGCCAAGTTTCATATCAAGAAGAGCTCATTTGGTCATACTTTGATAAAACTTACAAATTTGACAATTTTGACCCTATAAAGGGTTCAAAATGGGGGTAAATGGTCCCCTACATGCTCTAGCACCTCTTGGGTAAGTTTTAAAGCATAAACATAATATATATAAATTGCCCAAGTGATCTAAACCAATACACATCTCAAACTCACTATGCTACGGGTAAAAATACACTACTGCATATAAGCCATAAAGGAGCCAAATCTTATAATTTCATTGCTTTGGCTCTATACAAGGTTCATGCATCATTCATACATACTTTTATACTTGCTTAAGTATTTACATCTCAAAAGAATATGTATACATAAGCACTTTAGCTTTCCTATACATCAAATTATGTGTGAGTATGCAAAAGTGGCAAAACAAAGGCCTTCTATACCTCATGACCTCTACTCTTACGCTCTTGAGTTCCACCTAGACCATATGAGATGGGAGAGGGAAGGGGGTGAGATTCATGGAATCTCAATAGCTCATACACTCATTCAAGGAAGCAATCAAGATATATAAATAAGTCAAAGCATGCAAACCATTCACAATTACACAACACATGATTTTCATGCCATGATTTCATATCAATGCCAAGAATAAGCTCTAGGGACTTTTGGTCTAGCTTCACCCGAGTTTTTGGGGCTTTCGGATTGGCCTCACCCTTGGTTTAGGGACTTTTGGCTCCACCTCACCCGTTTCAAGGGACTTTTGGCACCACTTCACCTGAGCAATTTTCACAACTCAAAACATAAACATATTGGTACCAATGCATCAAGGTAATATTAAATGTCATGTCTCACAATACAAGCATATACACAAGCATACAATGACTATTACACATCCAAGAATGCAATAAGAAAGAATGGAGAGCTACCTTATAAGCTAACACAAGCCTTCCCTTTCAATTTCTCTTCTCCCTTCTTGGTTTCACAATCACAACTAGATGGAGTTGCTTCTTTTGAACCTAGACACAACAAAGAGCATAAATTTACTCTCTTATAACTCAAATAAACACTCACAAGCTAGGGGATTAAAGCTCTAGTTGTTCCCTTCTTAAATTTTTACTAGCCATTCTCCTAGTTTTCTTGTATTTTCTCAAATTCCCACACTCTAATTCAAGGATCTCTTGCTTGCTCTAGGTCAAACTTTCTTCCTCTCTCAAGCTCTCAAGTTGGTAGAAACAACATACTCAAGGAAAGCAAGGGGAGAAGATGCAATAAAATGGTAAGGAGTTATCTTAAATAAAGCTCTTTCCAAGAAGCTCTTCTTTTGCATAAATCTTCTCCTCAAATCCTTACACTTCCCCCTCTGACTTAGGCCCAAAACAAAGCCAACTCAACAACCAAAACTATAGAAAGAGAGGGCAAAGAGAGAAGAACAACATGCTAAGAAGAAAAGTTATGAAATCTCAAGCCATGCTTACCTTTTTCTTATTCTTCCTTCCTTCTCTTGGTTTCTCTCTCTCTCCACAGCTCTTTTCTCCAGTTTGGTTGAAGCCTAAGTCGGTTAAAAGAGAAAGAATGGATCTGGATGCTTTAAGAAGCCAAATTCTCTTTTTTCACGCTTTTCCGGACTAACCCTCGCTATAGCGAAGAATAACCCTCGCTACGGCAAGTACATATCAGTCTCAGACCCCTATTTTCACTACGACGTGCGCTATTGTGAGAAACTTTTTAGTTTTTGTATGGGATGCCTGTACTTGCTATAGCTAAAAGCATTTTTGCTATAGCAAAAAGGCACTCTCGCTATAGCTAGACCCTTTCTCACTAAGCGAATAGGTACATTTGCTATAATTAGCCATTTCTCACTATAGTTAGTAGACTTAGAAAATTTTAGGACTTCGAAAAATTTTCAACTTTTTTTTTTTCTGGTTGTTACAGAATTTTTGTAGACAAGAATATGGTTCTCCAGTTAAGTTATATACTTATTATTTTTTAATTAGAAAGTTATATATTTAATATACTTTAATTAGAGAATCTCATAGCAAAAATATTAAAAAAAATACCTCTAAGTTTAATTCTTAAAATAAATATAGTTTTTGTGCTTGATGATGAGTTTATGGCAAAGAAAAAGCAAGGGAAAAGATAAAACTTAAGTGATAAGTAGGCCAAAATGCAAAAAATCTCATCAACTTCAAGGGATTGTGCATTTTATCTTCCTCAACTTTTAAAGTTGATTATAAACCCATTAGATTTCAATTTTGTGTAAAATAACTTTTATGCTACCTATTTTATTCAAAATTCTAACACTACTTATTTATATAGGTTGAAAAAAGCTAAGTTGATTTTTTTTAACAAAAAAATTCAACTTGTCATTACAAGTGCAAAACAAAGGTCTTTTTTTTTTTCTTTTTTTTTTCTTTTATCATGTCTGTGTAGAAATAAAAAGCGAAAAGAAATGGCCAAAAAAGACATCACTTGTCATCTAGATGACAAGTTATATGTATTTTTTACTTACTTGACTTACATAAATAAGTGATATTAAAATTTTGGATGAAAAAAGTCAATCGATAAGTTGTGTATACAAAACCAAATGTTTTGATGGTCTTTATAGAAGTATGAGTTGTACATTTCTCTAAGCTGAAAAGGGCTCTTTGTATTTTATCCTATAAGATAAGAAATAGATTTGTAATAATAAAATATTTTCCTTCTTTTCTACAAATAAAATGTTCTAATTTTTGCATTTATTCCATACAAAAAGGATATCATTTAAAAATGGCTGGGAATATGGGCCAAACATAACCAAAAACTAGGATAATTACTTGTTTAGATAAAAACAAAAAAACAAAAAGCAACTTTAATTTTCCTTGAAAGGCATGGCCAATAACATCCCCAATCTCTCCAATAAGCAAGCCTTTAGCCTTTGGTGAAATAGGGTGAAGCCTTTGAGATATTTTATCTTTAAGCTATTTGTAAACCTAATCATAGATTAGAAAACTTACCTGACTTGATAGGCTCACTCAAAAAAATGGATATGATCCCAAAAAATAAAAAAGTTCAAATAAGAACCTGACCTGACCCAAATTATAATTATTTTTATTTTATATATTATTAATAAATAATATTATTAGATACAGATATAAATAAAAAATAATATGTTATTAGGAATAAATTATAATTAAAAAAAATAAATTATTAATTAATAGTATTATTGGAAAAATTATTATGAGAGGTTTTATTATCTCATATATGTTTCAAGTGGCTTAAATTTTTTGCAATATCTCTTTTGGGCTATTTGGTATAAGTATAAAAGGATATCAAATAGTAAATAAAGCAAAATGAGGGAAATTTGCCAAAATGGTCCATGAGTACTCAACTTTATAAGACCATTAATCAATAATATACAAAGGTATTCTCCAATTGTATATACTTACAATTGGGTGGATCAATACTTTCTAACACACAATAAAGTAAAGATATCTAATATTTAAAATAGAAGGCTCAACCCTTTTTTAACTAAGTTGGGCCTAAGTCCAAATTTTTTTTGCAAATTCTTTTTCATAAACCCGACTTATTTTCAAATGAGCTCAACCTACGATCATGTTGAGTTATTTGCCAATAATTAAATATCAATAAAAATATATTAACTTTTATTAGACAACATTTTGAATATCTTCCATAACAGCTAATTTGGAACACATTCTCTAACTAATCATATTAAAATTGCATTCAAATTTAAATGGCATGAAAAATAATGTATCAATATATATATATATATGATACTTTAGAACACTAAATCAAATTTGATAATATATCTAAAAATTACCTGACTTTTTTATACTTACAAGCTCAAATTTGGTACACAAGAGGCTAGATATTTATCTCTATAACACTTAGCTTTCAATAAGACAAACTCACATATTAAGGTTAGAGATAAGACCTAACTTTGCCTTGACTAGTATCTTATTGGGCCCTCTTATTGTGGTTTTTAATAAACCTAATAGCCAACACTTTTTGATTACCAACCAAACTTAAAATTAAAATATTTGTTGAGTCCAATTATCATATGATCATTTAATAATATTTGGATCTATAATATTTCAATAGACCATTAGCTAGCTCATATTTTGAAATGAAAATTATATAATTAATGTGAGCCTATAAATAAAAATTCTAACATTTTTCATTTAGGCCACATTAATTTTTTTTTTAAAATTCATTTTACTTTGTAAAATGACTCTTAAGTTGACAAAACAACGAAACCTTATTTGTGCACCACTTCGCTAAAAAAAAAAAGGGTCCTAAGATAACACAACAAATGCAATTCGATCTAACAAAAAAATAAAATGCACCAAATTGCACTAATATTAATTACATCTATATAACCAACATAAAAATAAAATGCACTAAACTTCATTAATTTAAAAGATCAAAAGACCCTAAAACAGACATATTTTCAACACATTTCTTAAATTGTATTAATCCTTTAGTTAGAGAATTAGCTAACATTGACTATGTATCAATAAACTTTATGACAATGTCTCTTTTCCTGACCAGATCACTGACTATAAGATACTTAATTTGCATATTCTTAATTTTCATATGCTTAGATCCACTACTTATCTTATTGTTCTTAGAGTAAAACACACCTGCATTATTATCATAACAAATAACTAGTGGTCTAGTGATAAAGTCAACCACGTGAAGCTCTAAGATTAAATTCTAAAGCGAACAACTTGTAAAACTACTTCATAACATATAACAAACTCAACATGCATGGTTGAAAATACAATCAAACTTTGTTTCACGCTCTTCCAAGAAATGGCCTTACTAGCAAATTTGAAAACAAAACTTGAAATGGATTTTAAATCATGTGGACAACCAGCAATAAAAGAGTCTAAAAAGCCTATCAACTAAATATTGCCAACCTTTTTGTAAACCTACATCAAGTCTCTTGTTTTCAATAGATATCTTATAACCTTATTGGCTGTCACTCAATGATCATATCTAAGATTTGAAAGATATTGACTAAGAACATTCACAATAAAATGCGATATCAGGTAAAGTACATATTTATGCATACATCGTGCTACCAATTACATTAGCATATAGGATATCCTTCATAGTTTCCATCTCAAGTTCATTTCTTGGGCATTGACTTTTGTTAAGTTTATCACCTTTAACAATAGGTACATCCCCATATTTACTATTCTACATATTAAATTATTTTAACACTTGACCTATATAAGTTATTTAAGATAAGTCCAAAACATTGTGAGATCTATCACGATGTATCTCAATAACTAAAACATAAGAAGCCTCTATAAGGTCTTTTATATCAAAGGCACCATATAAGAAAAGTTTTATTTCATAAAGCAGATTTAAATCACTTCTGCAAGAAAGAATGTCATTTATATAAAGCACAAAAGGAAAAAAAAAAAGGAAAACCTATTCCAACTAATCTTCATATATATTTATTGATCAAATTTATTCTCAATGAAACCAAATAAGGTCACTATCTCATCAAACTTCAAATACCATTAGTAAGAAGCTTGCTTAAAAGTATAAATTAACTTCTTCAGTTTACACACCATGTGCTTTTTATCACTTTCCTAAAAACCTTTTAGTTATATCATATAGACTTTTTCATTGAAATCTCTGTGAAGGAAAGTTAGCTTCACATCCAAATGATGAAACTCTAAGTCAAAATGAGTTACCAAGGCCATAATGATTCTAAAAGAGTCCTTAATAGATACCCGTGAGAAAATCTCAATGAAATCAATGCCTTCTCTCTGTAAAAAGCCTTAGCTACCAACCAAGCCTTAAATCCTTCAACTTGACCTTCAAAGTCTTGGTTTTTAATATCCATTTGCAACCTATTGGCTTATAACCATAGGGCAACTCAATAGGCTCCTAAACTTTGTTATTTGACATATAAGTTATCTCATCTATAATGACATCTTTCCACATGTCTAATTAAGGGCTATTGATGGCTTTAATATAAGTCAAGGATCCACATTTAGACTAATGTCATAATCTGTCTTACTATGATAAATATAGTAATCACTTAAAATCATTAACATTCTTTCTCTAAGACCTCCTTAGGGGAATTTTCCAAAATTGATCCATGTGCATCTTGGACTAGTTCAATTGTTTCCAAAATCAATCCATTCATCTATGATAAAAGCCTTTGTCTAGACATACAAATCTATAGTCTCTTCCTTTATATTCATTGATGTAATTATATTATCTAACTGTGACAAAGGAATAAGGACAATATTACATGACTCATTTGCTTTAAGAGTCCAAGAACAACTTCCTTGAACAGCATCAAATTCTAAGAACTTCATAGTTAATGATTCAATAATTCTAGTACCACGTTTTAGATAATAAAATCTTTATCCTTTCAAGTGCTCTAGATATCCTATAAAGAAATAACAAGAAGGTATAGAATTTTCCTTTCTTTGAAAAGGATTATAAATTTTTACCTAAGCTGGACATCTTTAGACATAAAATTGAATAAGACCTGACTTTCCACTAGTCTATAACTCAAAAGGCTCTTAGTCATAAATTTACTTGAAACATGATTTAGAATGTAAGTGGTGGTTTTATTGCCTTACTCCATAAAAAATCAAGCATATTAGATCTACTCATCATGCTCCTAACCATATTCATAAGGGTGTGATTCTCTCTTTGCTACACTATTTTGTTTAGAGGTTCTAGATATAGCATACCAAGTAACAATTCCATAATCCTAGAAGTATTTAGTAAAAGGTCCTTTTTGTTATCCATTCTCATCATACTTACTATAGTATTTACTACCATGATCGAATCTTACTATTTTGATAACACTCCCTAATTATTTTTCAACCTCAATTTGATAAATTTTAAACATATTTAAGGAATCATATTTTTCTTTAATTAAAAAAACATAGCCATATGAGAGAAATCATTAACAAAAGTAATAAAATATCTCTAACCACAAGTGGTAGTTGAATAAGGCCACTGATATTATATAAATTATTTATAGAAAGATTTTGATTATGGGTTGCACCTTTCTTCTTAGTTTTGTTAATTTATCTTGACACAATGAACACAATGAACACATATCCTTATATTTCTCAAATCAAGGGAAGGAAGAATGTTATCTTTGATTAACCTTTCAATTCTTTCATTTGAAATGTAACTTATATGCTTATACCATAATAATGCAAATTTATTTTTAATTAAAGATCTTTTAGCTACATGATTCTCAACATTGAAAGATAAACATTTAATTTTAGAGTCAAGCACAATTTATATAATCTATCAAATAAAATGCAATTGGAATCATAAGAAATGTCAAGTCTTTTATTTCGAAGATTAGGATAAAATCTAGCTCTATCAAATATAGAAACATAAACTAAATTCCTCCTAAAAGAAGGCAAATAAAACATGTTCTCTAAACAAAGTTGAAAACTAGAGTCTAATAACAAAAAGACAGTTCCAATATGTTTAATTTCAACATTAACATCAACACCATTATCAACTTTAAGCTTAGATTCCTACTTACATGGTTTTTGTTGTTTCTGAACCCTTATAAAGTAGATATAACGTGAACAGAAGCACGACTATCAAGTCATCAAAAGTCTAGAGAAACATGAATAATATTTGACTCAAAACAAACAAAAATCAACAACTCACCTTGTTTCTTGTTCTTCTTGTCTAAATGGGCTTCTTCTTCTTCTTGTAAAAGAAGCATTTCAACTCATTCATCTTGTCCTTAAACCTTCAATTACCATTGGTCTAATTATTATCATGTTTCTTGAAGTCTTTATCTTTCTTAGGAGCATAAGCTTTAGTCTTCTTAAACTTTCGTTTTTTCTTATGGAAATTCGGCTCATTGTGAGAAATAAAATAAGTAGTTTCACTCTTTTCCCTTTTTAGTCTTTCTTCCTCAACCATACATTTAGAAATTAGATCATTAACACTCTAAGTCTAGTTTTGTGTGTTACAAGTGATTTTAATTTGACTGAATTCTTGCAAAAAAGAATTAAGTACATAGTGAATGAGAAAACTACTAGGGATAGGAATATCATAAGCCTTTATGTTAGTTTAAGCATGTATTACCCTTATGATATATTCCCAGACTCCTTTAGTGCTATCATACTTTATAGTTATTAACTCACTGACTAATTACCCAATATCAACTTTATCTAACAAATGATATTTTTTCCCTATAGCAGTAAAGAATTCTTTAGTATTGGTTATCTTTGACAAACTACTCATAAGATATTAGCAATTGATACTTTCATAGCTATGAGACTTAGACGATTGGAATTTTTCCACTTAGCATAATATTCTTTTTGTTTAGCATTGCTAATCTTAGTGGATTTTGGTGGTTCATCCACACATAATACTAGATCTATATCCACTATTCCTAGAGAAAATTATACATCTTGTTTCCATTTGTTGTAATTATACTCATTTGGGACCTTTATAGTGGCAGTATTATTGTTCACAACAAATGAAACTAATTCATGAAAAATGCAACATGGTTAGCACAGTAAGCAACTTCAAAATAGCTCAAAACCTAAATAAGCTATTTATAAAGAGAACTAGGACCATGATCATAAACTCCTCTTTAGTCAGAAAACATGACATGTAATTGGCCCTTTTTTCATGAAGTAAATCAAAATAAAAGAAAATATATAATATTAAGAATTCATCCCCTTTAGGCAAATAAGTCATTCAAATTATATACCACAATCCAATAAAAAAATATATGATCTTGAAGAATCTATCTCTTTTTGGTAGATGGACCCTCTCATCCATGTACCTCCACATACATGCTTTATATAGTATCATAATTAATACACAAAATGATGTTTTTTGGACAAGTGATTATATAATATAATTCAAATATTTTTGTCAACAAAAGAAGTAAACAATTTTGTAAATTTTAATGGCTGAATCACTTTGTTGAAAAGTATTTATAATAATTTACAAAATAATATTCTTATAGTAGAGTAAGAAAATTGCCTTATTTCCTATCAATAAAGGAACTCAATAATTTTGGTAAACTTTGATGAATGTATCACTTTAGTGATAAATATTCATAACAATTTACAAAATAAAATTCCTAAATTAGGAAAAATTAAATTTGATCAATTAAGTAGGATACTATACACTAAACGTATCCTTAAGGATCAAATTGTGCGCCATAGTTGTAATTCAATTATAAATATAAATGTTAAATAGTATAATATTTAATTCCATTAGCTTAGGCTTGGAAGTATATAAGCCATATGCCTATCCAAGGAGTGTACAATCTATTTTTATGTTTAAAATACATGAAAATACCCTTATGAGTTTTTTTTTGTAATATTTTTTATGTTAATTGCTACATTAGAAAAATAAAATAGTTGATTTTAACATAGGAAAAGGTAAATAATTTGTAAATAAACTTTTTAAGTGTAATAAAAATAAAATTATAGATAAATCATTAAAATTAATAGAAAAATAATGGTGCAAGAACCACCCCAATCAGGGTTGGGGGTGGCCTACATATGCCACCTTTTAAACTCCTTGCTTGTGATGGTTAACCTAGATGGCTAGAGGTTGTCTTCAACCTTTGAGTTCATAGGTTTAAATGGGTTTTTGGTATTTGTTTACAAGCTGAATGTGATTTTTCTCATTTTTAGGCCATTCTTCCATGCCACAAACACAAATCTAGAAGGGTCCACACATTTATAATCAATCCATGGCATTAATATATCAAAACTAAAAACACAAGAAAAAGAGGAAATTCATATCTAAAAGTTGGGTTTTTTTTTTTGGGTGATTTCAAACCATACACAGTTCTTTGATTTTTTGACTTTTTCAAGCAATTTTAATGTAATTAAATATGTCAATCAAACTTTATAATCATGTAAGAAAGCATTTGCATACAAGGGATTGAATTAAAAACTTCATATAATACAAGATCAAAAATTTTTAATATGTTCAAAGATTGAGAATCAATGGCTTAAATTCTTTCATACCAGATCAACATAGCAAGCACTCATGTATTAGTGGAAAGCAATCATGTATAAGAGGATTAAAGCATCCAAATTAATTTTGCACAATTAGATAAGCAAAAACACAAAAATAAAAATCATAGATGTGTAATTAGACATGAATTTTAGATTTTAAAATCATGTAATTAAACTATAATACCACATGTAAGTAATCATACTAAAATTATAAATCTAGATAGTATGAAAAACAATGGATCAATATACATAATATTTTAGAACATTAAATCAAAATTGATAATAGATCTAAAAATTGCCTAACATTTCCATTTTTGCAAACTCAGATTTAGCATATGATAGGTTAGATTTTCCTCTCTATGACTCTTGGCTCAATAGCGGCTTTAATGGGATAAGCTCATAAATTAGAGTTAGTGAGGAACTCTCACTTTATGACTTTAAAATTAAAATATGTGTTAATCCTAATTATTATATGATGATTAATAAAATTTGAATTTATAATATCTCAATGGATTAGTGAATTTATATTTAAGAAATATAAAATCATATGAACTCACAAATAAAAATTCCAAAACATACAACATGAATTTAAGTTGACTTAAAACAAACACAAGTCAACAACTCACTTTATTCTTTGTTTTTCTCATCTAATTAGGCTTTATGCTTAAAACAATTAATCTTTTTATGTCCTTTCTTCTTGCAAAAGAAGCATTTCAACTTATTCATCTTGTCTTTAAACCCTCAATTATCATTGGTCTAACTGTTACGATGTTTCTTGAAGTCTTTATCTTTCATAGGAGTATAAGCTTTTGTCTTCTTAAATTTTCCTTTTCCTTTATGGAAATTCAACTTATTGTGGGAAACAAAATAAGAGGTTTCACTTATTTCCCTCTTTTAGTTTTTCTTCCTTAGTCACATATTCAAAAATTAGATCATTAACACTCTAAATCTAGTTTTGTGTGTTGTAAGTATTTTTAATTTGACTAAATTCTTATAAAAGAGAATTAAGTGCATGGTAAATGAGAAAACTATCAGGGATAGAAATACCATGAGCCTTTATGTTAGTCTAAGCATGTTGCACCCTCATGATATATTCCTTGACTTCCTTAGTGCCATCAAACTTTATAGTTGTCGACTCACTCACTAATTGCCTAGCCTTAACTATAACACCATACTCTTCTAGCCTATCATTTCCATTTCAAGAGCTTTGTTTCACACTATCACATGAAAAAAAAGGATATATTTAATCCCATTTAATTGCATTACGTAAGACTTTAAAAATTCATCTTATGCTTTATGGACTACAAGGACTCATTAATATCATTCTCTACCTATAGCATATCCATAAAAAGTCATAAACATCATAAAACATCTCATAAATCTTGAGTTTGGCTTCATGCATCAGAAAAACCAAGGTTTGGTCTCGAGTTCACTTTCCAAATTTTTAATATGAATTTTGAAAATTCATAACTAATTTTAAAAAAATTGAAATCATGCATATGATAGCTTTTTGGAAAGTTGTGGATGTTAACTAAAGACCAATACCAATGCAGTGGCATTTAACTTACAGAAATTGATGGAACAATAACTCAGGTCAGACTGCATTATTGGTACTATTGTGCAACTTCAAAAATTAGGTTCTCCCTCTACAAAGCTCCAAATGAGGTGATTTTAATGGCTATGAAAAGCTTATGATGTTTAGTTTATAGTTATAAAATTTTATGAGCATTGGATATCATTTGCCCTATGTGTGACATAGAAATATAAACTGACCATATGGACAGTGCTGCTATCATTTCAGCAGAATTTTTTCAATTTTGAAAAATCATAATAAATTTTCTACAGCTCCAAATTAGGTGCTCTTTAATTTTTTGAAAAACTCTAAATAAAACCTATATTCATACCAAATTTTATTGGGAAATTTGTCCATTTGGTTAGTTTGAGATTTAGCTTAAGTTTTGGTCACTTTTTGAAGTTCAAAATGATTTTTAAGACACCAAATGACTCTCTCAATGTTCCATAACCACTTGAGCACATCCCATAGCATAAACACAACCTAGGGAAGCATGCCAATTGATTGAAAACATCATAGAGCTCATTCTCACTATGTTACTTGTAAATATACACATGGAAGTCATAATACATAAAGGCCCTTTGGTGGCAAAAACATACATACTCATTCATATGATTCCAAAATCATTACATACATCATATTTACATATATTTAAGTGTGCTCAAGTATCTACATCATATATACATCCCATAGTTACATCATTTGACATCCATATGTCCACAAAATGGCTAAATAACAAAATTTTGTCAAAATCTTGGTCTTTAAGATTGTTGGCCTCCATTTCTTGGACCATTTAGCTCACATAGACAAGGTTAGACATTTGAGAAGGAAAAGTGAGATTCTAATAATTTCAATAGCTTTTTACCCTTTTAAACATGCATAATAGATGAATTTTCAAGTCTAAGAATGCATGCATGGCAACTTGAGCTACAAGTAAACATACATAAAACCTTTTCCATGTTCAAGGAACTCATACATAAGCTTTCAAACATTAGATTAACTTCACCCATTTTCTTTGAGACTTTCAGAATTGCCTTGTCCATTTTCAAGCGATTTTTGACTAAGCCTCACTCTTTTTGAGAATTTTGGCTTTGTCTCACCCAATCCTAAGGGTTTTTGGCTTATCCTCACCCTTATTAAGGGACTTTTGGCATCACCATATCCATGCAAGCCAAATAACATTCATAAAACAAATTTCAAAAATATCATGGTACCATAATATATAAGCAATAGCTAAAAACATTTCTCATGGCATAGACAAGCCAAGCACCCAAAGATAAGAAAACAACTAACAATGCATGAGAGAAAGATTAGAGAGCTACTTTGGAGCAAAACATAAATTTTTTCCTTGATTACTCCTTCCCTCTCTCAGCCACACACTTACAATGAGGTGGACCTTGGTTCCTTTGGCCTAGACACATCAAATAGGATACCATTACATCATTGAAGCAAGTTCTAGTACTACACACACTCTAGGGAAGCTTACTTTCTTATATGGTTCAATTATGGTTTCATATAGGACCTAAGGTAGCAACTATGGGAATTCATAATCTTGACTCTATTTTCTCCTTCAATCTATGACTCTTGACTCCATTTAGACTCCTTGGAGCTATCACACATTCATTTTAAGGAGTCTAACTATAAGTTGCTTCTTTATGTCTCATTATGGAGTCTATACTTCCATCTCGCAATCTAGGTTTTCTAATTTTTTTCAAGACTTCTTTTAATGTTCTTCCATCATATCTAGTCCTATTCTAAGCTTAAAAGAAATTAAAACACTCCCTAAGTACATGCTCCAAGTTTGGCCGAGACAAGCACATCTTTGGTGCACCCATAGATTTTGCAAGTTTTCATGAAGGGGATGGCACTTGGGAGGCTTCTTAGATATCTTGGGATCTCATATATACTCTTAGATAATTTGAATTATCCCTAGAAAGTTTTATACATGTCAAGGTGCAAGTGAATCCCTAACTTTGGTATCTTAAAATCTAATGGTTTTCTTTTGGATTCCATTGCATTTCCTAGTTTCCCCCATTCTAAAGCCCAAGTTCCTTGTTTGCTCTTGGTTAGAAACTAATCCCTTCTACATGCTCTCAAAGTGGCCAAACCATCACCCAAGGAAAGCAATAAGAAGAAAGTAAAAAAGATATGATGTTTACCTTGTTTCTAAGCTTGTTCCAAGAGCTCTTTCACTTGTTATAATCCTCTTCTTCAAATTCTAATATCCTCCCTTTGAACTAGACCCAAAACAATCCCAAATCACACATGAAAACCATATAAAGAAAGAGGAAAGGGAGGAGACTAAGATTGACAAAAGAAGAAGTATAAAATTTCATGGTTATCTTACCTTTTCTTGGCTTTTTCCTTCTTCTTAAGCCTTCCCTCTTGTGCGTTATTTTCTACTAGCTTCTCCTTTGTTTTGGATAGAACCAAAGTCCGTTATGTAACACCTTACTTTCTAGCTCATACCCATCATGCCTTACATACTCATATACACATGCTAAGCATACAAGGGAGGTTATTTGCTCTACCTTATGCTTAATTTCTATGGCATTATGTATGGGTAAATTTCCACTGAAAGTCACATGGACCGGGCGAGCTCTTTCTCTACATTCTCATGCTTAATTATACTACTAAGACTCATTTCAATCCCAACAACATGCTTTAAACTCATGGAAAGCAAAAAGGGATTTGAGACATGCATTTTTGTTCTTGGCAGATTTTGCTTCATTTCTGGGCTAAGTTTGGAAATTCATAACTAAATGCAGAAAAATCGTAACTGCATGATCTCGATCATTCTAGAAAGCTTAAGACGTCTGCTTCATGTTAAAAATATGTAGTAGTCTCAATATCTTACATATCCTGATTTTGACATCAAAATCGTTCACTGGTCAGAGGGGGCTTCTTTGCTATCACAATTTACTGATATGGACTTTGAAAATGTCTAACTAATTCCACAAAAATCCAATGCTCATAAACTATATCTCTATGGAAAGATGTGGATGTTAGCTAGAGGAGAAAAATATCTCTAGATCAGTTCACGAAGCCAATTTCCTGAAAACTGATGAAACAGTACTTCGGATCTGGTTGGGTGTCTGATTCTGGGCAGGAACTTCGAAATTGCATAACTTCCTCTCTAGACCTCTAAATGAGGTGCTTTTCCTACAAGTCACTATGACCATCTAGTTTCTGTGTATAAAATTTTGTAGCCATTGGACTACGTTTGCCCCTCAGATGACACGTTTCTCAAACTGACCAAATGAACAGTGTCTTCTGCAATCCGATTTTCTAATGTCAACTTTGAAAAATCATAGAAAATGCTATAGACCCCTAAATGACATGAACTCTAGCTTCCCAGAAAGCTCTAAACATAATCTAGCTACATGTCAAATCTCATAACAAGAAGAGGTCATATGGCTAATCTATGACATCATGTGCAAGAAGGCCCTTTCTTGGCCAAAAGTGGGATTCATAGGGTCCAATCTTGGTTTTTCTACTTCTATGACTCTTTGAGCACATGAGAAAGCATCTCTAGGGGCCATCAATCATGTCTCAATTGTCTAGTAACTTAGATTGGAAAAACTCACTATCCCATGCCCACTTATGCACTCATATAGCCTATGCTAAAGTTAAGCATCTCACATTAAAACATGCCTCTTCATTCATCATAGACTTTATTCTCATACATTCATCATTCATACATACATTATCTTACAAATACTCTTAGGGACTACATCATTTACATCATTATCAATTTACATATACAATTCTCATATACAACATATTGCAAAAAGTCCCTTTGTACAATTCTTCCTTAGCTTCCCTAGCCTCATGCTTGGTGGTGGTTCCCATCTCTAGCCTCACTTGGTCCACCTGGCATGGTTGGATGGTGGAGAGGGAGGGTGAGATTCATGGAATCCCAGTAGTTCAACTCTCATTCAATCATACATATATCGCATGCAACAAGTCTCATTATGCATGTATGGCATGTTAGCATATAAAACCATGATGAAAACATTTAAAACATATGAATTGGCCATGCATAAGGAAAACATTCTCAACATGTGAGTAGGCCACACATAACATTTAGGAGCTTGCTAAGTACTTGGATTAGCCTCACCCACTCCCTTGTGGCTTTTGGATTTGCCTTACCCATTCTTTAGAGGTCCTTAGACTCAACCCTTACTCTTTGGGAGTCAACCTCACTTTTGGGAGACCTTTTACTTTTGTCTCAAACAACTTAGGGGTTTGGCTCATCCTCACCTTGGCTATAGGGTTATTGGCTTTTTCATTTCTTCAAGCAAACCAAAACAAATCACATAAATCATCATTTCAATTCATAACATATCATCATGCTAACACACTTCTCATAGCTCATATCATTCATACACACAAGCAAGACAATGTAAACACACAATTATGCATGAGAGAAAGTGGAGAGAACTACCTTGTTAGCTATTCACTACTTCCTCTTTCACTTGACTCCTCCCTTGTGGATTTCACTACCACTTCTAGATGGGAGAGCTTCTCTTGAGCCTAACCACACAAAAGCATGGAATTAATACCTTAATACTTGATTCTTAAGCTAGGGATCTCTTTCTAGCAACCCTACTAAGCATGTCAAGCTAGGGTTCTTTTTCTCACTAGAATTCATTAACTATTCTTTCTCTTCTCTCAAGCTCTCAACTCTTAAGAAGAGAAAGTAAGGAAGAGAGGGCTACATGACTTCTAACCTCCCTTAAGAGTGGTTTTACACTCTCCCTCCTCTGAACCAAGCTTAAAACATGGCTACTTTAACTATTAAAACCGTGGGAAGAGAGGATAAGGGGAGAAGAGCAACATACTAAGAGAAAAGCAATGAAAATCCTTACCTTTCTTGTTCTTCCTTCCTCCTCTAGGCTTTTCTCTCTCTCCTCAGCCCTTTTCTCTCTCTTAAAGTGAGCTTAAGTCGGTTACAGAGTGAAAGAATGAGTTGGGATGGTTTAAAAAGTCAAATTCTCTATTTTCACGCTTTTCTGAACTAACCCTCGCTATAGCGAGCCATAACCCTCGCTATGGCGAGCTCGAATGAGTCCCAAACCTCTGCCTTCGCTACAGCGTGCGCTACGGCGAGCAACTCCCTGGTTTTTGTATGGGGTGCCCGAACTCGCTATAGCTAGAAGGCAGTTTCGCTATAACTAGACCATTTCTCGCTATAGCGAACAGGTACATTCGGTATAGCCGGGCTGTAGCTAGCAGACTTAGAAAATTTTCAGCTTCCAAAAATTTTCAGCTTTTCTTTTCTTTCTCTTTTCTTTTCTCATTTCTTTTCTATTTTCCTTTTCTTGGCTGTTACACGTTAAATGGGAGGAGAAGAGTGGGACGCTATATAGGAGGAAGCTTCTTAAAAAAATCTTTTGAAAATTTTCATTTATGTCCCCTTTACTTGGCTTTTACTTTTTAGGTTTAATTTAGCTCCTTTTTTATAACTGTATTTTCCATCATAAAATTTAGATCCTCTAACTTATAAAATAATTTTGGAATCACTCAAATTGGATTAAAAACCTTTCCAAATAAAAAGGTCAAAGTTTGGGTTAACCTTTGTTCTAAAATGTAAATTGAAAAGGTTTTAATTGTTTTAGTATTTATTATTGTTTTTAAGGTCTCTAAGAACCCTGGAAAGTTCAAATTTTTCGTTTAAAAAGTTCTCCTTTGAGTTTTCCAAAAAATTCTTATATTTACGAAAATGCCATTATACTTTTGACAATTTTATTGAATCACTCTGGTTCTAGTTTCTAGGCAACTCAAGCTTTACATTCTCATTTTTCATTATTTAAAATTTTATTCTAATTTTATTTGAGTTTAAATCATTTATTTCAGGGGATTTATTTTTATAACTAGTTTATTTCGTTATTTTTATGAAAAACTGGATGTTACATTAACTTTCTCAGACAAATTATATCTCTTTCCTATAACAATAAAGAATTCTTTAGTATTAATGGTTTATGAAAAACTACTCATGAAATGTTTAGCAATTGATCTTCGTATAGTCATGAGACTTAGATGATTGCAACTTTCCCATTTAAGATAATATTCTTTCTACTCATATTACTACTTTTAGTGGGTTAGTGGTTCATCTATATGCAATGCCAAATCTATATTTACTATTTTGGCAGAAATTATATGCCTGGTTTTCATTTGTTATAATTAGACCCAATTAGGACCTCTATAGTGGTAATATTGTTGTTCATAGCAAAAGAGATTAATTTATGAAAAATGCAACATGGTTAGTATAATCAGTAATTTCAAAATAGCTTAAAACCTAAATAAGCTATTTATAAAGAGTACCAAGCACATCATCATGAACTCTTCTTTAGGTAAAGTACATGACATGTAATTAGGCCTTTTTGTATGAAGTAAATCAAGATAAAAAAATAAAATATTGAAAAATTTGTCCTATTTAAGTAGATAAATCATTCAAATTATATATCTTAATCTAATAAAAAAAATATATGATCTTAAAGAATCCATCTCCTTTTGTTAGATGGACCCTCTCAACCATGTATCTCCATATACATGCTTTATACAGTACCATAATTAATACACATGATGACCTCCCTTAAGCAAGTGATTATGTATAATCATTCAAACAATTCTATCAACAAAGGAAGTAAACAATTTTGTAAATTTTGATAGGTGAATCACTTTGGTGAAAAGCACCCATAACAATTCACAAAATGATATTCCCATACTAGAGTAAAAGAATGACCTTACCATCAATGGACAAAGGAACTAAATGATTTTATTAAACTTTGATGAATGAATAATTTTGGTTATAAACATTAGCAACAATTTACAAAATAGATTTTTAAATTAGGAAAAATTAAATTTGATCAATTAAATATAGGATACTACACTCCAAATGTACCCTAAAGGATCAAATTAAGAGCTAGAATTGCAATTAAAATATGAACAACAATTCAATTATAAAATAAATATTAAATAGTGTAATATTTAATTCCATTAGCTTAGACTTGATGGTATATAAACCATATGCTATCCACAGAGATTAAAGCTTATTTTCATGTTCAAAATGCATTAAAGTACTTTCCTTTTTTTTTTTGTAATTTTCTTATATTAATTATGACTTTAGAAAAATAAAATAGTTGATACAAAAAAAAGGTAAATAATTTGTAAATAAAATTTTTGAGCGTGATAAAATTAAAATTATAGAAAAATCATAAAAATTAATGAAAGAATAATGACATAGGAACCACCCCAATCAAGGTTAGGGGTCCACATGCATCTCCCCTTAAATTTCCCATGTGTGAGGGTTGACTTGGATGGCTGGAAGTTTTCTTTGACCTCTAACTGGATCAATCATAGGTTTGAATAGGTTTTTGGGATTTGTTTATAACTCGAATATGATTTTTCTTGTTTTACACCATTTTTCAGTGCCATAAACATAGATTTGGAAGAGCTTACACATTTACAATCAATCCATGGCATTAATATATCAAACCCAAAAATGCAAGAAAAAGAGGAAATCTTAAATCTAAAACTTGGATTTTTTTGCGATTTCAAACCTTACCCAGTTCTTTGATTTTTTTTTATTTAACTTTTTCAAGCAATTCAATGCAATTAAATATGTCAAACAAACCTTATAATCATGCAAGGAAGCATTTGTATGCAAGATATTAAATTAAAACTTCATATAACACAAGATGAAAATTTTTTGAACATGTAGAAAAATAAAAAATCCATGGCTTGAATTCTTTCATGCCATATCAATATAGCAAGCAAGTCATACATATCAATGGAAAGCTTATTATGAAAGGATTGAAACCGATAGATTAATTTTGCACAATTGGATAAGCAAAAGCACAAAAATAAAAAATAAAAAATATGCAATTAGACATGAATTTTAGGTTTTAGAATTGTGTATTTAGACTTTGATGGCACATGTAAGTAATCATATTAAAAATACATATCTAGATAGTATAAAAAATAATAGATCAATATATATGACGTTTTAGAAAATTAAATAAATAATAATGCATCTAAAAATTACCTGACTTTATTACAAGCTCGGATCTAATACACAATAAGCTAGATTTTCTTTTTTATGACCTATGGTTTAATAGCAACTTTTAACGGGATAAACTCATAAATTAGGATTAGAGAAGAGATCTCACGGTATGACCTTAAAATTAAAATATACGTTAAGTTTAATTATTATATAATCATTAATAAAATTTGAATTTATAATATTTCAATGAACTATTAGCCAATTTATATTTAAAAACAAAAATTATAAAATTATATGAACCACGAATAAGAATTCCAACACATACATGCGAATTTTTGACAGACTCAAGCATTTTCTAATTAAACATGAATTTCTTTTTGTTATTATCCATGATTATAAGAATAATCTCAGACTTTATTCACGTTAAATTTTTTTCTTGAATAACTTAAAATTTTAATTTTTATGATTAATTGAACCAAATTAGATAAAGACTTTTGACGCGGACCTTGGCCGTAGGTTCCAGACGTAGTTGCACTGTGCTCCACTAAGGGATCATCACCGACGACAGCGTCAACGACAACTTGCACAAAGCAGCAACGTCTGAAAATTTTCCATTCCATCCATATTAATGAGAGTCCTGCTACGACTTGCTAACCAGCAACTTGCATGTTTAGAAAGCGAGGACATAGGAATTTTTGCCTTAAATGCGCCATAATAATGGTGTCCTAAGATCAACCATTCATCTCAGTATATGTCTGGATAAACGTCTCTATTTCTCAAATCATAGACAAAATAATAATTTATTATTTCTATATAATTATAGTTGGCAAACAAGATTTTTAAAATTTTTAATACTCATCCAAACACGATATAACTTGATTTGACTAAACGCAATATACATTAAATTCTGCCACCCACTCCATCTATAAAAATGTTACTACTTTTTACGACATTTCAAGTCCTACAGAATATTAACCCAAATATCACGTTTTGAAGTAAAATTATTAAGAATAAAAATAGAAATAAAAAATACAAAGATAATTTTATAAATAAAAAAATAATTTTATATTTTTAAAAATTATTAAATAATAATTATAATAATATAATAGATATTATCTCAAATTATAAAAAACAAAAATGGAGTTCAATCTTTACCTATGCTTTTTCTTCTTCTTTTTTTGTGGTTCTTATTTCTAAGACCTTGAGTCTCTTTGTAACAAGAAGTACAAATAATCTTTTTACGAGGTTGAGTTATTTATTATCATGTATTTTGAAATGTTGTATTAATGATTCATTAATTTATTTATAAATTAAAAAATTTATATAAAACTCTTGAAGTGTATTTAGCCATAAGAGAGTTTAACTTCCAAGGAAGTAGATTTTTTGTAGACTTGTCCATTAAAATTATTCTGTTTTTAATTAATTTGGAGAGTTGAGTTTTTAAATGAGTTTTACGTCATTTAATATATTTTAAAATTTTTACTATGGTTTGGTTTCCCTAATTGAATTGATCATCGGCGAGCTTCCCTGTCAAAAATTAATTGCTTTTTATCACTCCATTGTTATACATGTGCATTTTCTGCACAGCACTAAATATAGAGCGAAAAATAATAAACAGGAAAAGACTGGAAAATGGTTTCGTAGATATTTTTCCAACCTGACCATGTCACGTACTATGCTCCCTTAAATGTTTGTTCGGTTTCTTGATTCGAAAGTGAGGACGCATTCAAAGCACGTGGAAATTATATATATATATATATATATATATATCTAATTTTTAAAATATATACAAACTTTTGTTGAAACTAAAAACTATTTTATACTTTAGTTTAATTTTAAATTTTTTTATTAAAATAATTTTCATTTAAAATTTTATTTAATTTTAATAAAATATGTATTTGGATTAATAGAAAGTATTTTAATAAAAATTAAAATTAAATTAAAGTATAAGATAATTTTTTACTTTAAAAAACAGATGAATATATTTTAAAAATAGAAGAAAAGTATGCACAATTTCAACAAAACTCATTTATATGATTTATTTTTAGGACATTTGAAAATTTAGTGATGTGATGGTATTAAATCGTTATTTCCTTTGAAACCAAGTAAATTTGGGTCAATTGAGGAATCAACAATATTAATGGTAAATGAGAAATAAAACAAAAGGAAAAAGGAGGTCATCTGCATAACCTGGTAACAGTGTTTAGATCCTGCGTTTCTGTTGTGTCAAATTTGGCTCTTTTTATGATTTTTTATTACTTGCATGTCTGTGAAGTGACCAAGTCATTGCATCGGTATGTAAGGAGGATTTACTAAATATATGAAGCATTGATTCATCGTGTTTTATAAATATTTAATATTTCTATTAGATACATTAGATATGATATTTTAAATAACATTAAATTTTAGAAATATAATCATGTTATAATATCCGTATCTTGTCAAATTCGTGAGTTTAAATAAATTTGTAAATAAAAAATAAACTCCTAACATAAACTCGTAAGAGTTTATATTTGTTATTAATTACATATAAAATATAATATATAAGCATAAATTCATTTAAATACACTTTAAATTACACTAATATTTTTTAAAAAATTATTTATATTATATAATTCATATTTTGTAATATAGAAATTTGAATAAAATTCATATATAAATATTATTTTTGAATTTTTTAATAGATTATACTGAATTTAAAATTTTTTATCTTTTTTAAACTCAATTTAACTTAATTATATGAAAATTCGTCAAACTTGGTTCAAAACACATTAAGTTAATTGAATTTATTTAAATCAAAAATAAATTAAACCGATTTTATATTGAGTTTGAGTTTATAAACGAGTTAATATGTTTTCTTTAAGTAAAAACTTAAACTCATTAAAATCAGAGAGTTAACTCATGAGTTTAACAAGAATGTTTTTAACACTAAATAAAATCTTTGATCCAAAATGTTCATGCTCCAGCACTCTACTTTTGTGACAGGTGGTTTTGTTGACATTTTTTGCACCTGTTCATGCTTGTTGGGGCTAAAATACGACAGCTATGCTATTAGATATCATGTCAGGTGTTTATGATGATAATGATTCTGTGGTGAACAATTAATATTGGAAGAGACGAGATTCAAATTAGAGTTTTTAATTGCGATTTACAATTATAATTACCCTAGTAATATTAATGTTACAATCAGTTTTGTATTCACGTTGATTACAATCCACAACAGCAATATATTTTTCATTTTTATGGCATCTTGTAAATATAATAATAACATACAACCATAATTTAAAACTTTAACACACACACACACACACATATATATATATATATAGAGAGAGAGAGAGAGAGAGAGAGAGAGAGCATAAACTCACTCTAAAGGTTTGTTGGGTAATTTTTACGTAAAGGGATGAGTTTTATATATCTTTTGTATAATGTTTATTATATTTTTATAATTAATACTTAAATGTATTTCATCATTTTTATTGTTTTTTAAAAATAAGAAAACAAATTTTACTTCAATTCTTAAAATCACAATTTTTTTTTTATTTTATCTGCAATTTCATTCCATTTACATTTTGCATGCTAAATAAGAAGAATTGATGTAATGGTTAAACAAGCATGCTCCATTCTTTAATTATTCAAGTTCAATTTTTGGGATCAATATTTTAAAAAAAATTTAGTTTTCTAAATTCACAAAATTGATACGGGAGATATGTCTTTAAAATCATTTGGGGAGGGATTTATTCTTGATTAACACAAATTAATCTGAAGATAAATCTTACAGTATAGTAAAAAAAAAAAAGCATATAAAACAGTTTTTTGGGGATAATATATACATTTTAAGTCATATATAAGTAAGTCAAAAGAAAAAAGAGAGTCATATATATAGTTTAAGTAAAGCATGGAAATGTAAAAGTTTATCTCATGCATAAGCTTTTAGATGAAATTGAGATATTTCCCCACGTCAAAATGTGTTTTGATAATCCATATTTGAATATTCCAAGTCTGAAGTTGAGGTAAGTTGAATAAAGCTAGAAATATAGAAATTGGAAACTAGGAGGAATCAAATGAATAATCCAATTAAAGGATTTTAAGTAATTTATCATGAAGCCCTCAACGTTTTGAGAGAATCTATTTTTCCCTTTTATTTTCCTTCTTCAATATAGTTCTATTAATTACTAATTATTAGGAGAAAATCTGGTGCTTATTTAACGGTTTCCATGTGGGTATGAACTTACAAGTCATCCAGTTGAAGAAAAAAAAAATTCGTATTAAAAAAATATCAAACTTTTAAAACCTTAAAAAATAAAGCTTGAGATAAATTGCCACATTTTTTAGTCCCTCCAACCCAAAACCAAAAAAAAAAAAAAGGATAAATTGCAAATAACCAACATGTTGGAGGCTTTTTTACATTCATCACAAAGCATGAATGTATGCAAACCTTGTGCTTTGTGATGGGTGTAAGGAAGCCCCCAAGGATGTAATGCATGTTGTTAGACATTATTTTTAAGTTAGAGCACTGTGTAAAGGTGTATATGGGTCGGGTCAAGCATGGTTTTGGTCTTACTCGATGTTTGGTCTAAAAGATTAGCCTATTAGAAGGGAGAGCTCCTTGAACTTATAAACCCCACTTCACTTATGAGGCTTCCTGATGTGGACGTCGGCTCCACTTCACAGCATTTCACTCGGCTTCTTGCCGGTCAGAACCTTCCATGGATAGTCTTCTCTGTGACCATGACGCTCTCAATGAAAGCACTAATGTAACGAGTATAAGCCTAAAGGGAGAGTCCATAGCCCCTTAAGCTTATAAACTCCACTCCACTTGTGAGGTTCTCCGATGTGTAACTCATAACATTTTCTTTTTGTTTATTGATCAAAAATCAAAAAGAAAATTGATGGCTCAAATAAACTTAGACCATGTATTCAATGCCTCTAATTAATTCAAATTCAGTGTATAAAAAATACCTTCTAAAAGCTAAATAGTGAATTATATTAACTTATCCTTAGAAATACAATATTAACATAATCTACTTATTAAAAAAAAAAATCTTTTAATGGGAACTTTGTAATTAACTTTAAAATGATATTATCTATTACTATTAATTTTGAGTTAATAAGCAAGCTGTACTCTATCATTATATAATTAATTACCATTAATTTTAGCAAATAAAGTGAGACCCATTACTAAAGTCATTATCATACTACATAGCCATAAATTAAAAGATAAACCATCTATTCAAAAACCAAATTTTGGTTCATTAATTTGATATATGTACATTCAAAGCTCCAGATTTAATTTGTACACATAAAACCTTTCGTACAAACCAAATTATAACATTTAAATGTAAATGCCACAAAAATTTTTTTGAAAAAATTATATTTAAATACTTATATCATATAAAATTTATAATAAAAAACTTTAAAAATTGAAATTATTTCAAAGACTATTATTACTATCAAGTTTTTAAAATTTACTACTAATTTTAAGAGATTTATTATTAGGTATAAAAAAATTCAACACTTTTTTATACTCAATAATAAATTCTCTAAAATTGATAATAAATTTTTTAAAATCTAATGTAATAATAGTCTTTAATAGTAATTTTAATTTTTAAAGTCTTTTAAAATAAATTTTATATAATATAGATCCTTAAATATAATTTTTTTAAAATTTTTCATGTATTCAGTGCCTCAAATAGTGACTGCCTTCCATATGGGGTCCACACTTTGCCTAATTCCTTGCCAAGAATAGTGTCACTCTACAATGATACAAATTCAACCATTTCTCAATATCGATTCAAGTGATCTCACTTAAATTTGTTATCTACGATAATTGCGAAAACAACATTATTTCACTGTCAGTGCCAAGTTTTCTTAAGGTTCCATAGATTGATATAAATTTGGCATAGCACGAAATCGCCCTGAACTTCAACTTAAAATGCTAAATTCTGCAAATTGTCATCATTCAGTCATCATATTGGTAACTATTAAATGAAAATACTAATCACTTATTTTTCCCAGTTTAGTATCTTCACTCTTTTCTGTCATATATCACATTTATATCAGTTCTTCTACCAGATATTTTTAAGTATCATATAATATGTTATATGTGTACATACAATGGTCAAGATTAAGTTTTAACAATATAACATGTCAGTCCCAGATATGTATACTGAATCCGGATCGTTGTATATACATTTATTATATGATATCTAAACATTTTTCGTACTTCTACTCATTAACCGGACTACCACTGCATGACCAATTAATATGATGGCGATCAGATGCAGTAGGCAGGCATTATAATCGTGTCTATGCTGCCAAATCTCAGCCGACAATATAATTTTCCATACTTTTAACATAGTTGGATTGATATTAATGAAATGTGAGTCTAACGACACATCTAAAGTATCAGAAAATATCAAGAGTTCGATATGCATCATTTCTCGTTTCAAATTCATAGCATGTAACACTTCTTTGTTATAAAAAAAGGAAAAAAAAAGCAACGAAAAACAAAACAAAACAAAAACTCGGGGCCGTTTGTTTCCTGTTTGTAGAACAGTTTTTGTTTTTAAAAACAAAAAAATAAAAAAACTTGTTTGATAATGTATTTTTAATGAAGTGTTCTATAAAATAAAAGAACAGAATTTTGTTTTTAGAAACAAAAAAATCAAAATATTTTTTTGGTGTTTCGTAACTTTTGTTCTATAGAATCAGAAAAAAAATAAAAAATAATTACTTTTCAGAATAATGATTCAAACGGATTTTTTTAATTTTTTTGTTCTCAAGACTTATTTTAAAAAATATTTATTTTAAAAACATTAAAACAAAACAAAATCAAACAGCTTTTTGAATTCTCAAATGCACATTACTGGAAATTACGGGCCTGTTTGAAATTATTTTTATTTTAATGTTTTCAAAACATATATTTTTAAGAATAAATTTTTGAGAACAAAAAAATTAAAAAATTTGTTTGAATCATTATTTTGAAAAGTAATTATTTTCTATTTTTTACCTGATTCTGTAGAACAAAAATTACAGAACACTTAAAAAGTGTTTGGAGTTTTTTGTTTTTGAAATCAAAATTTTACTTTTTTGTTTTACAAAATACTTCATTAAAAATATATTATCAAACAAATTTTTTTATTTTTTTGTTCTTAAAAACAAAAAAATTGTTCCACATAATCAAATCCTACAATTCTACAGTAAAGTCAGAGCAGATCAGAGATGAGACCAAAGAGTTGGTGGTCCTTGCCGGTCTTCTCATACAGCTTCACATTATATCGACGTGAAATTAATGCTCCTAATAAACACTCCCAACTGTAAAAGCTGTATAGCATGGCCTATCTCTTCTTTCTACTATATATATAGTATAGACCATCTCAGAAGTTGTACGCATTCACTCACTCAAATTCCTACCTACTTATACCGACTTCCCCACTAGCTACCATTTTGTCACTTTGATTCATTTCTTGCTTCAATGGAACCTAAGAAGCTCATAAGGAAGTGGATGGTGAATTTAGTGGCAGTGTTGGTGGTTCTAGGTTTGTGGGGTGGGGTTGGAGCTGCACCACAAGTACCTTGCTACTTCATTTTTGGGGATTCTTTGGTTGATAATGGGAATAACAATCGGCTATCGTCTTTGGCCAGAGCTGATTACCTTCCCTATGGGATTGACTTCCCTGGTGGACCAACTGGAAGGTTTTCCAATGGGAAAACTACTGTTGATGTAATTGGTGAGCCTGCTGCCCAATCACATTCATAAGTAGCTTATCAAAATTGCATGCCACTAAGCTTTGATGTTACTGTCAATAGACCCACACAGCTTCTGCTACACTACATATTTCTTTATACTATTATGGTATTAAACCAGTTTTACTAGCATGAACCTGTCATCATCAATAATGTCATTATATAGTGATTAATCTGTTAGTCTTTATCTAAGATTTTAGGTAGATCAACAATTTGGCCTATGCTTGGATGACTCCCTTTTCCCCTCTTTCTTTAGCGAAGTCGCTATGAAGCACGATCACTTCAAAAAAAGAAGCCGTGTTTGTGTCCAAAATGTATCAAACACGATGGGACACTTTGAATTAGACATTTTGAATTTTGCTGTCACATTATCTCTATTCATGTCATGTCCTGTGCCTACGTCATTGTCCGTGCTTATTAGCTAATCAGCAAATATTTAATTGTAAATAAAGAGCAACATAAATCAATTAGTAACATGAAAAAGTCTGATAAAAACAGAGGTAGAATTCTAGTTAGGTTTACTCTGTATGAATCACTCTTCTTGTGGTGTATATTCTTTTATATACATAAATTTTTGTTTTCCTCTAAATCTTATTTAACTTACTGTTAAAATTTAACAGCTGAGCTTTTGGGGTTCGACCATTACATTCCTCCCTATTCAACAGCCAGAGGACAAGACATACTCAAAGGGGTCAACTATGCATCTGCAGCTGCTGGAATTAGAGAGGAAACTGGACGACAACTGGTACTTTTTTTTCTTTTTAACAATATTTGTTTCCTCTATGGCACATCACTTTCTTCTTCATTGGGTTAACAGCCTGGTTCTTGACGGTCTCTGATGGCTCATTTATTTGTAGGGAGCGCGAATTAGTTTCAGTGGGCAGGGGCAGAATTACCAAAGGACTGTGTCCCAAGTGGTAAACATACTGGGAAACGAGGCCCAAGCTGCAAGTTACCTGAGCAAGTGCATATATACAATTGGATTGGGAAGCAACGATTACCTCAACAACTATTTCAGGCCCGCATTTTATTCAAGCAGCAGGCAGTACACTCCACAACAGTTTGCTGATCTTCTCATTCAATCATATGCTCAGCAACTCAGGGTTCGTCTCTTCCCACTCCTTTTCCTTGTATTTTTACCATCTTCAACTACCTATTATAAAATGCAGAACTTCAACCATCCAACATTTAAAAAAAATTAAATTAAATTTATGGATCGAGACAAATGAAAGAGAAGGAAAGAAAGGGAATTTTTTTATTTTTAAAGACATTTTCATGGGTTTAGATTTAGAAAAATATTTCTTTTTTCTTCCCGTTCCATTCAATTTCCTCAAATCCAAACATTTTCTAAAGAAAAGAAATGTTAGATTTAAATTTAAATTAAAAAATATCTAAATTAAATTTTTTCTTTCATCCTCTTCTCCCCCATTGTCCTCAATTCAAATATGTCCCAGAGGACCTAATCCAATTGATAAAAGAGATAGCATCTTTTCAAACCAACACGATTCCATTCTAGTCTTTACTCTATAGGATTAAAATCTTAAATGCATATTTAGTTTCAGTCAAACTCTAGATTCTTCGCTATAGTACCCCCCCAAAAAAAAACTTATTATTTGGTTTGAAGTTCTGCTAGTTAGGAGCCCAAAAATTAAAAGCTTAACTGCTTCTGTTTGTGAATCAGAATCTGTACAACCATGGAGCAAGGAAAATGGCGTTATTTGGGCTTGGTCCAATAGGTTGCAGTCCCAATGAACTTGCCCAAAATAGCCCAGATGGAAGAACATGTGTGGAAAGAGTCAACTCTGCAAACCGATTATTCAACGACAGATTGAGATCCCTCGTTGATCAACTCAACAACGAGCTAACCGATGCAAGATTCATCTACATAAACTCCTACGACGTCTTTGAAGACGTAATAAGCAACCCCTCCACCTTCGGTAATTAATTTACTCTCAACCCCCCACATTTTCTAGTCATAATTTCTGTCACTTTCTCGAGAATAAAAAAAATGTTGAGAAATTGTTCTTATCATTGCATAAAATCATTGAAATTCAGGATTTAGGGTTAGGAATACTGGGTGCTGTGGGGTAGGAAGGAACAACGGTCAAATTACATGCCTGCCAGCGCAGACTCCATGCCCGAACAGAAGAGAGTACCTGTTTTGGGACGCATTTCATCCAACTGACGCTGCGAACACCATTGCTGGAAGGAGAGCTTACAGAGCTCAATCTGCCTCCGATGCTTACCCCATTGATATCCGCCGCTTAGCTCAGATTTGAAGATGCAAGGGAAGGATCCTATAAACTTTTCAAAAAGATTTATTGGAGTGTAAATCTTGGGACAAAAAGACACAATTAGTGATCAGTTTTTTAATATTATTGAACAAAAAATCTGCTATTAATTTAATTTTGAAAAATTATTATTATTAATTTGGTTTTAATATTTCAAAAAATATATTATTTTAGTTACGATCCTAACAAAGTTAAAATTAAATTG
Source organism: Erythrophleum ivorense (assembly GCA_026724425.1). Lineage (NCBI taxonomy): Eukaryota > Viridiplantae > Streptophyta > Magnoliopsida > Fabales > Fabaceae > Erythrophleum > Erythrophleum ivorense. The sequence continues at coordinate 2,481,700 of JAIUCV010000024.1, forward strand.
ATTTTAGTAAATTTTGGATCAGGACTAAAATGATATGTTTTTAAAATATTGTAACTAATTTAATGATAATAAATTTTTAAAAATTAAATTAATGATAGTGGTGTCTTTTGTGGACCAATATATAACTTGATCACAAATTAATTGTGTCTTTCTCTTTGATATATACACCATAATTTTTTTAAAAAAAGTTTAGAGGATCCAAATGTTTAAAAAAAAATTAATGTTATAAAAATGTGTCACAATTTATTTCTATAAGGCAATGGTGTTTATTTTTATTTTATAGTAAAATTGTTGGAGGTGAAGTTTCCAGTAGATTTAATCTATAAAAAATTTGTGGGTAAAGTTGACTATGAATATCACATAAGCATATCGGAAATAAATTAAAAAAAAAATTCTGATTTGCTTATATTTATTCACAATTAGCATGTTTGTCTTAAAGTTTCTATTGTTAATTGTTGAGGATTCGCATTCCAAGTGTAATTGTCCGGAGTTCTGTATGATTTAAATATTGATAATAATATCAGTGAAGTTATTAGAAATTTTCACCTTCAATGACGGCTCTTTCATGGCTACAAAAACATTTGTGCAATCACCTATCGGCTATGAACAGTACAAGATATTATTTTAAAAAAATTATTGATGTCTTTATAAAAATTTAAGGGTTGATTACAAGAAGCATTCGTTTCTTTGAAAATTAATTTTCAAGATTTTATCCGACAAAGACAAAGACAAAGACGGGAGCAAAAACAGCATTTTGTTCCATGAAACTTCTCAAGCATGCAATGGTACGTATCAAGGGCATATTGGATAAATCCATCAAATTCTAAGGGCAACACATAAAACACCACAAAACTTTAAAAGAGTCATAGTCACATACGAAAATACAACCCGTGCGATGCCTTAAGAGATGAAAAGAAATTTCGATTTTTAAAAGAAACAAAAATTAAAATCAAAATTAAAATAAAAGTACAATCATCATCAAAATTTTAATTTTTAAAAGATAAAATTTTAAAAAAACTTTTTTAGTTTGAAAGATGATTTATAAACTAGATTTGAATTCGAAAGTCAATTGCGAGTAAGGAAGGTGTTAGGCATCCCACTATGTCCATTTCTAAAAATAATTATCTTAAGTTAGTTGTGCAAAATTACCATGACCTTTAGTGTATTTTAATTCTTCATAACAAATTACATGCAAAATAAAAAATAAAGAAGTTAAAGGAAACAAAATTAAATGTAAAAAAGAAAAAAAATTAAGAGTAAAATAAAAGAGAAAGAAATTCACGAAATAAAATTAAAAGAAAAAGAATAAAATTAAAAGTAAAATAAGATGAAAAAAAATTAAAGAAATACAACTAAAAAACATTTATTTATAAGGGCAGATTTGACCTAAAACGAAAGTCTGAGGCTTACATATTTTTCGGAGGAATCAAAATCTACGTAATTTGACTGAAAATTGTGTTTAGTTTTCATTTTTTTTGGTTTAAATTTGTTTTTGTGTTGTTTTTTGTTTCTTCCCTTTTTTTGTGAAAAGATAAAGAAAATAAAAATTACTTTTTTTTTTAACAAATAAAACGAGTTTTGAATTTAGTTGATGTGTTTTGATATGTAAAAAGGTAATTTTATTTTAAGTTCTTTTCTCCTCTTTTTTTATCATTTTTGTTTTTTCATTTCTCTCTCTTTCTATGTCTTTTTTTTTGTTTTCATTTATTTATTTATTTTGTTTCTATGCTTTTTTTTTTAATTTTGTTTTTATGTTATTTTTTTGTATTATTTTATTTTGTTTTGTTTTGTTTTTGATCTTTTTTTGTTTTTTTGATTTTGTTTTTTATTTTAATCTCTTTTTTTTATTTTGTTTTTGTTTTGTTTGTGTTTATGATTTTACTTTATTATTTATTTATTATTTATTTTTTGATTTCATTACATTTTTTTGTTTTGTTTGTTTGTTTTGACTAATTTCAAAAAGAATATTAAATGCTATATATTTTTTTATCTTAAAAAAAAACTTCAAGAAAAAGGGGCAAAAGTTTTTGTTTGGAACATTTTTTTTATTGAAACATATTTTTAGTTTCTCCTCTTTTTTATTTTAATAACTTACCTTATTTTGTCTAAAAAAACTATATGCATATATATTTGAAGAACTTCACTTAGTTTCCTAATTTCTTTTTCAAATTTTGTTTTAAAGCATATTTCCTTTGAGTGTTAGAGATAAAATTAATTAAAAAGGGCCATTGGAACCTAAGTTTGCAAATAAAAACACTGGATATCCAAAAAGATTTTATTGTCATCCATGATACTCAATTGATCCCTATATGTTTGAGGGAATATAAAATCTCACACGACTGTTTTTTAAAAATAAGAATAAAATAAAATAATAAATAAAAGTAAAAGTAAAAAAAATGAAACAATAAAAAATAAAATAAAATAAATCATAAATAACTGATAATTTGTGGATGCTCAGTGTTCAGCCAACCAAAGCTTCCTGTTTCAACATATTTCCAACATGAAGAAAGAGAAAAAAAAGATGAATAAATAAAATATAATACAACCTCTGAAAAGGAAAATACAAAACCGACTTGTCTCCATCAACGTGTCTTCATCTCTCAGCTCCTCTTCAACTATGCTCAGCATGGATAATCTCACTCACATGCCAAATAACCAAGCACAAGCTCAAAACGAAGGAAACCAAAGTAAGCAAAACGTTTTAGTCAAAATGTTTCAAGACCTAAATGAAATCAAATTTCGATAATGCTCAATGAAAGCATAAAACTCCTGATGAACTATGCCTCCCAAAAGTTTCAGCCCGTGATGAGTACATTTAATGAAAAAATTATACTACAATTATTGACAACATTAAAACAATTTTCAAACCAGGAAAAATTTGATCTCTGAGGGATATATATTCATCATTTCAAGCAGGATTAACCATAGGACAAACTCACAAATGCTACATGATTTCCACTAAACCACAGACTTAATATACTACATTGCTGGCCCCCATAATCCAGAATACAACTTATTATCCTACACCAACCAAGAACACCAGTCCAATGCCCAAAGAAACCAGTGCAGAAACACTCACCTACCTAGAGTCACACGAAGTGCCTACAAGATTTATCATCGACAAATTTAAAGGGCAAGACTCCTTCTTATTGAATCCCCTGAACCTATCTTAGAGGATCTTCACAGAACAGGAAAGCAAAGCATCTCTGCTTAAATACAAACCACTTTCCTAATATCAAATCGTAAGACTAAGGCCATGAAAACAATATTACCCCAACAGAAATCCAATTAATGTTATTGCCCAGCAACCTCTCAAAATGTCCATGCACCCTTAAAATCCTAATTCAAATTTACCAGTACGCCTTTGACCACAAATCATGATTTTCATTAATCTTAATTATATTAAGATACAATTAGACAGAACAACACTCTAATCTGATCATATGCAGAGGCGAATATAAGACAGCAAAGATGCACAAACCCAAACACATTTTTATTTGATGAGGCAAACTAATCTAAACTCTGCTTTCCATTAATGACACAGAAAAATAAGATTATAGACCACATTTGGAACTGGTTTCACATCAGAAGGAGGAACTTTATTAAACAAGCGACTTTCCATTAATGACACAGAAAAATAAGATTATAGACCACATTTGGAACTGGTTTCACATCAGAAGGAGGAACTTTATTAAACAAGCGACAATCCCATTCAAGGGGTTGTCCCTAAGGCTGAATCAGATCACAGCAAAGCAGAATTAGAACACGTTCCAATCCCCATCCCAATCTCCTGGCGACTCATTTGAGCAAAACAGACATACGACATTCCTAGCAATCAACTCCAATCATATATTCATTCTCATCAAAACAATAGAAGTAATAGTATACGACTTACCTCTGCGACTTTAGAGGTTGCTTTCCCCCTCAGTTTCTTCCTTCAATCTGGAACTCCTTGATTTCTTCCCTTGCTCCTCAGTCCCTTTGAAACTCCTTCGTTCCCAAGACCAATTTTGAAAGCCCTCCCCTTCACGGGAGCGGATTCTCTCCTTGGCATATTGCAGAGCACGGCGTCCTTGGCAACTAAACGACATCGTCCCATTTAATAAATCCCAACCTTTAGCAGCATCTAACGGACGACATCACGCCACGCAAGGGAGAAGAATAAATGGAGCAAAACGCAGCGTCAAGAACATCTCCTCCTTCGGCCAATTACTGTTTCATTGAGCGGGAAAGCATCTATTCAGCAGATTTTTCTTCTCCATCTCCATTGAGTGGGAAAGCAACAAAGCAACACTGGTTTAAAGATTCATCATCTTCATCTTCAGATTATCAGTGAATGTTTCAACAACATTTGTAACAGCATTGAAGGTCCATGGTTTTCAATGGTTGTTTGATTCGCTTCATCAGGTTAATATAGGAAGAGACTTTTTGGATTTGTTCTCCATTCAGAAATAGAAAATGTTCTTGGAAATGCTTTTGATATTTGGCAGATTATTAAAAAAAAAAAAAAAGGAAAGAACCTGGGAATGAAGCAACACTACGGATGAAATATTGTAATGCCATATACTTTGTAACTCAGTGTCGCATGACGTTTCATATGAAAACCTGTTTAATTGGGTTATGGAGTGAAACTAGTTATAAAAGTCTGTTCATTACCATTGCCTTTTCTCCTTTATATGATTTGGAGAAGGTGTATATGTGTTAGAGTTTTCCTTTGGAAAGCATTTTATATCCTTACTTTCTAGTATCACCATTTCAATAATATATGAACTTAAACTAGAAATGTTACGAGTTTGACACTTGTTAGGAGTTATGGTCCATCCCCTTCAAATATAATATCCTTCAATTTTTCAAATTGTGAACACTTATGTATTGGTGGTTATCTGCAGGTACATTGTTATAAAATTGTCAGATATTCACAAGTTCAATGTCTCATCTATCTAGGTTTGTATAATTTTTTAGTTAATACCTTAAAGTTTTTATCTGATGCTAGACCATTTATAGATATTTAATTATTTGCTAAAGCATGGATTGTTACATGCTTTATTGCAATGGTCATTATTTAAGTTGTTGAAACTTGCCGAGTAATTAACACAATTTTGACCTTACAGTACTTCACTAGTATTAATTATTCAATAAAATGCACAACATGTGCTTTGATAAGAATATAATACCTTTCAAGGAAGTCAAGATAAAACTCCCACAAAAGTTGCAGTTATTTAATTTATCTCTGTACATGGTGCATTACATTCTATTGATACATTAAATAGAACGTGGTCATTGACCAGCATATGGATCCTCACATATGCCAACTAGTAGACATAAGTAGTATTATGTAAGTCATGATTGTGAGAAACCCCACATATGCTGACCAATGCACTCAAGTAGTATTAGATATAAAAAATAGTTTGATATTTGGTAGATAATTTTTTTTTTTTAAAAAGCTTGATCTATTTTTTCTTTTCACAATTATTATGTGCTTATTGTTTATTTGATCTATTTATTTGTTCCATTTGATTACATTTTGTAAATTAAGAACTCAATTAATTATATTTTTCTTTTTTCTTTTTTTAGGAACCAACCTATAGATGTTGATTTGACCCCTAAGCTGGGTAAAGAATTTGAAAGCCTAAAGGAAGCATAGCAGTTTTGGATTACTTATAATGAAAAAATTGGTTTTGGAGCGAGAAAACAAACTTTTACTAAGAGTAGGAAAGATGGCTCCATCATTTCATATTGATATGTTTGCTGTGAAGAGGGTTGGCGAAAAAGAGATAAAAGGGATGTTATGACCATCAATCCTCGGCCTGAAACAAGGATAAGTTGTAAAGTAAAAATAGGAGTTTCACATGTGAATGGCAAATATAGAATTGATGTATTTATTGAAGAGCATAATCACCCGCTTCATCTTCCAAAAACAATTCACATGTTGCCTTCACAACGTAAGTTAACCGAAGTTTAAACCTACCAAATAGATTTGGCAGAGGACGTTGGGATTCAACAAAAATCTTCATTTGAGTTGATGAGTAGACATGTTGGAGGAAGAGCTAACCTTGGTTACACTCGATTGGATGGGAAAAATTATTTGAATTCCAAAAGACAGAGAAGTATGATTTATGGAGAAGTTGGATATCTATTACGATATTTTTGAAAACAATACTAAGAAAATCCATCATTTTATCATGCGTATCAAATAGATATGGAAGAGCAGAAAACAAATGTCTTCTGGGCTGATGCATGCATGTTACTTGATTATGCATATTTTGGTGAAGTGGTGTCAATTGACACAACATACAACACCAACTGTGATCATAGGCCACTTGCAATATTTTTAAGCTTTAATCATTATAGAGAAGTGGTCATTTTTGGTGTCGCGTTACTATATAATGAAATAATAGAATCATTTAAATGGTTATTAGAAACTTTTTTAGATGCACACAAAAAAAAAGTCTCTTACAATCTTTACTGATTAGGATCAAGCAATGGTAAGAGCTTTGCATGAGGTCCTTTCAGAAACAAAGCATGGATTATGCACATGGCACTTAAAAGCAAAATGGCATCAAACATCTTGAAAATTTGATGAAAGGTGGATCATATTGTTTGATTTCTTAAAGTGTATACATAAATATGTGGAGGAGACACAATTTGAGGCCGCATGGAGTTCTTTGCTAAAAACTTATAATGTGCAAGAAAACACGTGGCTTAAATTGTTCTATAACATAAAAGAGAAATGGGCGAAGTGTTATATGAAGAATGTTGTCACGTTGGAGATGCAGAGCACACAACTATTTGAGAGTTTGAATGTCGATATAAAGAGTTGCACAAAACCAAACTTAGATATCAACCAGTTTTTCAAGAACTTTGAACATGTTGTGGAGGACAAGAGATACAGTGAATTAATTCGTGAGTTTGAATCAAGGTAGAAAATGCCACGATTAATTGTCCAGAGTTCATCCATGCTTAGACAGCTTGCTTAGATTTACACTACCCATATCTTTGAGTTGTTTCAAGAACAATGAAATCTATTTGTAGCTGCTTGTATAACTCGTAAAGATGAGATAGGCCTTATGTTTGAGTATGTAGTTAATATGGTTGATGAAGAGGGAGAATGGATTGTTTATTTTGATCCTAGCAACGGATTAATTTCATACAGTTGTCAAAAGTTTGAAACTTGGGGGATATTATGCTATCATACTTTGAAGATATATGATGTAAAAGATGTAAAAGAACTTCCAGAGCAATACATCCTTAAGAGATGGACAAAAGAAGCAAGGAGTGGTATAATACATGATATTATGGGAAATAAGGTGCAAGCAGATCCTAGGTGTGAAAGCACCCAATAGTATCAACAACTTTATCCTATGATGATTATATTAGCTTCCGAAGTATATGATTGTCTATAAGTATTCTCATTAGTGCATAAGGGAGTGATAGAGTTAAGCAAGTAAGCAGCAGAGCTTCGCTCTAGCTTAAAGAGTCCACACAAAGACAATGGTGTGAGCACAACAACTCTGACACATGGCATTGTGCAACCAAGGGGATTTAAGAAGAAAGATGGCATTAAAAGGAAGAAATGACCAAAGGGTTGGCTAGAGAGGCTACCAAAAAGAAGAAGAAGACTGACTTTCACAGTCAATAATTCACAAAATCACCCAATCACGATATGAACATTATGTCTTCATCCATTTTATGATTAGTGTTCAAGAAATATTAATGAAACTTTTTCCTTTCAGAACAACCAAATGCAAGAAAGTACCTTTATCGGCACACCTCCAATGCAATATGGAATAATGGCTTCAACACCTCTAGCATCGAGTAAATTTACTTTTACTCAAATGTTGATAGTTAGTGTAGATCATAATTTTTTAAAAAATAAAATAGTTATATAGGACATTTAGTATTAATAATGTGAAATATACTTGTTTGTATTTTAGGCACCACCAGATTGTCCCATGCCATTGCTAGAAGCATTGAAGTTCAGTGAAGATATCTCAAAAGGTGTATAACAATAAAAGAACTTTAAATAATCACATTTATCAACTTTATTCAAATAAATGATCATTACAAGAAATTTTGTATTATAGCTAAATATTATGATCTTAAAAAATAAAAACAAAATTAACTGTTAGATATACAAGTCTCTGCTACAACAATTTTTTTATCTACAAGACATCCTAGTCAATAGCAATTGTCTTCTTGCACAACTAGCATCATGCAACATTACTTGTCTTTTATGCAGATGTAGGATCATCAGGATCTCTGGCAAGTGACATAAGTCAGAATGAAGTTTAGATCAATAGCATAGGAGATTCCAGTAGTTTAATGCAAAGGCAAGGATCACAGGACATGCCCTTTAACTAGAGCTAGCAATTGGCTTCACATAGTATCAATTGCTCATTTGTTCTCTTGGTCACAATTGTACATGCAATTGTTCTTTTGTTTTTTTTGATATTGCAAAAAATTAGTTTCACCACATGTATAACCAGATTCTAGTGCTTTGCCAAGGTACTGTCTATATTCTAAATTGCATGTAATATATGTTATAGGATCTCCATCTATAGCCAGATCTAGTAAGAGCTCAAGCAGCTCCACTTGGAAGCATCTCACGCAAATTGAATTTGATCCCTGACATAAGAACAGTACTTAGTATTGCTGGATATATAGGTACATAATATCAGAACAAGACATAAGAGCTTAATTTAAAATATAATACCAACGTGAAAAAAAAGAAGAATTCTACTGTAATGCTTGGTACATAGGTATTACAAAACTAGTCCCTTTACGGTTTTCATCTTACAATGCATCACCTTATAGTATGAATTCTATAAAGGACAACACTAGAAAGTAGCCATTTCACTGAACTTAATATGGTAGGTAATGCATGAACAACAATCCAAAACAATTCAAAATGCTATTGGTTATCAATGCACCAAATGGATGAGTACCAAATCCTAAATATGAAAATTACTATGAGACAAAATTGCCCAGCACAAATCAAAGACTTTGCAAAATTAAAAGGCAAAAAAGGCAAAAAAATTGAGAAAACAAGTAATCCCAGTTTCAATTAAGGATTCACACTTGGCTTTGTATTGAAGTCATAACAAACTTTCAAGAAAGCCAACAAGCACAACTATGTAAATCCCAAATCAATGAGTAGGGCCAATGCTCTTCATCTGCTTGTATAATTTCACAGCTTTCCAAGACTTTCCACTTTTACACAATATCTCCATATATATTACATATGAACGTAGGTTTCAATGCAGAATATGAATGCATAATATCTCCAGTGGGTGTTTTCGCATATGTTGAATTAAATCCCAGATTAGTTGAAACTCAAAGGAATTACCTCGAATGTCGATCATAAGGTTAGAAGTATCGGTGGGGACCTGTAGGTGGTATTTGTTCTTAACCCAGTTAAAGAACTCGAATGTGTGTTTCTAGTCATTGTGTCAGGTAAGAAGAGTTTGTCAAACAGTTAGTGCGGTGGAAAGTTTTGAATTGAAATTACTATGTTTGGCTGGAAGATTTTGGTTGGCGCAGACTTGCAAATAGTCATTACAAGCATTGAAGATTCCTACATTCGCATTCAATTGCTTTGACTTGGGTTTGGAGCTTCCTTCGATGTTGGTAATGGAGTCTGCGAAGGGGAGGCTGGTAGCTCTTGGAGAAGAAGGAAGGGGCCAGATGTGTGAAAGGGGTGAAGACACGACGTTGCTTTTCTGGGTTTTGCTCCATCTGTTATTGTCTCTTGTGTGGCGTGATGTCGTCCGTTAGATGTTGCTAATGGTTGGGATTTATTAAATGGGATGATGTCGTTTAGTTGCCAAGGACGTCGTGCTCTGCAATATGCCAAGGAGAGAATCCGCTCCCCCCTTCACTGAATCTTTTCTCTCTCGATCTTTCTCTCCCTTGAAATCAAAATCCTCTAAGGAAGTGTTTGGTTCAATGGAGGGAAAGGGAGGGGAGGAGAGGGATTTTAATGGAGGGGAGGGGAGGGAAGGGGTTTTAATGATATGTTGTTTGGTTGATTTGGAGAGGAGGGGAGGGGAGGGGAGGGGTTTTAATGATATGTTGTTTGGTTGAGGAGGGGAGGGAGGGGAGGGAAGTGATTAATGGACAATTATACCCTTAATTAAATTTTTTTTTTATTTTTAAGATATTTTTATAAAAAAAAGTTTATTTTTTATTTTTTATTATAAAAAATAATTTTTTTTATTTTTATTCAAAAATATTTTTATTTTTATAAAAAATATTTTAAATCTTATTAAAAAAAATAAGACTTATATTATATGTGAAGTAAAAATAATTCAAAGGGCAAATTGGTCAAACTCACTCAAAATTTTTCTCTCCCCTCCAAAACCCCCCACTTTTGGCGGGGGAGGGTTTGGAGGGGATGGGAGGGGAGGCATACCCAAACAAGGGGAAGGGCTCCCCTCCCCTCCCCTTCCCCCCCCAAACCCCTCCAACCAAACAATGCATAAAAGAAACCCCCTTTCTATTTCTCAGTCCCCGATCCCCTCTCTCTATCTTAGATTCCTCTCAAGCTCTCTATTCTTCATCCACTCTCACTCGAAAATATGTAATTTCTCTCTTAATTTCTCACTCTACTCCTCGATCTGAGGCCCCTAAAAATCTCTCTCGAAACTCCTCCTCTGCTTGCTTTTTATAGACATTCCCGTATGGTCCCCCCTCTCTGTACCTTTCTTCTCCATTAATTCCAGTGTGCGTTGCTCCGTTCCCTTTTGCCTGGCCTACTTTCAGCCGTTGAGCATTGTACGAGTAGTGGGTAAGAGTGCCTGCTGTTGGAAGATGCAAGAGCGAGAACGCCAGAGAGGGGGGACCACGTAGTTAGGGTATTTTTTTTGTCTTTTTGATTTTCTTTTTTAAATTTTTTTTATTCTCTATCTTGGGTATATGGGCTTCAGACAGTTGGAGAGTCTAAAAGGTTGATGGGGGAATGGGCCTCCGTTTTTTGATCTTGTTTTTCAGCCTATTTTTCTTTTCAATATTTGGGCCTTTGATGCTTAGATATTGAGCTTTCTTATATTTTGTTATTTTTTTTTTATTTTCTTTTGTCATTTTTGTATCATTTTTTGTTTTTGGTTTAATTTTGTTTTAAAGATGTTGGGCTTCTTCCTTAGGCCTCCCCTTTTGGTTTGGGCTTAATAAACTTTGAAATTTTTTTTAAAAAAAGAGATATTTCTTTTTCTTTTTGTTTTTATTATTTTTATTTTCTTTTTTTTGTTTTGTTTTATTTTTTTTATTTTCTTTATATTTTTTTTATCATTTGATTTTTTTTCTCTTTCTTTTCTTTTCTTTTCTCTCTTCTTTTTTGTTTTGAAAATTTTTGATTGATTGATTTTTTTTTGGAAAATGTAACTTTTGACCCTTTCATGATTTTTGATTTTATTTTTGGTTTTTCTCATTCATTTTTTTTAAAAATAGACATTTTTATTCTTTCTTGATTTTTTTGACTTATTCTTATTTTTTTTGATTATTTTTTATTTTTTATTTTTTTGATTATTTTTTTAAACTTCTTTTTTCTGATTTTTTGTGAGTTTGATTATAATTATTTTGAAGGATACTTGGACAAAATATAATGTTCACACATAGCGAGGTATTTTAATGTTACTTTTCCCTTTTGCCAAATTTAAGCCTTGGTTGGTTTAGAATAGAGAACAGAAGAGATGAAATGGAGTGAGGTGGGATTAGAGATTTCCTTTGCTTGGTTTGTATTTTTAGAAAAAGAAAAAATGGAAATTGAGGGAAAGAATAATTGTGGGATTCATATTTTTTTTACACTATTTCCTTTCCTTCCAAGGTTGGAAGGAAAAGGAGGGAAAATGAAAGAGATAATAAAGCAACATATCCGTTTGATATATAAAAAATTATAAATGAAAATAAAAATAGAAAAAAGAAATGTGATTTTGTAAATAAAAAATAATTTTTGTATCAATATTCTAAAAAATAATAAAAAAATATAAATACCATTAAATAATGATTATAAGATTATAATGAATATTACATAGAATTTTTTTTTCTTGCATTTCATTTTCTATTTAGATACTAAACATAACATATTTAACACAGATAAAAAAAATTAACATAAATAAATATTAAAAAATCAAGATAAATAAAATTGTGGTCAATATATTTAATTATATGAAAAATAATAAAATAATTTGACATTTTATTTATATGTATATTCTTTCTTCTCTTTTATAAAACCTAACAAGGGAAAAAAAAATTTCTTCCTTTCCATTCTATTATATCAAATGTAGTCAAACTCATCCATTTTCTCTCTCATTTTCTTTCCTTACTCTCTCACCATTTCCTTTCCTTTCATTCTTGATCCTTCTTACTAACAAAGCATTAGTGTAGCAGCAGCCCTTTGTTTTTTCTTTCTCTGGTGTATATAAAAAGGTGAAAGAACATAATGTTATTTTGTATCTATGATATATATATATATAGTAAATTACATATATTTTTATTGAATTTTGTTAAAACTATTTAATTTTTTGTTTATTTTTAAAATATACACTTTAATCTAATTTTAAAATTTTTGACTAAAATACTTTCTATAAAAAAATTGTATGAAGGAATTTTAGTTAAAAAAATATACATTTAAATTAATAGAGAATCTCTTAATAAAAAAAATTTAGAATTAAATTAAAGTATAGCATAACATTTTGTTTCAGAAAAAAACTCATATATATTTAAAAAATAAAAAAATCATATAATTGCAATAAAAAAGAATGTGTAATTTTTTTTTGAGGTCAAATAGTGTGGGCGGTTAAGCATAAACATCCGCGCAAAATGGAAAAATGTCTGAGATAAAGCAACTTATCCCAAAAGTTTCAGCCCAATCTCACGACACTTGTTTTAAATGGTGAATTGGGCTCAAACTGTCACATTTTTAATCTTGAATATTGCCAAACGTTTTTAGTGGGCTTCTGTTCTATAGGAGGGAAAAAACACCAAAAAACGTAAAGAAAAAAAGAAGTAGAATCTTGCTTTTCATGTGTGATTTTTATTTATATGCCATGTTCAACTGATTTTGTCCCAATTTTATACCCTTCTCTCTATTATTTAATTTTAAATATTCTTCTTGTAGTATATGACTACATTGACTACTATTCAAAGGAAAAAAAAAATACTCTTGATTATTCTCGTTCTCATTTGTGATTTTATATTTTAGTCATATGCAAATCATTTTTTGTTCCAAGTTTATTTATTGCTTCTTGTTTATCAACTTTTTATTTGGTGAGCTTCCTCTTTATGATTTTATTTTCTCATTATATCAATTGAAAATTAAAGAGAAAGTCACTACATTATCTTTGTCACTTCTTCAACCTAACGTGTGATAACTAATTATTTGAAATATATTCATGCCATAAGTTGAGTTTGCATATTAAACTATCAAATGGATCTTAATAATCTATCATTCTTCATTCCTACTCCAGAGCATGAGTGATTGGATAAGATCTTCATAAATGAATAGATATACCAAAATGAGTTAGGTCAAATCAAGTTTAGCCTTGTGTTTGCTCTACTTACATGATGGACATGGAAAATGAGAGGTAATATTTTTGCAATTTTTATTATCATTATTCAATAATATTTATTTATTTTTATTATATTTTTTGAAATAAAGATATGAGAGTCATTTTTTATTCATTCCATTCACATCCTTTTTTTCCTATCTTTTTCCATAAATTTTTTTTTACATAGCGAACATATATAGTTTCAGAGTTTCGTCTGTCTACCAAAAACATATAATTGATTTAGAATTGATGTTATTTGAAAGCTTTCTCGATCAAGCCAAGGGTTTTGTGTTAATAATGGAATGACAATTCCATTTCATAGTTATGTTTTGTGTATATATGCCAAATCAAGCAGAAATATAATATAGTGAGAACAAACTGCTAGAGTAACAATTCTATTCTTAATTAGTCTAATTAGACAACATAATTCTTTCGAGAAATTTTCTAATGTATAAAAAATTATCAAACTAGTTGTAATATAAAACTATATGCTAAACGGTGGGTGCGCAACGTGGGTGGCGATAAATCAACAAATAGTGGACCTATAGCATGAATATTAAGGCAACAAGGAAATTCTGACTACCCTCGTTTTGTTCAAGTTGTTTGTAGTTTCGCATCTGAATAATCAACTCCATATATATATATATATATATATATGCGTGCTTTTCATTTATCTGCTTTATTTATTAGTCATACGAAAAAGGTTCCTTAATATGTCCCCCGTCTTCAACTTTTAGTCCTGTCTCATTATAATTTGTTCTTTTTCTTTCCTTGAAAAAAAAATATTAGTCATACGAAAGTTGATCTGTTCCAATTATACATCTTCATCATATTAATTATGGTATTCTTGTCTCGCTGTATGGAGTTTGCCAATTTCGTGATGAAATTGTAATATTAACATTTAGATAATTTTACTTTATAAATATGAATATATAAAGTAAAACTATCTAAATACAATCATTCTTTTTCTTTTAAAAAATACAAGTCATGATGAAAGGATGATTTATTTATATCTAAATACAATCTCGTTATACACACACACATATATATATACATATACACACAAATCATCCAACATGGATCCTTTGAGCGAGAATTTATAACAGTGTGTACTTTGCACTCTAAGCGCATTGTTTCTCTTTTTTTTTTTTTGTTTAAATGAAACAATAAATACTTTAAACGTGCTTTATAGATCTCTACTTCGGATGATCTGTGTTCCGAATCATCCTTTCATTACATCAATTTTCTTTTATTTTTATTTCTTTCAATTTGGCCACCATGTAGAATTATTAAGAATGAAAATAAAAATAAAAAGAAAAATGATGATTTTATAGATAAAAAATGACTCTCATTTTTACTCTAAAAAATAATGAAAAAATAAAATATTATTAATAATAACAAAACCATAATAAGCATTGCCCATGAGACATCAACCATAACAAACGGCCCATTAGTGATCACCCCACGCTCGCTATATAATGTAGATACAGCTGGTAACCTGTGCATCTCCTAATATTTAGAATATATATATATATATATATCATATCATGACCTTTTCGTTTTGGCCTCATTCATATTCTTTTTCTTAGAGATGGCTTTTGATGCTACCAAGCCATGGTTGGTGCTGCCTCTTCTCTTGGCTGCAACTCTGATAATCACTTTTGTTGATGGATCATGGGAATGAACCACAAGTGCCTTGCCTCTTCATATTTGGGGACTCATTGTCTGATAACGGAAACAACAGCGCCCTTCCTACGTCTGCCAAAGCTAATTACAAACCATATGGGATTGACTTCCCAGATGGACCAACTGGAAGATTTACTAATGGCCGAACTTCCATCGACATTATCAGTAATCTTTCTTCATCCTTTCAATCTCTCTCTTTCTCTCTCTTAATATCTTATTTAAGATCGAGAGGCTATAATTTTAATTCATTGATTCAATTGTTGAATTAGAAGTAGCTATTATGTTAACTTTGCATGTCCAATGTTTTTAAAAAAGAATAACAAGAAGCATTATAGTTTCTTAAGCACGTTTGGTATATTTGAAAAGGGTGGAGAGGAAAGGGAGAGGGAGATGAAAGTGTGCAAAAGATATTTGATACATTTGAAGAGGAATCATGGATAGATTCCATATATTGTCTAAAATAGCGCTGTTCATTCCATTCATTTTTGCAAAGGAATGGTACTCTTGAAGATGGAAAGAGAAGGAAAAAAAATCATCTTACCTCCAAATAACAATAATATTTTATACTAAAAGATATTGAATTTTAAAGTTATTTTGAAGAATTTAAAGACAAAAAATTTTACCTTAAGGTCCTGAACTATAATTTTTTGTGTAGTTAAAATTTTTGATTTTAAATCTTTCAAAATAATTTTAATATTTAAGGTATTTCAGTATATATATCATCAATTTGATGTCATTAACTGTAATTTTATTTTTATTTTTTTGTTAATTAACAAAAACTAATATTTTTTTTACTGCAGTGATATTTTAGTTATTTGTACATTTTTTATTTATATTTTTGTACTCTTTTCACCCTACAAATAAAAAAAATTCAAATTTTTTTAATATTATATCAAAGGTGATTTTCCTTTAAAAATCTATCTATATACTTTACCAAACATAAACTTGACGTATGCTTTTTTTTTTTAATTGTAAATTTTGTGAGGGACTCATCTTAACATATAAGATGACCTAAACTTTTATATTTACTTTGTCTTTTTATAATAAAAGAGTAAAAGATTTAATATCCACATAATTAAAAAGTACAGGCAAGTGAAAAGAACACTCTTGATATGTAGACAATCAGCTCAAAGAAGTTAAAGAATCGTGCACATGCCTTAGAATTTACTTTTGAGATGTTTCCTTTTTTTTTTTTAATTACTTTCTCCAGTCTTCTTGTTACCTTTGTTCATCAGCATCAGCCTAATTAACATTCTGTTTTATTGCAGCTCAGCTTCTGGGGTTCAAGAAGTTGATCCCCCTCTTTGCAAATATCGGCGGTTCAGACATACTAAAAGGGGTGAACTACGCGTCTGGCGCAGCAGGAATTCGCTTCGAGACCGGCACACAACTGGTACAGTTTCATAATTTTTTTTTTTTTGGTATTTCTTCACTTGTTTTCTTAGGAGCTAAGATATTAACATAAATATGGGTCACCAGACTATATATGTGGACATTGCAAGACAACAAAATACAGGGTTTATGTGCAATTTAAAGTGTTGTATTGTATCTATGCGAGCATAAAATATAATGTGACTTAGTGTCGCTATTTCCTTTACCTTATTCTTTATCTTGATTTATTAAGTGGCCAGAGAATTTGTGTTAAGATGCTCTTGTGCATTCAAAATTGCATCATTAAAACCAGTGCTTGGCCGTGCAGGGTGCTGATATCAGCTTGGGATTCCCGTTAACAAATCACAGAGTGATAGTTTCTGAAATAGCTGCTAAACTTGGAAGCTTTAAGAAAGCACTAAGGCACCTAAACAAGTGCTTATATTATGTGAATAGAGGCAGCAATGATTAAATAAACAATTACTTCTTGCCCCAGCAATACCTTACAAACCGCTTCTTTACCCTTGAGCAGTATGCTGTGGATCTTATCCAAAAATATTCTCTCACATTAAGGGTATAACTTACCTAGCTATTACAAATTTCTTTATCTTGGAGAAATTTTTACCTAAATCTTACTTAAAAAAATATTTGTAAACTAAGTTAATTATGAATAAATATGCCAAATGGATCCTTTTTCATTTAGGAGAGAATTTGTTGGAGAGAGAAAAGATGTTGACCCCACCTCCCATGTCTCTTTATCTTTTCCACATTGGACAGGAGAGGATCTTGGTTTAATAAATATATTAGTATGTTAAAGACAAGTCCCACTAAAAATTGTGTCTTTCTAATTGATTTGGGAGGAGATTGCACTTCCCAATCTATATTTGCCTCCAATTGCAATTTCTCCTTAATTAACTTTTGCAATTGATCTCCTAATTTATTTCCCTCACTGCCAATCACTCTTACAACTTAAACATTTTATCTTGAATTCACTCAATACTACATGCATGAGAAAAATTGCATTCCCCACCATGTTTTTCTGTTGTCAAATTGCAAGTGTTCTTCTAATTGATTATTTGCAATGAGATTGATAGATGAATTGGGTTGTTGCAAAAATTAATCAATCAGATGGCAAATTGTAATTAAGGATAGGGTAAATATACAAACTCCTTTTTTAAATTAAGTCAAATAGAAATAACAACTAAATTAGATGGCAGTAAGATTTGGAAATGGGGTCAGTAATTAGGGGTCAATTACAAAAATTAATAGGGAAGAATTTAGAATTTAGGGCAAAGTTATAAGTGAGAAAACATATTTTGTCCTTGATTAGGTTAACAAAACTTTTGTTTATTTAATCTGTTTCAAAATTTTTCTTTTTATGTTACAAAAAAGATTTGTCATATGTTGCTTTGAAAGCGAAAATTAATGTTTTTGTTTTTGTGGGCATGCAGGCTCTGCATAAACTTGGGGCAAGGAAGTTTGTGTTGGTAGGGGTGGGGCTCATAGGCTGCACTCCAGGTGCCATTTCTACCAATGGGAACTCATGTGTTGATGAGATGAATCAAGCAGCTCTGATTTTTAACTCCAAGCTTAAATCTCAAGTGGATCAATTCAATAATCAGCTCTCAAATGCCAAATTTATCTTTATAAACAGCACCGCAGGGACACTTGACAAGTCACTTGGTAAATATTCTGATTTTCTTATGCACCATTTTCTTGGAGTGTCGCGTTGTAGTTAAATCGAAGAGTAACTATTTAATAAACTTATTTGTCATAAGATTATTATCTTTTTGTTTTAAGTAGCATTCTTATTATCTGTTCTCCTTTTGCATTATTATTTTTTTGATGAACTTTTTAAAATAATTATTAGCTTATGTATAAATTACATTCTTTTAGTTTTGTGAGAAAAGAATGTAAAATTTTAATTGTCATCGGTTGTTATGGAAAGTTCACCTTTTGAGAGGTGAAGCTTTTCCATCTCTAGATTAATCTTATGTTTTGTCTATAGATGTATGCTTTTTTATTTATGTCATAAATAAAAATCTCCAGACAAAAATAAAAAAAAACTAAAGGTAGAAAACCTCAAGTGCTTTTAATAGCAAGTTAGCAACACCAATTTATTTGTTAAAATTTTGATGAAAAGTGTTGCAGATATTAACAAAACCAGACATGAATCTTCGCTTCATAATTTCAAAGTTTTTGGGACAAAATTGGTCATTAACATGATAAAAGAATTCCCATAATCAAATGGTCATCAATTTGATCATTAATACTCCTATCACCCGAAAGATATGATGGATCTGGACATGTTGTGACTTGTGAAGTCATAAATTTTTGAGATGAAATGTTCCTTCCCAAAAAGATACATCAATTGTGTCAAAAATCAAAATTGAAGTTACTTTATTATATTACTCTCACTTCTATATAGAGTTTTATTTTTTTAGATGTTGAATATTTATTTATTTTTTATTGATACGTTGTGATAATAATAACTTTATGTTAAAACCATATCAACGTGGATTTGAGGATAAATTAAAAGAAGAAAACTATTCGGACATTTTCAGGTTTCAAGGTTTTGAATGCTGCTTGCTGCAAAGTAGGAGCAGATGGGCAGTGTGTTGCTAATGAAACGCCATGCGAGAATAGGAAGGAGTATGTTTTCTATGATTCATTTCATCCCACTGAGGCTGTGAACGTAATCCCCGCAATAACTTCATATAATGCTTCAAATCCTGCCTTCACTTATCCATTGGATATCAGCCACCTTGTTCAGTTCTATCTCATATGTATCCATCGATGTCTATTGATATAATTAAGGTGTAAACTCTTAAATAAACAAAAGTTTAATTTTATAGTATATTCATGATCATTTAATTAGATGCAATTTTATTCATGTAATATGTCACTGTTAAAAAAAAAACTAACCTAACCGTGATTATTTTGCATTTAGTTGTGGTTTAAACCATAGCTAAATGGTTTAGCTATGATTCCACAAATAGCAATAAAACCGTTTATAGAAATTGGTTTAATTGTGGTTTAGGGTAATCACAAGGATTGCCGTGGCTTAACCATAGTTCAATATGATTTAACTATGATTTTGGTGCAACTACAGTTAAACCAATGATCTAAATTCCTACATTTCATGTTACAACTTTGAGTATGAAGGCTCCGAAAGTGGAATCCTTCTATGGAAGTGAGCAGAATGGCTAAACATTTGGGATGGGCAAACACCTAATCTCAATCCTCAAATTCAATTGGGATGCTTTTGGCTTCCTAAAGCCAAGGCTAATGAATCTTATCCTGAGATTTCTTGAAAAGAAAATACTTGAGTATGATGCTATGATATTTCTTGTACAAACTCAAGCAAAACAAAAAATAGTATATCATTTTAGCAATGCGTCTATTTAACTAAATTTGTAATCAAGACCTTATTCCTACATAACTCATATAATTACAATGACTACTCTTCATGAATTTCCATCTTTCCTATTATGTGTGGCAGTCTATACATCTCTCTGGGTGACTAGGCCTTCATGCTCAGTCTCTTACAAAGTTTAAGACAAATATTGTAACACATCTCATATTACGTAAAAAATTCAATTATACTATTTATCAATATCTCTCACCATTTTAGCATTTTTTCTTGGAAGACTCTTTGATCTACTAATGTGGGGAATTGTTTGCATTTGCCCACTTTGTAACTTTTTCTCCAAAATCACTGAGTGATGGATAGAAACACAATAAGTATATTTATCATGAATACTTTTGTCTTCAGGTCTTCTTGGTACTATATGTATGATGTCCATTCCTCCCTCAGAATCCTATCTACATCCAATTGAAATAGGTCATCTTTTGTTCTTGTACAATTTTGCCTTTTATCATACTGGTCTTTCCTTTTTTGCCTCTATTTACCCCTTAATAGACACAAGATAGAAGTTCTTATATTCTCTATCATTGAGAGCAAAGTGCGTTTGTAACATAAAATACAAATGTTAATTAGTATGGATAGACATGAACTAGCAATAAAATAGTTCAATAATCAATATGTTACCTATATAGTATTCTTGAAAATGTCATTCTTGTATTGAGTTAGAACATTCTTCCAACTTAGGTAGCTAATGGGAAATGTTGTGGAGATTTTGGCAACATTCCCTGAGAAAACACCCAATAGTCCGCCTCCCTCTCTAGTGGGTTAGACTCACTTCTTCTAATGAACAACAACTCTTTACCCTTTAGGAAGGAGTCAAACCTTCTAGGAAGTATATTCTTAAGTCTAACTTATCCTTTCTCATTTATAGAAGTAAAGTTATTGTACAAACTTAAATTGTAATAACCTAAATTAAAATTATAATAGTAAAATAAATAATTAAATTAGACAAATTTATTTTTTTGGGATAAATATTATATTTAGGAAATCTTAGGATAATTATAGTACTTTAAAATTATCTTAAGGAACTATTTTGAAATCTATCTTGTACCTATTGGGATATTTCTATGTCCCATAATTTTAAAACAGGTAAATATGGAAACTCTAAATAATTATGGGGTCCTAATTTTTACATTTAGGCATGTAAGAATAATTCTCCATGAGTTTTAAACAAATTACATTAGAAAAAAAAACCCTGGGTTCCTTTTTGTAATTTCTCCTTTTCCTTTTATAATATATTTTTTCCTTCCTTATTATTCCTATTCTGACACAGGAGCCTTTCCCGTTATTCTTCTCTTTCTCTTTCTTCGAAAAGCTTTTTCTTCTCCTTGGTAGCTTCCCATTAACGCAACCCCTTTTCTCTTCTTCTTCCATTTTCTTTCTTTTCTTTTCTTCGTTCTTGTTGCTCACTGGCTGTTTTTCCCTCTGAGATGCTGCTACCATCATCTTACTTAGGTGGCTAAGCACAGGGTGGCTGTGGCTACTGCATGAGAGAAGACACATTGTGGTAAGCTCCATTAAAGCTTTAATTTCATTCTTCTTCTTATCATATACTTGGGTTGCTTTTCTCCTTGACTTTAGCTTTCATTTTGTTCCATTGTCATACCAATGGTGATCTAAACTTTAATGGCAGCTTCCCTTCTCTTTTTGGCCGTGGAAGGAGTTCTTAAATTGGGCCTTTTTATTTTATACCACTTAGGCATGATTTGACACTTCCTACATGCTTATTTAAGGTCTTTAAAATGTATTCTAAGGTCAAACTAAATTTTAGAAGTTTAAATTGGATTGTAAAAATTAATTTGTGAAATCTAAAACCTAGGGTTAATAGTGACGTTAGAAAATTTAAACTATAATTATGGGTTTAGGTGTTAGAGGGTGAAATTAATTATATTTAACATATTAGAAATTAATGAAGTAAGTAAGGTGATATTTTTAAGTTCAATATAATTATAGGTGATATTAAGACTATTCTTTCAATTGGAGATCCTTTCAAATTTTAGGAATTTGGGACCTTTACAATCGACCCTCACAGGTGAGTGTGTAGATAGTAAAGTGGTATTTTCTTTTACTCCATGCTTTGTATTGCTAGCCTATCTTCATATTTTATGATTTATTTTGTTCACGTTGTTGGGGAAACAAATTTTGCATTTTAAACTTTATGTGGATCATAATATACGTGTAAAATTATATATATATATATATATATACACACACATACATAGCTATTATGTTGGATAAATGATGAATGACTTTTATTTATAAATTTATTATATAAATTTGTTGATTCATTATTTTTATTTTATTTATATAAATTTGTTGACTTATTGTTTATATTTATTTAAATTATTTCTTTTATTTGATCTAATTTTTACTTATTTATTTCCTTGTTGATATTTAATTTATTTAAATAATTTCATTTCTAAATCATGAATGAAAATCTGATTAAAACCTCGTAGCCGTTTGCAAGGATAACGACTTAGGTGCACCTAGTTAAGATAATAAATAATCACTATGTGACAGCACTTAGTGATAATTATATTGGATATATCATGAGATGCATACCGTGTGGTGGCACTCGGTGATGGCAGTGATATTGTAATATTGTGCAATGGCATCAATGGTAATATTGAGTCCTATGTGGCGGCACTCAGAGCTGATTATAATTCTTCCTCATGATACCCATTTCATCTTATTTTCTTTAATTTTTAAATTACGCTTTTACTGATAACTTGCAATATAATTTAATTGTTGTCTCTATATATATTAGTCAATTATTTGTTCAAGTAATTTATTGCGAAAAACTCTAAACCTAGTTGTTTTCTCTTTCGCTTGTTTTGTTGTCTATGCATTTACTAAGTCAGTGGTAGGCTTATCTCTATTCCTTGTATATTTTTAGATCATCATAAAGAAGATTGAGGTACTCTGAGATTTGCATGCCTCCCAAACACACATGGTATGATATTTTAGGCAGTTGGATTGTGTAGGGACTCTTAAACACATTAACTATTAGATGCTACATTATTTTGAGTCATGTGGATGTTATGTTTCTTTTGTAAATCATATAATGACCATTGTAATGGTATTTGATTATATTTTAAAAAACTCATGTACATGCTGTATTGTGGCAAGAATTCAGAGGTATAAGATATTGGTGAATTTTTGAAATTAAATGTATTGGTTTGTGTTGGATTTGTAGGACTGGGGTGTCCAATTTTTAGAGGAGGTGCTGCTGGATTTTTGGCAATCTTTAATCATTGTATGTATGTTTATATAAAAGCATGAGCATTGAATAAGTTACTAGGCTTATTAGGCTGAGCCAATCATGCTTGGCTTGGTCTAAGTGCCGGTCATGGCTCAAAGTTTGGGTCGTGACATAAATTAAATCAATTTAATACACTAGAAGTCATTGTCTTACTTACCTTCGATTTTAACTATCTAGGGCCCTGTTTGATTTAATTCTGTAGAATAATTTTTTTGTTTTCAAAAACAAAAAAACAAAAAAAACCTGTTTGATAATGTGTTTTTAATGAAGTGTTTTGTAAAACAAAAAAACAAAATTTTGTTTTCAAAAACAAAAAACTCAGAACACTTTTTAAGTGTTCTGTAATTTTTGTTCTACAGAATCAGGTAAAAAATAGAAAACAATTACTTTTCAAAATAATGATTCAAACAGATTTTTTTAATTTTTTTGTTCTCAAAAATTTGTTTTTAAAAACATATGTTTTGAAAACATTAAAACAAAAACAATTTCAAACAGGCCCCTAATTTCTTTTTTTGTTTCTTGCCATCTAAGCTCATTGGCTTGTTCTTGTCACCTTTCCTCTTCATTGGTGAGGAAGTCATTAATATCATTAATGCCGGGCTAGGTGGTTGGAACCTTAGCTATTGAATCTAAGATTTTGATTAGCCACCAATACTAAAAACTAGACTCCATAAGGGATTTTTGGTGCTGGGGCTTGAACTACTTGATTGCTCATGCATGAGGGGGCTAAACTACTTTTCTTCTTTAAAAACCTTTTCATCTTCAAGATTCTTGGGAAAAAAAATCACAAACTAGCATAAGACATTTGATAGACATAAAACACAATCCATCAAGTATAAAAAAGAAACACAATTCATCAAATACAAGCATAACAAAAAGATGAAAGACACTGAACCTATATAAGTCCCAATTTACTTCTCCATTAGGAAATGGCATTTTCAAGTGTTAAGCTTTGAATGACTTGCTCTTGTAGCTAGTATGCTCTTCTTATTCACCTATGTCATACAAGTCTCTTGGCTTTAGATATGCAATCATATTTTAATGTTTATTTTGCTTATCTTCCATATGATATACTTGTTGAGATTTTGAAATTTAGATGTGTGGTTCGTCATCTTCATTATCATTGGTATATATCAATTATGAAAAATTAATAGACATGAATCCTAAGTCATTAGTTATGATCCCTCCAGAATTGGTTGTATTGGCCTATATATATTTAAACAATGTTATCATATATCGACTATGATAGTTTATTTCAATTATGCTAACTACTTTCCCATAATAGGGCACACTTTCGAAGTGCATATGGCCATCCTTTTATTACTTCTTATCTCGACAGTCCAATCATTTCATAGTACAAAATTTGAATATGTTAACATTATATACACTATATCTTCTTGTTTGATCAGTTGGACTTAAGGCAAGTAACTTTATATCCATCGAATGGGAGCTGTTAACATCGTTTCTTATCTAAGTGAAATAAAAGTGCTATTCTTGTTATGTAAATGCTTTAACATTAAATAAGCGATTGACAATAAAATAAGGTGTACATGTACTTACACGACAAGAAAGCTATTTAACAAACTTTTTATAAATACTCTTGTATACTTTTGAAGATGATTGTGCACAACTTTTTAATTATTGTTTCACTATATTCCTAAAATCCCTATATGAAATACATCAAGTAAGTACATAGTTCCAATGATTATGGAACATTTAGTTTAATAACTTTATTATACTCATTGAAGAAAGGGGTTCACTTCTCTATAGTTATTTAGCAAATATTGATATGCTTGTAGTTTCTTCTTAGGAAAAGAGTGAAGTATTCAAAATTATCCATTAGTTTCCCAATTGTTGGAAATATCATGCCTTCAACAGATGAACTTATATTATGTTGGTCATCAATTTGTCTAGGTCAATTGAATAGTATCTTTATTCCATTTAAATACCTTAAGCAAAAAGTTACAACCTCTTCAATTAAGTAACCTTTAGCTATTAAACTCTCAGACCAAGCCCTAGTCATTGATGCAAATACATATATTTGAAAGAATTGAGAAGTTTGAAATTGTATATACTTATCTCTCTGTAGGGTATATCCATGATATTAGATAAGGCCTCTAAGTTTGGTTTAAGTATACAATTAAATGAACCATAATTGTAAAAAATAGAAGCAAGAATATTATTTCCAAACGACAAAGTGTGAGGAGAACTCTGCTTTAGAAGTGGTCAAATTCATTCTCATATAACACTTTCTTACACATTTTTTTAAAAAAATGAACACAGGTTGATTAGTATTGCAGACACTTACTTAGAAAGTATCTTTCTTATGGTTAAAGATAGTAATTACTCCATAAGAACAAGAGTCATGGCTTTTCAATCTTCCAATCTTGTATTGTCTTAAATTAATGCATCTAAAAATGTTACTTGAATATCCATAAGGTATGATGATATTTTGTAAAGTCTTGCGAAAGATATCCTTGTTTGCTTTTGTTAATATAAACAAAACCGGTTGATATCTACCATTATTATCAAGTTGGAACTCAGATGAATGCCCATTTCTTGTAAGTCTCTCTATGTTTGTAAATGGTCTTTCAATCTTCCAAATTCATTAAGTAAAGTAAATATCATATTTTCATAAACATTCTTCTCAATATGCATCACATCAAAACTGTGGCATAGCAAATTGTTTGCCTAATAAAGAAGATTAAAAAGATATACTCTTCTTATGCCTGTCACCATCAACTCCCTTAGTTCCTTGAGGTCTTCTTCCTCATTCTTCAACTTCAACCTTTTTTCTATTTACAACATTAACATTCTAAAGTTGTTTTAAGATTTCTAAGCTAGTTAATACTATTGGAAGAATTTTCTTCTCCTCCCTTCCATCAAACTAACTTTGAACCAATCTAAATTTATTTCCTAAGTTCAACAACCTTACTATAAAACAAGACACATTATTTAATATTAACATGTGATATTGAATCATATTGGTTAAAAAGAGCAAAATATGCTAAAAAATATAGATTCTATAACCAACAACTTTTGCATGCTTAGTAGCAAATATCAATACCTCCAGTTCAATATTAACACCATACACTACAAAAATAACAAACCATAACTAGGTAAATAAACATACTAATTTCAAATTAGAACTATGCTCAAATATTTCCAAATTTTATATAAGCCAAATCAGGACAACACAATAAACTTATGTCCTTATAACACTAACTATGACATTCATTTATTTTTCTTTTCACCCATTTGGTGTCTTTGCTCCACATGTATGTAGAAGTATATAATTGTGTAAATAAATACTTTAATCCATATATATATATATATATATATGTCTATATTTACAAATATCGCTATGTGTTTTAAATATGAGCAAACAAATCATTTTTATAACTTTCACCTAAAAACATGGAAATTATTCTAGTATATTTTTTTATTTCTTTAATTATTAAAGAGAAACTCTAACTTGAAAACATTGAGACTATATATTGAAGCTTGCTAACATCTTGTTTAGGAACATTGGTTAAATCTAATAAATTTTTCTTGAACAATTAACTCATTATTAATTACCCACCTTAGGCTTCAAGCATGAATGGACATGGATAAGCATTGTTTTAAATTATTTGTTCTTTATCATTTTGTTACTTGTTGTTCTAGGTAACTTACCTCATATTAGTTACTATAATTTGGTGATCTTTTAAGCTTAGATATGGATAAATCTTGAATTATTAAGCTACAAAATATGCTTAAATATGTAGCATGGTTAAAAGGCTTTTTAGATTTCGCATTTTCACATGCATCTACTACTGGTAGAATCAAGTGTCACTATAGGTTAGAAACATGGAGACTAAAGAGTATTATCTAAGCAGTTGATGCATAGGCAATTTCCATTTGGATATACTACTTGGCTATGACATGGAAGGTCAAAGATGATAGAATTTCAAGAAGCCTTGAATGTGTGACATGATTTGCCTTGTCAAGATAATTTTCCTAGAAAGAATTTAATGCATAACATGGTCCATGATGCAATTGGAAGAGTAGGTGTTATGTGATTGAAGTACCTGATGTACCACTCGAACCTATAAATTAAGTCGAAAGGATAGTGTCTTAAGGGAATCAAACAGAAAATGGAGATGAGAATGATTTTGCAGACTTAATTAGGGAATAAAATAAAGAAATGTTTCAAGGGTGTACCAAATACTCAAAGTTGTCATTCTTGATTAATCTCAACCATATGAAGTGTTTGACAAAGCCATGTCGATGATATTAAAGATATAGCAAGATGCTTTTTGAGCATGCAAAGATTCCAATTTCATTTTATGAGGCCAATAAAATAATTAACAAATTGGGTTTCAATTACAAGAAGACTAACACATGTCCAAATGACTGCATCTTGTATTGGAAAAAATGATGGAAGTAAAGAAGATTGCAAAGTTTGTGACATATCTAAATGAAAAGATAAAGGGAATGCATGTAAGTCAATAAGCGATAGTAAAAAGAATAAGAAGCAACTTGCAAAAGTTCTACATTATTTTCCATTGATTCCATGATTGTGGTAGTTGTATATGTCTTCTAAAACTATCAAGGACATGAGTTGGCATCCTATAAATGGTAATAGTCATGGTTTGATGAGGCTTCCTAAAGATTTCAAAGCTTGGAAGGCATTTGATCATATGCATCTAGACTTTACATTAGATCCATGTAATGTAAGACTTGGCCTAGCTTTAGATGGCTTTAATCCTTTTGGTATAATACGTACCAACTATAGCATATAGCCAGTAGTTGTTATGCCATATAACTTGCCTTCATGGATGTATATGAAGGAAACATCTTTTATTCTATCAATGATAATTCTAAGCAAGTTAATGCCAAGGAATGATATAGATGTTTACTTGCAACCTTTGATTGAAGAATTAAAAGAGTAGAGGAATGATGGGGTGGAAATATATGATTCATCATTTGGTCAAGTGTTTAAGATGTAAGTATCTTTTTTATGGACCATAAATCATTTCCTTAATCTTGGGACTCTATTTGGAGTGAACACATATATTGGGCTTACTTGTCCTTATTGTAATATAGATTTTAAATTTTGGTGACTTCCTTATAGTAGAAAATGGTGTTTTATGGGCTATCAACAATTTTTGAAAGTAAGAGATAGATTTAGATGAAATTGAATCTAGTTTAATGACAATATTGAGATATTATTGTTAGGTTTAGAAATTTTGATGCAAGTAGATAATATTGATGTCACATTTGGCAAGAGTCTAGAGATAGATACAATAGGGAAAAGATGCTGTGGTAAAAATATGGAAGGGAAGTGACTCTTAGCAATGGAGGAAAAACGAGTATATATACTTTAAACTTTTGTATTAGGAGTTTAATTTATTATGTCACAACCTTGATATGATGCACATTAAGAAAAACACCTATAACAATGTGCTATATATATTGTTTGTTCAATGAACATAGTAAGACAAAAGATCATTTGAGTGCTAAAAAAAAACTAGTTTCTTTTAGTGTCAGACAAGATCTTTGGCCAAGTGAGCATGGAAAATTCCATCTTGCGTTGTACGCAATGACAAATGTTAGTAAAGATCACTTTCTTGGGATGTCAGAGAATGTGATTGTGTTGGATGGTTATGCCAATAATATTTCTAGGTGTGTTAATCTCAAACATCCTAAACTTTTTGGATTGAAGAGTCATGGCTCTCATTCTTAAAGAGTAGTTGTTACCACTAACAATGAGGAAAGTGTTGCCTAATTGGGTGTGTGCAATTTTAATAAATTTATGGTCCTTCTTTAGACATCTATGGGAGAAAGTGTTATTCACTAGCGAATTTGACAAGCTTCAAGAGATAATTGTGCTTACCATGTGCCATTTATAAATGTTATTCCCACCATTGTTCTTTAACATCATGGTTCACTTGCTTGATGAAGCTAAGCATGGAGGGCCTATACATTATTGATGGATGTATCCTATAGAAAGGTAAATGATTTAAAAACAATTTAGAATAAGAGAATTGAAATTATGTTATCAATTGAAGCGTTGTCACTTTAACTCATGTTAATTTTATAGGTATTTGGGACATTTGAAGTTATGTAATGGGGCCTAACTTGAAAGATCTAATAATAAGGTTGTATACATGGGTTTGGGGCCTTAAAAAGTCTATTTATCTTACAAGTTGGTATATGTTAGCAATGAAATTTGTATTTGTTCATTTTTGTTGAATGTAGTAATGTGATCATAGACTAATGGTAATCACAATTAAGAAAAATGTTGGTTTTGAATCGAAGTGAATCACCTGATGTAGAAAAAAAAAACTATATAGAAAACTATGTGTGCCTTTTCTATACACCATGTGTTTTGTATTATACCTTTTTCTGCCTTTTTATGTGCCTATTCTATTGGACTGCTAGATACTAAACTATAATAATAATAATAATAATGCATGTTGGATTGTTGGGTTGGGGATTTATATGCGTTAATACGATGTTGGATGACAAAATTTAATTATATGTTTTACTATATTCAAATACAATTCTACACTTATGTTGAATCTCAAGTCATAATGTTTGATGTTAACATCTCAATTGGCTATTTTCAAGGTTGTGTTGAATTATGCTTGGAACTAAAAGATATGACACCATTGGTAGACATATCACTTTAACACAAGCTACATTGGCACCTACTCCATGAGTGCCAGCACCTAGTCCACCAATGTTGGCACTTAGCCTACGAGCATTGGCACCTAATCTACTAGCATCAACACCTTTTCCATTGGCACAAGCACCTAGCCTAGTGATTGTAGCATCACCAGCATTAGCACCAAATATACCATCAACTTCAATGCAAGAACATATTAAGGCACCTGCCCCTTCACCAAGTGATTCATTTGCCAGATCATGCCATTAGTCTAACAAATGTTGGATTATTGATGTTGTGGGTGCATGAAATTTCTTGGTTAATGCTTTTGGTATATAAAGATCTCTAACATCATGTTAAATGGTTATTTTATAGATGAATAAAATGTCATGAAACAAGTGTAATTTAAGCAAAAAAGATATATGGGTGATGTTGTTAAGACAACATATAGTTGTCCCTTTCAATAGCGGAAACCAACCCATAGGTGAAGTAGGTAGCCTTTTGGGTGGCTTCTTAGGAGTACTCGGTTTTGACGTCACATTATTCCCTATTAGTTATAGCTCTTAGAGGGACATTCCAAATGATAATAGGGAGAGCTGCTATAGAAATACAATCTAGGTAATCAATATCATTAATGTTTTTATCAATGTGAGTTATTGTATTAATCTAAGATTAAATTGTTGTTGTTTATTATGTTGTGAAGGGAAAATCTCAACTAGACAATATTATTGCAAAGAGGTAGGTGATGTCAAGTCTTAGCAAGAAATGGAAGAACGATCACTCACACTTGTTCAAGGATTATTATGATTTGTCATTGAGCAAAGAAGAAAACATATTAAATCATCCTTCTTGGATTTCGCAAGACATGTAGACTACTTTTCTTAATTATCTCTTAAATCTAGAAACATTGGTAAAAACAACTTTACCTTGTACTTGCGAACTATTGCTTATCATACTAAATGCTTCTTTATTTCAATTACAAAAAAAAAGCGCTAGACAAATGCAGCAACTAGGAAAAAGCTCATGACACCATACACGAGAGTATCTAAGAGCTTCACCAGAATAATGAATAATAACATTGTACATTTAATGAACATAGGAAATTGCAAGTGGAAGCACTATAAGCAGCGGTGCTTTATATATGGCAACACTTAGGAAAAAAGATGGCTCATTTGTGAATGACGAAGCAAAGGCCATGTGTGTGTGTATGATAAATGTTTAAATTTTGTTTATTTCATATTTTTTTTGGGCATCTATATGGATTATTTAAGAATTTTGTTTGCAGGAAGAGATTTCAGAAATAAAGCTCAAAGAAAATTTATCTCATGAAATCAGCCAACTAGATTCCCTTACACCAGTGTTAGGCCGAAAGCACCTACAAAGAGTTCTGGGCTTAGTTTTAGGCCCAACCCTTTCTCAAGTCTTTAGTACAATTAGTCTATGATGCCATTGACCCATAACAATTGTGTTATAAATGAAGAGATGGCACGATTAGAGACTAGGTTGTAGATTGAGTGCTAGAAAAGAAGGAAGTATGAAAACTTCATGCAATATATGGTGAAAAACCTTTATGGAAATGTGCAACTACCATTGGAGTTTGTTGATATCTTAGATCCTAATATAAGTCCATTATTGTTGTCTATGATTAGTAAATTAATTTTATCATATATATTTGATTTCATGTTTGGCGCTATTCTATATTTTTAGGAAATTGTAGGTGATGCGCAACCTTTGTCTTCTTCTAGGCACGCACATTCTAGATAGGCTGGTTTATATTTAAGTTGTTAAAAACGCTCTTGGATTGATAGGGTTAGATTCAACATCATGAATTGATAGGGTTATTAACTTGTTATTAGAATTATCTAATTTAGGAATATGCCATATGTATGGGAGAATATTTTTGTATAAGATATTTCCTTCTATTTAAGATATTTTAGCTTTGGTTTTATCTCTATTCATTTTGCCATAATTACGTAGTGTATAACATAACAGAAAAATGAATATAATCAGGTATTTTATAGAAGAATTAATAATAAATAAACTAGTTTCCTAGAAGGGACAAAAATTATAAATTTCACATTTTCGGTGCTTATAATTGCCACAAAATGGCTAATATAATTGACAACTAGATACTGAAATAACAGCGATTACGCTACCAACGTTAATGGCAGTTACACCATTACTGTTAGTGGCGGTACCACTGTTAATGTGCTACAAATTGCTCACGATGCATGCATCTGCAATGGCAATTTGACTTGTTACGGAATGCAAAAAAATCAGCCACAAAAGCAAATTTTTTTGGGTAGTAGGTGTCTAATAGACGATCAGAAGATTTTACGATGGGTAAATAATTCAAAATTAGTTATAAAATTTAATAGATTTAGGAAAAATTACAATTGGGTAAGTATTATCTGAGAGCAAAAACGCAAAAGATTATTGGAACTTGAAACTTTGAAGCATTCTTTATCATATAAGAAAATGGGAAATGAAAAGAGAATTTGAGAGTATGAGTATTGAAGTGAGATTAATCTCACATCAAAGAATATATTCCTAGAAAACCAACATTAAAAAAAGAAAAAGTACATGCCATCAATTCACCGTAAAAGAAACTGAAAAACGCTGTTCATTCTTGGTTCTCTTTCTCAACAAGAAGAGAGAAGCGAAGAACGTAATCAAAACTCAAAAGACAGATAAAACCATTATTTTTAACACGTGCTCCTTTAATTATTTAATTTTGTAGTCAAAGATATATATGTATACATAATTCCATAAAATAGAGTTTGATATTGGTAATTTGTCAAACGAATCATCCTTCACTACATCATTCTGTTTTTTAATTAATTCTTTGGAGGAATTGCATTTCCCTGGATTTTTGCCGACCTCTAATTGCAATATGTCTCGATCTATAAAAAAATTATAATTGATCTTTCGTCCATTAGCTCTATATGATAACTTTTAACTAAGTTAGATGTTAAACCTAACTACCTCTGATTTATTGGCACCATTTTATAAGTCCTGATTATCTGAATTAGATGTTAAATATATCTGCTTTGCACATGCCTCTCCTTTCATCAAATCATGCAAAAGTCTCTTCTCCCTCTCCTCACCTAATTAAGTGTCCATCGTACTGATTAGTATAAAATTAGAAAGAATGTAAAAATTGATGAAGGAAAATTGATGTTTTGTTCAAGGGAGATATATGTCCAACGCGATATTTTATGAGGGGTTATTGCAATAAAAACAAAACTTAAAAAAGAGAATTGCCATTTCCCCTGATCCTTTCATTTTTGCACCAAACTAAGCCACCCCACCATATATATAGAAGCCTAAAACTAGAAATCTTTCCATCTTAAGTGCTTCTCTCAATCCTAATATCTAGGATCATAACCTTATTTTTTATTAGTTTCTTAATTTCTTGTTAGAGATGACTTATGATACAAAGAAATGGTTGGTTTTGCCTCTTCTTCTCTTGGCTACAAATTTCATATTGCAGCATCATGTTGTTCATGGAGATGAACCCCAAGTGCCTTGTCTTTTCATTTTTGGAGATTCTTCATCTGATAGTGGAAACAACAACCCCCTTGGGACCTCTGCCAAAGCTAATTACAGGCCCTATGGGATCGACCTCCCAGATGGCGCCCCAACTGGAAGATTTACTAATGGCCTCACTTCCATTGACATTATCAGTAACCTTTCTTCATCTTTCAACATCTCTGTCTCTCTTAAGATGTTCTTTTTTTTAATAATTCATTTGTTCTTTTTTTTCCCCGGATAAGTTTTATGCTTTGTCGGCATCTCTCTCTTTTGATTCGTTTGTTGAATTAGAAATAATTAGAATAAATTAGTTTTTCTTGGTCCTAGAAAGATAACTATCTTTTTAATTTAATCATCTCTAAAAAATGTAATTCTCTCAAATTAGTTTCATAATACTTTTTTCTTTCAAACAAGTTCATCCTCCATATATCTATTAAAGTTATAGTGAGTAATTTTCCAATTTCATCCTCCAGAGAGATTGAAATAATGGAAGAAAAATTATGCGGGAATAAATATTAAGAGGGGTGGACTTTGAGAAGTCAAACATTTTTTCAGAGATAAAAACAATAATTTACTCAAATAATTACTATTTTTTTTCTTGCATGTCAACTTTTAGAAAAATAAAATAACAAGAAGCATTGCTTTTGTTTTAATCCAATTGTCTACACGCACACACACACAAATTATATGTAGGTTAACAAATTTTCATGTAAGATGATTTGGTCAAAATACCTTTATTTTTTTTAATTAAAAGACAAAATTAATCAACAAACATTTAGGGCATTTTTCCCCATCCTTGTATTTATCTATCACACACTCTTAAAATGAAAGTAGTCATATGAAAGAAATTAAAGAATTTACATATACAAACACTCTTGATATGAATATCATAGTCATTTGAAAGAAGTTAAAGAATCATAAGGCATTACCTTAAAATTAACTTTGAGGTGTATTTTATTTATTTATTTTCAAATAGCTCTTTTGTTACGTACCTACACTCATCACCTAACGTTCGTTTTGTTACAGCTCAACTTCTGGGATTCCAGGAGTTGATCCCTCCCTTTGCAAATAACGCGGGTTCAAACATACTGAAAGGTGTGAACTACGCGTCCGGTGCAGCGGGAATTCGCGATGAAACTGGAAAGCAACTGGTATACAATCCATATATATATATATATATATATATATATATATGTTTTCTTTCTTCACTTTTTTTTCTTTTTTGAAAGTACTCATACCATTTATATTAGAGACACAATATATGATATATAGACACCGCATCGTGACATAATATATAGTGTTAATGTGCAATTTGAAAAGTTGGCGTGTTTAATTAAAGTGTTAAACATAATAAAACTCGGTTTTAATTTGAAATATCCTGCTTTATGCACGAGAGTGGGAATAGGAGAATTGTTTCCTGTGAAGCTAGGGGTAGGAGTAAATTTCTCCCCACCAAAGTTATGGAGATGGGACCGAGAATATATTCCCTTGTCCTTGCCCTGTGGAAACCCGATTTAATGAATTAACTAGAATATTCTTTATTTTGTTCAATTATTTGTGTGTGTGTGTATTAATAGTAATGCAATTATAATTTATATTAAAATAAAGTATCTTTTTCTTAAAACTGTATTTGAATTTAAGATTATATTGATTGATTCAAAGTTTTATAAAGAGTAATACACAGATCTCTCCTTAATTTTGCTGAAATTATATAAACCTTTCTTTTATTTTTAAAACTTACACTTTAGTCCAATTATCTAACACTGTTAAAAATATTTCTTAAAACATTCTAAGATTCCTTTTTAGAATTAAAATATATATTAAAATAATATAAAATTACCAACATATCCCCCTTTGCCTAAAATCCCCTTTACCCAAAATCTCTATCTAGCGAAGACTCATGTACATGAACCTGAAGGAAAAACACAATGAAGGTGGTAGTATATGTCTCCACCTTCATCAATGGCAGATTTCCTCCATTCAAGCACCACAGAGCTTCTAGAAACAGTGTTTTAGCATGATTTTGCAACACTAAATCATTCTAGAGGCATCCACAATGAAAGCATTCATAGATGAAAAAAATCGATTTTTGTCAGAAAACAAAATCAAGCTTTCCACCTTTATCAATGGAGGCATCTCTAATGAAGATTCAAGCATTCGGAGATGGAAAAAATCGATTTTGTTTAGAAAACTAAAAACCTAAAATCGTGCCCTAGCAAACTTTCTTTCTTCAATTTGCCACAAATCAACATATTCATTGCAAACAAAATGGTTTTTTTTAACAGATTATATAAGTTCAAGTTTCATGGGTGCATGTAAAATTATGATACACATTTTGGATATAAGCATTTAGGTTAAGGGTAAGTTCAGGATGTGCAAATTAAATAAGCATTTAGGTTAAGGAGGGCTAATTTGGTAAAAAAAAAAAAGTCTAACTAGGTGTAAAAACATAAACAAAAAGCCCACTAACGGAGGGGCGACAGAAAATGTATATTTCAAAATAAAAGCAAGGTCTGTGTAGCATAAATTTTTGTTTTAGAGATGTCCGTTGAGGTTTTGAAAATAAAAAAGAGGTATGTGTAATTTCAACAAAATTAAGAGAAAATCTGTGTATTTTACTCTTTTATAAATAAAGGCATCATTACAAGTCCACCTCATCTCCCATGGGGAATAGGAATGGAAGGACTTCGTTTTGTTATGATATATGTGCTGTTGATCTCTAATTCATTAAATAGTAAGAGAATTTGTGTAAAGATGCTGTTGTGCAGTCTATAATCATGTGCTTGGCCATGCATGCAGGGTACTGATATCAGCTTGGGGTTACAGCTAACAAATCACAAAACAACAGTTTCTCAAATTGGTGCCATACTTGGAAGCTCTGAGAAAGTACAGCAACACCTTAACAAGTGCTTATATTATGTGAATATAGGCGCCAATGATTACTTAAACAACTACCTCTTGCCCCAGTATTACCCTACAAGCAACAGCTTTACCCTTGATCAGTATGCTGTGGATCTTATCCAAAAATATTCTCTCAATATAAGGGTACCTTTCCTAGCTATTACAAAATTTCTTTATTTGCAGAGATATTTTTATTTACCTATATATAGATCCTATTTTAAAATAGAAATGGTAGATTAAATCAATTCCGAATTATGCCGGATGTCGATCTTACTAAAAATATTTGTTATGCAATTAACCCCTAATTTATTTGCTTCATTTTAAAACCCACCAATCCAAACTAAACGTGACTTAACACTACATGCATATGCATATCATGTGGTGAAAGTTGCACATACTTACCTCAGTCTTTGACTCAAATTTCAATATTTTCTTTAATCAATTAATTGCAATGGATGGATAAATGAAGGGCTAAATTTATATGTAGTTCTTTATATCATTACTATCAAGTTTTTCAATCATAACCTGATAATTATATAGTTATCCAATAATAATATGACAGACATATAATTTAATCTAGCAACTATAGAGCTATTTGCAAAAATTATATCCTTATCATATTATTATTAGAGAAACATATACTTTTTATGTTTTGATTGTAGAATTTGACAATTAGGATATAAATAATTACATATAAGTATTTTCATAAATAAATTGGTTAATAGCAAAAGTTAATGAATTAGGAATAAAAAAATTGCAAAGGATAAAGATCAAAGGGGTTAAGTGAAATTTCTTTTTTTTTTAATATTAAGTCAGTTAAAGATAATGTCTAATTAGGAGATGAAAAATTTTACAATTGGACAAATAAACGAGGAAATCAATTTCAATAATAATTTATTGGAGTAAGTGCAATTGAGGCCAAACTCTATGACTGCGTGCTATTTCCCCTTAATTTGATGGGCAAAATTTTTATGGATTGGATCTACTTTAGAATTTCTCCTTTGTTACAAAATGATTTGTAATAGATTTCTTTGAGAAGAAAAATTAATGTTTGTGTTGTTGTGAGGATGCAGGGCCTATATGATCTTGGAGCAAGGAAGTTTGTGTTAGTAGGGGTGGGGCTCATAGGTTGCACTCCGAGGGCAATTTTTATTCATGGGAATAATAGTTCTTCCTGTGTTGATGAGATGAATATTGCAGCTATGATTTTTAACTCCAAGCTTAAATCTCTAGTGGATCAATTCAATAATGAGCTCTCAAATGCCAAATTTATCTTTATAAACAGTACTACAAGGACGCTTGATAATCCGTCACTTGGTAAATACTCTGGTCTTCTCATTTCTTAGAATTTCATGTTATAATCATATGAGGGAGTTGTTATTTAATAGTCCCAATACTCATTACATTGTGAACTTTTTGTTTCAACATTATTATTCTGTTTTCTTTTTACATTGTTAGCTGATACGTACACACAACATCCTAATTAGTATTTTAAGAACGGAATGTAAAATTTTAATTTTGTTAGAGATGTTGCTATGAGCTTTTCTACTTAAGATGTGTTGTTTTATCTCACAAATAAAAATATCTTGAGAAATTCCAAAGGTGGAAAAACTCATCTCTCTACGGTTCGAATGGCACAGTCCTTACGGTTAAAATTTTGATGGATGGCGTTGGAGATAACAAATAAAACCAATTATGAATCTTTATTTATTAACTTTTGGAATAATCAATTGGTAATTTCATATAGTATCAGAAATTCTATGATCAAATGATCGTGAGATTGATCCTTGCCGTACTTCATTAGTGCAAGATATAACAAGCCTACGTTGTGATGGGTGTACGATGAAGTGGTCTTGACGAAAAAACATATATCAATCTGTATTTGAATATTAGAATTAAAATTAGTTTTATTACGTTTCTCTTATCATCATATATGAAATTTCAGGTTTCAAGGTTTTGAATAGTGGTTGCTGCAAAGTAGGGGAAAATGGGCAGTGTGTTCCTAATGTAAAGCCATGCGAGAACAGGAAGGAGTACGTATTTTTTGATTCATTTCATCCCACTGAGGCTGCGAACCGAGTCACTGCAATAGCTTCATATAATGCTTCAAATCCTGCCTTCACTTACCCAATGGATATCAGCCACCTTGTTCACTCCTGAATCAACCATGCATGTAAACTCATCTCATACATATATATGTATGTATGTATATACATACATACATACATACATACATATATATCAGTGTCTGATTGATATGATGTAATTTAATTCATGTAAACTCTTTAAAAAACAATTTTTATTTTAGTACCCGATGTACTGGTACCTCACATACCGTCAGTTTTATTGACGCTTTTGTATTTTGTTTATAGTATGCTCTTGTGTGAGTGTATATATATATAATGTATGGACATGAATAAATTGAATAGTATATATATGATAATCAAATACAAGTTTTGATATGTGTTTTGACTTAATTATATTTTGTACTGTCGTAATATAAGTCTGTTTGGTCTCATGTCTTGGGCAAATTTGGGTACACTGCTTCAACTTTCACCCCCTCTTTGCATTGTTAAAGTCAATTAGTGAAGTATGTTTACATTTACATGTGTATAGTTTTGATATACAAAATGGGAAACAGTTAGACTATACCACTAGTTTCGGCCAGCGTATTGCATTATGTTTCATTACCATGAAAATTCTAGAGGTACTTTACAGCATCTACATATGTTTAAAACTGACAAGGGGAAGCCTTCCCCAAAGATTACTTTGGGAATTTATATATATATATATATATATGTAAATCTTTATAATATTTTTTAAGATAACATTTTAATATTTGTTATTGGAAATATTTTCCTATAACTGGTGTATCAATTTTTTTTGGCTAATAAATAGCTAAATTTTGTTTTAAAAAAAGTTAAAAATCACCAGAAGGGAAAATAAAATAAACATGACATGGCCAAACTAAAAGAGCAAGATGTTAATTAAAAGACTAGTAGTCTCACCCAAAAGATTAATGAAACCCAAAAAAGAAAGGAAAATAAAAAACCTCTATCTGCTAAGTTAAACCCCAACAGAAACTAAGCTTCTTTCTTGAAGTAAAAAGAATATGACGTAAGAAGTTAAAGAAAACGTATTAAACTCCCCACTCCTTATGTAAATTTGGCTTCGGTTCAACAAAATTATGCTGCTCTTGCATATATCATACAGATCTAATTAAGTAGGTTATTTTTCATAAAAATTCGGTGCTTCTCAGTCACTACGAATTCCGAAGATCATTATTTATTAGTAATTAAAATCGTACCTAAAAGCAATATTTTACGACTTGTATACTATCGATGGCAATCTCTTTATATACTAGAACTCCCCCACACTAGGATTTGTTGCAAGTGTACTCCTGGAAGCATGGGATGGGAACAACTTAATTTCCCAATTATATAAAATGTTGTCAATAAAAAAATTGAGTATGATATATAAGCAAAAATAAGTATTTTTTAATGTTATTTAAGATACATATTATACAATAAAAAAATTTTAAAATTTCTCATAGCCAAATTTCTTATAAATAAAGGAAAAAACGACATTTTTGTTTCCTTAAATTTAACTCAAGTTTAAAATTCGTCCTTTTAACTTTATGTTGCCTCAATTGATTCTCCTTACTTTATTTTAGGTTTCATTTTTGTGCCCTAATTTCATTTTATTTCAATTTGGTCATTTAATTTTAAATTAGGTT
The DNA here is from genome assembly GCA_026724425.1 of Erythrophleum ivorense. Taxonomy (NCBI): domain Eukaryota; kingdom Viridiplantae; phylum Streptophyta; class Magnoliopsida; order Fabales; family Fabaceae; genus Erythrophleum; species Erythrophleum ivorense. The sequence continues at coordinate 2,521,813 of JAIUCV010000024.1, forward strand.
TCACTTTTGTCCCTCTATTTTGTTCCCTACCAAAAATTAATCAAATGTTTTTCTCCCTCTCTAACACTACAAAGATGCTAAATAGAAAGTCCTATATGACTAAACTCTGATAACCTCTAGCCAATTTGATCTACCTATTATAATACCCTTCTCTATCACAACACAAATGTAGTGTTTGTGAATCCAAATTAATGTGCACATATTTTACAGACATGGGCGGTAAACCGAATTTTCTCAGTGATAATACACACAAAATTAAAAGAAAATGAAAACATTAGTTAGACTAGAGCAATAACATAGAGAAAGGTAAACCTATTACAAGTAAGATCTAAATTGATAAGAAGTTATTAGAGTTAAACCACTAATGAGTCAAATTAAACTTTCTGCTGAGCATCTTGACAATGCAAGAAGGAAGGAAACTTTTAAGATTTTTGTAAGTTAAGGAGCCAAATTAGAATAAAATAAAATTAAGAAATGAAAATAATTAAAATCAAAGGTAAAGTTAAAAAACTGAAATAAGGAACAAAATACAACCTAAAATAACTTTAAAAGATGAAATTGCAGCAAAATAAAATTAAGAGAAAAAAGTAAAATATAAAATAAAATTAAGAAACTAAAAGTGTAATCTTGCCCATAAATAAATTATCAAGTACTTGAAAAATTGAAATGCCCATGCAATCAAAAACCTCCTTTGGCATTTGCGTAAGGATGTCTTAGGTAATATTTTTTCAGGTATTTGATATTTTGATTCTATAATAAAAAATAACACTAGTATTTATTTTTTGAAAGACTCAATCATGTGATGGTAAATTATATATGTATATATATATATATTTTACTCACTTACTATATTTTTATAAAAAAAAATCCTAATGACAAACACTTAAAAAACTATACCGAACTTTTGTAATTCATCTAATGCTTGTCAACAAAAGACATGCAAGCCAAAGTTACAGGGGAAAACATGGGAATTAATAAGCAAAGTATTCCAAACATGTCAAGGTGTCTTCTCCATACTCATACTAAACAAAGATGTAAGTAGCTTTCACAATTAATACATAATAGTGTTATGAAAGTCTACAAAGCCACCTACATAGTGAGGGAATTAATACTTAAAATCTCTTTCACACAATTCTGCTTATATATATTACCTTTAAGCTTAAGCATTTATCTGCTATTAATCTTCCCAATAACAAGTACGTCACCTGCACAAGATTACAAAGAGAAAAAACCCAAAACAAAAAAGAACCTGATTAGCCTATCAATACAGCACAAGAAGATTTAATTGTTACTTATTTAGTTATTCATTAATAAATTTATTAGAGAATTATGTTTTATAATTAAATAATTAGGGATTCGAATAAAAAAAAGTTTTAGACCTAACTATTTGTAACTTCACAACGTCATGTTCTAGTATGATTATGATTCCTTGTGTCATTAGCATACTAAATAAGATCAAATTTAGACGAAGTTCTTTAGATATTTGCTATCAAGTTCTTTAATAAATACAGAAACATGTGAAAATTTTTCTTTTCTGAAACATCTAATCATAAGGTATTAAGATATAAAAATAATATTCATTTGTCATTTTTTTAATTATAGAATTTAATAGTAAACACCTAAAACCTCTATCCAAATTTTGTCCTACTTAATATTATAAGCACGATTTTGATCTCATTTTGATTGCCTATAAGTGCGCTTTCCCACTGCTAGTCATTTAAGAATATTAATCCTGATTATTTATAAACTAAAATGATATTAATTTTTAGAATTTTATTATTTTTCTGTTCTTCCTGGCTGTTTTATGTCACTTACTTATTTGTCCTTTCAGTGGGTGAAATATAGCATGCATATACAAACATGGACATAAATATGAATGCAAGCTATAAGATTTGTTAAATAGTAGGTTCTTAAAGTGAAGGAAAAGACAAAGGCAATAAAAGAATTCATATTATAGAAGGAAAGGGAGAATCATACACTAATTGGAGGGACATGTGGTCTTGGGGAGCATAGTGATTAGTAGGTTGTAATCCAGTGACTTGGAAGAAGCCTCGAGAGTCAAATTGGTGCTCATCATGAGATTGCATAGCTTCATAGTTTGTTCCTCCAGGCAACACATTCATGTTGTGCTGCTGGTTCCTCTCACTTTCAGCTATCTACACCATCACCAACACAATAAATGATTTCTATATGTTTGGAAAGATTGCATTTATCTATTTTTTATCTTTGCCCCAATGATAATTTTTCTCTCAATTATTTAATTTTTGCAATTGGCCCTCTTATTAGATGATATCTCTAATTAACTAACTTAACACTATGTGTATATCATGTGGAAGAAATTGAACTTATCCAATTTGATCTTTTACCCTAGTTGCAATTTCTTCCCCTAATCAATTAATTCTAATGGGATGGATAAGTGGATTGGCTAATTGTAAAATTTAGCGGTTAGGAGGAAAATTAAAATTAGGAGCGAAGATTAGGATGAGTACATGCAATTTTCTCGCTTCAATGTTATGTCAGTCAAAGATAATGTGCATTTTAAACAGGGAAGAATTTTTAGCAGTGGGATTAAGGTCCTCTTTGTATGGAGAAATGATTTTTTTTAGAATTGGAATAAAAATAAATAAAAATTGGAATTGAAAGGAATCATGTGACCCAAAATCACATTTGATATGCCTAAAATGGAGTAGGAATGTCATTATATTTTTATATTTGGTTAGATGGAAATAATGTAAGAATGAAAAAGAAATGTGAGAAAAAGACCAAAATATCCCTGATTAAAGAAATGGTGAATGGGAATAGAGGGCAAAATGGTAACTTCATATCTAATTCCAAAGGAAAAATTCAGATTCCATTCATATTTTGAGGGAGAGAGCTTTCCATTGTATGAGGGAATCTGATTTTCATCAAGAATTCAATCGCAAGCTATCAAACATGCTTATTTTTGCTTTCTTATCCCATTTCTTTTTTCTGAGGCTGGATTTCCTGGCTACTAAACATGTCTTAATAAATTGGGTGTGAATTACGAAACTTAATTAGCTGATTAGGGTGAGATTGCAAATAGGGGCAAATATTAGAGTGACATATACTATTTCTCTTATATATATTTTTGTATTAATGTGTTTGTATCGTGTCCCATATATATCCATGATTCTTATACTACCAACAAATATAGAAAGCTTGCTTGTGAGGAGAGAGAACTGAGAGACACGAGATGTACCTTAGCTCGAAGAATCTGGTTGTTATTGTGCAAGTCTATCTCCTGCAGTGTACAATTTATTAATCAAACTTTGAATGTCATTGTGGATAACACAGAAGAACTTAATCTTGCAAAAAGATGGAGACAAAACTATACATAGGCACTTAAAAATTTCACAGAAGAGAATTAATTGGCAGGTCATATATACAGTCTCAAGGAAAGTTTCTTTTGGTACAGCTGCAAGTTAGTGTTTGAGAAGAAGTCATTTTCTTCAAACTGGCTAAAGCTAACCGTAATTCTCCAAACATATATATACCTTCTTTATAAGACTTCTTGCCATTTTTAAAACAATAAATTTAAACAACTCTGACGCCTTCCAATATTTTATAATAAAAATTTTCTTTTGTAATTTATTATTTTATATTAAATCAATGGTGAAGAAACATGTGGAAAAATACTATTTTTCTCTCTATAAATAAGTACTAAATTTTGCATAAAAATTTTCATTTTCCCCCAGTATAACTGAACAAAAAGAAAAAAACAACTGGTACATCATGCGTATGGTAGAGTACATTGAGAATGAGGCAAGATGGGGTGTGATTGATACAAAGGAATGGAAGAGATGGCAAAAATGTGGGGTCACTAAATGCATGCTATATGATAGAGTACATTGAGAATGGATCCTATGCGCACAACACAGTGATGTGCACTGTGTGCCCTGCAGATTACTTATTTATAATTTTTTTAATGTATTTAAATTCTTATATTAGTAACATTTGCAATTTTTCATGTGTACACTGTTTAGTTTAGTAAAACCTGCATAGAAAAATAACTTAAGATAAAATTGCTAATAAAAAATACTGTGTATTGAGTATTTTCCTTATTGGACCAAGCAATGTATATACATATATATATATATATATATATGTATGAAATATTACAAATCTTACTGATATGGGATCTAGCTATATAAGAAAAAAAAAAGAGTTGAAAATTTGCTGTGCACTATATGCACCCTAGAGGACCCATTCTCCATAATATGTGTTCTCAATATCAACGCCAAATCTGATGCTCAATTACAAATTTACCTACAATAAATTAAAATTCTTTTGGCTTTGCTTAATTAAGGTTGAAGGATATATTAGTCATGTTTATTATAAACAAACACAATTAAACAGAATCTGTTTTTCTATTTCTCCCACTCTCTTCGTTTCCATGACTTTACCAAGGTACTCTATTTCCAAATACTATTAAAATTAAGAAGTGCTTGGAATTCAAAAAACTTCTAACCATCCTACGTTGTACTTTGCAATATTGTGATTCTTGGATTTTGGTCCTCCCCAATAATTTTATAGTTAGAGAGAATTAAAAAGATAGAGTTGTGTGCCTTACAAAACTTCTATATTTTTTATCTATGCTTACAACATAGTGTACAGTATTGAAAAGGATCCAAATTGTCAATTCTTTTAGTTATAGCACCTATTGTTATTTTGAGCATTAAGTTTTTTGCTTTTTTTGGTTCTTTTTTGTAATTTTTGAGAACTGAATTTTTTAGCCATGGAACACTGAGTTCAACCATAATCTTCGCTTGAGTTTACATAAGATGAAATGAAAATATTATATTATCAAAATTTTGGTGATTTCAATTTACGTTGATAAGAAAGAAAAAAATGCTATTTGTTATTACAGAAGAAAAAAGTTGCTCCTAAGTCATTAAAAATGGCTTGAATTAATGTATTTAATCTTTAAAGTATAAAACTTATTCTTAGATCTTCTTAAACTGATTGACATTATAAATAGAGTATTTTCTGAACATCAAATTTTAATTTAATATAATTTAATATGCTTAAATTAGTAGCTGACAGTGACACAAATCATTATCTATATTAGAGTTTCTTTCCCTTGAAACAAGATAATTACATTAATACCATTCAACATCTAAAAAAAAAATGTGTCAATTCAACTGCTACTAAGTTTTCTCTGATTAATATATGTAAATCAGTAATATTCTTAAGTTTTTATTTTTTGATTTTTTGTCTTTTAGATAATTAAGTTCGGCAGTTTCCTTTTTTTTTTTTTTTTTTCTAATGTTTATATTGTTCATAAATTGATTGCTACCAAATAGTCAGTGCCTACCCATTTTAGGGTTTTAACCTAAACAGAGTCCTCCTCCCCTGTTCATCACCCCTACTTACAAAATCTTTTTCTTTTTTCCTCTTCATCTCTTTCCTTAGATTTTGATTTATATAGACAGAACATATAAACATATTAAACACATTTGTTAACGAAAGTCACTTGATCTATGTTTTCTTCTACATCCAACTTAAGAATATCTCTAAAAAAAACTTATTTTGAATTTTCTTATGCTAATCATTAGCCAGAACAGTGGCAACTAACTCAAATGGCGATGTGTGGCGAGCTAGCTAGCCATATGCAACAAAACGAAATGCTAGATGATATATTATTTATCTTTGGAAACTTGACAATGACAATTCAAGTTCATGAAGACAAATAAACAAATGCGTGCAAAAGAGTAATACAAGGAAAACACTTACCCTCTTCTGCATGTACTCAATTTCTGCAAATAGAAGCTCATTCTGTTGCACATGTTTGGAAAGTTGCACAAAGGAAGTAGGGAAAAGTCAGAAAAATACAAGATTTACTCAGCTAACATATCAACCATACATATATATATATATAGACACACACACACGCGTATATCTTAAAATATTATTCATATAGAAAACAAACACTTGTTTACAAGACTTACCTTTTTGGAACGAATTCTGCTAATTCCTTTCTCTAACTTGCTCTCCAAGTTTCTGAGCTCCTTAGCACTCAAACTGGCCAAAGTCTCACCCATCATTTGCCTGTAATTTGTTATTATTATTATTTTGGAATTACAAAGAGCTGATCAAAGAAATTAAATAAATAGTAAATACACAATCTTATCTATGAAAAATATACTTCCTAAAACTTTAGTCTTTAGATCTATTCCTCTACGACAGTTGGTTTGGTACTTCAAAATTTGTGACTCAGCTACCCTGTAGTCTCTTCCTCGGATCAAATTATATATTTACTCTATTTTGAGGGACTTACTCATACACATGTAGAGAGTTACAAATTTTAAAGGATTAACATGTTTAGAGGGATAAAACCAAGAATTAAAGCATTGAGAGATATTTTTTAGGGACCAAATTATATTTTATTACTTTTAGAAAAATTCAAACTACCTGTTGTTATTCCGCAGGTTACTAATCTGGGCACGCAGTTTGGCAGCTTCTTGCTGATAATACTGAAATTATGCAATCACAGCTGAAAGTATTAGTCTATGTTAAAAAATAATAATAACTTAAGAAGCTTAGACATTCACACGACACGATATGTATATTGTGCCAGAGATATTATGAAAACCAATCACAAAACAGTATATACTTTTCAAGTGAAAGTAATGTTTCATGAGATGATATCATAATCTTTATCACTAAACAATTAGGAGTACAATGGTTGTTGATTTTGCCTTCACTTTCACATGATTGACATGACAAAATCTAAAGTATGAATATATTATCGATGCTTTTAATGAAACTTACTAGGCACACAACTTTTGTAAAGTGCTATAGTTCATAGACTTTAATTAGGTGGAAACCTTTACAGAAAGAATGGGAATTGGGAAATAATTTATACCTGAGCATTAGCTTCAGAAGTGGATCCACCACCGGAAGAATCTGAACATGCTTTCTTGTACCTCTCAATAGTTGCTTTCACACTGCAAAATCATATTATTTACAATTCGTGTTGCATTAATAAGCACCAATACAAATATACGTATTGGCTACAACAAGATATGATATGTGGAATATAATAATTTTTAAAATGTTAAGATATAGGTACAAGCGGTATATATTCAACAAATGAACACATGAAAATGTAAACAACATAAAAAAAAACTAAGTCTTAAACAAGCATTTCCAATGTAAAATAAGATGAGCTACTAATAAAAGCATATATAAAATAAATTAAAACTAGAGTTTGTAATTTAAATTAAATGCTAATTTTCATCTCCATTTACATTACTAAGATTCCTTACAAGCTCTTGGACCATTTTGGAGCATTTCAAAACGTATTAGCACATTTTGAAAGGCTTTGAAACATATCAGGAAAGAAAAAAAGGCTAGCAATACAGATGCTAGAGTATGATACATGTATTGTATTGGATACGTGTCCTATATGGGTGCATCTCCTATTTTGGTGAATCAGAGCCTCCTCATATTTGTTGTGTTTGGGTAAGCCAAGTAGTTAAAGGCTTTAGGCACATTAAGAAAATTTGTGAATTCCGATAATTATATATAATGGAAAACAGTTGATGGCTAAATGCAGTGTGGTATTATTTATTAAAATTGTTTTTCTTTCTATTTGTGGTCACAAATCAATAAGGCCACCCCACAGTAATTCTAAATTCTTTGTACTTTCTTGGCTAGGGAGAGTGCAGCTGTATTAAGAATAGCAAGTGGGAAAATTAAACTTCATTATTAAAAGGAAAAGGAATCTGATGTTATTATCTTAATTATCAAAATCTGCATGAGCGTAATCCTTGTTCTGATGTTAGATAATCTTTGAAAGTATTCACAACTTGTTCTGCTAGAAGCTCTCATACAACCTAAAACTCCCCATAATGAGATTTCCATCTGGCAAAAAACCTAATTTTGGTTAGTTTACGATCAGCTTAAATGAATGAGTAAACAGCCATTTGAGTCCTTAAGGGTTTTGTGGGAGAGGGAAAATGGAGGATAAGGACGGGAAGTGAAATTTTAATTTTTACATTTTCCTTTTATATAGAATGAAATCTCACTTTTTTTTTTCTTTCTCATGATATGTTTGGATTGAAGAAATGATTGAGAAAGAATGAAAGACAAGTGTTACAAGTTTAAACCCAAATCAAAGAAAATATCAAAATTAAAATTTCACTTCCCCTTCATTTTTCCTCCCAGAAACAAACAGTAAATATATGCATGTTCTATCAATTAATTAGTCATTTGAAGACAATTTCCGTCATTTGGTGCCAGAAATTTTTAAAACCCATCAATATGATATTGCATTGAGTTATGTTAACTGTCAATTTAGTCAACAGTAAAACCATATTGATAGGCTCTTACAAATATTTGGTGCCAAATGATGATATATATTGTTTTTAAGAACTAAATTAATGGAACATACATATTTCACGAATCCAAACGGTAGTTTACTCTATAATAATGAATAAAGGAGTGAATAACGGAAAGATTAAGAGATAGATAGAGCAATAACTTCTTATATTTTTTCAAAATGTAAAAATTGCGAGTAAAATCTAGTGCATAATCATAATTGGTAATCTTATCATCAAGTCATCAAGAAACTACAGTCATGCAAGACCCTGATTATATATATATATATAGAGAGAGAGAGAGAGAGAGAGAGATGTTTCTACCGTGTAAATCTTCCTGAGTTTGTGACCCGCATAATGATGGTTTGTTTCACAAGTAAAACGCTTTCTATCTCACTTGAAGGATTTTTCAAATGGTAAATATCCTAGTGTTGCTGTATATGCATTGAAATTGAAATATTGCAAGGCATATGAAGCAATCTAGCAAATCACAATCTAATTAATGTTTAAATAAATTTAATTTAATTAATTGTTAATATCACTTTAAATTTTATTGGAAGATGCAGGGCTAGCTATCCTAAAATGCTTATCATACGCAGTCTATAATCGATCAGCAAACTAAATGATGATTTCGATCTTCTTGAGCTCCCATATGGCCTGGACTCTAGCTTGCTGTCTCTCTTGTTACTTAGCCATATGTTTAGATTGAGAAGAAGAAAAAAGAAAAAGAAACAAAAATTTTAAATATTTTAGAGAAAATAAAGGAAGAAATAAAATATGAATTTATCTCAAATTTTCTTTCCGTTCCGAACTCTTAAAATTTTCTTTTCTCTTATTTCTAGAGACAATGTGTTATTCTAATAAGTTCAAGGGAGAATGGACTTGGATCCCCTCATGTTGCTCTCCCTCATGTTCTCTCATGTCCCTCACAAGCTTCATTTATTTTTATTTTTTATTTTATTTTATTTTTTTGGAGAGAGAATACTTCTCCTATTAGGAGAACATGAGCAAACATGAGAAAACATAACATGAGCAAATTCATTTTCAGGGAGAATTATGTTTAAGAATCTAGAATTAAAAATATTTACTCTAAATGACTTATTACCATTGTTTTAAGGTTGATTATTATTAATTTTAACAAAAAACAGTTGAATCTAGTAGTAACAGGTCCTTCACAATAAATTTCTTCACTTCTAAATCCTTCTTTATAATTCTTCCTAAATTCAATATTGATTTGAAACCCGAGAGGAATGATTTAATAAATTAGTACAAAGGTCAGAAAGAAAGTCAGTTTGGCATTTCTCATTTTCTAAAATTTTGAGATAATTATTACAGAGTAGCCAAAAACAGAAGCATAGACAAGCACATCAGAGGAATGATTTAATTCTTCTGATTAATCATTTCTTCACTTCTAAATCCTTCTTTATAATTCTTCCTAAATTCAATATTGATTTGAAACCCCAGAGGAATGATTTAATAAATTAGTACAAAGGTCAGAAAGAAAGTCAGTTTGGCATTTCTCATTTTCTAAAATTTTGAGATAATTATTACAGAGTAGCCAAAAACAGAAGCATAGACAAGCACATCAGAGTGTCAATTTCATGAAAATACTTAATATAAGGGACGTTTTGACGGACCAAGCTCCTCTAAAGTGAGGATCCAGACAATTCCTCTAAAGTGATATGTGAGGGGGAAGTGGGGTTAATTTATAAATTAAAAAAATATGTTTAGAAAAGAAAAATAGAGAGAGAGATATGTGAGACACTTCAAAAAAAAAATGCAGAGGGGGATTACATTAGAGGATTTAATATGATGTTTTGACAACTCTAAAGGACTATGTGCATATATAATTGTATTGAAGACTATGTGCTTTTTTCATCATAAATAGAATAGACAATCCAATAATCAAATTACCATTAGTCCTATTTAATCTTTCTTTGCTACAATATAAATGAATAAATCATCAATGCATGAATATTTTAAACTACTAAAATAATTATAGCAAGGGAAATTATACTATATTAGAAAATATACACAATCAATTTACACTGCCTTATATTCAATATTTATTCATTGGTTAAATAACTCAATTTATACTAATAGTTTTATTTTATTTTTAATTTTATTATTAATTTTTTATAATTCATATGTTTGTGAAGGCTGCATATAAGTTTTTTTTAAATTTAATTTAGTCTTTATGTTTTTTTTTAAATATGTTAACATGCCAACTATGTGTCATTTTAACACTTCAAATAAGTATTGTTTATGTAAATAAAAAGAACGAAAAGCATATATGAAATGAATGGCATGTGATTTTTTAGGTTAAGTAATTGGAATAAATTCACCTAAATTAATTCATGCATATAATTAGTAACATTAATCAATTTAATTAATGACACTGTCAGAGGTCAATGGTAGAGAACAAATTTAGAGTTATAAAGACTTAATAATGACTAAATTAATTAAAAATTAAATTAAAATTTGAGCCCAATAAAATTATTTTACCTTATTTATTTAGAAAAATTTAAAAAAAAATAGTACTGACTCTTTCTTGTGCTTAGGATGAAATCAAATCACAATCCTCCGTAGTTTCTAGCTATGTTTCTTATTTTGGAAATAAATAGAAAACAACAGTGAAAGGGGTAAGAAGGCTTCACTTTGTGATGTGAAGATTAACCGGAAACCTGGTCAATAGGTTAACGGTCAAATCATCCAACTCTCTCAGTTAACTGAACCTTAAACGCAACTCTTCAAAAGTAACATCAATGATCTCATTTATTCAGAACCACAAACACAAAGTCTAAAAACAAAAAAAATTCTGACTCGATTCGATGTGATGTAAATATACTGTTAAAATAATAATAATAATATAATAATAATTTTATGCCAATTTTGTAAGAAACACTATTTTTTCTTTTTTGGGTTTACTGATACCTTAATTTCCTCGAGCCACTGATTGGATATCTCTGCCACGCTGGCACAGCTTCCCACAATATAATTGGTTCACACCATTTCTAGGGCTGTTTTTTCTGGAAACTTAGTTCACAGTGGGCAATACCCTCAACCCCACTTCATTACCCACCTCGATGAACACGTCCAAACGCTAACATTATTCATTTTAGGGCAAACTGTGAAGAGTTTTAGGGGAATTTATGAAATAAAATAAGATTTTTTTTCCAGTCTTTGTGAATATCACAGATGTCCCTTTCAGCTGCTGCAATAGCAGCAGTAATAATATCAATAGTTTGTACGTTTCCCATAGCTTGGAAAGAAGCCAAAATGCTCAGAAACATCTCTACCTTTGGCTCTCAATTGTTTTACGTTTTAGTTTTATTTTTGGCTTCTCTGTCCCCATTTACCTCACTCATTTATTACTGCATAAAAAATCCCAGTTTCCATGCATTTAAAAATTTATTTATAGAAATAATTTAACTTCATGTATATTGAAAAAATAATATCTTATATTATTTAATTTATATATAGCAGATAAGTTTTTTTTATATTCAAACATCTAGTCAATAAGTTTTTAAATACTTGAGAAATTAAATTTTTTATATATACTGAATAACACTTAGTCTTTTGGCATATGAGTATCTTAATTTATAAATATTTAAAAACATTTAAAAAAATGACTTGACAAGCATTAAAAGAGATAAATATAATACTATTTTCAAATATTTGTTATTAAATTCTTTAATAAAAATATGATAAGTAAAATTTTTTTTATAGCTTATGTTACCTTTATATAATCTACATTATATACAACAAAAATGTTGAAATTTTTGTTTTTATTATATCAAAACAAGTTATAAATAAGTTTGTGCTTAAAAATTTTAAAATTTCCATTTATCAAACAACAGTTTCTTTGTGTGTGTGTGTGTGTGTTTTTTTCTCTCTCTCTCTCTCAGTGAGTCCAAAACTTGCATAAAAATATGTATACAAAGATCTTGAGCAAATGCAAAACTCAGTCTGGGATACTAACAGTGGTAAGATTATGATGAGCTCTTCACTCTCTTTTTTCAGTTTCACAGTCTTTGTAAAGGAATTTTTTTACTCCATGAATAAAAGCGAGGGAAATGAATCAAGCAAAAGCAGAGAAAAAAAAATTTCCCAGAGAGGATTGTTTTGCACGATAGAAGGTAAAAATAGGGTTCAGAGAAGAATGTGGAAAGAAAAGAGAAGCAAATAAAACTCAATAAGGGTTTGAGGGGATTCATGACATAAACTCTTTTGTCAGAAGTCAAGAACTGAAAAATCATGTGTGACGTGACCAAAGATTCTCTCGTCGACCAAGAGACAAATCCTATAGTCTAGCTCTAAGAAAACCCTAACCAGAATAACCAAGGGAGAAAATCAACCAAAAACTGAGAACTTTTTTAAGTTCTCTATCTTTTGAAGGCGTTTGAAGTTTTTGATTGGTTAAGAAGAAGAATAATAATAATAAATAAATAAAGGGTTCTGTTTTTTACTTGATTAAGTGTAACCCAAATCATCGTCCCTTCTAAGAAAAACCCTAATCTTTGGGGTTATGTTTGACCCAGGTCGAAATTACACGTGGGCGCTAGTGAGATTTGGGGAAACCTTGATTAAAATGGGAAATCTCTATTTGGATATGGATGCTTCTTAGCTGATTTGTGTGTGAAATTGTGATGGGTTCGAAAAGAGAAAATTCCTGCATAATCTGATGGAAACTAATGTTGGGATTTTACTTTTTAGTATCTACAAACCCTAAAAAGCTATTTTTCTTTTTTCAAATTGTTTTATTTCTTTTCAATTTGATGTTTTGACAATTTCTTGAAATTGTGCAGTACTACTGGCTTGGCTATCTGATGACTACTGATGTGTTATCAAGGAATTGTCAAAGATGAAAGTTTAGGCCTTCTTAGCTTAGCCTTATAGATAGATAGAGAGAGAGGGAGAGAGAGAAAGAGAGAAGGGGGAAGAGGAAAATGGAAACAGAAACTTTTAACAATGGAGGAAGTTAGGCTGATCTCACACTGGATTGCATAATAACTTCTCAAATCTTGACCTTTTGCTACTCACAACTATATTGCTTCTATTTCTATATCTATTGCACCAGATCTATGAATTTACCAAACCAAGAGCTAAAATAATTATCTTAATCAGAAATAAGGGAAGGAAAAAGATAAGTCCATCTTGCTTGCAGAAAACAGAGATAGAAAGAGGAAAACCTCTATTTTCACACCATCATACAAATTTACAATATTTGTGATCAACCCTTTATAAGATCTATTCAAGAAGGAAAAAATATGAACCCTAAATTCGGAAATAGCAAGGGAAGATGAAAGAAACATTAGAGCAAGATTTTGGAAAAAGGGGTTATATGAGATGAGAAGAGGAAAGTTAATAGAGAAAAAGAGAAGAAACCCAGAGAGTTTGAAGATTGAAACCCTAAGAATTTATGAAGAGAAGAAGAGATATAGCAGTATATATACCTGTTATTAGCATACTCATAGAGGCGACCACGGGTGGAGAAGACGATGAGAGCAACCTCAGCATCACAAAGCACAGAGAGTTCATAAGCCTTCTTGAGGAGGCCATTTCTGCGCTTACAGAAAGTGACTTGGCGATTTGTGGTGTTCTCAATCCTCTTGATCTCAATCTTCCCCCTTCCCAACTTTCTCTGTGGAGATGAATCTGACATGGCTTGATTTGGGAAGGCCATGGTTGAAATCAAACTTGCTAAAGCTGAATCCAAGGAAAGAAATTATCAATGTTATACTCAAACAAAAACAAAAAAATCCATTAGTAAAACAAAAACCCATAAGTAAACTTCTGGAGTTTTAATTTCAGCTAGTTTTTGCTGACTGGGGAGAATCTGAAAAGGAAGTAAAGATAAGGCCTCAACATTCATATACTTATCTGCAAAATTTTCAAACTGAATCAAGAGATCATCAATATTTTACTCACACAAGAAAAACAAACTATTTGTAAAAAATAGAAGCCACAACTAAACTCTGGTTTTTGAGATAGTTTTGGAGAATCTGAAAGGGAAATATAAACTTATATCGACAAACTTGGCTGAAAATTTTTCATTTTCTTTTCCTAATAGTTTGCAATCTAACAGGACTTGAGCTGCCAAAAGTGGGTTTTCAGGTTGAAAAATTTTGATTGACCGAAAATAGTTGAAGCTTTGAAAATGGGATTTCAAAGGATGTTTCAGTATTTTGCTTACTAACCTAGGGAAGGAAAACAAAAGCAAGAATAGAATTAGAAACAGGAACAGAGTTCTCAGGGCCTGGGAATTCTTTTCCTTCTTCTATCAGAACTGGAAGAGATATCAGAAAATGAAGGCAAAGAGGCAAAAGAGAGAGAAGGTATTTATAAAGGGATAAAACTATACCTTTTGTTCTATGATGGTTTATTATTTCTTTGCAAACTATATACTGATCATCTCCATATTTTTACTTCCTTTTTCTTTTTTCACCCTCCCCCCGGACCCTCACTCCATATGTGGTTTTTGTTGTTTGAGATGATGAATTAAAAGAGAAGGATAAATCTGGAATAAACTTCAGAATTACGCTTCATTTACAATTTTACTTTGTTTTTTCCAAGAAACAAAATCATAAGCGAACGAGGAAGGGCATGAGAGAGATAAAGAGAAAGGAACTTCTGAAAACGATTATTAATGAAGTGAAAGAGACGTTGGGGCTACGTTGTAAACATCGCACCTAATGTGAATTCCACAACAGAAACCACTTTGTGTGAGCATATTTCTTCCCGAACCCAGATAGCTTTATATATATGCACAGAGCTATGGTTCTGATTTCTACCATTGACCAAAAAAAAAAAAGTAGCTCATGGACAATTTTCCTTGAATATCTTTACATAATTCAACTTGGTTCTATATTTTCTTTTTCTGGGTATATTTTACAATTGCATAAAAAAAAATCCATGTCTTGCAGTATTGTAATTTTCTTTTCTGACAAAAATAGTCTGATTAGTTTCCTTTTCTGGGTCTCATTGATAGAATTTACCTGACCAGTCCGTGTCCAACAACTATGATTTTAATATTTACAATTGATATTGCAGACCATTAAACCATTGATATTCTTCTTTATGTGATCATCGCTTTTCCAAAGCCCCAAAATTTCTTTTTAAATATCCACAAGATTTTCCTTCTGGCTTGTATAATGCCTGTGGGGACTTTTTGCATCATTGATAGTGTACCTTTATCACTTGGTGGTGACCCAAAATTGAAGGCGACTGCCATTTGACAGCCAGCCTCCTCAGTGTAATTCATTCACCGTAATAACAAAAGAAGTTTTAAAACCAAAATAAAGTTGCTTTGGTGGATCCATCTTGCTTAACTACGATCCAATTCCCCTTCATTTTCCAACAAAGATATATCACATAGGCAGATACGTGGCTATTACTCACATTTAATATATATATATATATTGAGAGAGAGAAAGAGATACACCTAAGGTTTTAAAAATTTATTTTTCCTTAAATGTCCTTATGGATTTACTTCTGTTTAATAACTTGAATTTTCATTTTCAAATAAGTTCCATTTAATTAAAAATTTAGTAAGAAAATTAAGAAATAACAATTAATACTATCAAAGAAATTATATTTGGGTAGAAAATATTGCTTAACTAATTTTAGGAATATTTTTTAGCTTAGAAATTATTTCTGAAAGCTACTTTGATATTTGTATTTTGCTCAATGGATTCCTTTTGTTTCTCAAAGCCAGCGATGAACCTGTCTTTAATTGGGATTTTTCATATGCTTTATGCAAATAAAAATAACTATTCTTGAATTCATTTTGAACTTGATAGGAAAAAAAAAAACCCAATGCCCATCCTTGTTTTCATTTTCTTTTCCTGTTTCCTTTCTTTTCTCTTTTCCTCTCTTTTGCCCTCGACTCCATTTTCTTCTTTCGCTTGCATCTCGCATTCTTCCCTCTCTTCCTTACATTCGTGACATTGTCCACTTGCATGCACATCATTGTGCCACCAACTATTATCATTGTCATCTACCATTCCCTTGTAATTGACATTAGCTAGCTTCGTTTAAAGCTCATTCTACCTCTATTCAGTGCCATAAACTCCACACTAGCCTTTTCTTACTCCTTTGGGCGGCCATTAATTAGAAGCTCCTCTTTCTCCCACTCTTCAACCCCTAGGGAAAGCTATTTAAAAGTGGGGATTTTAGCTTGAGCTTCTAAAATGTGATACCCACACTTTCCTTTAGCATTTTTTGGTTTCCTAAGGTAATTTCTAAGTGTTTAGGTCTACATTTTTGTTCCCCGCATAGCGCCTACTTCTCCATTAAACGACGTCGTTTTGGTACTTAGATCTTAAGTGTTTGCATGATTGACACCCTAAGATGTGACAAAGCCTCATTAATTGAAATGGCACCATTTCAGGCATTGCTTCTAGTGCAATCTCAGACATCCACCTTTACCCAATCCTAACTATCAAACCAACCCCCCTAAAGTTGTTCATATACTCTATTGAAAAGGACCACACACATGCAAGCTTCCTTCAGCAATCTCCCATCTTCACCTTCTTTAGCAAGACAATCTTCATCTTCTTCAGCGAACTCCCACCTTCTTTGTTTGTTCGTCATGATCTTAAGGCTAGATTTGTTAGCTCCACCATTCTCTGAGCTCCACCTTCTTGAAAGGAGATTTGAATGCGTAAAGCCTTTCCCTTTTGTTGGATTCAAAGAAGTAAGAGCTCCAAATGCACCAAAGTTGTTTATTCAACAAGCCAATAAACTAGCTCCACTATTTTGGTTTTTCTGCTATTTTGTTGGGCTATGTCTTTCTATGGTGCCTCTATTTAAAGCTGTTTAGTTCTTGTTCATTTTCTATTTATGATTAATTATACTACCATTCATTTTAATTGAACAACAATTAATAGTTTAACTACCATTTATGATTAATCAAATTGCCTTTTTTTTATGCAACTCTAACATGCATGCTATAAGCTCATAAATTATTTAGTCAAACTTGGTAGTTGAAAATTTGACATATATATAACTCAGATCATAAGTAGTTTGGTGGCAGTGTTCATTATGTTACTTTTTCCTTCACTCCTTTTCATTAACTTTTCACCTAGTTTTGACAATTATTGAATTTTTAGCCCAATAGCCTAGCAAAAGTATGATTTGCCACTAGAATTGTTTTGTTTTGTTTTAAAACTTTGAAGGTTGTTTAACTTAAGATTACTTCATTCCTTAGGCTTTGAACATAACTACTTATTTAATTGATTACAACGCTTTCTCTAAACATGGTTTGACACTTATATGTTTCAATTATTAGGTACCACTGGTAATATGATAAAATGACTATGGTACATTGTGTCCTTACATTTTGAAGTTTACTTTGTTGTTGTGCACTTGCCATACCTTGTTTGTGCTTTATAAATGACAAACTTTGCCCACATCAATAGGTCACCTCCATCATATTTCTGTTATGGTCTGTTTACCTCTTATTCTTTGTTATTTAGTGCCTTATCTTTTCTTTAATTCTAGATAGGCATGTTGATGACAATATTTTCATCTGAAGTTAATTCACTAGTCTTTTGATGAAATTTGTTTTAACAAATTAAAGGAAGTTGTAGCAATATGATTCGACTATATTATGTTGTACAATTTAAGTTGCATGAAGCATGAAGCAAGTTACAAGGAGAGCATCTTGCAAAAGCCAAGATTAACAAAATAGGGACTTGTACACTTAACAAAGCCATGACCTACAGTTGCCTCCTTTTTCAATAAAGTATCAATCTCTTCACAAAGACTTGTCATGTGATTGATTATATCTTAGGAAAATAGGCAAGAAATATAGTTTAGTACTAGTAATTAGGGACTTGTACATTAAAAAAAAAGGATATGTACTATAATTCCAGTGTAAAGAATAGGCATTTATACTTAATTTAAGTTGCACTACAGAGCCTGGTGTATATAAACATATTGATTTCAATAAAATTTTATATTTTGTTGCCATTCTTTCAAATTATTTATTGTAAACTTAGTTGTGCTTTCTCAGTTATGGTCGATGCGAAATATCTTACTAAAACTTCAGGGAGTCAAGTGATGGTGTGGGAGTACCTAGGGACACCTACATTACAAAACAACATTAATCATACTATAATTATGTATTAACAAGAATGAAGATATAAGTGTTAAAGAATCCAATTCTCTCACTGGTAACATATCAATGAAAGTAAGATCACTCTCAGCTATTTGAGAGCATGCATAAGGTGCAAATAGTGGCTAGGATATAAATAGAAGTGCATATGGTAAATGAGGTGCAATGGTGGAGGTACTTGCTTGCATTTAATTGTCCTAAAACAGACATTATTCATTAAGATTTTGTGAACACTAATAATAAATTAGAGACATGTGCATAATTTCATATCGAAGATTAGTTACTTTGTGAAATTTAGTCTAGTGAAATAGCTTGTCTTCTTTTCTTAATTAGACACTCCACCCAAATTGTGGATTGTTTTTTCTTCCTTATACCATCCCTCTTCTTGAATCCCTTTACCGTTGGTGGTTTTGTGCTTACACTACCATAAGTGTTTGGACTCTTTCAACTCACACAAATCTCAATTGCTTGCTTTCTTGTTCAGCTCTGATGACTCCCTAATTTATGATAAAAAAGGGAATATATTTGAGATCAAATTAGGGAAGCAAGTACTTTCTTCTTGATTAATAAGGTTAAAAATGGATTCAATCAAACAAAATAAAGAAAGTGTTTTATTGTATTATCTTTAGCAGTTTGAGGCTCACTCTATGATTAATTTCAATTTCAAGAAAAATAAAAGAAGGAAGAAAGAATTGAGAAAAGACAGGGAAGCCGAGAAGTGAAAAAGTACAAGTGGATCAAGTCTCCTCGCTACAGCTAGCACTCAACTCGCTATGGCGAGAACGCACTTTCGCTATAGCGAGTGAGGTACTTCGCCACAGCGAAGTCGCGAGGCATACAAATTCTAGGGAGAAACTCACCATAGCCTGGCAGTAGCGAGAACAGCAAAAATCTGGGAATTTATGAGCTCTCGCTATAGTGAGAAGTACTCCTCGCCATAGCGAGAGCAGACCCTGAAATGCACAGTTTAGATTAGCAAGTTCAAATGGACGGGAGGAGGCTAGGGTTTGGATCATTCAGCATAGAGAGGACGTTTTGGCCTACTAGGAGAGAAGAAAACGCACCAAGGGTGTTGGAGGAGCTTCAATTTGATCGGGAATTCATCAATTCTATCGATTATCCTTCCGATTAGGTGTTTCTACTCCATCTTCCCTCTTAGTTGATGACAGTTAACATGTTTGCTGAATTTGTTTGTGGATTTTAAGCCATGAGCGGCTAGATTTTGTAACCCTTAGAGAGATTTTATGAACCTTTAGTCTGTGGAGATTATTTTCCTTGATTGTTTATATGGATTATTGAGAATTTTAGTGTTTAATCTGAATTATATTTCATTCTATTGGGTGGCCTCCTTTAGTTTGATTGTGGATTGGGTAATTAACCTTTGAAAGAAGGGAATTGCTTATAGACCATTAGTTAAATAACTTAGGATTAGATATAATCTAATTTGCACTTGAGATAGAGATATCCTCAAGGGTCCTAGGTAGTCGAAAGAAGGTCTGCGCTTAATCAGTATTAACCACTCCTTGAGACATCAAGAGTGAGTGGATATAGGGGTTCAATTGGATCGAAAGGCAGTTGCACCTAATTCAACCTTGACTCTAAAAATTGCATTAAGCCGTTTAATAAAAAGGGGAATGATCGACATTTGAAATAAAGAGGATTAAAATTCCTATGGTGTTTTTAATTGCATACTTTCAATTACAACCATCGTTTATTACTGTCAATTACATTTAACGTAATTTTCATAAAACCTAATTGCAAATTGATTGTTTAACTAAAATGAACATGAGAACTCTAATGCCTAATCGCCAATTGTACTAATTCTCTGAGGGAACGACCTTGATTCATCACGTATTACGTCTGCGACCCGTACACTTGCGGTGTCATTATTCAGTGAGCATCAAGTTTTTGGCGTTGTTGCCAGGGGATTAAGGCAATTGGTGAAGAGAATTAAAGGGCTTTGAGTAGTTTTAGCTTAAACACTTACTTTCTTTTATTTACTTCTTCTTGGTTATTTACGCTTTCAGTTGTTAGCTATAGTAATTCAGTTATTACATTCTTAATAATTACCTCTTGATTCTCTTGGCTTAGTATTTTCACAGGTACATAGTTTATGCCACCTAAATCCAGATCTAACAGAACACCTAGAAAGACAAGGAGTTTAACGGATATTTTGGCTGAGGGGTTTACACTAATTCAAGCGGAAAGTGAGATAATCGTTCCCACTACAGATATAGCGAACGAAGATAATCAGAATCGCATTATCAAAAATTTTGTGGGAAGAACCATGAGAACCACTCAGCCTAGCATTGTGGTCCCAAATTTTCAAGCTGCTAATTTTGAGCTAAAACCTGTGATGATCTCCATGCTGCAACTCAATGGACAGTTCACTGGTGAGAGGTCTGATGAAGATCCCAACCGCCACATTCTATCATTTTTAGGAGTCTGTGATTCATTCAAGCAGAATGGGGTACCAAGGGATGTATTAAGACTTAGACTATTCCCACTCTCTCTGTAAGGAAAGGCTAAGGAATGGTTGTTAAATTTACCAGAGGGTTCAATCGACACTTGGGACAAGCTAGAGGCAAGGTTCAGAGCTCGCTTCATTCTAAATAATAGAATAGTAGATGCCCATCGTGAGCTCATTAACTTTAAGCAAGCTTCAGATGAGCATTTGTATGCTGCATGGTAGAGATACAAATATTTACTCCACCAGTGCCCGAGTCATGGAATGGATAACTGTGCCATTGTTCAGAATTTCTGCACACGCCTAACTCCACAAACTGACACTATGTTAGATGCTATCTTAAATGGGCGTTGGGATGACATGCTGGTAGATGATGTTATTCTGGCTTTGGACACATTATCTGAGAGCTATGTGCAAAGAGGAGGTGATAGAAGGATTACTGCTAATGTTGCTAGCACTCAAGAAGACTCTTCCGTACCACTAGCAACTATTCTCTCTGCCCTGAACAAGAGATTTGATATGTTGGAATCTCAAGTGCAACGAAGTCAGCAAATGAATATTTGTTCTACCCAAGTGACTTCAACTACTTGTGAGAATTGTGGAGATCTGCACTCAACAGAACATTGCCCCTTTGCATTAACAGAATCAGTTAATTATGTGGGGAATTTTTCAAAGAATCAGAATCCATACTCGAACACTTACAATCCTGCATGGCGAAACCATCCGAATTTCTCTTGGAAGAATGGTCCATCACTTAATCAACCATCATCTTTTGGAGCAAGGCCAACTCAACCTCCTGGGTTCTCTCAAGTAACAAGGTAGAATATGCCTGTTCAAGAGCCCAAAAAGAATCTAGAAGATGTACTGGCTAAGTTCATGACCACTCAGATCAAAAATAATGAAGATCAAGTCGGTATTAATGCAAGAGTAGATTCTTCCTTTAAGAATATAGAGGTACAGATGGGGCAACTAGCATCTGCTGTGAATGCACTGCACCAAAGAGGTTTACCAAGCGATACAATTCTTAACCCAAGAAGAGAGGGTAAGGAAGAATGTAAAGCTATCACTTTGAGAGGTGGTAAAGAACTCCCTGAAGTACAAGTTCAAGTGAAGGAACCAACTAAGATGAATTCTAAGGGTCCATCAGGCACTATTCAGATAGAACGTGAAGAACTTCAACAGAAGAAAGAGAAAAAGGCTGCCAGTTTGAGTAACAAAAAAGAGGACAAGGAAGGAGAGTCTAAAGTGGAAAAGTCTGAAGAAAAGATAGTGGTACATCCTAAAGTGGTGCCACTGCCCCCATTTCCACAGAGATTGCAAAAGAAAGTCCTTAATGATCAGTACAAGAAGTTCTTAAGCATGTTTAAGCAACTTCACATCAATATCCCTTTCCCTGAAGCCTTAGAGCAAATGCCTAAATATGCTAAGTTCCTTAAGGACATGCTTCGCAAGAAGAAGCAGTTTACTGAATTTGCAACAGTGGTTCTGACAAAGGAGACTACAAATATCCTGAAATCTAACCTACCAACCAAGTACAAAGACCCTGGTTTCTTTTCAATCCTTTGTATGATTGGGGATAAATTTAAAGATCGAGCACTCTGTGATCTAGGATTTGCTGTGAACCTCATGCCCTTATCAGTCTTTCGAAAGCTACAGATGGGAGAGGCCAACCCAACGACGGTCACCTTGCAGCTGGCCGATAGAAGTCTTTCTTATCCGCATGGAATTATTGAAGATGTGTTGGTGAAAGTTGGGCCGTTCATTTATCCCGCTAATTTTATTGTGCTTGATATTGAAGAGGATAGGGATATTCCATTGATAGTGGGGAAGCTATTTCTAGCTATTGTCAAAGCACTAGTTGATGTGAAAAAAGGGGAGATTATAATCCGACTTAGAGATGAGCGAGTCACTTTCAGTGTGGAGAAAACCATGAAACATCTGGGTAGTATCGAAGAATGCTCACGTGTGTCTATTGTTGAAGAGATGATTCAAGAAGAATTGAACTCTTATGCTTTCACCGATCCTCTTGAAGCAGTACTTGTTGGTAAGCCAAGTATAGAGAAAGTGATGAGAGTAGAAGTTGAGCACAAGCTCAATGCATTTAGGCCTATGCCTAAGCAAAATGGGCATTTTGAATCACTGGAGTTGACTTCACGAAAAACTTATGCTCTACCACCTTCCATTGAACAGCCTCCATCATTAGAATTGAAATCTCTTCCACCGCATCTAAAATATGCTTATTTGGGGAAGGAGAGACTTTGCCGGTCATAGTCTCATCTGCATTAACATTTTTCCAAGAGAAGCAGCTGTTAAAAGTGTTAAAAGAGTACAAAAGAGCTATTGATTAGACCATAACAGATATAAAAGGGATCAGTCCAGCCATCTGTATACACAAAATTCTCTTAGAAGATGACCACAAGAAATCAGTGGAAAACCAAAAAAGATTGAATCCGATAATGAAAGAAGTGGTCAAGAAAGAGATTATTAAGTAGCTTGATGCTGTCATTATCTATCCCATCTCAGATAGTGATTGGGTGAGTCCGATGCAGTATGTCCCTAAGAAAGGAGGTATGACAGTGGTGCATAACGAGAGGAATGAAATGATTGCCACAAGAATAGTCACAAGTTGGAGAGTTTGTATGGACTACAGAAAGTTGAATACGGCTACAAGAAAGGATCATTTCCCACTTCCATTCATCGATCAGATGTTAGATCGGTTAGCAGGAAAAGAATTCTTTTGTTTCCTAGATGTTATTCTGGATACAATCAAATTGTTATTGCCCCGGAGGATTAAGAAAAGACCACTTTCACATGTCCATATAGAACTTTCACATTCAGACGCATGCCTTTCGGATTGTGTAATGCTCCTGCCACATTTCAAAGATGTATGATGTCGATCTTCTCTGACATGATTGAGCATATCATGGAAGTCTTTATGGATGATTTCTCAGTATTTGGCATCACGTTTGAAGAGTGTCTGGACAATTTGACACGAGTCTTGAAAAGGTGTGGGGACACTAATTTAGTCCTAAATTGGGAAAAGTGCCACTATATGGTTTGTGAAGGTATAGTTCTTGGGCATAAAGTGTCTAAAAGAGGATTGAAAGTGGATCAGGCTAAAATTTCAGTAATTGAGTAACTACCACCGCCCACTAATGTGAAAGCTATTAGAAGCTTCTTGGGACATGCTGGGTTCTATCGGTGATTCATCAAGGATTTTTCAAAGATAGCAAAGCCTCTTTCTCAATTGCTTGAAAAGGATACCTCTTTCAAGTTAGATGTAAACTGCTTGAAGGCCTTTGAAGAGCTTAAGCAGAGACTTATCATCGCACCAATTATAGTGGCACCTGATTGGTCACTACCCTCTGAGGTTATGTACGACGCGAGCGATTATGCGGTTGGAGCTGTGCTTGGCCAGAGACATGGTAAGATTTTTCATCCTATTTACTATGCAAGCAAAACTTTAGCTGGAGCACAGGTAAATTACTCAACTACTGAAAAAGAAATGCTTACTATTGTCTTTGCTTTTGAGAAATTTAGAGTCTATTTGATAGGTACTAAAGTTATAGTTCATACTGATCATGCTGCTATTAGATATCTCTTATGTAAGAAAGAATATAAACCTAGGCTAATTAGATGGGTTTTACTATTGCAAGAATTTAATGTGCAAATTGCTGATAGGAAAGGAACTGAAAATCAAGTCGCTGATCATTTATCTAGGCTTATGAATAACTCTGATTGTGTGGATAATCTCTTGATTAATGAGAGCTTTCCTGATGAATCTATATTTGCTGTGAATTGTATATCTGTGCCTTGGTATGCTAACTATGCCAACTACCTGGTCAGTGGCATTGTGCCCGATGAATTAAATTTTTATCAAAAGAAAAAGTTTTTACATGATGTGAAATGGTTTGTGTGGGATGAACTATTTTTGTATAGGAAATGTGTTTACCAAATTTTGCGAAAATGTGTGCCTCAGACTAAACAAAATGACATTCTTCATGCTTGTCATTTTGCTCCTTATGGTGGTCATTTTAGCGGCCAACGTACTAATTACAAAGTGTTACAATCTGGGTTTTATTGGCCTTCACTGTTTAAAGATGCTTATTTGTTTGTTAGTCAATGTGATGCATATCAGCGAACAGGTAACATCTCAAGGAGGCATGAAATGCCCCAATCAGGTATTTTTGAGGTAGAATTATTTGATGTGTGGGGCATTGAATTCATGGGGCCTTTTATTTCATCTAGAACTCATCAATGTATATTAGTTGCTGTTGAATATGTGAGTAAGTGGATTGAGGCTGTAGCTTGCCAATCTAATGATGCCAATACGGTGGTGCGATTTATGAAAAAGAATATTTTTACTCGATTTGGCATACTTAGGGCAATCATTAGTGATGGGGGGACTCATTTTAACAATAGATTGTTCAAGGGTCTGCTTGAAAAATATAGAGTCACCCATAGAATGGCATTGACTTATCACCCTCAAACTAACGGCTTGTGTGAAGTCTCCAACAGAGAAATAAAAAGGATTTTGGAAAAGACTGTAAACCCTACTAGGAAAGATTGGGCAGATAAGCTTGATGATGCTTTATGGGCATACAGGACGGCTTTTAAATCTCCAATAGGTATGTCTCCATATCAATTGGTTTTTGGCAAAGCTTGTCATCTGCCCATTGAACTAGAGCATAAAGCCTTTTGGGCTATTAAGAAACTAAATTATGATATGGCTAAAGTGAATGAGAAAAGACTAATGCAACTTAATGAGTTGGATGAGTTTAGATTGCAAGTTTTTGAAAATTCTAGACTTTACAAAGAAAGAACTAAAAGAGTTCATGATAGACAAATCTTACCAAGAAAATTTGAACTTGGAGACCTTGTGTTACTTTATAATTCTCGTTTAAAGTTGTTTCCAGGTAAGTTGAGATCACGGTGGTCGGGTCCGTTCAAAGTAATTACTGTGACATCTTATGGAGCCATTGAAATTCAAGATGAGAAATCAAGAGATCAGTTTAAAGTAAATGGTCAAAGGCTTAAGCATTATCTAAGTGGCGACATAGACCGGCAGACTACAGTCCATACCTTGGCTCAACCTCTTTGATTGGAGACAAAGTCCGGCTGAGGACTATAAACCAAACGCTCCTTGGGAGGCAACCCAAGTTTTCTTCTTGTGCTTCTATTTAAATTTATCGTTCTTACGTTTTTGTTTTGATTTTCGGTGTTCTTTGTGTGTTTTGTAGGTTGGGTGTTCGTACTGGAGTGCTGGATATTGGGAACAAATTGATTGATAGGAAAGACCAATGTCCGACATGATTTTCAGGGAGTTTCTAACCTTACTTTGCATTGCGCATCTTTATTCTAGTTATATTGATCAACTATGTTGGTTATGGTTTGAGGAAAATGAGTTGATGTGAGAGGTAATATAAATAAGGTTATAGAATGCTTATTTGCACATTCAATAGTTCATTCAAAAAAAAAATTGCTATAGCGAGAAGCCCACCTCGCTATAGCAAGGTTGCTTATTCTACATCAGGTATAGTAATCAGAGAGTCCCTCGCCATGGCTAGGCTGTGGTGAGGCCTATGAACAATACGAAGTGTCGTCGCTATAGCGAGCCATCCCTTTCGCCATGGCGAGATCTCTGCGTCCAATGTGGTACAAAGTCTAGAGAGTATGTCGCTATAGCCATGTTATAGCGAGTGACATGTGCAAATAATTGAGTCTCCTCGCTATTGCGAGACAGTCCTCTCGCTATAGCAAATGCTGTATACTCCTGAACCACGTACAAACACCAGAGAATTCCTTGCTATAGCCTCGCTACAGCGATATTTTTCAGTGCCTAAGTTTTTACAAGTATTCTCGCCATAGCGAAGTGTACCTTTCGCTGTTGCGAAGACAGCAGCCTTGCTTGACATACTTCTTCAAGAGGCATCCTCGCTATTGCCTAGCAATAGCGAGGTCGCTAATATCTGAGCTAAATTACTTCAGTATGTCGCTTAACCAATCTCACACTCATTCTCGCTATAGCGTCTCTGAACTCTCCTCCCTGAGATCTTGTTCTTCGACCAAATCTCTTACGACCAATGCTACCATTTCCCTCGCATTCCATTTTCCTTGTATCAAGTAAGTCGATTATTCATTTTATCTCCTGAATCATGGTGATTTTAGACATTTTTGCAAACATTAGGGCTGAAGGACGTTTCGTATGAATTTGTGTAGTTTAGGGTCAATTATTTGTTTTGAATGCCTGCGCTGTGTTGGTTGCATGTTTCTGTGTAGGAGACTTCATTTAATTTGGCATTGTTCTACATAAAATCATGTTTTTCTAACACCTGTTCGTGCTCGCTATAGCGAGCATCAACTCACTACAGCGAGTTCGAGCAATTTTTCCAAAAATGCTTTTCTCCTTCCGGGCGCTCCCTAATTCGGTTGCTTCCATCTTCCTCTTTCGCTTAGTCCCCTGTAGGCTTTTAAAGGCTCATTTCCTTCTTGCAATCATAGCACATGTAGTTATTTCATGCTTTATAATTTTTTTTCAGCTATACATGTGACCCCCCTTTTCCCCTGTTCATCTAGTTGATTTCTCTTAATACTTGCACTGATCTTCTTTCATTTCATCTTTGCTTTTCACAGTGATGGCTCCCAAAAAGCAAACCAAGACTGCTGAAGCTTCCTCATCTAAGCAGAAGAAGCAGTCCTATGATAAAGATAGGTTTGCTTCAGCCCGGGCGAAATTCTGTTTTGAGAGGCTCTTCGCTGACCGAGGTGTGGTTGAAGACAGATACTATGAACCCCATGTCTTGGATCTCACCTATCCGGACTTCCAGTGGCATAGATTGTAAGGCTTCACCAAAAAGCCAGTGCATCGAATTCCACTGATGATCCAAGAGTTGTATGCAAACTTTGAGGACACTGAAGAGGAAGAGGATGAATATTATTGCTGAGCTGCTTGGGTACGCATCAACGAGAAAGTCTTTCAAGACTTCTATGAGCTACCGGACGTAGAGGAATGTGCATTCCAAACCTACTTGGAAAATCCGCAATCTGTTCCATGGGAGGTGGTGGAAACCACCATCGCGCTAGAAGACCGAGCCCGATTGGTCAACAAAGTGTACCCGGTCAATCAGTTAAACAAACCTGCCCCCTATTGGCTGTAATTCATAACCAGCAACATTCTGACGAGCTCCCATGGATCCGATATGATCCAAGAACGAGCTACACTGACTTGGTGCTTCATGACCAGGCAACAGGTGAATATCCTTTGGCTTATGTATCTGAACTTCAAGCAAGTGGCGAGGTCTGATAGGGTGAGTTTGGCCTACCCCCACATGCTTACTGAGCTAGTCACTATGGGGGGAAGCCGAGTCTCCAAGAATGATGCACAATTCAAGCTGAAAGGGCCATTTAAATATGACAGCATGAAGGATAAGCCGGGGCATCCTCGCGACGATGGGCATCTACCCGAGCACCACCTGAGGCTTCTTCACCACCTCCTCCGCAGCGCCTGAGCACTTCTGAACCGATGCAGCAGGACCCGCCACATTCAGCTGAGTTTGACGGTTGGGTACGGGAGTCCATTGACAGATTGGAAGGACATGTCCTGTCAATGAAGGACCAACTACAAATGCTTATGGATTACTTGATGCCTGCTCCTGTCCTTTCACCTCCAGCCGGTCTTACACCATCAGTGATTGTTCTTCCCCAGAACCCTACACCGGGTGACCAGCCTGGACCTTCCGATTCACAGGACCCTTCTATCCCTTGACTGCTGTTTCTTTTTACTGTTTTATTTTACTTTTTGGGATTACTGTATATGGATGACTGTATATCTCTATGCTTTTGACACTTGTGCTGGCTTTTCTGTGAATTCTCATGCCAACTCACTGTATGCTGCTTAAATTCTGTCTATTTTTGGTCTGTCAGTTGCAGGAGTTGTTTGAGCACACTCCTCTCGTCCTCACAAATTTTTTCTTATCAGGGGAGTCTTGTTACTTTATCTTCCCTCCACCTCATTTTGCTTATGTTATCTTGCTTTTGTTCCTTTTTTACACATTGCGGACAATGTTAATTTTAAGTGTGGGGGAAGGTACACTTAGGCTAAGTAGACATGGACACCCAAATTCGGTTAATAAGGCAAATATCCAGCATTAATAAATAATCTATCATAATATCTCCAATTTTAACCAGAATTAGCCTTCTTGCTTTAGATGAATACTAATAAATGAATATGGGGGTGAAGCAATCTTGAAATGAACAAAATAAGTAATGTAGTCATAGTATGCACCCATAGTAGGACCACTCTTCCACAATATTATTACTGAAGTCATTCAAGTTTTCTCTTTAACTAATTCTCAATTATTTTTTTTAGATCCTTCTAATTTACCTACTTCTAATAGATATCTGACTGTCATTTGAGAGGGATCATTAGTACATCACAAAAAAAAACTCTACTCCAATGGTTGAAATCACTTAGTAACCGGGGGTTTGCACCAAAAAGTGTGAGCTTTCGTGTCAAACGATGATAGAAACTAAGAGTATGCTAGTGTGCACTCTGAGGACTTCCTTAATCTAAGTAACCGGGTGGCTTCATAACCAATGTCGTCATTTGCGTCAAAAAGATTAAGAGAACCGAGGAGAAATAAAAAAAAAGGGGGGCAAAAGCCAATCAAAAAAATAAAAATAAAAATAAAAATAGCTGAATGATCATGTTGAAAATAGATCTCTGGTAAACAATAAAAAAACCTCTTTTAATGAATGTTGATGATTGAAATTAGAGTGGATATTTAGATGGGTCTTGAAAATGTAATGAGGATATGTTGAAGGATACTTGATTGCTTTTTGAAAATCTATCTGTGGAGCACACACACACTTAGAAATCAGGGTGTGGCTATGATTGCATTGTTTTTGAAATTCAATTTGAGTTTTGCTGAACTTCTGTTTCTAACATTAGTTTCATTCTAAGTGTGGGGGGAGCTAAAATTCTGATTGATTGGGTGATGATTATGGAAAAGAATAAATAAATGATCACATTGTTTGATAGTTCCTGAGAATTGCTTGAGGACAAGCAAGGATTTAAGTGTGGGGGAGTTTGATGACTCCCTAATTTATGATAAAAAAGGGAATATATTTGATATCAAATTAGGGAGGCAAGTACTTTCTTCTTGATTAATAGAGTTAAAAATGGATTCAATCAAATAAAATAAAGAAAGTGTTTTATTGTATTATCTTTAGCAGTTTGAGGCTCACTCTATGATTGATTTCAATTTCAAGAAAAATAAAAGAAGGAAGAAAGAATTGAGAAAAGAGAGGGAAGCCGAGAAGTGAAAAAGTACAAGTGGATCAAGTCTCCTCGCTACAGCTAGCACTCAACTCGCTATGGCGAGAACGCACTTTCGCTATAGCGAGTGAGGTACTTCGCCATAGCGAAGTCGCGAGGCATACAAATTCTAGGGAGAAACTCGCCATAGCCTAGCAGTAGCGAGAACAACAGAAATCTGGGAACTTATGAGTTCTCGCTATAGCGAGAAGTACTCCTCGCCATAGCAAGAGCGGACCCTAAAATGCATAGTTTAAATTGGCAAGTTAAAATGGACGGGAGGAGGCTAGGGTTTGGATCATTCAGCATAGAGAGGACGTTCTGGCTGACTAGGAGAGAAGAAAACGCACCAAGAGTGTTGGAGGAGCTTCAATTTGATCGGGAATTCATCAATTCTATCGATTATCCTTCCGATTAGGTGTTTCTACTCTATCTTCCCTCTTCGTTGATGATAGTTAACATGTTTGCTGAATTTGTTTGTGGATTTCAAGCCATGAGTGGCAAGATTTTGTAACCCTTAGGGATTTTATGAACCTTTAGTCTGTGGAGATTGTTTTCCTTGATTGTTTATACGGATTATTGAGAATTTTAATGTTTAATCTAAATTATATTTCATTCTATTGGGTGGCCTCCTTTAGTTTGATTGTGGATTGGGTAATTAACCTTCAAAAGAAGGGAATTGCTTATAGACTATTGGTTAAATAACTTAGGATTAGATATAATCTAATTTGCACTTGAGATAGATATATCCTCAAGGGCCCTAGGTAGTCGAAAGAAGGTCTACACTTAATCAGTATTAACCACTCCTTGAGATATCAAGAGTGAGTGGATATAGGGGTTCAATTGGATCGAAAGGCAGTTGCACCTAATTCAACCTTGACTCTAAAAATTGCATTAAGCCGTTTAATAAAAAGGGGAATGATTGACATTTCAAATAAAGGGGATTAAAATTCCTAGGGTGTTTTTAATTGCATACTTTCAATTACAACCATCGTTTATTACTGTCAATTACATTTAACGTAATTTTCATAAAACCCAATTGCAAATTGATTGTTTAACTAAAATGAACATGAGAATTCTAATGCCTAATCGCCAATTGTACTAATTCTCTGAGGGAACGACCTTGATTCATCACGAACTACGTCTGCGACCCGTACACTTGCAGTGTCATTATTCAGCGAGCATCAAGCTCTAAAAGCCCTTTATATACAAATAAGAATGCTTCTTGATAGTTAGCCACCTCAGTTTCTAATCTTATAATCATAGGATAAAGTTTCCTATATTGTTGTATACTTTTTCATCTAGGATTTACTTAGATCTCATTTCCCTTAATATCATGTATGACACTGCTCCTTGTATCCTTTGCCCATCTCTTTATGATATATTACTTTGGGAGTTTTTTCACATCCCTTATAGTATTCCATAAGTTTCATACTTTTAGCAATGGCATGAAATTGACTTGTTGCATGCATCAAATCAAACTTTCTATTCTCCTTCCCCATTAGCGATATAGTTAGACAATAGTTCTCTCTCATTCTTATGTCTGATATAAGGAACTGTATATACATTCTAATGTTCTTGGAACAAGTCAAAGATAAGGGCCTTGTAAACTTGAGAAAGTTGTTATAATGTAGAAGAACTTTGCACAATTAATTAGGGCTTTTTTCTCGTGACTCAAAATCATATGTTTGCTCATTATACCTCTTGCCCTTTGACATCGATTTGAAGTGCTTAAAAAATCAATTGATATCCAAGTCTAATATTGTCATACTCCTAATATCTGTATTCAGACTTTCACTTAATTGTATCTGTTGCATACCAAGTGTAAAGCATTCTTTATATGACACCACACCTACTTCTCTTTTATTTTATAAACTAAAGTCAGCTAGATATTTTCGTGCACATCATAAGTGGAAAGCAACTGGCTCCAAGTTTCCTTAAACTAACTTCTCTCTTCATACCAAATCATGCACTTTTAAAATCACTAAGAAAATTTAATTCCCCTTTTCATCAAATTTCCTAGATGCTTGATGTCATTTTTCATCAAATGCCATGTGCATAAGCCATATTTCGTCTCTAGAAGCACCAATCACAATGTTCTTGCTATTGCTTGATCTTAATTAGTAAAAATTATAATAGGCCTTTTTCATTTGTGAGCCTCCAAGAAAGTCTCTAATAATCACTTGAATGACTTTGTCATTTCATTATATAGCAACGCTACCCCAAGAATGACCACTCTTTTATAGTGATTAAAGCCTAAAAGTATAGCTAGCAATCTATGACCATAGTTTGTACTATATATTGTGTCCAATGACACTACATCAGCAAAATAGGTATAATCAAGCAACATTTTAGCATCAACCTAAAAGACATTTATAATCTATTTATATTCATTTCATAGGCATGATAAAATAATAGATTTTCTACTAACTTTTCTTGGAAGTAGTGCAATAGACATCTAACTTCTCTATATACCATGCTTCTTTGCCTTTTGGTCTTCAAGTAATTTTTAGTATCCAACTGGATGTAGTCAAGATGAACTCTACCTCTGACATGCATACTATAAGTTCAAGAGATGATTTTTATTGAAATTTAAAATCCTCAGCCAAATCAATCTCATAGGCTTAAATTTGGTTAATTTGTGTTAGAATGCCAACATGTGGACCGTTTTTGGAAGATGAAGTGGGTGATTATACTTCTCAACAAATGTATTGATTCTATATTTTCTACCAACCCGTGCAACACACATTCTGGCATTGTAATTAGTCTTAGTCTTAGGATGGTGTCTTAAATTCCCTTTGTCTTATTTTTGCACAACCTCTTGAGAATTGACATATTTGTATGTTATTATTTCCCCATCTTAAAATCCTAGTAAGATGATGTGTCTTAAACTCCCTTTGCCTTGTTTTTGTACACCCTCTTTATAATAGATGTATCTATACGTTATTATTTCCCTATCTTTTTTATTCCTGATAAGAGTATGTTTCCTTGTCTTAAATCTAGTTCAACCCACATAAGTAACCCAACACTTTTATACTTCCTTTAGGTTGTCAAATCCTAAACTTGGTTTAAGGATTAAATCACCCTCCATATAATGATTCTTGAAAAAGAAATGTTGACAAGGTTACTTAAGAAGTGTCAATGTACTAAAATAACTACTATTCAATAAAGAGACAATAGTTAAACATAAATACTTAAGGAAACAAGTGACTAATGAAGGTACAAAAATAAAGACAATTTAGTTAAAGATATTGATTGATTAACTCTTCGTTCAAGGACTAAAATAAGATATGTAAAGTATGACATTCTTTTTGTAGAGGTATTTATTCTTTTGTCAATTTTGGGACTACAATGATATGATGTTTAGTTTGTTGCCTTCATCTATTCATTGCTGAGAGAAATGAGGAACTATCATTTTCATTCTTTGCATATCACAAAAGCCTTAAACTTTGCAACATAAAAACTATGCATTTATTCACTATAGCTTTTCTACATCATTTATACATAAATAATATTAAACTTTACAAAATACAAGCTGTCTTGATGAAATGATTTAAACATTGCAAAAAACATATATATTATCTAATTTTATACAAATGCGTATAGCATTTTAACTTTGCAAGATACAGAGTTGCAAAAGAAAGCTTCAAACAACTACATATATGAACAAGGTTCAAGCTTTGATCAATGACAATGTATGGTGTGAAGGTGAAGCTTCCACTAATCCAAAACATTGATTTCCTGCCATAATGGAATAGGAGAAAACATTGAAGAAAATGGATGTTTCCTACTAAAGAAGCTTGCATGCATGTGGCCCTTTGCAGCATATTAAAATGAATTGCTTTGGGGGGTTGGTTTGATAGCCAAGACTGAGCGAGGATAGACATCCAAGATTGCACTTGAAGCAATGCATAAAATGGTGCCATTTCGATTAATGAGGCTGTGTTGCATCCTAAAACATCATTGATGCAAATGCTCAAGATCTAAGCACTAAATAATGCCATTTAATGGAAAAGCAGGCATTACATAGGAAATTGAGTAATAGTAGATCCAAATGCAATTTCTAAACTCAATGGTTGTTTTGAACATTAATAGGATAGGTTAGAAGTATGGGTATTGTGATAGAAGTAGTGAATTTAAATTAGAATTGAGACTTATGATATTAGAGAATGCACTGAGTTAAATTGAGATTTTTAAATATCAATTAAGTTGTCAAAATATTGATTACATATTGGTTTTGATTATAGGTAACTTTGAAAATACCCCTTAGACCAAGGTTTTGGCTTAAGCTGGAAGAAGAGGGGACCATTATCATTGGTCCTTGTAGATGAGTGTGTAATGGATGAAGTGACACCTTCAATTCTCTTCAAATAATATTCTCATTATGTTATTAGTTCCTATTCTTACTAACTTGAGTTTCTTCTTGTTTTGATTAAATAATTCTACTATATTTGAATTTAATTTGATGGGATTAATAGTAATTATTCTTTCTAAATTATTCTTAAATGAATCCCTAAATTGATTCTTACTTTAGATTGTCCGTGGGGAAACAAGCCTATTGCCTTGAACTCCAGTTATGTGATATTTTTATGAATAGGATGTGGTTAAATGTTCAGAGATAGTGACTTGTTCGTAGACTATATCACAAACATGATTCTTGAAAACATTCGAATCTTATTGTTACGCTTATGATTGGTATGGTTGAGTCTATGCTCTTGATAGTAATTTGATATTGTTTGATTGGTTTGATGCTATAACACGTGAAGATGATTGTTGGATGTTTAATTGTATTTATTTCCTTGAATTTGTGTTATTTAAGTTATCTTCTTTCATTTATTTGCTTAGTTTTAAGCCCTTTAATTTGTTTTTCATCACTAGGCTATTTTAATAATTTATTTTGCTTAAATTTTTTTGTTAGGAATTTGTGGTAGGACCCTATAACTTAGAAAATGGATTGAGATGATATGATATTTGGCATTGAATGAGCTAGCTGTTAGGTGTAGTCATTCACAAAAGGAAAGGAGCGAGGTTTCAAGGTGTAGCGGCTTCTAGTGGGCTAAGATGGTATGATTAAGAGCAGAAGGAGGTGCCAATGGTGTAGCTGCCAAATGGAAATGAAATATGTTTTGTGGTTCTCTCATGTGAAACCTGCTCTATGACTAATTTTCCAATTTCTAAAGTATTACAATTATACTTAGAAATATGAACGTAATCCTTAAAATTTAATCTGTAAATGCTTACCTTTATTCTTAATATGTATCTTGTACACATTCGCTCTTATACATTTAATATCTATGCTGTAAAAGCTTACTTTTATTTATTTATTTTATGTTTATTTTTAAACACTCGCTTACTTTTAATTGTTTAGTTGTAAACGCTCACTTTTACCTTATTTAGCAAATTTGAATTAGTTGAATGTTTTATCTATTTATGATTAGTTTTGTACAATACAAAAATTTGTACTTATAATTGTTTTCCCTTCCCTCTCTTTTGTCTATTATGTATTCACTAAATCCGTATGGCTTGCTCCTTTCTATATTTACATTTTCAGAGCAACAAGTTCTTGAGTTTCATGCTTTGGGGTTTGTCTAACTCCTAGAAATCTTTGGGTCAGCCTCCTTTTTTTTTTTTTGGATAGATGACTTTGTGTTTGTAGACTGGATGACGTTGCAACTACAGTGGCTGTCTAGCTAGGTTATTTTGAATGAAAACTGGTGTTTGTAGGCCTTGCATCATATGTGCTGTAATTACTTTATGCTTTTGAAATGATGTTGTTGATGGCATTGTTAACTGATTGTACAGAAGGAAAACATCCAACTCTCAGGAGATATTTTGCCAGATTTTCGACAACCCTATAATGAATTTAGGTGAATGGATTGAATATTCTAAATCAAATTTTCAAAGTGGGGCCCTCATCAAGTTTGTTAGACCAAGTGTTAGCTTAATCCTCAATGCTGGCTTAGCCTATATATGCCAGCCATGACCTTGAATTTTGGATCATAACATTCCATGTGCAAAATTTTACTTCAAATGACATTTTTCCTGCAAGAAACATAAGTCGCATTTTTTTAAAAATAATTTCTAATTAGTTCCGGGACTAAACTGTAGCGGTGGATTACTTGAAGCATATTTTGTCCCCAATTTCACTTCCAATTGCAATGTCTCAACTTTTGATTCAAGTATATACTTAACTAGTAGTTATCTTCAAGGGAATTGGTCTAACCGATAAGGATGGATGTCATCATTTCTCAACTAGAGTTAAATGTTTCGTACACACACACACACACATATTATCATCTCAAATATCATGGTATCTAACGTACTATAGTATAAGATAGCATGATTTCATGAGATTTATATTTAGTATGACAATATATATATATATGGATATGCATATTAATTAATGTTATTTACTATTTGAATTTTCAAATTTATCTTTCAAGTATAAGTCAATTATATATCTTATAATTTATACTATTTTATTATTTGTAAATAGAAATATAATTCAAAAAAATTAGACAAATTAAAAAGTTTGTTTATACAATTTATAATTTATCCCTTCACCGATAGAAATAAAATAAAATACAATATAATTATTTAAGTTTAGTATTTTACATGCTTCTCATAATTCTTTATAAAATAAAATTTGTTGTGAGTTTATTTATTATCTTTGCCAGATATAAAAGCAAGGGTAGATTTGTTAATATAAAAAAGATTAACACTCTATCTTGTGAGATTACTAAACATTTTGGTTATCATTAGGTAATAACGTTTTTCGAAGATGTGATATGAGCATTGTTTAAAAAATCAGACTGGACCGGTCGGTTTGACTAGTTGGATTGGGAACTAGTTTCTAGTCCAGTCTGGTTAGTCCAAAAAACCAATCACGCAAAGAACTGGTCAAATTGGTCAAAAATCGGCTGAACTGATCAAATTGGACTAATTAAAAATCGGTTTGAACCGGTCAGTTTAATGTTTCTTTTTTTTGTTAAAATTTTTTTATATAATAGAATAGTTTATGTTAAAGAAATTTGACAAATTAAAAATAGAAAATGCTAAAAAGGAGAAGATTAAAATATAGAAAAATTAAAAAAAATATATATATATATAATAAATAAAAAAATATACTTTATTATTTTTTATGTTTTCTTTTTATTATGTCTTATCTCCTAGTAGTATTTCTCTGAAATATAAAAATGTTTGGCTAAAATTATTATTGTTTAATGATAAATGGAATTTTAATACAATTTAAAACTCTAAAAATTTAATATTAAATACTATTAACTTTTAATTATAGGTAGTTTTTGTTTTTCAATTAAAAAATAATCTCTCAAATATTTTAAAAAAATATTAAATTAATAATTAAATATTTAAAATTTACTAATATTTATTTATTATATTAAAAGTTTAATATATAAAATTTAAAATATATACATTTAATTATTAACGATTCGACCACGATTCAATCATGGCTCGACCAATAAACCGTAAACTAGTGATTTCACCAATTCAATAACCGATCTAATTTTAAAAAC
The DNA here is from genome assembly GCA_026724425.1 of Erythrophleum ivorense. Taxonomy (NCBI): domain Eukaryota; kingdom Viridiplantae; phylum Streptophyta; class Magnoliopsida; order Fabales; family Fabaceae; genus Erythrophleum; species Erythrophleum ivorense. The sequence goes on from JAIUCV010000024.1 coordinate 2,559,593, forward strand.
ATTGGATATGAGAGTGTTATTATAGGTAACACGCTATTATCACATCACAGCATACGAAATGGTGTAATCCAATTTTAGTATCCCTGACAGCATTATAAGATGCTCCTTAACTAGTTGCATGTATCAATGTTTTAAATTCCAATGTGTAACTGCAATTGCAACCATAATTAATATTAATGTTGTAGTATAGATTCTGCTTCATACTTTCTCACATTTTCCAGCAACTTTAGTTAGCTAATTATTACTGAAGACTAACATAAAGTTATATCATCACTCAACACAAACAAACTTGTAGTTCTAGGTACTCAATTTTTGTGGTTGAGATTTACAAGGTGACATTTGACACATGGATATCCTAATTTTTTAAGTATTAAAAATTTATTTTTAAAAAATTTAAATTTGACACATAAAAATATTGAAAATTTTTATATTATTTAGGACATATAAAATACATAAATCTTAAAATTTTTTAAATTCATTATTATAAATAAATTTTTAGATGCCCCAAAAATTAAATTTCTTATATATCTAGCAACTTCGATTCCAATATTTACTATCCATATCCAACCTTGCAACACATTTATTTCAGCTGATTGGACCTAGCAAGGAGCAATTGTGTTGGGTAGTGGGTAGAATTTGTTGTATTCATCAATTATGCCTCATCACTCATTTGTGGTGTAGGACACGTCACTTATCCAATGCCAATCTTAGCAATACATGTTAACCATATAACGTTGACAAGTCCTTCTATATGGTAACCAAATGTTGGATGTTGCCCTTGGACAATGGGAAAACACCACCCACGTTTTACTCAGTTAGTACACGTAGATATATGTATATATAATCTAATTTTGGTAGTTTATCCTTGGTGTTTTTGTTGCTAGCTTGCTTTTATTAGGTCTACCTTAAATTATAGTCTAAGTTTGAGTGATTGGGCTGGGTTTGGTAGTGTTAAAGAAGATAAAATCACATTATTCTTGATCATGTTGCCATTTATGTTATTGAAAAGAAGGGGTTATAAAAGTGTATAGATTGTGTAGATATCACAATTGTAGCAATTTAAGCAATGCGCCACTGACACCCATGTGATGAATGTGTAATTATATAATGGAGTTTTTCGTAGTACTTACTTTGTGTGAATTATTAATAAACTATTTAGAATTACTCAAAAGGAATTAGCTTAATTGATAAGAAAAGATAGTATATCTATCTTTAACAACTTGAGTTTGATTGTTCAAAGATTAATGTGAGAGCTTGCGTCAGAAGGACTTAAATTGGACAAAGTTGGAAAATAATCCTAAATGTAAAAGCCCGGAAAGAAAATTAAGAACCTTTAAAGAATGGGCAAGGCAAATGATCTTAATCTTCAAAATGTATCGGTATTTGCCCAGTTAGTATTAGTATTAATTGTCAGATAAATTTAAATATTCTCATCATATTACCAACAACATTTTCCAATTATTAGGTAAGGTACCAAGACATAAATCTTGCTGAATATTAGCTTATGATAAATTTTAAATTATTTTATTTAAAACATTTATAGTGGTCCAAAAAAATTATTGAAAATTTTATAATCAATGTTCTATTGAAATTTGAATTTTCATGCAAATATATATTTATTCCATTCATTTATTTCATAAAAATTAAATTGATTAATTAATATTAGAATAAATCAAGGTTTGACGGAAAGTTTAATCAATGTAGAAGATATATGCTGTATATTTTGTGTAAAGCGAGCAGTTTTTATGTTGTACCTGGAGCATATATTAAATGGCAGCAGGGTAGCTGGATGGTATGGTTGGGACATGGGTGAAGTGTATATTCAAGCATCCAATACCCAAAAAAAAGAAAGAAGTAGCTATTAATTATTTTGGAAAATTAAATATTAATTTAATTAATGTATTACTCATTTAATTAATTTACATCTTTTAAACTCCTGATTCTTTAATCTCTACGAGATATATTATTCCTAAAATTAAATTAGCAATTAGCGGTCTCACCAGAAAAAAAAAACAGTAATTAGTGAAATCTAAGGAGTGGCCATCGTTCTTCTGGGTCTTTTTTTCTTTTTTCTTTTTATCTTCTACTAGGGGTGTTGACGTGGGAATTTAGACACCCTTTACCATAATTTTTTTTAATTTACTTTACCAAAAAATTAATAATTGAATTATTAGTATATTCATTCAACAATCGATAAAACTATATATGTACTGGATTCAGTTTCTCTACATCGGATTTTTATTATTGCCTAAACAATATCAAATTTGGATCATTTAAATTAAATCTGGACTGTCCAAATTTAGTTATTATTATTTTTGGATCTAAAGCATTATTTTTTTTTTTGAAACTTGTAATTAAAATATTTTTTATTTTATTTTTTATTTTGTAAATAATAAAATATTAAAATAAAATCTAAATCACCTAAATTTAATATGGGCGATTCAAATTTTTTGTTTAAATAACACGCAGAATCCCACGCAAAGAAATCGGATTCTATATGAACTAGCAACAAAATTGATTGTCCCATTCGGAATTTCGTATGTATTTTGATAGCATTTTAAAGAAAGCAATGGCAACCGTCGTTGTCACAACTCACAGCTTCACATCACATGGAGTCAGAAACTTGAGTATAACAAAGATATACGAGATTCTCTAGGGTGCCCACAAATTACCTATATAATGTAAATAAAAAGAACACAAGTTTTATTGCCCTTGTGCATGTTTATATCCTTGACAAATATGCAGTTTGATGAAAGGAATAATATATTTGTGGAGTTTCTTGAAGATTAGAAGTATTACCTGAAATTATTTGAAGCAATGGTGGTGTATCAATGAATATTAGTTCGCTAATATTGTAGTTGTCACAAAAAATGGCGGTGCACAAAATCGATATATTATGACGTTGTGGAGAGTGTACTGTTAGAAAGGCAAAGAGCCAATCGGTCTTTTTTTAATCAAAAGCTAATAGGTCCTGACAATAGTATAATTAGTATATGATCAATTATTAATTTACCAAGATAATGATATATATATATATATATATATAAGTCCTAAAATCTTAACGATTTTTTTGGTTATCTATCCTGTGGTGACTGATATAATATTTAATCAAAGAGAAGCTGGAAACCTTTTGCAAGTTGGATCCTACTTTTTACGTTTTTTGAGATTATGACAAGAATATAACAAATGCCGTTTGAAAGCAATTTTTCAGTAACTTGCAGCACTATAAGGCTAGTTAATTAGGCCTCTTGATCTACATCTTCTTAATTGTGCTTGTTTTTTTTTCTTTGTCTCTTTTTCATTATACCCAATTATGGGTCAGAAAATTTATCCAACTCAATAAACTCAATTCAAAAAGGTAAATATGAGTCTAAAAAAAAATTGAAAAAAGGAACTTGTTTAAAAAAGTTCAAACATAAAATGGGCTAAGTTTGGGTTTTTGTTGGATTCAAACAAATTTTTTTATTATTTTATTTTAATATTTTAAATTTTTATTTAGATGTTTTTTAATTTTCTTTTCCTCCACTCTATCCTTTCTTCACAAATAGAATTTTTGAATCAATTATTAACGAAATTTGAAAAAAAAAACATACAATTTTTAGTGCTGGTTCATCATTATTAAAGCCTAAACATTAAATTATACAAGTTAAATATGAAAACAATATAGTTATCTAATTGAAATAGGAAAAATCAAATAAAGATCAACTGTATGCATAGATGGTGGGTATTTATTATGTTCTCTTAAGAGAAAAATATAATATTCACGAATAATATAGTTAGTATATTCTATACCATTTACTAATCGATAAATAAGCTTAGTAAATGTGAAAGTGCATATTATTGATAACTTAATCATGTTTAGCAATAATAAATATTGCTTTCAAAACTGACTTTCATTTTTGAATTAATAGATGACACTTCTTTCTCTAATTTTTTTGAGGGAAAAAAGTGGCTAACTATCAAATAGGGCAATTGGCTAAAAAACACTAATATTAAAGGAGGAAGTAGGTTGAGCCAGGCTAGGCCTATCTCCAAAAATGAAAATAAAATATAAGCTCGGGTATAGTTTTAATGTTATTTTTTAAACAGACCCAACATATTTTTTGACGAGTCTAACTTGTAATAAGGTCTATTTCCCACTTAATAAATTATTTAGAATAAAAAAAGGGCACCCATCATATGATCTATTTATTTTTCTAAGGCACCCTTCCCTTCAAAATCAATCATTTTGGCCAATGTTATTCAATGGGAAATTAATTTGCAAGCAGAAAAAGAAAAAGAAAAAAATTTAAGCTAAAGCAAAGTGCATCGGAAAATTTAAAGTGGAAAATCAGAGTATAATTGAGTCACAAAGAGGTCTAAGTCTAGATTCGTCTAAATTCACTCGCACCACGCTCGCCTTATTGGAATATCTACATATAGTTTCCCACTCTCATCTTACCTCATCTTGCCTTAGTACGTAAGGCCAAGATATGTGTGGCGATCTATATACTTCATGACAGAATGTTCCATGGACTATATATTTGCAGATGCTAGCGAAGGTATCTTGATGACACCATCGTATCAATCTTTGTAAAATTTTCCGTCTAGGCAACCTTTCCATATTGCTTGGAACTTTTGAAGTATGATCAGTATCACAAATGCCGAACTCTACATGAACTTAACCATCGCAACATGACAAAATATGATGTGTCAATGCTTGATATGACTGTCAAATATGTGTCAAATACAAATACAATTTTGTTTCTAAAATACTACCTCTAAATTGGGACGTTTTCACTTTATGGTAAAAAACTGACACGCTACTCCTAGGGTTTGATTTGTTAGCTTAATACTACTGTGTGGTTTAATTCTACGTCAAATGGAAATACCCAAATTCCAACTAATTTTTTCAAATTTCTCAAAATTTTATCTCAAAAAACACTTTGGGCCATGAATTTGGGAATGTTAATTAGATTGGACTAGTAGGTAATGATTTGGAGATGAGTCAAGAATTTCGGGCGTTCAGGATTTTGGGTGGGAAGAAAGAAATTAGGGATCTTGAGATGGAATTAGAAATGTCGGATTGAACAAATTAGACAAGAAGTTGGAGAGCATGGAAGTTAGTTGGGAAGAGAGAGAAAGTTAAGAATTCTAACATGGAATAGGATGAAATTTCAAAAAAAAAGTTGAAAATGTCCCATTGAATGATTAGACAAGAAGTTGAGGATGGTGGAGCTCACTTCAAAAGAGAATAGTTAGAATTTTGACACGAAATTGAGAGTACATTAGAAAAATTGAAAACTAGATAGAATTTGAGGAAGGGACAAAATTTGGAGAGTCACTGGAAAGAAAGGGGTTAAAGATTCTAAGATGAAATCGGGAAAAATTTGAAGGAATTTGGATAGAATCAGAAGATTTTCGTTTGATATTTTAACAAGAAAATGGTAGTGTTGAGCCAACGGAGTAAATCTCCAGTAGTAGAATATCGATTTTTTAATCACAGGTTAGAAAAAGCGAAAACGACTCATACTACATAGTAATAAACTATATTTTTTTCCCGTTTAAAATGCGCCTATACCTAGTTATTAGTGATTTTCATGTCTTATTTCTTACTCTACGGCAAATTACTGAGCCTTTTACTAAACCTTCCTTGACTCAACTTCGTCTCATGGCTTCAATTGTAATATTGTTCAGTTCTGAAATGGAAAAGTCAGGGTGATAAGTCACAGGGGCCATGTTCTTATGGGTCAAACTCGTTATGTTTTCACAACAAGAAAATCTTGCCCATATCTATAATGAGGACCACAGACAGTAAGTGGTACCATCACATGCCTCTTCTAAAGTTAAGAATGCGTTATCATCCAGCATATTATAGACCTCTCAATTATTGGCTATCCATGTTTTCCGATATTACCCAATTGTGCAAAAGAGTTATAGTGGAATACATGAAGGGAAATTTTCAAGTTGATGCATTGAAGCTTTGATGAAAAGTCTCTTGTTAAGGGCCTGTTTGGGAGGAAGAGGAAGTTGAGAGAACTTCCACAACATTGCTTGGATGTCTTAAAGAATGCGGAAGTGGGAAAGTAGATTACCCCTTTCCCCTCCGAACATCAAAATCAGTGTGAATTAGATTTTGAAAAGTTAATTATGAATACACCTCTTGTTTTGTAGATAAAAAAGAAAATTAAAGTTTGATTATAAATTCTTCCAGCTTAACTCCATGACGGTTTGATCTTACCAACTGTGAACAAGAATAAATCCCGCTTATTTTTGTTTTTATTTTTATTTTTATATGATATTATGATCCTTCACTCGATTCCTATGAAAAAAAAGAACAAAACTTACTTTTAATTTGTTATTAATGAGTTAATGACAGTATTAAATTGGGGAAAAATTCACATGTTTTATTTCATTATAAGCTTTGATAACAAATATATAAAAAATTGCATGTATAATTTTGTCCAAATGATTGGCAGATATATAGAATGAAATCACAAGTTTTATGCCTAAAATATCCTCCTAATTGGCCTCTTAAGTAAAAAATGGCGTCGTATTATGGCACTTTCGGCAATCAATTTAAATAGTTTTCATTGAAAAAACTTGCTGCAATCAAACTTTTTGGTTTTTCTTTTTTCTTTTTTAAATTCATCTTTTTTAGGAAAAAAAATTAGGAAAATTTTTTCACCGCTGTATTACATTTACCATATATATAAACAAATCACTTTTGAGATATATTGTATCGTCAAAATGTTTTCAAAAAATGGCAAGGGTGTCTTTATAATGTAACCCATTTGAAGGTAATATCAATGGTGAACTAATGATTGAGCTAAAAATTAGATTATTTCTCTCTAAAAAAAATTACTTTATTTTCATGGCATGTCCATATCCGTTCTTAATTAGCTACTATTTTTAATTCTCTCGAGCATATATAGTCTGGTACTCTTAGTTTAATGTACTGCAATGTTGTAAGTGAGTTTTGTCGTTGTATTCTAAAGAACTGTCTCAACAAATGGAGGAAGTGAAAACTATCTCTTCATTGTCCTTTATTTGGCCCCCATATTGCATATAACGTTAACTAATTCAAAAACTAGTGTGAAATGAAAATTTGTTGGAGAATAACTCTTAAAGAGAGTGCTATTTTATACTGTAAAGTTGGATGAGGTGATGCTAAGTACAAGCCAGAAGTTCCACGAAGACTAATGTTTTTTCTGCAGAGGGGACCACAAAGTAATTATATGATGGACAAGATTGTAATAAAATTTCTTAGTTACTTGCTATAAGGTTCTTTGGTAAAAACATATCATGTGGATAAATTTTTTTGAAAGAGCCTATCATGTACTCATGTAGTGGTCAATTATAAAAATGTTTTACTTATTATATTTTGATTACAAGAATTTAATAGCAAGTACTAAAATCTCTACCCAAAGTTTTGTCTTTACATGATTCTCAAATGGGATTTCAAATGAGCTATAGGTTGCAGTTCTTGAATGCAAAACCTAATCCCACAAATGCATATAGTATGTAGGTTGTAAAAAATACCACCTTTTTTTGTCTTCAAGCATTTTATGATTACAACCTATTCAAAGCACCAAGCTTTCATTCCCACCTGCTTAAAAAGAAAGTTCTGCTCAAATGTGAACTAAATTAAGTTCAAACGAATGAAAAGTTTGGGACCCACAAGAAATTTGTAGTATTACGAAGCATGATACTTAACATTATTATCGCGATATAATGAAATTTGAAGTATTCATATAGAATTTAAAATTTGCATGACTAACATGACATTTATAATTTTGAAGTGTTTATGCTTCATAAACTATTCTTGTTTGAGAAGCTTTATTGATCATAAGTCAGAACTAAGGCATGATACTAACAAACTTCAATAAGTAATTGTGTCCATTTTAAGCTACCATTAACATCCTCCAAAGCACCTAGTTAATTGTGTGGATTAATGTCACCTATAATTAACAAGACATTGACCATGAATATACAGCATAAAAGTTGAGGAAAACCTCATGTTTTTCTTTACCGCTAGTTGATTTCAATATATCAAGAAAATTGTTTCCTTTAGCATCAAGAAGACACCTTTTGTGTTTCTATTGTTCAACCAAATCATGCAGCTTATAATAAATTTAATAACTGTCAACCAATTCTGTTTCCCTTTTTCTTTTAGGTTTAAAATGTTTCTTTTGATATTGTACTCAGGTTATGTTCGTACCAATTTGTGCACACCTTAACTAAACCACCTACAGTTCTCAGTCTGCTCAAAAGGCAGGCCACTCGTGCCGGGATTTGGTTTTCATTTATATGTTGAATATCTTAGAAATGAAATATCATATCTTACAATAACAGTTAGTTGGTTTTAAGGTAAAACTGAAGGTTCCTGAAGTAGTGAAGTAGACTGGGTTTCTACAAATTTTCCAAGTTTGATGATGAATCATATTATTGCCTAGTGCAACAAGCCAACAACGTAAGTTTCCATCAATTGTTAAGTGCTGTGATGGCAATGGATTATTGGAGGAACAGTAAGATCCTTCAATTTATAAAGTAAATCTAACTTTTATTACTGCAAATGACAAGTAGCTTTTGCAACCAAGTAATAGAATTGTCTTGAAGTACCACTTCTAGACAAAACTCTGCATGGCTGTCCTCCGTCCTCCTTTTATGGACAAACTCTATTTTTCAAATCTATAAAGTACCAATATTTAAAAAATGCATTTGTATTGCGCCTGACACTCATATTAATATATATCTCTCATAGGTGACTCGATAGTACTATATTATACTCAGGTATATTCTCTCGGGTTTTGGTTGTTGAGCCTAGTGCTTATCCCTAGTTAGACTAAAGGTTTTAGTTATCAGTCAACATAGTTCTTTCTACTTAGATCACACTAATCCAAATAGCACGTCTCAACTATAATTGGGCCTACCTGGAATCTTATTATGGGACACTTGCTGATACAACCTGACTAACAATCTCTCCTTTGGATTTCTCATTGGGATTTGAACAAATAACCTTAACTGTGAAACCAATTATTTGATCAAACATTAATTATCACTAGATTATAAACTATAATTATTAGTTAAGATACAACTCTTGCTACTTTATTATACTAGCCTAGCGCTAGTTTTGATTATAACTCAGCCCACACTTGAAGATCTACCATGGAACAATTGTTGTCACAATTGACCAAAGTAATATCTTTGTCGTGTTACGTTGCGCATTCATCTCTCTTGGTTTCTACCAAAGCTTGATAATATTGAAGATCAACAGTAATACTCAAGGTATATCAAGTAAAATATTTTTCGTCTCATCCCACTTTTTTAGGGTGGCTGTTATTGGGTCCCATCCCTTCCGTTTTGCTAAAGTGAATCCCACAATGTAATTTTAGCAGATGTATGTAATTCCCATTTACAGTATAAATTCCCTGTCCATTTTTCACCTCTTGTTTCTTTGTTACCTTTCGCCTTTTTGCTCTAAGGCCTATAAGATTTCAGTTGATGAGTCCAAATTCAATGACCCAGTAAGAAAGAGAAGATAAATAGAGGGTTCTCTGCCACCCCCTATAGAGTACGCCTATTGTTAGATGAATAATAATGGAAAACATTTAGTACTTCTTTCTCTTTAGAATATAAAGTTCCAGTATTTGGCAAGTGATATTCACCTATAGATGAATATGATGCTTCTCTAGAGTTCCCTAAGTGGTCCCGACTTTTAACTGAAGAAGTTTAGTACAGTTATTAAAAAAAACAGGTATGATCATGAATGATTATTATCACGTTAATTAGAAGGTAGCTGAAATGAAATAAAGAGTAAAATTTTATTTTATTTTTAAACATAACTCTGATATCAATTAGTTTTATCAAAGAATTTTTGTATCACTTGAGTACTAAAAAATTTGATTTTATTCCATTTTCTTCCTTCCAGAAGTAGTAAAATATGGTTGAAACGAAATCAAAATTTTTAGTAATGAAGTCTTCGAAAAAATTCTTGAAGGATATGTTTAGATTAAAGATAATGGTGAGGAAGAAAAGGGAAGTGAAATTATAAATTTTTACATTTTCTTTGATTTAGATTTAAATCTAACATTTTTAACTTAGAATATGTTTATATTGAGAAAAATGGAAGACAAAGGAAGAAACAAATTGACAAATTAAAATATAAATTAAAAAAGATCAATAGTCAAAATTTCACTTTCTTTCTCTTCTTCTTCATCCCTCTTGATTCAAACATACTCAAAGAAATTTAATTAATACTAAGGTGATCCTTGGAGAACTAAAATGACCTTTTAACTCTAAAACAAAATAAAATAAAAATGTAGTAGCCTGATAGGTGCTTATGTAAAATATTGATTATTCTTTCAGATATAGAATGCGTAAAGTCTACCCTTAATTTTGCTAAAGGTCTCATTAATTTACAAAACAACTCAGACTTGGCCCTCTCCTTCTCTCTATTGGATAGAGAATTAAGATTTAAGGCTTGATTATGAACCATTGTGTCTGAATATATTTTTTGTTATTTATATGAACTTCCTAGCTCTCCCACTCTTTGTTTTTCTTCTTTTTCAGATTTTAAAGGGTAGTAGTGTCCTGGAAAAAGCATAGCAGTTGGATGTTGCTACCTATAAGGTCAAGTTATTTAATAAAATCACCTCCAGTTGGACAATCCCACTTCAATTCCATGTTGTATATGCTGGAAACTTTAACCTGAACAATAGAGCAAAAAAACTAGGAAATTATTAACAAGATCTATTCTTGGTTGAGATAAATCATTATATGCTCATCCAGATCCATTTAAGTTGTTCCAAATTAAAAGAGTAAAAAAATAAAATAATAAAGGATGTTCTCTATGCTCCTAGTTTCCCTTTTCCCAGCAATGCCAAACATAATATAGTTGGTATATATGGTTAAGGCAAGGCATGCTGCAACAATTGGACGACTAACAAAACAGGTACCACAGACAAAAATTTAACCTAAGATGTTTTGGTAGAGGCAACTCGATTTTGCCAATTAAGCAAACACTCGGTGAAAAGATATCCAAATCTATAGAGTGTAATAATTCAATATTATCTCAAAACCATGAGATGTTAATTTTATGGGTAGAGATCACATGACCACCCTGGTGAAGAATCACTGGACATGGTGGCAGTAAATAACTCTGGCATGTGGCTGCAGCTAGCTAGCCAATATATAATTCCATGCATGCTTGTCCCCCGGAAGAACCAAAAGAAAGTAAGCAAACTGAAAGAGAGGCTATGGTGAAATGCAGAGCAAGGTCACAGAACACAGACTATGCTCGTCTGCCAGATGATTGAATCCTAAATGTTGACATACATTGAAAACCATTAGAGAGGCCCTACATTTTCATTATATCCTTTTAACATTTTAAATTAATACTTTACTCAATTGAGGAAATTTCTCATTTTAATCTCGAATTAATAGAAATTATAATAATCAAGTGCCTAAAAAATTTTTTATCCATTTTTACAAATTCCAACGGGTAGTCATGCCAATAAATTTCAAATTAATCGTAAATTGGTTTGTGTTCTATTGAAATTAGTTAAGACTAATGAATAATTTAAATAAAAAAAATTAAAACATTAAGTATTTGATAAGGTTTAGTGATCTGGATTTTTCTTTCAAATTTAACATTAAAGGTAAATATAATAATTAACTATAATTCAACGTTCAGATTGGGAAAAAAAATCATATATAGTTAGTCAAAGGTATTCTGGTCCAACGGCCATCCGTGGCGACAAGCGGAGGAATAACAGACTTGCAAGCAACGCAAAGAGGATCGAAGCTCCTCCGATTTGTGTCTTCGATGGCTATGTGAGTGAAAGCTCCGAGAGAAATTCAGATTGTAATTCATCAATAATTATTAATTAAATGTTTAAAGTTTTATATATACATTTTTTTCTTAAATCTTAGACCTCCGACTACTATAAAAGCAATCCCAAATATGCACATCAATATCAAATCATGAATACATATCCTAATCTTGCTGAATATGTCATAGGAAAACTGAATTTATGTTTGACAAGGAACTCAATATATGTACACTCGATATCAATAAAAATGTCATTCATATAAGCAACTTCAACCATAATTAATTTGCCTCAATTATTTAGAAATTTGCGCAGCAAAGCAATTCATATTTTCCACATTTTCGATTACAACCTACCTCAAATATCCTAAATGAGGACTAAAACTGTCTCTATTTTCCATGTGCATTACGTACACGGCTTTCCGTAAACAATATGGTTCAGTTTGAATCTGTGGTTCTTATGGTTTCCGATTTATTGGCAACATTCTCCAGCAAGTTGGGTTATCGATGGAGAGGAACATTCACATGTTTGACTATTCAGATTTTAATAGGTTCAATCTAAAGTTTTCAATTTTCATGAGATCAAACTGCAACTTTTTTTATATAAACATATTAATTTTGACATAAAATTAGTTAATTAGGACGGACCCAACCTAGATTATTTATTTATGTAAAAGCATATGTTGCATCTTAAATGATAGGGATAGGGACTAAAAACAAATGTTATTGATCAGGTTGGGCCACATGACCAGTGCCCGACCGTGATGGCCAATTTGTCTGGGTTACTCTAATGCAAATAAATTTTTTTAAGAATTATTTTATAAGAATTTATATAAAAATTTTATTTTATTTTAGAGGTAAAATGTAATTTTACAATAATTTATATAAAAATTTAATTTTTATTAGGAGGTCATTTTATAATTTTTACTAAAGATTTAAAAAAAAAGCACAGCTTGGGCATCAAATCTAAAAAATAAAACCCGATACAAAATTGGGACAAATATCAGGTGAGGCAAATATTTGGTTTGACTCAACGTATGATCACCTAATATTATAAATCTAGGATGGAAAAAGTATTATATTACCAAGAATTAGAGGCCCAACCCTTAAAATATCATAAAAATATTTATACTTAGATTTAAGTGAGTAAACTTTATAGATATCTATAAGGTAAGATATTCTGCCCGTCGCTATGAATATTTTTTTTCCTTTTAAATTTCAACTATTGCAAAAAAGTTTACATTCAGTAATAAATAAGATAAGATTCTTGCGTCAAGAGAAAAAAAATAAAAAGGATAAGATTCCGATTTGATTATCATGTGAGAGTATTAAGCCCCAAAAAATAAAGGCAATTTAAAAAAAATGTAAACTTGAACATGAAATTGTTAAGAGTAAAATATTGCAAATCGTTCAAACTTTGTTTTTTTTTCAAATTCCAAAGATGGCAAAAAATTGTTCTTGTTTCCTTTAAAATTTTTCAATATTTTGATCATTTTACACATGCATTCTCTCCCTCCTTTTAAAACTTAGAAAAATTTCCCTTACTTTTTAAAAAGTTGACTACAACACTGATTTTTTTTTAAAAAAAATTGATCTTACACATCTCTCTCATATATTTTCATAATCTACAAAAATATTTTGTATATTTATAAAAAAAATTTACATATAACTCTAATTAAAAAAAATCTAAGCATCATAAAAATAAATCCAGCCAAATTGTTAAAATATGAGTTAGGCAATGGTTAACTCTCCATTATACAAATACAAATTTTAAAAAACAGTCTTGAATTGATTTTGTGTATTTTTTTTAATTTTTATATTATGAGTGAAATATTTCATTTCATTATAATATTCAATTAGCCTAAAAATAATACTAATATTATATGCTAAATTACATTTATGAAAAATTAAATGACGTATTGGACTAACATAAATATTAAAAATATAAAAGCTTCATTTGGGGACATTTTTTAATTTTATATCTTATGGCAGAGATTTTAACCAGTTATGCTTTGGCATCTGTGTTGGACTTATTTTTTTGTAAAAAAATTTGTGTTATGTGTAATGTACAAAAAATATAAAGAAGGTTTCTGTAGGTTTTAAAGTTAGATGGGATGTGTATATTAGATCAACAACGAAGGTTGAAATGTTTTATTCTTAAATTGAAGAGCAATTTTTGTAGATATTATAAATATAGAAATGTATGTGTAAAATCCCAAAAAACAAAAAAAAAACAAAAGTGTGAAAGAATGTTCAAATATTTTGTTCAATTGTTAAAGCAACACGCCAGAGTTACCCATCATTGTGTCCTCTTGGCAAGCACCAATCTTACTAGGATTTAAATTGAATTTCATATAAATTGTTCATCCATGAAGAAATTTTCATATACTCTTCGAGTACTAGTTTTAAGAATTACGAAGGTGGTGATCAAATTTTGGAATTTGGATACTTTATATTATTTTTAGAGATATCAGACTTGGTTGAGTCCATGGAATTGGCCCAACCCAACCTATTAAAATGATTCGAATTTTTTTACAAACAAGAATCAGACTTTTCTAGCCCACTAAAGTGACAAGCCTAAAAGGATTGGCCTAACTAGTCTTATGAATTAAAAATTATTGTAGTTAATTAAAAATTAAATTAAATTAAATTAAATTTAAAAAGTTAATTGATTAAAGCGAGTTGACTTGTCTATCGGTCTAGCAATTAATAACACTTTGATTAAGACTTTTTTTTGCATAATGACTAAATAACTAAACTAAATGAATAATTTTTATCAAGTACGTTTGTATTTTTTAAAATTTTCTACGGGATGTCCTATCTAATCCTACGCTCGTAAATTGAAATGCCAACCCTCTTACAACATGAAGATTGGTGTTTAATATTAAATCTAATCATTTATTGCTTTAGTTTCATTAATATATCAATTAAAAAAAAGAAGAGGAAGAAGAAAATTCTGTCATGCATTGCAAGCAAAGTAGAAATTAGAGACACAAAATCCCATCTTTAAAAGGTTAGAGATGAAATTAGAGATTAAAAAAATCTGCTTCTAAAAACGATGTTACGAAATTTTGAGATGGGAAAATAAAATTTCTATCTCTAAATTAGGGACAAAATCAAAGACCGAAAAATTCAATCTTTGATCAGGTATTACAATTCCATCTTTAAAATGTTAGAGTTGGAATTAGAAAATTTAAAAAAATTCTGCATCTAACAAAGGCGTTACTAAATTTTGAGATGAAAGAAATAAAATTTTTATCTCTAAATTAGGGATAAAATTAGAGATCGAAAAATTCAATCTCTGATGAGAGATGGAAAATTCCATCTCTGTTCCCTTCTTTGATTAGTTATTAGAATATCTAACCAGTGATGGTTTATATGCAGTAAGCCCATTTTCATTTTTTGTTTTAAAATTTGTTAACTTCTAACTATTATTTTTTATTTTAATTTCCTTAAAAGTAATTACTATCATATAAAAATATAACATACAAAATGTTATTACTTAAAATCTAAATATAACAATACAAATTATTACTCAAAATAATAGAAGCACAATCTTATATATTTTCTGATCAGAAGTGTAATATATTGGAGAACCTCATGATATATACGAAGCTGGACAGTGAGAGTGACAGAAACAAGTGATGTTAAAAAAAAAAAAAGAAAAGAAGGAAGGCAAAGAAGTCAGAGTCGAAAATGAGGGATCAGTTCTCCATATTTAAAAAAAAAGGGGTATAAATATGTAATGTTAAATTTAGTGGACGTCAAAAACTTTTGTTTTATTCAATATATTAAATTATAGAAGAAATTATACTTGCTTATTTTCATCTTTGTCTTCAATTTAAATTTCCCCTAAATCAATTAATTTTGTAATTGATTCTTTGATTCATTTGTCCAGTTGAAACATTTTACTGTCCAAATTAAATATTATCTTTAAATGAATTAACACCAGTGCACATGGGTATCATTTGAGGGAAATTACACTTGTCCACTGCGATCTCTGTCCTCAATTGCAATTTCTCCCCAAATCAAGTGAATGCAATCAAATAGATAAATGAGTTAGTTAATTGTAAAAATCCATAAATTACGGAAGAAATAGCACTTACCTATTTTGATGTTTTCCCCAATTGTAATTTTTCTGGCACAATTGATTAATTGCAATAGGATAGATAAATGAGTTGATTAATTGTAAAAATTAATTGATTATGAGAAATTAGAAATAGAAATAAAAGATCGTAAGTGTAATTTTTCACTTTACTGTTAAGTCAGAGATAAAAGATAACATCTAATATTTTAGACGGAAGTAGGATATTGCAACGGGACAAATAAGTTACGAGTTCAATTGTAAAAATTAGTTAATTAAAAAATTATAATTGAAGCAAATATCACGACAAATAAATACAATTAGCCTTCTAAATATTTTTCATAATAGAGAGTTTTGTAATTTTTCATAATAAAGAAGGAAGCGTAATTACTCTCTGTAAAAGACAAGAGTAATATACCTATGTGAAATTTTCATTAGCTTTGGCTGCACAGGTAATTTGGTGTTGTTAGCACTTTTGGCAGTGTGATATGAATTAATTGTTCTCCCCAATATACATCAAATGGTCTAGTTATACACATATGTTTCTGTAAATTATGCGATACTGACATTTAAATTTTGAAGTGATGGATTTAAAATTAAAACATGCTTGGAAGTATATGCTATACTCTTGAAGGAATTAATACCTATATTATTTTTATGCATATATTTTGAGTAGCCCTCGCCCTTTTGTAGCTAACTATACTTGATTTTGTATATATTCATTAGGAATGTATACCTCATCCCTTGTGTTTCCTTATATGTTAGAAGTAGCTCAGCCATGCCATCCTATAATTGACGCTCAGGCTTGTCATCATCAGTCAAAATCAAATAATTCTCCTGGAAACAAACTCGATAATGAATGGACTAAAATTGCACTCACAAAATACAGACATAAGAAAATTTGAGAAAGGATCTATGAAAAAGCAACGTCAATAATTTTTATTTCACAAAGTATTCACAATTGCTCGCCTACGAGTTTTGAATAGGAAAAAACTAAATTGAAAAGAAAATTTCTTTTTTTTCTTATCATTTTGCTACCATCCATCGTGCTTGATGGGTGCCTTGGCTAATTCGAAAATAGTATAAGGAGAGAAAGCATTTTCATTGAAGCAGTCCTTTGAAGCAATCTCATATGAGACTTCAATTTGATATCCAAACATATCAAACTGGTTGTGTTATAATATTTAATTTTAATTTGAAATATTTTATATTAAGATTTAATAAAATATTCTATTATTATAATTTGATCTTTAAATTTAAATTATTCTGATTACTAGCCCAAAAATCTTGGCTTCTATTTAGCTAAATAAGGTTGTTGAGAGTTAGCGGACTAGTGAATTAATCATAGTTGAATGACTAAATATATCGAACTCTTTAATAGGATGAGACAATGTGTTTTTAATTGACCATTTAAAGTTGAGAGGTTAATCAATAAGAGATACTCCTCTAAAGTTATCATTATTGATGTCTCTCTACTTATTAGAAGAAGCTTATGACAAATTGATCTTCTTTTTTCTATTGTTTTAATTTTAGATCGTGAAGGTAGGTTTTGTGTCACTATTTTAAAACAATTGGCATGGCGTCAAGTATTTATATTTTATATTTCAACTACTTTGAATCTCTATTGGACTATATGAGATATTCATATCTATGCCTATAGGAAAATCATCTATTTTAGTTTATTTGAATTCTGTACTACATGGAGTATCAGAGTATAAATTTGATTATCTTTGACTGCTTGATTAATTAATTCCCAATTTTGGGAAAGAAATATTTAGAATTTTTTTATATAAATCTAACTTTATGAAAATTCATTGGTTAAAATCATATATTGATGATTTAATATTGATTTATTCACTTAAATTAGCATATATGTGATTGGAAAATATTTGGGAACTTTCTGGATTGAGAAACATGAAAACTGCAAAGAAAGTCAAATATATGCATTTTAGATCTACAATTTTTTGGTGTGGTTTTTGCATTTTGATGGTAAAAAATGAAAGCCAATTGATTCTAAGGATTTTAGCTTTTAAATCATCCAAAATGGAGCTCTAGAGCAAAAAACCATTGGGTTTCTGTGGCAGGTCTAAATCTAGGTCAAGCCAGTCACAAGACTTGACTAGAGGAAGGAGACAACCTAAATGATAGGTCATTTTGGTCATCCATTGAATCATGTTTTGGACATGTAGTGGACGACACATTGTTTTGGTCCAATTAATGAAAGACACCATTTCATTCTTTAAGGTCCTGGGCCAACAGCTGGCTTTATGTTTTTGAGCCTTATTCATTTTACATCTAGACCATTCCTTCCAACGAAAAAAGAAAAAAAAAAATTGTAAGAGGATGTTGGGCCATTGAAACAAGTTGTGCATGGTGGGTAAATTTTGTTCGGAAAAGTATAAATTTTTAGGCCAAAAAAGATACTGGACCTTTTAAGGCCATTTTTTAAACCTTTTTTTTGGGCCATTTTAGGTTCAAAATTGCATTAGGCCTATGTTTGGGTTCATCCAAAAAACGTTTGGACCAAAATAAATTTTGAATAATAATTATTAAAGCACTAATTAATTTGTCTAAATTATGAGAAAATTATTTTTAGGAAATTTTGACCCATTAGGAATTTTGCAAAATTATTATTATTACTATTTACTTTTTTCTAAATTATATTAATTTAAAAAAAACAAGTTGTGCATGGTGGGTATATTTTGTTCGGAAAAATATAAATTTTTAGGCTAAAAAAAGATACTGGACCTTTTAAGGCCATTTTTTAAACCTTTTTTTGGGGCCATTTTAGGTTCAAAATTGCATTAGGCCTATATTTGGGTTCATCCAAAAAAATTTTGGACCAAAATAAATTTTGAATAATAATTATTAAAGCACTAATTAATTTGTCTAAATTATGAGAAAATTATTTTTAGGCAATTTTGACCCATTAAGAATTTTGCAAAATTACTATTATTACTATTTACTTTTTTCTAAATTATATAAAGCTTATTTTAGACAATTATGGCACATTTTTGGGCCTTGCAAAATTATTTTGGTGTTGTTTAATTTTGTCTAAATTATAAAGAGTTATTTTAGACAAATTTTTAGCACATTTATGAAATAGTTATAAAGGGAGAATTTTTAATAAGTTAATCACATATAGTTTAGTTGATTAATTAATTAAATAAATTCTCATAAGGACAAAAATATTTAATGCATATTTAGTTACACAAAATAAATCTAGATATCTTATGATTAGTATATATAAGTTAAATAGTAACCTCATCATCCTTTATAATTGTGTGTGTGCATGCTTGGTTTGTTTTTACCAACATAGATATCACAGATAAATTTAAAATATCAAATCTAATTACATAGGGCCAATTTCGGCATATTTGGGAATGAAAAAAAATTGAAATGCCACTTAAGTTTTTTCCTATTTTGGAAAAAAATTTTAGGCAATTTTGACACATTGGGAATTTTGTGAAAAATTATTATGGTGCCTTTTAATTGGGTCTAAAGAATGGATAATTATTGTGGGCAATTTCAGCACATTTTTGGACAATCTTAAGAGAGAATTTTAATTAATTAGTCGCTTATAGTTTAGTTGATTAATTAAATATATAATTCTCATTATGTGAAGATTATATCAATGCATATAAATGTTTCTAATGCACATAATAAACCTTGATATCTTGTGATTAGCATGTATAACATCCTTACATAACTATGTACCTACGTTCTTGATTTGCTTTTTTGGAACATAGATATCACATAAGGATTTAAAGATATTAATTCTAATTATGTATACAATTATAACATATTTTTGCCCCAAAGAGTTAGTTATAACTATATACTTGATTAGGATGAATTAAAAATTACTTTATGTTTTTTGAGTAGCTCACAAGTATGAGGAAGCATGAATGTCTCTAGTTTCATCAAAGATGATATATAAATATATGCTATGCTAATGTCTTTATCCATAAGGAGATTTTAGTAATACAATATTTTATGTTTTAACATGTCTTGCATTGGTAAGTATACATTTAAAATGTAATGATTGACTACCTCATATAATGTTAATGTAAGCATGATTAAAGTTAAATAAAAAATTCGTAGCATTATCATCTCTTCAATTGCTAAAATTGCTGAAAGATCATTTTGATTAAAGACAATTATAGAGTTTAGAAGGAGGTAATCCTCTTTCGTTTAGGGTGATCATGGCTATGCTTTACAATAAGAAGAGTCTCTTAGACATACTAATACTAGCATAAAAGTTATGATTTTATTATGTAAGTATTGAGAGCAATTTAACTACCTTATTATAATGTTTATAAAATTTCATTTAAGGGCTCGTTATCTTAGATTCATTCTTAAATCTGAAAAAGCCAAGGACTATATATAGGTTGTAGATGAAATATAGAAGTTATTAGATAAGTTACTAGTTAGTACACTAATAATAAATTAATTCTCCATAAAGTAAGTTGACACAAAAGAATGTGCAAAAGCACATAATCAAGATGTTGGATGTAGCTGCAAAGTTCAAGTCTCTTGAGATAGAAATCTCCTTTTGTTTTTTGTGCAAATGACCCTCAATTTGCTACCTTATTAATATGGGCCATTTCTAATAGGCACACATAAGGAAAAGTAGACAATAAATGTCTTTATTGGATACATGTGTACAACAAAAAGAAAAGGCCCATTTTTGGAAGGTAGTGGGTCCCCACATGACGTTCATTTAATTACTAGCTTTAAGAAAAGAAGCCATAATTGAAGAGGCATATAAAGAATGATTTCTTGACGATTGTATCAAGCAACCTCAAATAAACTAGGTTGAATAAGATTTATAATATAGGGTGCAACCTAAATCTTTTCCTTTGAAAATGAATTTCAATATTCAACTGAACCTTCTACGTGTAAAAGAGACCTAAAAACTACTTAATTGAAGGGAGTTTTAATTGAATTAAACTAGCAAAAATTAGATAGAATTAAATTTCCTAACTACTAATTAAATTACATAAATTAAGAAGCAACTAATGGATATGTCACTAGCTTTGTATTTATCCCTTGATATCCACTATCCTTATCCTAATTCAATTATCAATGGTTCTAGTTTAAGAGTTCCTACATGTGTTCATGGTAATTTATCTTGAGTTATCACACAAGATTCAAGATACTAGCAATTTGATGTTGATTGAGATTACTAATTCTTGTGATTAAAATCTTTAAACACTTAAATTTGAGCAATTAATTAATTAATTAATCTCTGAATTTTTACCCTAAGATATTCAATTAAGCAATTAAAATCCAAGGAAACCTTAATTCAAACATTAAGCACACAATTTTTTAACATGCATTTCATCAAATACTTTGATTGCATACATGAAAAATTAGAGAAAAATAAAAAATCCAACACTTAAATCAATCTATTAATCATCAAATGCTCTCTTAATTAATGTCTAACCAATCACTAGTTACAACACAACATCAATCTTAATCAATTACAAGTTTAACCAAGCAAATACATGAACAAGAAATAGTGTAAAAAGAAAAGAAATAGGATGCAAAAATCTTAGCCCAATCATTTGTTAATCTTTATGGATTCAAGCTTCAATTTAAGGTTTTCACTTGAATGGAGAGAAAGGTATGGAAGAATGAATGGATGGATCCCTCCTTAATGATGATATGTGCCCCTTTTTCTTTTTGTCTCATGTGCTCCCTTTTTGCTCTTCACGTGTTCTGCTTCTTTCCTTTCCTTTTTTTATTTCTCACGTGCCCTCTCCTATCTCGAGTTTGGACCCTCCAACCCAACCTCCTCGTGTTTTGAACCTCCCTTAAATTCCTATGACACTTCTACGTGCTTCTTTCACTCCTTTCTCACATGCTCTTCTCTCTTTATTCTTTCACGAGTTTGCTACCTTCTCACCTATGCTACACATGTTCTCTTTGTGACATGGAGAATGGAGAGTAAATGGATGGATTAACATGCTATCCCAAACTCCCCTTTTTACATGCTCTCTTATGTATTTCTTCTAATGGGCCCCCTCTTCTTCATCACGTGTTTGCTGCCTCTTTTATAGACCCCACAAACTCAAGTTTATATTCGTGATAAGTAAGCTAGTGTGATGAAGCTACTACATGGATATTGGAATGCATGTAACCCGTGGATGATTATAGCTTAATAGAATATGGTTGGACGTGTCATCATGCATGCTTGTCCGTGTGTTTCCCTTAAGCCTCCCTCAACATGCCAATCATGCTCCCATGTGCTTCTTCATGAACATGTATGTTAACGCTGGAAGTGTGCATGGAGTTGTCTAAACCCGTGCCTTCATGCATCCGTGTGTGTGTTTATGGAGTGGAAAAGCCTGTAAGTGCCTTGTGACGTGGATGCCATATGAGTGTGTTCATGGGAGAGAGCCTCCAGCTCATGAGTGTTTGTTCATGCTTTTGTGTAACTTCCTCGTGTCCTGGTGCTATGTGTTTTGAGAGACCATGAGAGGCCATGCTTGCGACATGTAAGTGGATGGAGGTGAATGAATAATGAAGTGTATCCTTGCATTGAACTCGTGCCTTATTTCCTCATCTCTAAAACCCGTGCATCTTCATTCTCATGATTCATACATTTGTGTGTGTGTATCTTGGACTAGAGACTTGTGTGATTTGGAAAATGGAGTCTTCATGATTAGTAAGCCCATAAGTCTCCACGTAACCTGATGCATACTGCTTGTGTGTATAATCCATGAGTTTGTGGGTTATGATTACGTGAAAGAGGCTCGTACATGTCACTGTGTGAATGTGGTGCAAAGCTTTTCCTATGGGTGCATGATTCTGTGCATGCTTCTCACGTGAATTAGTGGATGTGTATATATGAACCTGAAAATGGAATGCCTCCACGTGTGCCTCCATATGCCCATGGTTTCATCTCCCTTTTTTTTCTGATTTTTAATTTCTAAAATTTCATTAAAATTGTGGGCATCTATTCCAAACTTGGCATTGCACATATGAATCTTTTATCCTCCATTTTTTTTTTTGGCCCTTTTATTCAATCCTGTAGCTTCCAATTAAATTTCCCATTTAAGCTCCAATTGCCCAAAATTTATACAAAAGAATGAGAAAAATTAAGTGGGAATATTCACAAATTATTTAAAAGAAATTTATGCATTAAAATTCAATAATTTTGCAAATAAATTCCGTAGATGTAACAATGGCTTATAAAATCAAATATCCTCTAATTGAATCCATTAAGTAATAATTCATCCTCAAAAAGTCTAAATTACGGGAAATAATATATATATATATATATATATGATGTTTATCATTGCCTTAAAGGGAAAGGCCTGATCAGAGTAAAAAAGATATACTCATATCTTTAGTGTATTTTAAATGTCCTTTAATTCTAACCTATCATGAGTGAGAATTCTTATAGTTTATGGCATAAGAAATTGAGACATATATTTACTAAGAGGGTCAAGGGTTTTATAAAGGATAGGATTCTTGAATCTCTAAACTTTACTGATGATGTTTGGATTGTAATTAATGGTAAGCAGACTAACACATTACTATTAGAGATTAAACACATTAATATCTTTGTTTTAATTTATATTCTAATGGTCAGAAATATTATAACGACCGTAATTCTTAATTACTATAATTAGGCTTAATAGCATGATTATTAATCACAAATCAAGGTCTATAGTCATCATGATTAATTAAAATAGGAGAAAGTGGGAAAATTTTGAACTTTGATATTATTAAGGTCATCAACTGAACAACTACAAGTATTTGAGTGTACAAGTGAATCTAATTATCAATGAGAAGCCTTTGATTTATTTATCTGTTAATGCCAACTCACAAAAACCTCTTACAGGTGTTTCTAAGTCATACCCTACCTTTACCATGGGAAAAATCAAGGTTTCTAAGCTAAAAGTAGGAGTTTCGGGACTTTTGTCGTGACTTAAAACCTCTCTGCCATGGCTAAGTTGCTCTCTGGTTCAACCTCATATTTTCATAAATCTCGCCATGGCAAGCTTATGTGGCGCTGCGGCAGAAACACTCCTTGGAGCTACTATACAAAGTTTCACGATTTGAGCTGCAGCGCATCACCACGACGAAACTAGCTATTAGAACACTCCTCACCTGAATTTCTCAACTTGAGCTGCGGCGGTACATGATGTGCTATGGCCAGTTGCACTTTGTTACCCTCCCTGGGAACATTTTTGTATTGCGCTGTAGTGCCCCTCGCTTTTGTCACTCTCCTGGCCACGACTCAATCCATTTGGCCATGGCGTGACTCGCTTCTACACCAATTTTTCTTAAATTTCATCCTATACACTCTAACTCTCCCTCTAGTAACATTCTAAGGCCATTCTACTTTAATTTGTGAGGCTCTAATAGCTTTTATCTATCGAATTTGCTCAACTTATTTATTATTACCCATTCAAAATTTAAGTGTTAATTCTTACTTATCCAACTACCATATATCAGCAAGTTCATGGATTAATGACAGCAATAATTCATAAACTACTAACAATTATCGTTCAAATACATATTTTATTAGAAATTTCATACATTACTAATTCAAGTCAACATCTAATGTATCACATGAGTACATTTCAGAATAGTAAACCATATCATAAATTCAACAAAGTTCATAGTAGATGTTATAAGTTCATACATTCAATACCAAACTAATATGAGGCCTACCTTCTCAATAGTTACATCCTAAGTAATCAATATACAAACTCTTACAGTTGGTAACATGATTACATGATGATACTATACAAGAGGAAATACAAAATTTAGCATATACTCTACTTAGGTCAGTCCAAATATACACTTACCCACACATGGTTAAAGCTCATGGATTTTCATCTACTTGTTTTCCTTTATTCTTACCCGAAGAACTTTCACCTGAAAGTATGATCCCATAAAACAAGGTGAGATACAAATCTCAATAACTAAAGGCAAATTCTATTTATATAGTCTAATTTAATTATCATATATGCATGATTTAATATGAGCTTCAAAAGTTATATCAATCATATCAGTAAATAAAATAATTAGGCTATTAGTGACTACTATCCCATACTAGCAATCACAAATCTACATGTTAAAGGCCAACAATATCAAGAGAGACCCGTCAACGGCATCTACTCCTTAATAAATACAACCAAGGTTTAGTACATTTGAGGTCTGATTATAACCCAATGCCTGATCGAAATACATGCACGGATGACAGCTGCATCATAGCTCCACCATAGACTTATGAGGTCTAATTACAATTTAACAGATAGCCAATCAATTCGTTGACATTTCAAAAACATAATTGTGTAGCAAAAATAAAATTAAATTAGGCATATACATGAAATTTAAAATAATCCCCAATTACCTCACTTGTAAACAATTTTCAGAGAACCAACAACAATGCTACCTCAATCTAGCCACTACAAGAATAAAATTTGGATTGGATGTTTACTCTATCAGAAACTTCAAAGTATCACTCTAAATCCTAAGCAAATTCGTACCAAATTAATACCCATACTACAAATCAACTATGGAGATCTTAAACTAACAGAAAATACATCAAAATAAAGAGTTTATACTTACCTAATATCCTTCCTAACCTCTATCTCTAAAAATCTTCTAAGAAAATACCAAACAAATACATTTTAGATTTTGGGTATGGTGAAAATGCTCCAAACGAAAAACCAATTAGGCCAAATTGAAGAGGAAGAGGAAAAGGTCAAGTTATATAACACTCACCTTGTATAAATCTTGGTCTAAATAGGGGAAATAGGGCCAAGAAGGTGGTAAGAGACCTAGCCTCTAAGGGACCTCCGAATTTGCTTCTTGGCTGTGTGTTTTTGTTTTTGTAGAATGTGGAGTGGCTAAACTAATTTTAGGGTTTAAGTTGGGTGTTGGGCTGACCCTAAGGCCCAATTCTAAGTGCGTTTAGGTTTATACTTTACTAGGCTATGGATTTCATGAGTTGAGCTGTAGAATTTCTAGTATTTTAGCAAGGTTTTAGGCTTCTAATTCACTAAACTAGATTGAGTCATTGCTAGATAATCTCTCTTGGGCTAAGTCTCATAATAAAAGTTGGGTCTGCACCTAAAATCATTGGCCTCCATTAGTCTTTAACCATAACTTATTTAAATTAATTATGGTCTTAAATTAGGTTCCAATCCAATTGAATCTTAAGCCTACATTAATTAGTTGAAGTCTTCATAAACTCCTATTTACATAACTTGCCCAATTATTCCATAATAATTATTCTTATTAGTCTAAATCCATGATTAATACCTTAATTATTTTTTAGGTGTTACAAATATATCATTTCTTTTATTGGTGACTTTTCACGTTACATGTATGTCTACTTGCTTTATAATTAAAGTCAGACACTTGATGCCTTTAAGGTGCATAAAGCAAAAGTAAAGAAATAATTTCATAAATAAATTAATATAGTGAGATCAGATAGAGGATATGAATATTTTAATTAGTACACATGTAATGAACAAGTACTTAGTGTATTCACTAAGTTCCTTCAAGAGCATGATTTAGCTACACAATATATCATGTCTAGCTCACCTTACATGTATGATGTGGCTGAAAAAAGGAATCATATGTTGTTAGATATGGTAAGAACTATGCTTAGCAACTTTAGACTTTTCACTTTTCTATGGAGAGATGCACTTAATACAATCATGTATATTAGGAACAAGGTTCTAACATAGGTTGTATCTAAGAAACCTTTTGAAATTTGAAAATATTGAAATCCAATTTAAAACATAAATGTTTATAGTACTATCTTGTATATGCAAGCATGTATAACTCACATGAAAGGAAGTTAGACCCTATGACCATCACTATATAGTTTGTTGGCTATGTAAAGAAATTTAAGAGATATAAATCCTACTATCCTTCACATTCAATGAAGTTTGTTAAATTTGGAAATGCCAAATTTTAAAAGATGATATAATTAGTGGGAGTGATCAATTACATGACTTAGTCACTAAGGATGATCATAGATAGCAAATTAACTCCACTAGGTATGGTAGACCATTGGTTTTATGTGACACCCATCTTGTTGGGATGAATATAGAACATAATGAATTTCCTGAAATCTCATTTGATCATGTTAGAAAATCAGGAGCATCTTCATCTTGAAGATCTTACCATTCGTGATCAATCACTTAATAATGTAGAAGAGACCCCTCAACTAGTAGTATAAATATTTCTATTAAGAAACATCAAACTTCACAAGAAGTTAAATTGAGAAGATTAGCAAGAGTTAAGAAATTGGCAATTTCTAAATTATTACATAGTGTACCTTATGGAGTTTGACTAAAACTTAAATATTAAAAATGATCCCATAACATTTCCACTGACAATGAGTGGTATCAATTCCAAATTGCGGCATGATGTCATGATAGATGAGATAGAGTCCATGGCAAACAACAATATTTGGGACCTTGTATAGTAGCCTAGTAGGACGATGGCAATTGGCCATAAATAAGCCTTTAAGACTAAAAGGGATTCACTAAGCAATATTGAGTACTGCAAGACAATATTAGTTGTTAAAGTTTTCACAAAGTTTCTTTTTGTATTAAAGAATGATTTCGATTGTATCTTTATGACTTTAATTGCCCAATTTGACTTGAAATAATATCATATGAATGTGAAAATGACTTTCTCAATTATGATTATGAGGAAGAGGTATGCATGAAATAATCTAAAAGATTCCTTAAATGCCAAAGGAGAATTTAGTATGCAAAATTTAAGAAGTTCATTTTCGAACTTACGCAAGCCTCATAACAATGGTATTTGAAGTCCCATGAATACATTTTTCAATTTCGTTGAATACATCATAGATCATTGTATATATCATAAGGTCAATGGAAGTAAAGTCATCTATTTGGTTATAAATGTTAATTATATTTTGCTTAAATCTAGTGACTTGAGGGCTACTACATGAGGTTAAATAGCTATTATTCAAGAACTATGACATGAAAGATATAGGTAAGGAATCTTATGAGGATTCATATGGAGATAATTTTCAAGATATCTTGGGACTACCATAAGAAATTTATATTAATTAAGTACTTAAACATTTTTTTAAAGGTTTTTTTTTCCAAATATGATGCTCATTATAAAAATGAATAAATTTAGTTTGATCCTATAACCTAAATATAATTTTGAAATAGAAGAGATGGAAAATGTTGCTTCTATTTAGTGGTTAAAAGCTTAATGTTTGTTTGGCTATACACAAGGCTAGACATATATTTTATTGAAGGAGTGTTGGATAGATACCAAAGTCATTTAGACTTAGATCACTAAATTAAAGATTGCTATGATTATTATAAAGAACATTCGTGGTACATTAAATTTTATACTTACTTGTGAGAGAACCAACGATGTGAAAGGTGTTGGTTATATAGATTCAAACTTGGTAGGATGTGGTTCTTAAAAAAGAAAAAAAAAGGAAGTTAATATTATGATACATTTTCATGCTTGCTGAATGTGCTATAACATGGAGAAATGTAAGAATGCTAAGCAATTGTTGATTGCTACATCCACTATCAAAGACTGAATTTATATCCTATTTTTAGACAACTACATAGGATATTTTGATTAAAGAATTTCATCATTTGGCTTCACATTGTGGATTCATTTTGAGCCCATTAAGGGATATTATGAACACATAAACGCAAATGGTCATAGAACACATCAAGAATAAAGATTTTTTAATTCATAGCATCTATTTAAAAGAGTTTAAACACCATACGTCTTATATAAAAGCTTAGACCATATCAAGTTACTCAAGGTCTAGTTAAAATACATTTAAGTGATGAAATTTAAATTATGGTTTGTTATCTCTAATTTATAAGTATATACATTTTGTGAAATTAACAAACACTTGAATTGGAACTAAACATACATTTAAGGTTTATTTATTAAGATTATTGCCCTATAAAGCTCAAACATATTGCATGTAATCCATGGGAGGTAATACTCTATTTTAGAAGACTTACCACTATAATTATTATAATATATGTTTAATCTACTTGAATGACATGCTATCTCACAAATCATGTCTAAGCCAAGTGAGAGAATGTTAGGATATTTAATTTGGAATATTTTAAATTAAGAAAATTTTTAAGACATTATGTAAATGGGATATTTTATATTAAGATTTAATAAAATATTCCATTATTATTATTTGAATTTTAAATTTAAATTATTCTGATTAGTGGTTCAAAAATCTTCACTTCTATTTAGCCAAATAAGGTTGTTGAGAGTTAGTAGGCTAGTGGGTTAATTGTAGTTGAATGACTAAATTAGTTGAACTCTTTGATAGAAAGAGACAATGTATTCTTAGTTGACAATTTGGAATTCTAAGAGGTTCCTGAAAAAAAAGACTCCTAAAGTTACCATCAATGAGATCTCCCTACGTTAGAAGAAATTTTTGACAAATTGATCTTCTTTTCTATGCTATTCTAATTTTAGATCGTGAACGTTGGCTTTGTGTCACTACTTCAAAACTAAATTAACATGGCATGAAGTATTTATATTTTTTCACAATTGCTTTTTTTAACGCCATTGAATAATGTAGGATATTTTTTCCCAAAATTCACCATTGGATTAAAAGTTCTTGCCATAGATATCCTACTCCGAAATTCTGATATTAATCTAAAGTTATTTTATACATCATTGATAAATCTAAAATTTAACTTACATTGTACATTTGAAATGTAGGAACTATCAACCAAAAGATTGTATAATTATAATTATTTAACTTTTATAAAATTTGGCATGGAAGATGAACATACTAATTATTTCTAATCTAAATTCACTTCTCATAATGAAGTATTAAAGGGTATAAAAGTGTTAATTTTATACCGGTGAATGGAGACCTTCTCATATATTTCCTATAATTACATATCCCTTAGTCTCAATTCTCAAACGATAATTTATTGGCTGAAGAACAGAGAAGTTAAAGCGATGCTTGTACTTATCCCATTGAAATCCAATGTCGTCTCCTCTCTTCAAATCGTTTCTTCTCACAAAATCTTGATTCCACTTTCTATCAATACAGCTTCTTGAAAAGACCCATCTCTTCAGAACCAAACAATGCTCAGAGTTTATGTCTACATCCCAAACCTAACCTCAGTTCCATTTTCAGTCTCCAGTATGTTTCTACGTTGATTCTCGTCCAACACAGGAAGCACTAAATCTTGGACCGAATCTGTGACCAACAAGAGTCAGTTCAAGCCACCAATGATTTTCATGTGGCTTAAATATTGGGTGGTTTCATCTTCTGCACAAAAAAGTGGGTTCAGATGGAGGAAACTGAAAAAGTGTTGCTTTTCTATGGTCAAACAAGAACAAAAGAGTGGGAAGATGAGACGAAGAGAAAAGTTTGTGATTGGGGTGGGGACATAGGGAGAGATAGGGTTTATTTAAGAAGGTTGTTCTTATGTTTTACTTTGAGGTGTGGGCGACAATCCAAGAATTGGTTTTAGGAAACTAATTATGAAACTATAGTGTTTGAAGTCATGCACTCATAATCTTTTTTTTTTTTGTAGTGTGTCGAAGTTTGTTCTTTTGTATTGTGTCGCTCATAATCTCATGTTTGCGCTGATGATCTTATTTTGTTTGGTGTGGCTTCTTTGATTCAGATTAATTATACTATGGAACTTGGGCCCTTCTATGATAACACAAAGTGACTGCTGATAAATCTAATTATTTTTCCTTTTAAAAAATGTCACCACTGTGATGAAGAATAAAATTACTGAGTTGTCTGGCTTCAGTGCGACAGATGATTTGGAAAAGTATTTGGTTGTCCCTATCATTCATGGAAGATGCCGCAAGAAGGATTACAAGTACGTTGTGCACTACTATTTTAGCTTAGTGTTAGGATTCGGAGAACCCCATTCTTAGGATACGCAAGAAGGATTACAAGTACGTTGTGCACTACTATTTTAGCTTAGTGTTAGGATTCGGAGAACCCCATTCTTAGGATATCAATGATATCATGTGGGGCACATGTGAATACGATATAAGGTATTAATAATAAAAACAAGTACGAGATCTAAGGCTTTTGTTTTTTTCCACTTTCCACATATGTCAAAACCAAGAATCTACATCCCTATGAGACCTTAAGGGTGAGTGGTGACATTGACCTCTCTTTTTTCTCCTCTTTAACTAGCTAGCTTAATTGTAAAGAGGCTTTTTTTTTTTGTGATTTTAAATCTCCGACTCCTTCTATATTCTCTTAAAATTATAAAGACTAATTCATTGATTAAGGGAAATTTTATATGTGATTTAAAAACTTCGACAAAAGATTAAGTTTGAAAGCGAAAGACTTTTCTTTCTAACTCTATAGATGATATTTGTTTGATATTTTCACTTCCTCTTTTATCTTGTTGCTTCTACATGTGTGAGACTAGAGTTATATTGTTTTACCTTTAGAAAGTGTTGTAGGGAAGTTAGCAAGATGTTGACGCAACATCAGGAGATGGCAGAGGCAAGATTCTTAACAATGGTCAGCTCCTGACTCTGTCCCTTGATAAGAACCAATTCCTCTATGGGAAAATTGATATTGATATTTATTTGCATCTTAGTTTTCATTTTCAATATCAACTTCCAATATTGTTTATCATGTGCTTTCTAAAATTATTTGTTTCTGTCCATGATATCCATAACTTCATATAATAGATATATCAATAAAAAATGAGAATTTTCAATTTTCAATTCCTTAAACGCTTTAATTACTACTTGTGATGCATTCTCTTGTTTGATGATGGAGCATAATTCCGTCTTGTATATTACATTACTACTTATTTTTTAGAAGGGATATTTGCCTATATACCAATGTAGCATACCTTCATGTTCAAAAGATTACATTCAGTGTAGTTTTCATTAAGCAAATTTAGTGAACTCTTGATTGCGTCCCTTTTCAACCTGTGATTTGTAAGTGTATATGTCATTGATATCAAGATGATTGGTTGACTGAAAGTTCAGTTGAACATTTACTAGTGCAAGGTTATGGTGTTTCAACATAGTTTGACTGACTTTTGTCTGTTTAATGGGATTATGGATGGAGTTGTTCATTACCAATCTCCAATATATATTTTGCAGAAGTATGGTTAAATATCAAAGCTTTGGTCCAATAAGATTACTCTATGATTAAAAGAAACATAATTAATCAATTAGTAAACATGATTGGTTAAATCAAATAGAGAATTCTTTGGCATCTTTCTAGCATTTTATCTACCATTTTTCTAGCTTTTTATCTACCATTCAAAATTCACCTTTCTTTTTTTAAAAAAATTTAAGAATGGTTCCAAGTTTCTTTGTCTTCCCATCCCTCATGGTGTTCAAATAAGCGCAACGGACATATTCATCACATACAGATCCAAATGGTGAGTCTTCATTCTTCCATCTAACAACTATCATATTGCTCTGTTTTTTTTTGCATTTTACTTGTTATTTCTCTGATATTCTAATTTCAAGCAAGTATGATGTACTTTATTTGTTCTAAATTTTGATAGTTGTAAAGAGAAATAAAAATGGAAATTACATGCAATTATATACGCAAGAAATATGAGAATATCTTGGTATGAAGTGAATTACATAAATAAAGATTTTAAAAAAAATTCAATATGATTCAAGTCATAATCTGTATGGGATTTCCTACACTCTTAAAAAATTAGTTGTATTAATTCATATTGATAATTAGATGTGTTTATAGATTTGAATTAAGAAAAATTTTCATCCTTGCACATTATTAAATATATATATAGTTCAATTGAAAAAAAAAGTTTTAAGTTTAGTTGAGTTATAAATTAGAGGTTAAAATTATTTAAAACTTAGCATTTTAGTCCCCCCTGATCTATTAAAGATTTAAAATTTAATTGTTAAATAATTAAAATACCAAAATATAACATTTGAAAAAAGAAAAAAAAATCTTTGACAAGCCATGCACCAAATAGCTAAGGAATAATAATGTTTTTCATTTTGGGATATTTTGTGAATTTGCAGTATTTTTTTAATTTTGTTGAAGTAACAAATTTACTAGTTGTATTTTACCTTGACAATTATATTAAATATTGATTTCATTTAATAATAATTGATTATAATGTTAAAAATGATATAATCAATTATACAAATCTAATATAAATATATAAAATAAAAAATTTCAAGGTTACATGTAATATAAATATCAATGCATAACATTAATTTTTTTTAAAAGAAACTTTTCTGTAGCAGCGGTTTTTAGATTGTCGCTAAAACCATTAGCAACTGTTTCCAAACCGCCACCTAAAGGGCATAACTAACTTTTTTTTGACTTTTCAACGTTAATATGACACAAAAATAAAAAAGAAATGACCAAAAAATTCAGCTGCCAAAAACCTTTTTTTTATATACTTACAATTTTATTTTTTATTTTTTTATTAATGAGATGCTGCGATCCAGATACCGTGACTTATATATAATATTTTTATTTTTATTTAATTTATTTTTATTTTTAATTTTAATTTTTTAAAAAATGAATTTAAATTTAATATATTTATTATTAAATTCAAAATTATCTACAAAAGTGTAAATTAATTTTTTTATTTTTTTAGTTTTAATTATAAATGAAATTATTTTAATTAATTTTAAAATATATAATTTATTATTATAAGTATTTCTTCAACATTTTGAATTTTTTTATTTCAAATAAATTATTAGATTTATTATTTTCTAAAAAATTTGAATATAATTATTTTTATTTTTATTTTTATTCATCATCTAATTTTTAAATTTAAATTTTCTATATTTATTTCATCCAATTTTTTTAATTTCTTCATTTAAATGAATTACAAAATTTTAAATTTTAAATTTCAATTATTTGTAGTTATTATATATATTAATTCGTTAACTTCTTCAAAATCTTTAATTTCTAATCCTTGAATGTCTATAACATCACCAATATAAACATATTGTTGATTATTAGTTCCTATGATTCGAATATACATCAATTCGCTGGTCTCGTTATTATCCGCTACATTCAAATAGGTTCGAGATTGAATCATATCATTTTTTTTCTCTATTCTTTCAATGCAAAGGAAGAAGTAAAAAAAAAAATATTGTGTATAAAAAAAAAAACCTACAATTGCAATTGTAGGTTTTTTTCATCCCAAAAGCATAGACATTCAAGGACTAAAAATTAAAAATTTTGAAGAAGTTAACGAATTAATATATATATATATATATATAATAACTACAAAGAATTAAAATTTTAAATTCAAAATTTTGTAAAAAAATTTTAAATTCTATAATTGATTTAAATGAAGAAATTAAAAAAATTAAATGGAATAGATATAGAAAATTTAAATTTAAAAATTAGATGATAAATAAAAATAAAAATAAAGTCAATTCAATTCAATTTTTTTAAGAAAATAATAAGTCTAATAATTTATTTGAAATAAAAAAATTTAAAATGTTGAAGAAATAATCATAATAATAAATTATATATTTTAAAATTAGTTAAAATAATTTCAATTATAATTAAAACTAAAAAATAAAAAATTCAACTTACACTTTTATAGATAATTTTGAATTTAATAATAAATATATTAAATTTAAATTTATTTTTTAAATAAATTAAAAAATAAAATATAAATTAAATAAAAAAATTATATATAAATAGATGCCACAATCCAATTAAGATAAAATAATAATAAAAAAAAGATCGCGACATTTGAGATGCCGCAATCCATTAATAAAAAAATAAAACATAAAATTTTAAGTAAACAGAAAAAAAGTGTTGGTGACCGAGTTTTTTTGGTTATTTCTATTTTTTATTTGTCAAAAAGAAACTTTTTTCAGTCGATCTGTGATAGGCGATAACAACGGAAAGAGCCACTTAAATTGCTGCAAAATACACAAAATAAATAACTCAATCTCTCTATTCACAGTAGTCTATGCCCATTACTAATTGCATTCCAACTGCCACTAATTGTAGTCTATAATTAGCGGTGTTTATTCCCATAGTCAAAAAATAATCACTGCTAATTGAGTATTCATGATTTTAAGTTGTTTCAGCATAGCCAGAAGGATCACTTTGGCTAAGTCTATGGTAGATTCTATACCCATCTATCTGATGATGGTAGCGAGATTGCCTAACAATCTTGTTCAAACCTTGTCTCTTATGTATGATATTCGATGGTGGCTACCAGACATTAACAGGATTAAGGTTGTTATAATGCTATCAAGGGAAATCTTTGGCTAGCAAGGTTCGGTGATATTTTAAGAGATTCAAATGGTCATTGACTTGGGATTTTTCTTTTTTCTCAAAAAGAACATTGGATGGTAGTCTTCCTCACAAGTTAAGGTTTGGGGTACTCACTAGTTTTGAGTTGGTTTGGAAAGGTTCATCTTAAGTTTGAAAATCATTTATATAGGTTTCATAAAAAATTATGACAGCAAATAAAATTTCTAATCTATATAAAATTTTTTTGTCAATGTCTAATTTATATAATTTAAAACAAACAGAATGTGTTTGGGATCATATTTTTATTTTATTTTTAATGTATTAAACACACGCATTACGGGTCAACTTGACGGGACCTTTAAATTCTGTGATTCCTACGCAAGGCAGTAAACATTTATATCAATCAAGTGCGCGCCTTCAAATCATTTTTACCGTTGCATCGCTTGAACCTCTAGAAATGGACTTCACCTCACCCGAACCCACGCCTCCCTCTGTCTCTCTTCACTTTAGGTGAGTCCACTGTCCTCTGAATCTCGTAGGAAGGATCTAGATCCTCTCAAATTCACCTGGATCCCATATAGTAGGACTGTGTGGGACTCACCCCTCCGTTTCTCTTCACTCCATGTGAGTCCACTGTGCTCTCCGAATTTTGTAGGAAGGATCTCAAATTCATCTGGGTCACCTCTCCGAATCTTGTAGGAAGGATCTCAAATTCACCCCAGATGAATTTGAGATCCTTCCTACAAGATTCGGAGAGGTGACCCAGATGAACCCCAGATGAATTTGAGATCCTACAAGATTCGGAGAGCACAGTAGACTCACATGGAGTGAAGAGAAACAGGTGACCCAGATGAATTTGAGATCCTTCCTACAAGATTCGGATAGCACAGTAGACTCACATGGAGTGAAGAGAAACAGAGGGAGGGGTGGGTTCCATACAGTAGGGAGAGGATCCAATCCTTCCTACAAGGATTCAGAAAAGACCCAGGTGAATTTGAGATCCTTCCTACAAGATTCGGAGAGTACAGTGGACTCACATGAAGTGAAGAGAAACAGAGGGAGGGAGGGGTGGGTCCCATAGAGGATCCAATCCTTCCTACAAGGATTCGGAAAACAGAAAGCTAGTTTCATAAACGTGAAACACTCGCTATACATATAAACCCCATCTCCTTCCCCGCCCCAATTACAAATTTTTCTCCTCATCTCTTCTCAAAACTTTATTGTTTCAGTTTCCTGCAAGACTCCACCATGAATCAATCTTGCATTCTTTCTACTGCTGCAAGAAAGAGAGTCCAACGCTCTAAGCCAGAAGAGCCTAATCAACCATGGGGTTATTCTACGACTCTGAAGCTCTACGACGACCCATGGAAGATCAAGAAAGTCCTCACGGCCAGCGATGTCGTCGGCAGCCAGAACCGACTCCTGCTGGCCGCAGATTTGGTCCAAGCTTTGGTGCTTACTGTGTTGAAAGATGATAAAAGCATGATCGTAGACGCTGGAAATGGAACTGAGGTTAGGTTTTGGGATGTGGACACCAGGTCCCACCATTGTCTGGTTCTCAAGAGATGGGCGTCTTCAGGGAGCTTTGTGTTGATAGGGAAGTGGAATGAAGATTTTGTGAAAAGAAAGAATTTGAAGAGAGGAGATGAAATTGGGTTTCAGTGGGATAAGTTCAACCATCGCTTTAACTTCTCCGTTCTTCACCGTGCTGTGGTTTGAGACTATATATTCTGAGTCTTTTGAGATTCTGTGCTATGTATAGGTAATTAGGAACTCTGTAAATTAGGAAACATGGGTTTTAATTCTAGTTCAAAAGTTGAAGGCTTGGATTGAACCTCTAGGTTATGTTTGGTTTAACCGGGAGGAGAAGGAAAGAATTTTAATGATATATTATTTGTGGTAAGAGGAGAAGAAAAGAAGAGGAGAGGAAGGGAGAGAAAATAATAATATATAAATTATTTTATTTTTGTATGTTTTAAAAATAATAATAATATAATTAATTATTTTTTTATTTTTAAAATTTTAATATTTTTATTATCAAATTAAATAAATATTAAAAATTATTTATAATTATAATTATTTAAAAAAAATTTATAAATAAATAAAATTAACTAAATAAATAAATAAATAAATATAAAAATATTTTAATCTAAAAAAATAACTTTTTCTTTCAATCCTTTTAAATTGGAGAGGAAAGGGAGAGGGGGAGAGAAGGGATACCAAACACGGGGAGGGTCCCTTCCCCTCCCCTCAAACCTTCCCCTCCCCTCAAACCAAACAAGGGTTAAGGTTAGTTTAGAATGAGTATGTGGAGCTGCCAGTTTTATTAATTCTTCCTATATATACCCCTTTCCAGCATCCCCTGTTAGATTCTCAGGTGTCTCTTGTAATTAACAAAAAGTGAAAATTTAAAAGATTATTTTCATGTATAAACATTTGTCTGATTCCTTTTCTTTTCTGGTAGAATTCTGCAGATTCATTTTACTTGGTTATTTTCGTACTCAAGAATGATGTGTTGTTATAAATACTTCTTATTAAAACCTCCATATATATTCAGGAATGGGATTAGTGCAATAAATCTGTTGCAAATTGTCATTATAAATATTTTTTTTTTATCAAAAAGTGAAAACAATTATATTAAGAGCTTGGAAATGCATCCACTCATGTTAAAAGAATGTTTATGTTTTTTAGATCTCTTTGGGGAGGGATCCATTGCCTCTCCCAAGAAAAAAAGAAAAATTAAAAATACAAAAAAAAAATCAAATTTGTAAGGGACATGAGCAAAGTAACAGCTTTTAACATGAGCGAATTCAAATCCTAAGAGCTTCCACAATGAATGTATATCAGTAAGAATTCTGGGGCACTGCTCAGGGACTATTCCACATTAGTACAAGACAAACCAAATTGTGTTAGACAGTGGTGAGCTGGACAATTTGGACTTCTAGCAGGATGAGAACTCAAAAGAAATCTATGGTTCTAAACTCAGACTAACTAACATACATCATTACAAATCGTACTAACAACACTTATGTTGTAATCATTAGTTTGTTGTGGGGAAGGAGAGATGATAAAAGCGTCTTCAGACTTCCAGGCTTAGAAACTACTAACAACACTTACGCTCTGATAACACTTAAAAACAAATAACAAGTGCAAACTCTCATAATTCTAATGAACACAAATCCAAAACCTTTCATGGACACTAAATTCTAAATGAATTGAAACAAAAGACAAGTAGATAATAAAATGTAACTGATGGCACTCTGACAACAATCAAACTGCTGCACAGGAAATGTGAACAAGGGAGGAGCATGCCTTCCAAATAGAGGTGAGCTGTGAGTGGGGCTTAGTTTAACTAGTTCAATATCCTTTTTTTTTCCTTTTGTATTTGGTACACAATGATTTGATGTCTTTGTTGTTATTTGGTCTCTCTCTGTCCTTTCTCTGCATATAATCATGTTTGCTAAGAGAGATTATTTTTTTGAGTGGAAATTGTTGATTGATTAAGAAATTGAGAACAAAAGGAAAGTCAGAACAAGTAATTTTAAAGTGAGAAGGGACTTCTACAATCTACAAAGTGGCAATCTTGCTATATTCTCTTGCTCCTATATTAATTTATGATATGACTTCAGAATTTTAATAGGTTTTTGCTAGGTAGGTATTTAAAATATTAACGTTAACAAGTATTCCGTTAGTTCTTACTTAGGATGAATAATCTTTGGTGTGTTGCAAACGAAGTTGGGAAAATGAAAATTGGGATCCTAATCCCTGACCTTTTTCTCCAACTCACATTAAAAGCTTTGTTCAAATCCTGCACATGGGGTGTGAATACTAACTAACATTCTTTTCCTTCTTCATTTATTGAAGATGGATCTCCTAAGCCAATTGCACTCTCCTTATTTGGTGGAGTTAATTGGCTATATAGGCTAGTTTTTTCTTATACCTTATTTTTGTTTTTGATTTCTTCATTGGTTTGTCATGCTCTACTAAGTATATTGTTTATATCAGTCCATTAAAAGCAGTCAGCATGGATGGATTTGTACATTAAAAAAAAAAAAAAGAAAATTAACCATTGAGATGTTTGCTGAAATAATATCTAAGTTCTTATGACTTCTTGCTTACATTAAAAAGATTATTTTGAAATTGTTGTTTTGCATGTTCTACATGGCAATTAACTATCATTATCTGCAACCTGAAACGTTGGTGCAAATTGGGCAAATTTACGATTAAGGCTTATTATGTTAATTTGGGGGATCATTAAATGAAAGGCCACAATGACATATCCAAGCAGATCAGTTATGCCATGCATGCTAGCTATATAGCTATAATACTTTTTGTCATTAAGAATTTTTATGTTTTTAAAGAATGTGCCAGTTTGTAGACAAAAGTCTACAGAGTATAGACTTAGACAAGTCAAACTTCAAGTTCAAGGACTTGCTGAGCGAGCCACTACACAATGCCACCAAAAGAGCAGGATCCAAAAGTAGTCTTATATAGGATTTCGAAAGCCCTTGTAGGCGGAGGGACTGAATTTACGACAGGAGGTCAGAAACTGCTATCTATGGCAGTTCTTCTCTGTATGCTTTCTCGTTTTAGCGATGCAAGGTCTTCATTGAACTGTCTCTTACCCAATCTCATTGTGTAGTATTCACATTTTGGTTCATTATTGCCAATTGGAGCAATAATTGGTGCCATTGTGAGTGGTAGAATAGCTTATTACACAGGTCATCTATGTGTAAGTGATCTCCCTTCCTAATTTTTAGCTGAAGCCGTATAGTCAAGTTTGAGTCATTTGACACCTGAATGCATACTTGGCATTATGGTCTTTTGGTTCTTTTGTCAAGCAGGGCATGGGCTTCCCAGATATTCTGCATCCGGGGATGGCTTGCCATCGAACTCTCAAAGGTCTTCCATCATTTGTGAATACAATGTGAGAGCTCATTATGAGAAGTGCAACTCTTGTCACCTATTCTATTATTGTGAGTGGTAGTCCTGGAGATTTTTTATGCTTGTGACAGCTCTTAGACAAGGTGACCCACTTTTGCCATATATTTTTAGCAGGGGCCTTTTCTTGTTTAATTGATGATGCACAGGATAAGAAGCAGATTCAAGGAGTTAAAGTTGGAAGATAGTCTCAAGCTATCAGACATCTCTTTGCAGATGAAAGTATCATTTCCAAAAGAGTTAACGCACCAAGACTGCCTTCTTCATTTTCTTTCCTCTTCTGAACTTGTTTCTGGGCAACAGATTAATCTAGGAAAAACCAGCCTCTCGTTTAGCCAAAATGTGCTCAATGATGATGGTTAAGGTTACAGAGAGCATGATAAATACGTGGGTTTAACGACTTTTATGGATAAATCTAAGAAAATATTCCTTCTGGAATTCAAGACCATGTATGGAAGAAGATCAAAGTAGGGAAAGGCAATTGTTTGTCACAAGAGGAGAAAAAAATTCTTTTGAAATATATTGCCCTAGAGACTCCAAATTATATGATGAGATGCTTCAAAGTACCTGTTCAAATTTGTCATAACCTGAGTCCATGATGAGCAATTTCTGGTGGGGCCATGAGGATAATGGAAAGAAGATACATTGGGTCAGTTGGAAAACTCTTTGCCCTCCTAAATCTAAAGAGGAGTTTGATGCTACTCTTTGAACCATCCCGGATTCTTAATATCCCCATCCATTAGAGTTTTATGGAGGAGTATGGATTAATCGGGCCATGGTAAAAGCACAATAATTATTCTATTTGCTCTGCATAACACTTTCTTCAGCAGAGTAAGGCCGAAATTCCAGTTATCTGGGATTCTCGAGATTGGTGCCACAATTCCTTGAGTATGAAATCTAATCTTAAAAAGAAATGCTTAAATGACTCTACTGTGTGCATTAGATGTGGGTTTGGTGATGAGTCTCTTACTCACCTCTTCTTAGAGTGCTCTTGGACTACGGTTGTGTGGTTCATCTCTCCTTTGGGCTTTGGTCCTCCACTTACCGGGCAGTATTCTTTTCGTGACTGGATGAGGGAAGGCATAGAGAAGGATGAAGGTGAGGCTGCCTGTGGGATTCTATTATTTGTTGGGGTACTTGGGAATGGTAGAAACGCTTTCTGCTTCCAGGATAAGATGATTCCTGAGGAGACTTCTGGCACAGCTTAAAGGCTATTGTATGAATTTCAAAATGTACACGCTGATTCTGGCAAGTATCTTCCTCGTGTTGGAAACGTCCTTCAGTCTGACAGATTAAATTTAGTACAGCAAATTTGAGCAATGTAGAATGGGATTTTGGTGCTGTGTTTAGGAATGCCAATGGCCAGGTCATACTTGCTGCAACATCTGACTGCTCTTCTACAGAAGGTCCAGCTTTGACAGAGGCTTTTGCAAGTAAATGGGCTTTGAAATTGGCTTTTCAGCATGGCTTTCTGGTGGTTGAGGCAGAAACAGATAGTGCCGGAGTGATTCCGGCTCTAAATTGCAAAGAAGATTTCTCTCAACTGAGCATCGTGGCTAAGGATTGTTTGTGCATGGCTCAACTTTTTGCTTCTTATTACTTTCCCACATGTTTGAAGATCTCGCAATGAGGTGGCTTATTATATAGCCACCAAATTTAGAAGTCAAGGTGACTTTGTTTGGATTAGCAACTTTCCATCTCGTGTCTTCTCTCTATTTTATTCTGATGTGCTGAAGTTTCAATCGATGAACTGACAGGCTTCCATGCCTTTAATTAAAAAAATTAATAAAAAAACTAAACTGAAAATGTTTGAAGTAACTCCTATGGTTCTTTCAACCGCCAAACCTTGAGTTGGTGATTGGTGTATGGAAAATTTTATTCCTCGAATGAAGGCATTTTATGTCTCTCCTTCAAACTCATCCTCAAAGTCACAGGACAAAACCGTTGCCTCATGACAGCACTTTCGTGTTGCGACTTCTTCAACAGAGGGAGGGAGGCAAAGAAGCCAGGGACGGAAAACCTGCTAAAGGAGCGAAAGTTGACAAAGTCGAAGCTGAAGAAGCAGCAGCTGGACAAGGATCCAAAGAAGCTAATGGAAGAACATCAAAACTATCTTGACTGATGAGCCTCCAGAGATGCAACCATACACTACAATGCTGGGATAATGTTTTGTTATCTTAAGTGAACTGATTCACCTCGACATCTCTTGACACTAGCTTCAAGGTTATTCTGCTTAAAGGAATTTTGCCGGGATGAAACCTACTAGTCTAATCCAATAGAACGGTCACATTATCCTCGATTGCAAATTTGCGCTGCCTCTTCTCCTTAGTAGGATAGTAACCAATTCATATTGATGAGCAAGGTAAAAGAACAAACCGTACTTCACACACGAAAAAGGAACTCGAACTCTAGGCAACTCCAATAAAGGGACGATACCTACAGGAGAAGGAACTGTTGAGGGCGTTGATAAAGCAGCCGTTTTAAATAACCCCCGCTAAATACAGTAATACAGGCGGATGCAGTAACTGCCGCGTAAAGGAACTTGAAGATGCCCTTTACCTGGCGTCCCGTCCAAATTAGGGATTACTCGAATCTGCAGAGCTGAAGGGTAAGTTCAAAAGCATCTCATTGAAACCCGCGCATTCAAATTAGGGAATGGTTTCATTTACAAATCCTGACGCTCTATATTCCCGGGCGAAGAAAACGTAATCTGAAATCACACCCTTGCCTTCTGAAGCAGAGGGATGAAAGCGACGGTGGTTTCCTTGCAAGAATCAGTAGCCACCTCGAAAACGAACTTGAGAAACTCGGCCAAAGAAAATTTGCCGTATCTGTGCTCGCCAATGTCAAGGTGT
Source organism: Erythrophleum ivorense (assembly GCA_026724425.1). Lineage (NCBI taxonomy): Eukaryota > Viridiplantae > Streptophyta > Magnoliopsida > Fabales > Fabaceae > Erythrophleum > Erythrophleum ivorense. The sequence goes on from JAIUCV010000024.1 coordinate 2,602,528, forward strand.
TTGATGATATGGGTGAAGAAAGGGACAATGCAGGGCAGAACCAAACTCCCATTGCTCTGAAATCCGAACTCTTCTTCGGCTTTCTTTAGGAGAGCGAGGAAAATCGGGAGTTTGAGGAAACGGGAGCGGATGATGAAACGCTTGCGTTCGAGTTCAATTTAGACGGCGAGAGAGACAGAGGGTGTCCGACGAAAGCAACAAGAGTCAGATTCAGAATCAGAATAAGCGAGAAGGGAAGGGCGAGAGAGCCTACTCTCCTAAATAAGAAAAACAAATCCATCACTTACCCATTTTCACTGCATCTCCATCTTCAATTCATCGCACCGCACTCCGTCTTTGGTTAGTTGCTGATCGTTCTTGACCCTTGCTCTGCATCCATTCTTCATTTTGCCGTCGAGACTTCAATCCCTCATTTGTGTTTGTTGATGCTACTGCTCGAGTAGGTAGGTGGTGGAGTTTTGCATAAATATAATTTCTCTGCTTGGGTTTTCTTTGAATGAGATTACATTGTTTGAATGTGAAAATGCCCACCATCATATGCATTGCTCCTCTATTATTAGGATGAAATTTGAAGCGTTATTGTGTCTGTTTTCAACCCATCATTTTGACTCATTCTCTTGATTGTCCTCTTGAAATCTTGACATGAAAATGGAGTCTTTTTTATTTTGTTGAGACTTAACCTGTGCCTTTAATTTTGTTGTTAGAAAAAGAAAAATAAAAGGAAAGCAGGTAGAGACCAAAAAAAAAAATTGAGGAAAACAAGTGGTGCATAGTGGGAGTAGAAGTGTCGTTTTCGGAGGTAATTAACAACGGAAAGCAGATAGAATGATAGATAGAGTGGGTCAAAACGGCAATGGGTGCCAACTTTGATGAGCTAAGTTTATTTTGGGAGTGAATGATCGAACCTTCAAGTTAGCACCTATGATCTTATGAGATAAAGTAAGATTGTTGTCAATGAAAGGAAGAGGCAATTTTATTTGACAGATCATTCCCCACTAATTCACCTATCATAACTTTCAGGGTAGCCTAGTATTCAATAATTTACTGTGATTATCGGACTTGAATACATATATACATAACTCATAGTGCAAATTTATTTTCAAAGTTTGTTAATTGGGTCCATATCCTTTTTATTGATTATCACTCATGGTAATGCATTTCTTCCTTATTGGATACATGAGAATAGAATGTATGTATTAAGTTGAGAGCACAATTTGAACATTTTGTCTTATTAAGCTTGGATATAAATTTTACTGCATTTACCAGCATATATATATATGAAATGCATTGCCATCTTGTTCATCGAAGAAGTATATCACAGGATGCAGATCAGCTTTCAAACACTCTGGGAATGAAGAAGACTACTTTAATTATGGCTGACTATATGAAATGACTGCAACTTACAGAGAGTTGTAGATATTCATGTCTTAAATATTTTCGCTTTTGACTTCTGTGAATTGAAGTGGAATAATGGATCTTAAGGTCCACATCTTAATATTTATGGTCTTGCCTGCGTGCTAAAGGGGTGGGGGTGGAAAGTGAACAAATATTGTAAAAATTTATACACATCAGTTTTAAAAGAGTATTTGTTTTTCATTATTATCAAACAGCCTACAAATTTGTCTCTCCACTTCTTTCACTTATGTGTGACAGTTTAGATAGTTTTCTTTCCTTTCACTTTTTTTCTTGTGTTTGTCTTTTAATTGTTAAAATAATTTATTTGGTCACTTTAACATGTATTTGCCCTACACCCAGCTTTCCTATGCAGATGAAGGGACCTCTAACTGAAAGTCAATTTGATTTACTTCTAAACTTTTCTATTTTTGTACATGTTTGTATAAGGCCTACACTGGAGCAGCTGGATTTGGAAGTAACTTTTGTTTCTTGTGCTCCAGCTGCTTGCTTCTTAGCAGTCTCCCTTATCAACCACAAGTAGGCTCTTTTTTTCAATATGGCTTGTACTGTGTTGAGCAAATTAGAAAATCTTTTAAGATGGCTATTAACATCTTTATATGAAACAAATTGAAAATTTTATCTTCTTTTATGCATATCATCCTTAAATCCTTTATTTTCTCTTTTATTTTTATCAGCTTTTGCTTGGCCTGGATCTTTTCTCATATTGCTTCGATAATCAATTTGCTCCTTGTTATCTGTGCACTTTTATCTCTTTCCTGTTCAGGACCAACGATATATTTCACTTTTCAACCTCCTGTGATATAGAGCTTAGCATTAATATATGACGTTAAGGTATCCGCTACTATTTTTTTTAAATACTTCTAAAAAATGCTAATATGTTTCTCTTAAATTTTACTTTATATATAGAATCGAATGTGTTTTGGGTAGATTACAAATTACAGGCAAGTGCACAGTCTTCACTTGATTAAATGCCAAGAAGAAAGGGACACATACTCTTATTATTCTTCATGCTCAGGGAGAAATAGAACCATGCTGAGGTGTAGAGATAGTGGACGTTATAAAAGTCCACCTCCATATCAGATGTTTATTTCCTCTCTTTTGACTTGACCTTAAAAGCCATCTTTCATTAACACTGATTTTTTAGGTAAGGGTCCTGGTGCTTGGACTTACCTCCTTATTAGATCATTTCATGCATGGAAGTTTGCCTGCCTCATAGCTTGGGTTTTTGTATTTTACAGAAACGATCACAAGGAATTCAGGTATTTCAATCTGTTTTGCTTCAATAGCTATTTGTTTTCTTTATTAAGAATATGAACTTACGTCTTTGACTGAACCTCATATGATACTCGATCTATTTTGGTAGACCTTCAAAATTTGAAGTAACTCATCCAGTTTTCTTAAAAGAATGAAATTATTATAAACTCCCTGATGTTGTGATAAGGAGGCTCACTTGTTTTCTTTTAGCAACTCGGCTTCTCTCTGGTTACAAGCCCTCCTCTCGACTTCAACTCTCCCATCTCATCCATTTTGTACACTGAAGTCTTTTTCACTTCTTTCTCTTTTGGCTTCTTGTTGTTTGGTGCTCTTTTGTCATGGATTCACTTGTGCCTTTTTCTGCTTTATATCTACTTTTTTTAAATGAATAAACATATGGGTTGTGGCTTGGGAACATTAAGCTTAAGAAGCTGCAATTATAAATCAGTTATTTGATTTGTTATTCAAAACAACAGGAAAGGGGGTTAGATTTGATGTCTGACTTGTTTGTTATGTTTTAAACTGTTTAAGTCATATGCTTGATTTTCCCTGTAGTAGATGTGCAGGAAGCAACTGATTATTGTTTACGGTAATATAATTTGGACGGTGAAATTATAGTTGCTTCTTAGCATGTCACTAACCTCAGTTGAAGAATTTGAGGTCATACAGGCAAATTGCAATGTTGTTGTATATTAATCTTGGCTCAATGTTCATTTCTCTTTCATTTGAAGAATTGTTGTATACTTAGAAGGATCTAACCGATAGTGAAATAAAAATTATTAGAGAGCGAATCATGTATTTTTGAGATTTAAATATTAAATAATTAAGGTATGCATTTTTAAGTTAGTTTAATTTTCTCCCCATTTTTGAAAGACAAGCAAAATAATATTCCTAAGTGGCATACCATTTGGCTTTGTTTGAGGCATGTATTGCAGTAAATCAAGGCTCAATGTCATTTTGGAGGACAAGAATTGCTTTAATTTAATATGAATTTCTTCCCACTTTCTCTCTTCAAGAGGTTGGGGTTCAATGGCATCTGATACAAACTATTTTGCCATATGGAAAGCTGACTATGAGATGGTGAGTCATGTTATTGACATTAAGAAATTAGATCTAAGCACATCTGAGTTTACCATTTACGGAGTCCAGAACAAGCAAGCCTAAACTCCTCAGTTGATCTCCGTAGAATCCCTTCACTTTGGCCAAGAATATCTAAATCCAATGCAAGAACAGAAAGCAAGATGGTTTGATAGGTTATTAACTTGTTATTAAAATTATCTGAATCAGAAGTATGCCACACGTATGGAAAATATTTTTGTCTAACATATTTGCTTCTATTTAAGATATTTAATATTTGATTTGATTTGATCTTTATTCATTTAGCTATAATCACATTGTATAAAATAACACCAAAATGAATACAATATGGTATTTTATGGAAGAAAAATTAATAATAAATAAACTGGTTTTCAAAAAGCACAACACATTAACCGTAGCTAACTGATAAATGTAATACAACAACAACAACAACAAAGCCTTTTCCCACTAAGTGGGGTCGGCTACATGGATCAATCGACGCCATAAGCACCTATCGTAAATCATATTTTTAGACAAACCATTTAAATCTAAATCCCTCTTAATAATTTCTCTTATAGTTTTTCTTAGTCTTCCTCTACCTCTAATTATTGGACTATTCTCCATCTCATCTACTCTCCTAATTGGGGCTTCTATAGGTCTCCTCCCAACATGACCAAACTATCTAAGTCTTGATTCTACAATCTTTTCCACAATAGGGGCGACTTCCACTTTCTCTCTAATGTATTCATTTCTAATCCGATCTCGTATAGTGTGTCCATTCATTCAACGCAACATTCTCATCTCTGCAACATTGAACTTATTCTCTTGTTGACTTTTTATTGTCCAACATTTAGTTCCATACAACATTGCAGGTCTTATAACTGTACGATAGAATTTACCCTTAAGTTTGAGTGAAACTCTTCTATCACAAATAACACCCGAAGCACTCATCCACTTCATCCACCCCGCTTGAATCCTATGTTTTACGTCTTCTTCTATTTCCCCATTATGTTGTATGACGGATTCAAGATATTTAAATCGTGTGACTTGTGGTATAATATGTTCTCCAATTTTCACTTTTACGCTAGAAGTGGTGTGTCTCTTACTAAATTTACACTCCATATACTCTGTTTTATTTCTACTTAAACGAAACTCATGAGTTTCCAAAGCTAATCTCCACCTCTCTAACTTCTTATTTATTTCCACTCTTGATTCCCCAACTAAGACAATATCGTTTGCAAATAGCATACACCATGGTACCGGCTCTTGGATATGTTCAGTAAGCACATCCAATACTAAAGTAAATAGATAAGAGCTCAGAGTTGACCCTTGATGTAAACCAATAGTTATCGGAAAATCTTCTGTACATCCACCTTTTGTTACTACATTAGTTGTAGCCTCACCATACATATCTTGTATTACTCGAATATAAGCTATACGAACTTCTTTTTTCTCCAAAGCCTTCCATAGAACCTCTCTTGGTACTCTATCATATGCTTTTTCCAAATCGATAAACACCATGTGTAAATCTCTTTGATTCTCTCGATATCGCTCCATTAATCTTCGCAACAAATATATTGCTTCCATAGTGGACCTTCCCGGCATAAAACCAAATTGATTCTCCATAACTTGAGTCTCTTTCCTTAATCGTTGCTCAATTACTCTTTCCCATAATTTCATAATGTGGCTCATGAGCTTAATTCCTCTATAATTTGCACAATTTTGAATGTCCCCCTTATTCTTATAAATAGGAATTAAAGAACTTCTCCTCCAGTCATCTGGCATTCTCTTAGATCTCATAATTTCATTAAATAACTTTGTGAGCCAACTTATATCATTCCCTCCTAAACCCTTCCATACCTCACTAGGTATATTATCAGGTCCAACTGCTCTGCCACTCTCTATTCTCTTTAATGCTTCTTTTACCTCTGCCTCACAAATCCTACGATAAAAAGTATAATTTTGATCATCTTCTCTAGTATCTAACCTATCCGATTACAATGCAATCTCATGGCCTTCATTAAAAAGCCTATGAAAATAATTCTTCCACCGTTCTCTGATATCTTGTTCCGTAACCAAGACTTTCCCTTCTTCATCTTTAATGCATTTTACTTGGTCAACGTCTCTTGTCTTTCTTTCCCTACTTTTAGCTAACTTGTAAATATTTCTTTCCTCAACTTTAGTACCTAAAGATTGGTATAACCTATTGAATGCTCTCATTCTCGCTTCGCTCACTGCTTTCTTAGTATCTTTCTTAGCTACTTTATATTTCTCCCAATTTTCATTACTCTTACATAATGACCACACTTTATAACACTCCTTCTTAACCTTAACATTATCTTGTACACTTGCATTCCACTACCAAGATTCTTTATCTCTAGGTCCAAAACCTTTTGATTCACCTAATATTTCCTTTGCCACTTTCCTAATCTCTTTAGCCATTCTATTCCATATATCGTTAGCACTTCTTTGTATTTCCCAAGATCCTTCCTCCACAATCCGTTTCTGCACATTCTTTTCTTTATCTCCCTTTAGTTGCCACCACTTAATCCTTAACACCCTATTTTGGCTTTTGTTTTTTACTCCCCTCCTAACTCGTACATCCATAACCAAAACTCTATGTTGAGTAGTTAAACTCTCTCTAGGTATAACTTTGTAATCTATGCAAAGTTTTCTATCCGATTTTCTTATAAGAAAGAAATTGATTTGAGAACATACCCTTCTACTTTTGTACGTGATAAGATGTTCCTCATGCTTTCTAAAACAAGTGTTAGCTAATATAAGATCGAACGTCAATGAAAAGTCTAGAATAGTTTTACCCTCTGCATTTGCTTCCCCTATGCCATGTCCTCCATGAACACCCTCGTAACCTGAAGTTACATTTCCCACATGACCATTTAGATCCCTTCCTAAAAGAATCTTTTCTCCTAATGGTATTTTCTGAACTAAACATTCTAAATCCTCCCAAAACTTTATTTTGTGATATTCTTCTAATCTTACTTGTGGTGCATAGGCACTAATGACATTAAAAATTTCCTTTTCCACTACTAACTTTAATGCAATGATTCTATCTCCTAACCTTTTTACATCCACTATAGCATTTTTCCAAAACTTATCTACAATTATATCTACTCTATTTCTAGATTTAACCTTCCTAGTATACCAAAGTTTAAAACCCGAAGCGTCTAATTCTTTCGCTTTTTCTCTTACCCATTTCGTTTCTTGTAAACACATAAAATTAATTTTCCTCCTAATCATGGTATTTACTATTTCCATTGACTTACCCGTAAGTGTACCTATATTCCAAGTCCCAAAACGAATCCTACTCTCATGAACTAACTTCTTTACCCACATTCGTTCATGAAAATGTAGAAGCCCTTGCTTATTTTTCACTACACTTAGGCGACGATGTAGCGGCTCTTGCTCATTTGTCACTGTACTCGAGCTATACAGTGCGTTACTTCCGGGCAACGCCCTATCATTACGTTTAATATATCGATTGTCCATGTCATAAAGATTCGACAAAGTTTTACATTGGCTATCGATTGCCTAACACAACCCTCCTCTTTTTTTCGGACTTGGGACCGGCTATGAAAAATAATTTGTATCAAAACTCGTCATAGGCAGAGTTAACTGATAAATGTAATAAACAATTAAATTCCTATTGAAATAGTGGCAGTTACAGTTAAAATAGCCTCTGTTTCAGCGGCAGCTCTCACAATAACCGCCACCGCCGCATAAATAATGGTTCTGCCACTAATGTTTGCGATTGCTGATTGCTTGCCATGCCTACATCTGTGATGGTGATAATTTGAATTGCCGCTAGTTATTAGTGGCGGTTATAACCATCATTGAATGAAAAAAGAAAAGTCGCAAAATGCAAATATTTTTGCAGTGGATGATGACGAAGTCTATTAAAGATATATTACATATTCATTAACATCGAAGAAATGAAAAAGGAAATAGCACAGGACAATATTCCTCCACGTAACATCACAGAGCCATAAACATTAACACGTACTAAATAGCTTGTAGGATTAATTGACAGAAAGTTACCACAATCGAAGTTATGGTAGAATAAAAATGCTTATCCAATGGAAATTGAACTCTTCTTCGACAATGTCAAACACCCCTTGTTAATGAGAAGGCAAAGATGGAACAATTATCAATAGAAATCTATAACTTTTATGAGACCAATGAAGATCATCTTGAGACTTATTACTTCTAAAGCCACCAAGGATATGTGTAGCCATTGCAATCATGATCAACTTATGCCAATGCAGAGGAAGCAAATGTAGCATACCACAAGTTAATAGAAGACGAAGTCAAGTAATAGCATGAAGACGAACAAGACTATAGCTCACAAGACTTAAAAAAAGGACTAACAAGCATCCTTCAATATCCCATGACTTATGGCATTCCATGGAGCACTCCATACAAACATGAAGTAACAATGTTGCTAGCATTAATCACATGATAATTTAAACAGATGCATTACTTTTAATCTACCTAGCTTGAGTCTCGCTAACAAACTTAGGGACAAGTATTATAGGTTCTACTCGACTATAAGAGTTTGGATTAGGTCAACCCAATCTAAGCCTAATTTAAAAAAACCCCAAGCATTCAACGGCTACCATTCATTGAGCATCATCAAAGGAATTGACACAACAATTTGCCTAAGTTGCTTTGAATAGAACAACTCTAATATAGCAACCCACTTGTTGAGACGACATGTATAGCTCCACTAAGAAATCTGGCTTAACCACCATCATCATCTCACCACCTTTGAAGCTTATAAATAATGACCTTTGCAACCATACCAGTGAAGAGAGACCCATGTTGATTGACTGCCTTACTAAGCTTAAGAATCATAGTCTTACTTTTGTTTACTTATTATATCACTATCTTTTCAAACCACTTAATATAAGTTATTGTCTCTTTATTGCATATATATATATAGCCTCAATACATGGTCTTAGTAGAAAGAAAGTAAGGCTATTAGTTAGCCTAGGTGGTCCCATAGCTCTACCCATTTTTAGTGGCACTTAGTTAATTCTATAAACAATGTTAGATTTATTTAACAATTATAGTGGTAATGACACAAATATTAGAGAATTTTCGAAATCAATAAGAGTTAATTAAAACAACTCATTAGGAGCTGTTAATCAACAAGAAATTCGAGATTCCAAAATTGAAATTTACTATTAATTAATAATGAAGAAATTTGTAGAAAGACTATATATGTGTGACCAATCTTAACTCAATATCATAAATTTTGACTTACCGAGACTAGTTTACAAACAAATTAGGAAATGGAAACCAAGCTACCTAATGCTTCTCTGTGAATCAAAAAAATAAGAGAGAAGTTAGGAATAAAATTATTTAAACTAAAAAGAAAAAGTTTTAATACAAGAAAGAAAAAAAGCAATTCATATGAATAAGTAGATTATTTAGTTTAAATTTTCTTAAATTAGCAATTGAAACACATGTGAAGGGTTTAAATTAAAAATAAGAGAGTTTGCAGGCAATTAGATGCCTTAGCAAAGAAAATTATTCCGTTTCATTAGCACCCTTTTGTCCTAGGTTCAAAATGTTTACTGCACTCTAGTATTTCTCTTCTCATACCACAGGATAATTTTCTATCCCCCATGTCTAGAAATTTCATCATATACCAATTTTCACCAACTTAATTATCACTTTTACTTTCCTTGGCCTTCAATCTCCACCCCCTATTTTCTTCTCGAATCTGTCTTATCATTGTTGCTGCTACTTTGTTAGCAGTAGTGGCTTCTTCAGCCAGCTTGGCGTCATCCCCTCAAGTCTCGACTCATAACACTTCATTTCATCTCTTGTGACTGCCATATCTTTAGGTGTGTTGATTTCTTTCCTAGTCTTTCTTTATTGTTGTGTTATGTTCTTCTAATCCTTTATGGGTCATGTCCTTTTTGCTTCTGTCTTCATCCTTTTTGTCTGGTAGAAGTAAGTCATCTTTTAAAATCTATTAATTTTTTTGAAAACTAATCAGATTGGTACGTAGGATTTCATCGATGTATTCCATTTTTCTAATTTGGGATATCTTTTTTCTCTCTTTTAATTTACATATTATATTTTTTAAGACTTGACATCTGTTAGGTGGAGTAGAAGTGTGTTTTGCTAAGTGGGTTTCTTTCTAATTTATGGTACTTTTGCAAAACATTAGGCATTGAAAAAACTTTATCCTGAAAGCTATTAGAGAATGCTTCGATTGCATTTTGAAGCTCAATGCATCTTCTTTGTAGAATTGCTTCTTGTGTTTGATGGTGTTAATGTGTTTTATTATTTTAATTCGATTCTTTTTCACTAATGTGCTAGCTTGTAGGAATTTTCAAGTGACTTTGATGGAAATATTTACTACGCCATTCTTTGATATTTAGAAATGGTATGAATTTACGAAGAGTTTGACTTGTTTGAGTTATCCCATTGTTAAATGTAACTTGAAATCCTAGCTATGATTTTTTTTTTTAATTTAACCAGTGAATTTTGAAGATGAGTATCTAGAGATGCATTCGACTCTAGCAAAGGTCAACTTCTTAAGTGGTCAAGCTCTCCTTAAACCACTTTAAAGTCTTAAGTTGCACATAAAATATGGGTTTGGTGTTAATTTTCTTTCTATTTTATGTTCATTGCTTCAACTATCTAAGGATAATGATGATAAACACATCTAAAGGAGGTGAATAAGTGAGATATGTAGAAAATTAAATAATTTAAAATTTTGCAAATATGTAAGTGAAGGAAATAGAAAGGTGAGCGAGTAATTACTTAATGGAGCTAGTATATCGTAACAAAATAAAATAAGCTAAATTTCATAGATAAAATGAACTATAGTATCCAAGTGGAGTGAGCTTAGATGATAGTGGAGTAAACAAACAAAAATAAAAGTAAAATGAGCTAATAGTGAATGGAGATAGCAAATAGTAAACTGGTGGAGTGAGCTAACAACAAATAAGTAGATTGAGCTAACACCTATAAACAAAGTTAGATAATTATATTACTGGTGGAGTGAGTTATATGAAAGCAAATGATCCTCTAAAAGTAAAGGAAGTAGAGTGTGTAGTAAATAAAAGAGATAAAGAAAGAAAGAAGCACACTACTAACTTTATCATAATTTAACCTCTCAGGCTTACGTCTAATCCTTTTAAAAAAATTTTCTTCAATCAGCTTGAAAAAATTATAAAAGGAATGGTTTTCAAGTACTTACTACCAACACGAATCTTACAAGTTGACCTTAAACTTAACTAGGGTTTTTTATAGTTTACCCTCAACTAATTCTCTCAATTATAGATTTACAATAGTAATTTAAAAGAGCAAATTTTTCCTTTAAACAATGTTTTCTCTAAGCTTAGAACCGCTTCTTACAAGTTGAGAAACCAAATACTAAGAATATGGATTTTCTTTTTCTAATATTGTACACACAATAATTTCCAACAATTCTTCTACATTTGTATTTAGATCTTCAATGACTCTTGGCTGTTAAAGATGAAACGATGGTAGCAGTGGCTTTTTGGTTGGAATAGAGGAGGCCTGTCTCCAATGTTCATGAGCTTTTTCTTTTGCAGCAACTACAACATAAGCAATTCTTTCCGAGCAACTTATTTTGTCCAATCTTTATAAATTTTATTAAATGGTTATTTCATGAGTTAAAGAAGGATTATCCTTTTATAGCAGAGATAGTTGCCAAAGAGAGAGAAGCAACAAGAATGAGGCTTATATACTATGTTTTCACTCTGCCTAAACAAAAGTGATATAGCGTTTTTTGCATATACATTGGTGATTTTATTTTCTGATAATAAAGTAGTGGCCATGGGCCAACCATTAGTAAATAGACTTTTCCATGAATGAATTTTGACTTTTGTTATTGTCAAAATCATAGGGCTAGTCAATCTTAGGCCAACAATCTCTGATTTTTTATGATAATAAAACCATCACAATGCAAAATCAATATTCATGTAAAAAAACTTTTCTATGCTCCCCTTAAATCTTTGCATCTTATGAAAAATGAAGAAATTCAGCAAAAAAGATTCAATGGAGTTACATCTAAACACACAGAGCAAAATAAATCATTATCCAAAGAATAAAATAATTGTTATCCAATTGTGCATAAATCCTCCCTTTTTTTGTTAGCAACAAAAAGGTAAGAAAGCAGACAAGCACAAAATAGAGAAAACAATGCAATAGAAGTAAATAATGCAAAGCACAAAATTTAAAATATCACATATATCACTAAAATTAAAATGAATTCAGACATCATTGGTCTATTCAAAATTTTAAAAAGTTTTCAAAATCTAAAGTGTGTCTCTAAGTTGCTAATCTAAACAATGAAAGTCTTATTTAGTTAATGACATGAAGGAGAGTGGAGTCAATATCTTGAAGACATTGCTACAGCCTTATTTGTCTTGTTGAAAGGCTTGCTTGGTATCATGTAGCTCAATAATGACAAAGTTTAGTTGCTACCAGATAGCTCCTTGACTACTAACCATGCTTTGTTTGGTGCCAACGTTAGTCAACATTCGATCCAAATCATCTTAAAGTTCTTGTACATTAGAGTTAATGGTGTAAAAAAGTTAAACAATTTCATCATTTAAAGATGGTGAAATGTTTGCAATAAGAGGAGTTAAAGGTGAGGGAAAAGGAGTCTAATAATGATCTATAGAAGGTTGTAAAGGTGGAGGAGAGTGGTGATCTATAAAAGGAAGCGTAGGTGGAAGAGAGTCTAGAGGTGAAAGAGGTATAAATAGAGGAGTGTTAGTTGGAGTTGGAAGAGAAAAGGGAGGTTCTGGTAAAGGTATAGATGGAAGAGGAGAATTATGAAGAGTGAAGGAGAGAGGTGGGGTTGAAAGAGGTAGAGGAAGGAAGTCATAAAGAGGTGATAGAGGAGAGGATGAAGAGATGATGGATGGAAGAGGTACATCTTTGTTAGATTCAAAATAATGAGTTACCTCAAGCTTCTTTTGCTTGTGCAAGGAATCATTTTCAAATGGAGGCGACACAATAGATGTTGAAGGATGCACTTGAGTAGTGGAGGAAGATGGTGAAGGAAGTGTCGAAGATAGAGGAGCTTCATTATGATGCACAAGTAAGGGAGAGTAAAGTTTAGAGCCAAGTGGTTCTGCAACTAGTTCTATTAAAATATAATCTTCCATAGGTTCTTCCTCTTGGATAGTTGCAATAATATCCTTTTCAGCGGGTTCATCAATAAGTTCCTTTATAATAGGTTCAGCAACTTTCTTCTTCTTAGAGGAAGAGGCTTGGACAAATTTTTTTAGAGTTAGAGGTGAAGAAGCCTATGGGAGGCCTCTTTTATACTTAGCACGAAAAAATTTTGGATCAGTTTGTATTCTTCCACCTCATAGTTCCTAATCCATTCTCCTTCAATAGGTGTATACTTCATAAACTTGAGAATGGTAGTATCATAAGTTATAGAAATCACCTGATGAGCTTATCCTTTGAAGCTTATTTCTTGTCTTATGAAGATTTGAGTGAGAAGCATTTTGTAAGATAAACTTGTCACTTATAAAGATCTTTAAGTAACTTCCTTCATGTATTTGAGCATCCAGCAGTAGACATTTATACTTTACTGAGCCATTAGATTATACACCTAGAAAAGATCCCTTTGTGATAGTACATCTAAAGACCTAATGTGAGGGAACATGGTTGTTCTTATAATGTGTGTTACTACTCGATAAAAGAAGGAAACTATTTGAACATTGATTTTCCTGGTAGTGATTAGGTCCTTCCTTTCAACCACTACTCCAAATGTATCAATGTACTTGGCTTACATCTGAATAGGCCACAAATACCCAACAAAGAAGTATTATGGGTCTCCCTTGAAGGATACTTGAAAAATCTTCTCTAAAGTGCTCATACCTATTGTTATAGTTTTGCCATTCATCATATAACATAATGCCTTCCCTTCCTTGATACCATGTAAGCATAGAATTCATGAACCAAGTCATCATAGACTAGTTAATTGACTGTTAACAGAGGGGTCCATTTCAAGGATTTGAAATCCATTTCAATGTGATAGTTTTGTGAAGTCTACACACCTACTAGTGGAAAGCATTCTATCTATAAAATCAGCAAGATATTACTCTAAATGTTCTTCTAAGAAAAAAAATTTGATAGCCAATGCTCAGTCAATTCTTTGCTAGGTTCTTCATCCTAATCTTGTTCTTTCCTTTTCCTTCTACTGCTAACAACAATTTCTTGGTTAGGGTTTCTCAAATGCTAATTCAAGTAGATTTTTTCAGTTGCTTTTGCATTTCTTCTTCAATCTAGTTTAGGTCTCCATTAGTATTCCTTTGTTTCTTTGATTAAAGATTTTGGGTTGAGGATTTCTTCATTTTTGCTTATTTTTTTTCTCTATTTTCTTTAATTGAAGTTTTTCCAGAGCTTATTAACACTTATCATACTCTTATTCAATGTCTATAGCTTTTTCAATGGGAATGAACTTTTTTTGTAATTGAGATCTTTGAAGATAGAATGTGAATCAATTTATCCTTTCATCCATAAACCATTTTTTGGGTTAAGGCAAAATTTTGAGAGACAGAGAAAGAGAGAGAGGAAAGGTTTAAAGAATTAAAGCTTCATTTCTGATACTAAGCAGTTTATTTAAGATAAATTTGTTGTTTAAGCTTTAAAGGTTAACTATCGTTATGCTAACCATCCTTAAGGAGGTAACCATCATTAATGCTAAACCTTGAGATATACTACTTCAAAAACCAATTAAAACTTTTAACAATTGTTTTAGATTATGTGGCAATTAATTTAAAAGAAGTAATTTTCCTTTTAACCATACAACAAACACTTGTCACACAACAACACAAAAACATGACATTTTCTATTAAAAGAATAAATAAATAAGTAAATAAATGCATTTATTTAACAAAGTGACCACAACTGGTGAAAACAAAAGTGGAGTTACTAGCAGGATGAGATGGAGGGAGTAGCACTTAAAGTGGAGGAGGCAAGTAATTCCATAACAAAATCACATAGAATTTCTCATATATTGTTAATTATTCTTAAGTTCTTTTCTGAGATAAACAAACCTATTTTTCAGTAGGGGTTTGATAAATATATCAGCAAGTTAATTTTCAGTTTGTATGTAGGCTACCTTTACATCTTTTGTTGGACATGATCTCTAATAAAATGATATTTTATCTTATTGTGTTTAGTCTGAGAATGATGAACTAGACATGATGGCACTTGTATTGTAAAGACTGGACGTTTATTTTTCCTTAACCAAAGTTGAATATGCAAACTACCACGTAGCACTACTTTTCTTTCCTTTTTGCAATTTTCTGATCTCCCATATATGCCCCCTTGTATCTACTTTAAGCTTGGTCTTTACGTCATTACCACTCAAACTTCTGCAGCACATATCCTTTCCATAAGAGAAAACCACAGAAGCATACCAGGGGCTCTGTATCTCCATTTTTGTTCACTGTGCGTTGCTTCCTCCTGGTTCTTTGTTGTTGTGCGAGTCATTCCTTGCTGCCATGTCCAATTGAGTTGCTTCATTTCAGTCGCATTAAATCGTCAGGGTGGACGAAGTGTGGTGCTGGTCAAGAACTGCATCTCCTCTCCCCTATTTAGCATCATTTTTATTGTCTCTGGTTCGAGTTTCTGTTGCTGTGTTTTCTCCTTGGATTTGTTAAGTTGCGTTGCTGGTTGCTGGTGAAATCACGCAAGAAAAATCCTTTCCCCAGGTCTGGAATTTTTGCCGTGTGTATTGCTTCTTTTGGTCTCATCTTCACAGCGTCTCCCTCCCCTGTTCTTCTAATTCTGTAACGCATTTCTAGTGTGTGGCCAGCTGAGGGAAGTGTTGCGCAGAACCAAAAATTTGGTGTAGGAGGATAATTTTGTTTGGACAATCTTGACTTCCTTCATGCAAAAATGTATTTCAACTTTCCTATACGGTGATTACTCCCATTTTCTACATGAACTTCCTAATCTAAAACCAAATTCCATCGTGCTTCTTCTTACTTGCCAATTTCTGTTTGTGCAGAACAAGCTTCCCTCTAACGTGTTTTGCTGCAGAGTGGATATGGTATGCATTTTCCTTTATTTCTTGATTTTGAGTCTAATTCCTTAGTGGAATTAGGGAGGAAATGGCACAAGATTGTCATGGTTCTGTTTTTTTTTCCTCCCTTGAGCGAATTTGAGCCTTTGAATGAAAAAAATCCAAAATGCCCTACTGTCATATATGGACATATATATATATATATACATATCTATATCCCTATATATGTATATTGTGTATATTGTATAGGTATGGAGGGCATGAAATTAAGTAGAGGATGGTGGATTTAGTTACTTGAAAGCATATACATATCTATAGCATGCTAGAGGAATGAAGAATAAATACCCATGTTTTTTTTCTTTTCTTAGAATTTTGTTCAAATAGAACAAGCTAATGAGGTTAAGAGCAGCAACCATAACTATTCTCCTATTCGTAGGAAGAGGAGTTTTTAGCCATGTGAAGTGTGTATTTTATTTTTTATTTGTTTTCATTTATGCTCTGACCTTACGAGATGAGGAATAATTTTTAAAATAAGATAAGTTCTGTATGAGATAAATTAGAGTGATTCACCCTCTAAAATCTGGTGAATGGGTATTGTAGGGTATTCAGGAGATTGAGTCATAACTGAGGAATGGGCAGAGAATTTCTGTATTATCTTGGAAGATGAGTAAGTAATGCGGACCGTGAGTAACTAGTAATTATTATTTTGTTACTAAGTTTTTTTGCAGTGTTCTAAAATTTGATAATCTATTTATGGAGATACATATTTAAATGTTTTATCATATGCATGTTTACCAAAAATCGATTTGAACATGACATTTTGCAAATTGACATCTGTTTGAGTTATTTGGAAACTTTGCTATGAAACCGATTTGGAAGGTACTCTATCTGAAATGCTAATTTGAGAAAAGTATTCTTTTAAGAGGTTATCTGTTCAGAACCCTGTAGCTAACAGTAGTAGTTGTTAGTCATGGTGCACCATGATCTGTACCTCAGCTAGCAGGGGTGGTGCTAGCTCGGTGTGTAGGCCACCACACGTGGAGTCATTTTATTTTTGCAAGCTGAATGTTTTGCATCTGTAGTTATTTTTCTCACGAGCTGTGTGCTCTGCGTCTGTTTCAATTGGTTCTGTTTAGATGCTTTCAGTGCATTTTAAGAAAAAATTTGCATAAAGCATGTTTTATGCCTTATATATATACATATATATATATTTAGGCCCTATCCCTATTTTAAAAGAGTTGGCATTGCTTATTCATTGAGTATCAAACTCACTTTTTTTTAAAATTTTTTTTTCAGATAGCAGTGCAGACCCTAGTCTACCCTCAGCAGCCTACTAATTGTTGATCTTTCGTTTATTTCTTTTGGCGAGCCTGCAGTTGCTCATGTGGGTGTATTTTGTTTGTATGCGTGTAATCTATTTTTTTCTAAACATTGTAAAGTTGGCTTCACTAAATCATAGATAGGGTATCCCCACTCCCTAGAACTTTATTTTTGGTCTGAATGAATACGGGTTGCCCCTTTTTGGATGTATTGTTTTGGGCTGACAGATTGTAGAAATATCGGGAGGTCTGAATTATAAAGGAAACTCTGCCGAAATTTCTACAAAAGTCACCTAAAGGAAAAGTTTATATGCTTTCATTATATGAAGTTACAACTTTGACATATTCTCTAAAACTTGAGGATGTCGATAATACTAATAGACTTGTGGTAGGGGGATGGTTTGTCTTCTGCGCCAACCTACCTAAATTTGTGGGGTGTGACATGTATTATCACTAAAGATGGGAATATGGTTATAGCTTAGGAAATAGTCTTCCAATTGTTATTCATCCACAAAAGTTAGGTGCAACAATTTCTAATCACCATATGCTTAGTTTTAGTAGTAAAGAGAGCCACAGAACTCTCTTTTTTACTGAATCAAGACATTGGTGATTTTCTAAAAAAGTTGGCAGCAACTATTGATACTCTTTCTATCTAATTTTACTCTTGTAAGGGTTGCATCACTGTATCCAACTAGATTAAATGAATTAGTTCTAGGATAGCACAACTCATAGTTTAGTGTCTTTACCAAGCATTTAAACATATGTTTAATAGTAATAAAGTGTGATTCCTTAGGATTTCTTTGAAATTTTATGCATTTATAAACATTAAATGTAATATCAAGCATACTTGTAGTTAAATATAATAAAGAGCCAATTATACCTTTATAATTTTTCTATTCAAAGTCCTTACCATTCTTGTCTTTGTCCAAAGTAGAAGATGAACACATTAGAGTTCCCATTGGTTTGAAATTTTGAAAGCCATATTTTATTAGCTCTTTAGTATATTTAGCTTAATTAATGAAGTTTCCTTCCTTTATTTGTTTGAATTATGGTCCAAGAAAGAAATTCATTTCTCCTAGCATACTCATCTCAAATTTACTTTTTATAACTTTAGCAAATTCTTTGCATAGAGATTCATTAATACTACTAAAAATTATATCATCTATACCAATATGTACAAGTAAATAATAATTTCCATTTTTCTTGATGAAAAAGGGTAGTGTCAATTTTCTTTTCGAAATCTCATTTTCTAATAGAAAATTATTCAACATTTCATATCAAACTTTGAGAGCTTGCTTCAAATCACAAAGGGCTTTAGAGAGTTCAAACATGTGGTTGGATAGCTTTTTATTCTCAAAACTAAGAGATTGCTTAACATGCACCTTTTCATTTATAAATCCATTCAGAAAAGGCACTTTTAACATCCATTTAATATAGTTTAAAATTTATAAAAGATGTATAAGCAAGCAATATTCTAATAGATTTTAATTTAGCAACAAATGTATATGTTTCATCAAAGTTTATACATTCTTGTTGAGTATAACCTTGGGCTACTAATCTAGCTTTGTTTCTAATGATATTACCTTGCTCATCCAATTGGTTCTAAAATATCCGTTCTATTGCAATGATCTAAGAACCTTTTGAATATTCTACTAAGCTCTATACTTTATTTTTCTTAGATTGATATAGCTCTTCTTGCATGGCTATGATCTAAGTTTCATCTTTCAATACTTATTCAACTAACTTGTGCTTAATTTAGGACAAATGTGCAAGATTATTTCTACTATTTCTGAATAAAGATTTGGGGTTTTTTGTCATTAATATGGTATTAAAAAAAAAGAAATGACCCAAATGCTCCGCCACCAAAACTTTTTTTCCATATGCTTAAAATTTTATTTTTTAATTTTTTTATTAATGAGTCGCGGCATCTGAGATGCCGGGACTCAATTTATAATTTTATATTTATATTTAATTTATTTATATTATTTAATTTATTTAAAAAATAAATTTAAATTTAATATATTTATTATTAAATTCAAAATTATCTATAAAAATGTAAATTAATTTTTTTTAGTTTTAATTATAATTGAAATTATTTTAATTAATTTTAAAATATATAATTTATTATTATGATTATTCCTTTAACATTTTGAATTTTTTCATTTCAAATAAATTATTAGATTTATTATTTTTTAAAAAAATTGAATTGAATTATTTTTATTTTTATTTTTACTTATCATTTAATTTTTAAATTTAAATTTTCTATATTTATTTCATTCAATTTTTTTAATTTCTTCATTTAAGTCAATTATAGAGTTTAAAATTTTTTTACAAAATTTTGAATTTAAAATTTTAATTTACTAAAACTTGTACAAAATTAAATGATTCACAGTAGAGTGACTCACTTAGTTTAAGAATGCATCGACTATTGCCTCTTTAGCCAAGCAACACACGCAATTAAGACTCATTTAATATATAAAAAGTTAAGAATACAAATTAAAAAAAAGAGATAATCTTGTAAGTAAAAAATAATTTGCATACTCTTACTCTTAAATAATAATAAGAAAAGTAGATACTATTAAGTAATAATTATAAAAAAATAATAGATATTATTTAAAACTTTCAATTTTTTTCTTTCATTTTTGCCTTCAATAACAAAAGTGGGTTGTTACTATCTTTCTTTCGTATAATTCATCCACAATTCTATATCAACAAAAAAAAAAAAGAAATATAACAAAAAAAGAAATTTTAAATTCAAAATTTTGTAAAAAATTTTAAATTATGTAATTAATTTAAATGAAGAAATTAAAAAAATTGGATGAAATAAATATATAAAATTTAAATTTAAAAATTAGATGATAAATAAAAATAAAAATAAAAATAAAAATAATTCAATTCAATTATTTTAAAAAATAATAAATCTAATAATTTATTTGAAATGAAAAAATTCAAAATATTGAAAAAATAATACTAAATTATATATTTTAAAATTAATTAAAATAATTTCAATTATAATTAAAACTAAAAAAAATAATTTATATATTTATAGATAATTTTAAATTTAATAATAAATATATTAAATTTAAATTTATTTTTTAAATAAATTAAAATATATAAATAAATTAAATATAAATATAAAATTATAAATTAAGTTGCGGCATCTCAAAAAAAAATATAAAAAATGAGTCAGATGCCGTGACCCATTAATAAAAAAAATTAAAAAACAAAATTTTAAGCATATAAAAAAAAATTTTGGTGGTAAAATTTTTGAATCATTTCTTTTTTTTTTTTATACTATATTAATGTCAAAAAGCTTCATATTTTATGCCAAATAGTAAAAAATCTTAATTCTTTTTTTTTTTTCTTTCATTGTTCTTCTTCTTCTTTCCTTTTTCCTTTCCACTTTTCTCATCTTCACATACGGTACCCTTGCCTTCTTCTCCAATTAGAAAACGCACACCAACATCTCCTTCCTCCACCAATAAACACAGCACCTTGTCCCTTGCGTTAGTTAGTCCAGGTCCACCGTTTGCCATCCACCTCGTCGCTGGCAGCTCATCCTCTTCGTCAGCTAGTGCCACTGCCGTTTGCTCGTTGTAAAATGCTGGGGAAGAGGTGCTGAATATGGAACGGGTGAGCTCCATTCTGGATGCTTTCTTCCATTTATTTTATTTTATTTTATCTTTATTTTCTGCCACTTTTCTTCTTCTTTTCTCCCATTCTACTTGCAATGTTGCCCCGTTCCACCTCCAAAGAGTGTTCAAAATTGTTGCAGCTCTTCCTCCACCAAATTTGGGCCATGAGAGAGCTCAGGAATTTGAGGTTCTTGTTGGTGAATCTTCATAGTATGAAATTCACGCTTTAACTTCAATTCTTTGCTTTACAAAGTAATTTTTAGGATCTAAAATTTAATTAAAATTAATTGACTACAACTTTCTACCCAGGATAATTTATTTTGCATTAATAAATTATTTCTAATTTTCCACTTAAAATTTAAATTTTCAAGGACCTATTTGTAAAAATAATGGTTATTACAACATTAGACGAAAAACTAGATATAAACTACAATAGTCACAAATAGAAAATAAGATATTGCATTTGATACGAAGGATTTTGGAAAACTTTAATTTTCTAGTTTATTTTAAACCTAAAAAATGGCACTCAAAACTCAAAGAAATTTATATATATGTTTTATTAGTCTTTATAATATATACAGGGTTAAGATGATCTTCTTACTAGAATTAATGTGTTTCTTTGGGCATCTGTCCATACCGACTATTGGGATTCTATGCATTAAGAAAAGAAAAAACAAATTAACCATTTAATTTTGAAAACAGACACACACAATGTGAGATGGATCCAACATTTGAATAATGAATTTCAGTTCTTTATTTTGTGTTGTGGACTATATACATTATATATTTCCCTTTTCAAAGAGGTCCAAATAAGTTACCTATAGTAAAAACAAAAGTGATGCCATTTACCTAATAATCATATACACAGCGAATTTGGTCACATATGGCCTCTTTATGGCACATATGCAATTATGGACAATAATGCATCTTAATAAATAGCAATATTACTGACCCTTTTTTTTATCATTTGTCAATTTTTAACCCCCCTCTCCCAACGGAAAAAAAGGGAAACTTAATTATTTAGGTTGTTCAGTGACACGAGTCGAAAATACTAGCTAATTTTGTGAAGACAAATAGAGAGAAAATGTAGCGGTAGATATTAATATAAACTTGCAAGGAAATAGTTAAGAAAATTTTATTCTAGAATCTGGTAAAGATAATTCATCTCGTTGGAGTTCTCATAATAATTACAAACGAAAGTCCAATAAGAACTACAATACCCTTAGTTGGGATTTCCTTGAACTGAATTTTGTCTTGATTAACCCAAAAGATTTGGGGGTGGAGGTAGATATCTTGGTGGACCATGAGAAGGTCCTGAATAATAGGACCCAAAAGACTGGTCACTAGGGGTTGATCCCTTAGACTTTGCCTCAATCTGAATTTTTGATGATGATCTCAGGGCGTTTGGTGGTGGAGTTAGATACCTTGGAGGACCACGATAAGGTCCTGAATAATAGAACCCAAAAGACTGATCATCAATAGAGGATGATCCCTTAGACTTTGCCTCATTCTGAATTTTTGGTGATGATCTCAAAGTGTCTGGTGGTGGAGTCAGATATCTTGGAGGACCACGAGAAGGACCTGAATAATAGAACCCAAAAGACTGATCATTAATAGAGGATGATCCCTCATACTTTGCCTCATTTTGAATTTTTGATGATGAACTCAAAGTGTTTGGTGGTGGAGTTTGATATCTTGGAGAACCACCAGAAGGTCCTGAATAATAGAATCCAGAAGACTGAACATTAGAGGCTGATACCATAGACTCTGCCTCATTTTGAATTTTTGATGATGATCTCCAAGTGATTGGTGGTGGAGTTAAATATGTTGGTGGACCACGAGAAGGTCCTGAATAATAGGACCCAAAAGCATGATCATTATGAGCTGATCCCTTGGAGGTAGACTTTGCCTCATTTTGAATTTTTGATGATGATCTCAAAGTATTTGCAACATCCAGGTTTCTGGCCTCTGTATCAAAGGTTGAGCTAAGAGCAAGAAGAAGCACAAGTGTCAATGTCAACATCTTTTTCACAAACTTTTTCCACATCTCGGTGCTCAGCCCTTCCACCTCGGTTGGCCTTAAATATAAACTCTAGGCCCATTAATTAAATATAATGATTTCTAACGTTATTTGACCTCAACGGTTAAAAAGGATTACAATTAATTTCATTGGTTTTACGCGATTGATTTTGATACCTTTAAAGTCTGTGATTCGTTTTTATAGGATACCTTATAAAATAAATGCCATGACGTATGTATATTAAATGTCATACTTTATTTCATCTGATTTTGAGATGAGAGTAGATTGTCAATTTGAGCTTTGCCCACCAGATATCTCTAACCCATATAGCACAATCAGTTTTCGGCCTATCCCTCCTGCTCATATTTTGAAATTGGCTATGATGGGGCAAACTATTGGATCAAAAAATAAAATTTATTAATATAAAACGTTAATAAACTTTAATACTTTCACAATTTGCAGATGATACATATACGTATTAGATATATTATGTGCTTACACATGCTATGTATTGATTATAGATCGAAATAAATTTTGCAATATGTAAAAGATAGTTTAGTTATGGTGGAAGGTGAATAATATTTTATAGAGGCTATCATAGGTAGTCCCATTTTGTGTGTGTATATAAGGATTTTAGTATTAATGGCATGTTTCCAAAGAAATCTTTTAGAGATGGTTGATGGGCGTCGCACCCCATATATAGAGATGCAATCAGCATAGTACGAGTAAAAACTCACATATGTAAGCCTACTAAAATGATAGAACCTATAACTCCACATTATTAGGCTAAACATAGAACGGATCCAATTAACATGGGTAGATTTAATTTTTATACATACTCATATTCCAAAACCTTTGATTATACAACTAAATCATTTTTAATTTACTAAAATTTCAGCAAAATATTAATAGGACATTCTACTAGAAAACAAAATCATTAATGTATGTGCGACAAATGCTATCACTTTTGGTCAGGCAAAGTGTAAACATAACATATTTAAGCCTTATTCTTTTTGCCTCCTTCTCTTCTACAACTATCTCTGATATAAAAATATGATAATCGTTTTCTAACATGTGAAATGAGCATTTAATATCATTTATAAAAATTAAACAAAATGGATTAATGCTTGAAAAGAATTGTTTATGCTACCAATTGCTGCTGAAGAAGAAAGGTCGTGAATGTTGAAGACATGCCTCCTGTGCTCTAGCTAAAAAGCCACCGCTATCATTGTTTCATTTCTAATAGCTAAGAGTCATTGAAGACCCATAAATATAGAAGATCTAAGCACAAATCTAGAACAATTGTTGAAAATTTTTGTGAGCACAACATTAGAAAAAGAAAATCTATATTCTTAGTTTTTAATTTATTAGTTTATAAGAAGCAATTTTGAACTTTGAGAAAACCCTATTTAAAGGGAATATTTGCTTTTTCAAATTACTATTGTAAATCTCTTGTTGACAGAATTAGTTGAGGGTAAGTTGTAGAAAACTTGGTTAAGTTTCAGGTAAGCTTGTAAAATTTAAATTGGTAATAAGCAAGTGAAAACCATCCCTTTTATAATTTTTTCAAGTTGATTGAAGAAAAATCTCTTAAAGTTTAAAGGGATTAGATGTAGGCTTGAAGAGTTGAACTAAGATAAAGTTAACAATGTATTAATTTCTCTCTTCCTTTATATCTTTTATTTACTACATACTCTATTTCCTCCACTTGGAGGATCCTCTATTTTCATATAATTCCCTCCATCGATAATATAATTGTCTAACTTTGTCTATAGGTATTAGGTCACTCTACTTGTTTACTATTAGTTTGCCCTACTAGTTTACTATTTGTTATCTCTACTCACTATTAGCTCACTTCACTTTTGTTTTTCTTTGTTCACTTTACTATCATTTAAGCTCACTCCACTTACATACTATAGTTTACTTTATCTATCAAATTTATCTCATTTTATTATGTTACTATATACCTGCTCTATTAAGTAATTGTTCGCTCTACTTTTTGTTTCCTCCATTTACATATCTATAAATTTTTAAATTATTTAATTTTTTGCATACTGCACCTATTTACCCCCTCTAAGTGTGTTTACTAATTGGAATCAAAGTTGGTTTTTTTTGTTTTTATACTTAACAGTTAAGAGAAAAGGTTTTTTTGACATTGCAGAAAATGAATACTCACACTCTTGAAGGAGTTTACTTTCGGGAGGGATTCTCAATTGTCAAACCACCATATTTCAGAGGGAAAGATAGAATAAAAATATACATTCATTTAACTAATTATCTAGTATAGGAACTAATTGAAGATGGTCCCAAAATCCCTAAGAAGATAGATCTGATGATTAGAGGTATTGTGAACAAGCATAAAAATGAATAGATTAAAGATAATACTAAACTAGTCCAATGTAATGATCATGCAAGGAATATCTTGATTTATGCTATTAATAGACCAGAGGATGAAAAAATATCAAGCTGTAAAACTATTAAAGAAATGTAAGAGAAGCTTATTGTTACAAATAAAGGAACCTCCAAAGTTAAAGAGAGCAACCTAAATGTACTCGTATATAAGTACAAATTGTTTCACATAAAAGGAAATGAAGATATTGAAGAGATACATTACAAATTTGCTAAACTTGTAGGTGATCTAAAAGCTCTTGATAAAAAATATACTAATCTTAAGTTCAACTACAAGACCCTTAAAAGTCTTCCACAAAAATTGCAATCTAAGGTGGACTTTATCGAAAATGGAAATGTTCCAATATTATTCTATGATGAACTTCAACATATATTTATTGCATATGAGAAGAGTCACCCCAAAAGATATGAGTTGGAGCAAAGAAGAAAATCACTTACTTTAAAGGCTGCTGTTATTGAAGAAGCCTCTAATAAATAAGATGATGGAGAGTTGGATGTAAAAGATATAGCATTTTTTTTCAAAAAGACTAGACAAATATGTCTAAAGGAAAAAAGAGCTCTGGAAAAATAAATGGAACACTTCAAAAAGCAACTTCAAGAAGAAGAAACAAGGTAAAACCGTAATCATGTGTTATAAATGTAGAAAAAGTAAACACATCAAATTAGAATGCCCTTATTTAAAGAAGAGACCTATCAAATCTAATAGAAAGAAAAAGACTATGGTAGTATGGAGTGAATGTGATAAAGATGAGAAAGAATTGAAAAAGGAGATGGATGATATGTCCTTCATGGCTCTAGAAAACGGTAAAGTACATAATGAAAACTCTATTTCTTATGTCGAACTAGATGAAACTTTTAATAAACTTCTTACTGACTTTAAGAATTTGTTTTCTATATATAAGGATTAACCCCAAATAAATTTAAAAATTGAAAAGAACATTCATCTGATTGAAACTAATTAGAGTTGGCTCTTGTAGAAAATAAAAATTTAAATTAACAAGTAGCTACCCTAACAAAAAAACTTAGCACTTTGTAAAAGGAAGAGAAAATCTAAATATACTACTAGGTAAAAAAAATATGTTTGATAAAATAGGTATAGGTTATAAGGGAAAAGAAAATTTAAAACCATATAATTTTTTTTGGGTTAAATCAACCTCCTCTACCTCTTGCTTATTTTATAATAAGAATGGCCATGTGTGTTATAAATGTAGATCTAAAAAGAGAAATTTAGTTTAGGTTCTTAAAGAAACTATTACAGTTAAAACTAATATGAAAGAACTCAAAAAGATTTGGGTACTTAAGAAAAACTGAAAAATTTGTAGGTATGCATGAAAGGAAAGATAGCAAAACATCAATAGATCTTGGACAGTGGTTGTTTTAAACACATGATTAGAGGCACATCATAGTTTTTATCCTTCACAAGAAAAGATAAGGGATCTATTACTTTTGGTGATAGAGCAAAGGATAGGATTATTAGTGTTAGTAAAGTTGAACTAACTGGAAATTGTTACTTAAATAATGTTTTTCTAGTTGCTGGTCTAAAGTATAATTTACTTAATATAATTCAACTTTGTGATAAATGTTACAGAGTGATATTTGAATTCATGCATTGCACTTTCTACAATGACAACAAATCCTTATTTGTAAGTCAAAGATTTAAAAACATTTATATTTTTAATTTGAGTAATTTGAGCTCAAAGAATGTGACTTGTCTTTCTTCTATCTGTAATGACCCTTGGTTGTGGCATAAAAGTTTGGCCATGCAAAGTATGCTTACTATATCCAAACTATCTAAGATTAGTCTTATAATAGGTCTTTCAAAGCTAGATTTTGAAAAAGATCATTTATGTGATGCATGCCTAGGGAAAACAAGCAAGATTTTCCTTTAAATCAAATGAATTTGTCTCCTCCTTCAAGTCATTCCAATTATTACGCATAAATCTCTTTGGTTCAACACAAACATGAAGCTTTTGTGGGAAAATCTATACATTTATTATCATTAATAACTTATCTAGGTTTATTTAGGTTCTCTTTCTTTTTTATAAGAATGAAGCTTTTAAGAATTTGAGGTTTTTTTGCAAAAAGATTCAAAGAGAATAAGAGTATTTAATTTCTAGTATTTGAAGTGATTATAGTGAAAAATTTGGAAAAAAATTGTTTAAGAATTTTTATGATGAGCAGGGTTTTAATAATAATTTTTTTACACTAAGAACTTTACAACAGAATGGAGTTATTGAAAGAAAAAACTATATTCTCTAAGATATGGCTAGAACAACACTCATTAGAAACAACCTTTCTAAATACTTTTGGGTTAAAGCCATAAATACTACTTACTATGTTTTGAATCATTGCCTTAATAGACCCATTCTTTAAAAAATTCCATATGAATTTTAGAAAGGTAGAAAATTTAATGTTATTTATTTCCATACTTTTGGTAGTAAATATTTTATTCATAATAATGGAAAATATAATTTAAAAATTTTGATAAAAGAAACGATGAAAGCATATTTCTAGGATATTCAATTATTAGCAAAGCATACAGAGTGTATAATAAGAGAACCATGGTTATAGAAGAATCTATGTAACACCCCATAATTAATTAAGGTGTTAATTATGGATTAGAATTAATTAAGAGTAATCAATATGGGCTCATTGGGCAAGTTAAGTGAATGGAGACTTTAGAGAGATAAATTATTAATATGGGTTTGAGATTTTATTGGGATAGAAATTCTATCTAGGCCTAAATTAATAGATCATGAGAAGAGGCTAATGGAGGCCCAATGGGTTATGTGCAGACCTAAAACTCTTGAGCTCTTCAAACTTGGCCCAAACCTAGTTAAACTTCAGCAACTTAAGTGTAAAAACTGGCCCAGTAAATTCTGCAGCCCAACACCTCTAAACTGGCCCAACAAACTTAAAAATCTGAAGCCCAAGTGGAGATGGATCTTGGAGCAGCCCATGACCCACTTTGACCCAACTTAAGCCCACTTAAAACCCTAATGCTTCAGCCACTTTCATATTTTTCTGAAACTTAAGAAGCAAAATTCGGAGGTTGAGAGGAGGCAAGGGTTTGAGGCAAAGATTTGGCATTTTCTCATACTTAGAGCAAGATTCAGCCAAGGTAATAGTTATACAACTTAATCCCCTCATCTTTCCCTTTAATTTGGTCCCATTAATTTTTCATTTGGAGCATTTTCATCCTACCCAAAATCTGAAATGTAAGTGTTTGGGGGTTTTCTTGATGAAATTCGTAGGTTGGGATTAGGGCTGACCTTGGGTGAGTTTAAACCCTCCATTTTGATGCTACATTTGTTAATTTGAGACCCCCATAGCTGATTTAGAAAATGGGTGTTAGTTTTGCACGAAATTGCCTAAGATTTTGGGTGGAATGTGGAGTTTTCTGTTAGATGATACTTAAATCCGAAATTGGGACTTGTTGTGGCGGGGTAAATGATTCTTGGGTAGTCATTAGCATTTTAAATTCCTTGGGTACTGGTTATGATTATTAATGATGAATTAGAGTAGTAATTATATGATGTTATGGTTATAGGGGGATTTCTGCACCATTGGTGATTATTGCAAGTGTCTACAAGTGAGGTAACCAGGTTTACATTAATTCCATGCATATATCTGTGTTAATTTCATATTTTGCTATACATGAATGATTTGAAATGTTGAATGAATTGGTTGGCTATCTGTTGAATTGTGATTGGACCTGGTGAGTCCATGGTGGAGCTATGGTGCGGCTACCACCCGTGCATGTGCTTCGATCGAGTACCGGGTTATGATCAAACCCCAGATGCACTGAGCCTCGGTTGTGCTCAATAAGGAGTAGGTGCCGTGGATGGGCCTCTCCGGTGTTAATAGCCTTTAACATGTGATAATGTGATTGCTAGTATGGGATAGTAATTATGATAGCCTAATTATTTCATTTACTGATATGAATAGTCTACTGCTAGTGTTTATGTGAAATTATGCATGTATGTGAATTAATATGGAGTATATGATGGAATTGCCTTGGTTACTGAGATTCATATCTCACCCCGTTTCATGGGATTAACATTTCAGGTGAAGGTTCTTCGAGTAAGGATAAGGGTAAGCAAGTGGATGAACATCCATGAGTTGAGGCCCGGTGTGGGGAGCTACACTCGGTCTGAGTAGAATAGGGTAGATTTTAATTTTGTTAAGTCTTGTATAGCATCATCATGTATCTGTATTGCCAAGTGTAGGAGAATGTATTTTGATAGCATGGAATGTAACTAATGAGATATAGGCTTTACATTAGCTGTTGATGGATGTATAAACCTTGACATTTATTTTGAGCAATGAAATCCTTTGATATTAGATTGTTGACTTGAATCAGTGATGTATGGAACCTTAACAGAATGTTAATTGTTGGGAGCTTATGTAATTTCTTGAAATATTAATATGTGTAATTACTGTCATATGGTAGTTGGATGGGTAGGATTTCATACTTAAATTTCAAATTAGAGATGGTAGAATAGCTGGGTAAATAAGGTGCATAAACACCATTGGAGTGATATAATTCATGGTAGAGTGACCCTAGGGGGGTTATTGGAGGAAGAGTGGAGAGTATGAGACAAGGTTTTGAGAGTTGCAGGTTCAGGAGGTGGTTGGCCGCGGCCAATAGTGGCGAAGTTGCCTAGGGAGAGCACCAGAGAGAAATTCGCCACGGCTCATATATAATTGGCCGCGGCTAACTTCGAGAGGCTAAACTAGGAGTTGTCCAGAGGGAAATTCGTTGCGGCAAATTGAGGAATTGGCCGCGGCGAACTTTTATGAAAATGAGCCAGGTATTCCAGAGAGGAATTGGCCACGGCAAAGTGAGTAATTGGTCGCGGCCAATATCGAGAGGCGAGCGAGGGAAGTTTCAGGAGGCTTCTTCGCCGCGGCGCCATGTAGGTTGGCCGCGGCTAAGGTCCAACTCGCCGCGGCGATAATAACAATGTGAGGGGTCAAGCTGAGGGGAATTGGCAGCGGCTAGATGGAAATTGGCCGCGGCGAATGTCCCGAAATCACTATACTTACTAAAAATTCTTGGTTTTTCTTATGGTAACCTCAAGGAATGATTTAGAAACATTAATTGAAGATAAATGTAATGTGGGAATGATAAGTAATATAATCAAGGCTTATAAATGAATGTTTGCTTTTCCCAGAGGCATGTAAGTGGTTATAATTATGTGATTGATGACTTTGACACTATTAAGGTTCAAATTTCCCTGTATTTCCATAATATGTAATTAGTCTCAATGCCATGTAACCCTGCTTTATGGTTATTAATCATGTGATTTACCTTAATTACAATGATTAGAGGTTAAGGTCGTCACAATCTATGCATGTGACATATGATGAAACTAATTCTACCTTGAGAAAAGTAGTGCATATAGATGAGGATGAGAATATTTCAAGATTGAATCAATCAAGGAATCAACTGCGAAGTTCAAATATAACAGAAGAAAAAAGGACAAAACATGGAAAGAAGCTCCAGCCACTTTAGAATTATTGATAAAAGTTAGAGTAAGCTCCATCCTCCTAATAGAGATGAACTACAAAACTAGAATGAGAGGCAAACTCTAAAAGAAAACCTTAGCATTTTCAAGAACATAAACACAAAGATTTATCATCAAATCAATAACAACATGGATGCTAAGCCCACAGTTAATGATAAAGACCAAATATGCGAGATGCTGCACCAAGTGACATTAGATTGCCCAAAGAATGGAGATACTTCTCTACCTATCTATCACAGTGTATTATAGGAAACTTAAATGAAGGCTTAAATACCAAATCTTCTGCTTTTTGACGTTAATATGGTATAAAAAAAAAAAAAGAAATGACCCAAAGGTTTTGCCGTCAAAACCTTTTTCCCATATGCTTAATTTTTTTTTTAAATTTTTTTATTAATGGGTCGCAACATCTCAGATGTCACGACTCTTTTTATTTTTTATTTTTTTTGAATTGAGTCACGGCATCTGAAATGCCGCGACTCAATTTATAATTTTATATTTATATTTAATTTATTTAAAAAATAAATTTAAATTTAATATATTTATTATTAAATTTAAAATTATCTATAAATGTATAAATTAATTTATTTTAGTTTTAATTATAATTGAAATTATTTTAATTAATTTTAAAATATATAATTTATTATTATGATTATTTTTTCAAAATTTTGAATTTTTTCATTTCAAATAAATAATTAGATTTATTATTTTTTAAAATAATTGAATGAATTATTTTTATTTTTATTTTTATTTATCATCTAATTTTTAAATTTAAATTTTATATATTTATTTCATCCAATTTTTTTAATTTCTTCATTTAAATTAATTACAGAATTTAAAATTTTTTACAAAATTTTGAATTTAAAATTTCTTTTTTTTTTGTTGATATAGAATTGTGGATGACTTATACGAAAGAAAGATAGTAACAGCCCACTTTTGTTATTGAAGACAAAAATGGAAGAAAAAAATTGAAAGTTTTAAATAATATCTATTATGTTTTTATAATTATTACTTAATAGTATCTACTTTTCTTATTATTTTTTAAGAGTAAGAGTATGCAAATTATTTTTTATTTACAAGATTATCTCTTTTTTTTTCATTTGTATTCTTAACTTTTTATATATTAAATGAGTCTTAATTGTGTGTGTTGCTTGGCTAAAGAGACAATGGTCGATGCATTTTTAAACTAAGTGGGTCACTCTACTGTGAATCATTTAATTTTGTACAAGTTTTAGTAAATTAAAATTTTAAATTCAAAATTTTGTAAAAAATTTTTAAATTCTATAATTGATTTAAATGAAGAAATTAAAAAAATTGAATGAAATAAATATAGAAAATTTAAATTTAAAAATTAGATGATAAATAAAAATAAAAATAAAAATAAAAATAATTCAATTCAATTTTTTTAAAATATAATAAATCTAATAATTTATTTGAAATGAAAAAATTCAAAATGTTGAAGGAATAATCATAATAATAAATTATATATTTTAAAATTAATTAAAATAATTTCAATTATAATTAAAAGTAAAAAAATTAATTTACTTTTTTATAGATAATTTTAAATTTAATAATTAATATATTAAATTTAAATTTGATTTTTAAATAAATTAAATAATATAAATAAATTAAATATAAACATAAAATTATAAATTGAGTCGCGGCATCTGACCAATTCAATAACAAAATGAGTCGCGGCATCTGACTCATTAATAAAAAAAATTAAAAAATAAAATTTTAAGGATATAAAAAAAAAGTTTTGGTGGTGGAGCGTTTGGGTCATTTCTTCTTTGTTTTTAATACCATATTAGCATAAAAAAGCCAATATCTATACCTCTTTGATTCCTGAGGTTAGTGACTTTTTACGAGGGAGAGAATGTTATAACAAATAGGTGCTTGAAAATTTAAAAATAGAAATAAGTCATTAATGCAAAATAAATTACCTGGGATAGAAAACAATAATTAATTAATTTTAATTAAATTTTAAAGTCTAAAAATTATCTTCTAGAGCCACTTGTATATTTGTTTAATATCTAATATAATTCTTTTGTCTCTCAAATCTTTAGATAAATTATTTTTATTGGGTCTTTAAAAGACTTTTCTTTGGCAAAAAACAATTGACCTTACATCATATTCTGAGCCAAATAGTAAAAATTCCTAGTTCCTTTTCTTTTTCTTCCTTTTTTTTTTTCTTTTTCCTTTTCACTTTTTTCATTCTCACGTACAGTGCCTTTGCCTTCTTCTCCAATTAGAAAATGGACACCGTCTCCTTCCCCCACCAAAAAAATATATCACCCCGTCTCTCGCTTTGTTTAGCCAATGTCCACCGTTCACCTTCCACGTCACTGCCGGTTGCTCGTCTTCATTGTTAGTAATGCCACTGCTGTTTGTTCGCTGTAAAACACCATGGAAGAGGTGCCAAATACAGACTGGTTGAGCTCCATTCTTGATGCTTTCTTCTATTTTTTTTTTTTTTTCCGTTCTTTCACTTTGCTTCTTCTTTTCTCCCATTCCACTTACAATTTTGCCCCCACCTTTAAATAATGTTCAAAATTGTTGCACCTTTAAATAAATATATGTTTGCTATTCAGGCATTTAAATTTTCAAGTGATGGATTTAAAATTAAAACATGCTTGGAAGTGTATTCATAATTGCTTGCCTACAAGTTTTAAATGATAAAGAAAATTAATTAAAAAGAAGATTTTTTTTTTTTTATCATTTTGTAGGCATCCATTGGAGAGGTGCCATGGCTAACTTGAAAAGAGTAAAAGGAGAGCAAGCAGTTCCATGGAAGCAATCTCTTGCGAGACTTCAGTTTGATGTCCAAACGTATCAAACTGGTTGTACTTTGACCTATCAGGACAAGGCTTACCTTCCTCAGAGCAAGGTTTGTTTATATTTGTGATTCCTGTACATGGTAAGAACTCATAAAAGAATGCACCATACCGCCACAAAGAATTTATAATTAAGATTTTTGTTTCAAAACCATAAGAAAAATGATTTTATGTAGAGCTTAACATCTTAAGAATGACCCTGAAGAAATTTTGCTCACCATATTTTCCAGGGTTTTCAAAATTGCTTTTGTATATGTTGAATCCATCATATATTGTAAATAATGAATCCAAAAATTTATTTTTCACAGATGATACTAAATAAGGGAAGAAAAGATGAAAATTTGTGAGACGTTTAGTTCTCTTATTGCTCTGGTTGTGTTTCCTCATGCTCTTGAGGCATAATTTGTTCTAGTAGTTATTTGACTTCTTTCAGAGTCAGAGAGATTCAAATACGGAGGAGGCATTAATAAGCCCAAATAAATAGTTATAGAAAGAAAAATAAACACCAGAAGTCTTCTCTTATCAGGTAATATGCAAAGTACAAAAGACCTTAAAGTTATTGTAATTTAAGCCAGGGTTTTACAACGTGTTTGCCATAATTAGAGGAAAAAAATACGACAAGTACACAAAGACAATTGTTGAATACCATAATCGCAATCGGAGAAAAAAAAAAGCCATAATCACAGGCTTGACATAGTTGTAAAACCTATCGCACTTCCAGTATTACGGTAACGGTGGCAGTTGCCAACTGCAATTTGTAAAAGTAAATAAAGAATTAAGTCATTATATTTCATCTACTAACAAGCTTAACAATAAAGTCAGCCCCATTTTTGCCATTAGTGAATCGACCCCTTACGTTCTTTACATCAACCCCATAAAGCCATTTATCTGCCTTTGCTATTGTATTCAGATGATTGTTGTCTCCAATATCTGTAGTTGAATCACCAAAAACATATACTGCTGGTACCAAGGGATGTTTGCCAATGGCACTGGTAGTAAGAACCTAGTGTACGTGTAATAATGGACAAAGCTAGCAACAACAATGCTGAATGTGCCATATCTTCTTGAATATGGAAGCCTTGAATATTTATTTATGGTATTGGCATCCTGTGAATATATAGGGGGAACTACTAATTGTTGGGAATTATGGGAAGCACACAGCGGAAACGTTTAAAATTTTGATCCCAGGATTTTGGAGGCAGCTCTAGCTAATATTTTCTGATATGGAAACCCCTATTTATAGACTAGAGTTTCATACATATTTAATTAATCAAAATTAATTAAATATATCTATTAGTTTAAATTCAAATCTATCTTATAGTTTAAATTTAAACTAACAATATCTAGAGCTTAATTTAAATTATCTGATTAGTTTAAATTTAAATCTATCTAATAGAATCAAATTTAAATTAATATATATATGCATATATATATATAATATCAAATATAGTATACATATATATATATATATATATAATATTTCAAATTTAATTATATATATATATATATAAATAATTCTTCCATCCTAGATATTCATTGAATCTATGACACATTTCTGATTCAATGAATGTGGATATTTTAGTTTGAGTCAGTCCGTTCTTATGTGCGACCTTACAGGCCCATATGATGTTGGCAGTGGGCCAACTGCACTGTTTGACCCACAAATCATAAGTGGCCTCTAGCAAGACATTATGACTACCCAAATCATACAGAATCGGAGATCCGATGTAACCTATCTTATAACCCTATCATATTCCTTTTGTCACATGATATCTAGATCGAGTATGAGATATGTAAATGTCATCCTCAACTTGTTCGATCATAACTTTCTCGATGTTTGAGCAAACTGATATAAGATGGAACCCTTTTCATCTGAGCATAACCATGCATTTTTCAGTCACACTCATCGAGGGGTCCAGAGATATCTCTTTATTAATTAGAGGGACAAATTCCATCTTGACCACTCATCTTCCTCTGCATGGATTCCATTATTCCTAATCATAATCTTTATAATCACCCGGTCAAAGGTGACATTAGACTATGCTAAAGTATAGTGTCCTTCATGTAAGAATCTATGGTGATCTCAGGTCCAAGGGATCAATGAAATGGTTATATATGAGATGAATTTATGACCTAATCCATGTAGCTTATCTAATTATGGGTCTATCCAACGTCCTATTCTCTAATACACGCTTATGATTTTGATTCATATCAACATACATGATTAACACTTAATCAATCAAAATCATACTAATCTTAATTCATCGTTGTTCCCACAAGGATGATTGATTAGGGACATTTTAGATAATTCAAAAAAAGATTTATCCATAGATATTATTATATATAAACATGCAAATAATATAATAATGTAATCAAAAGAAAACTCTTATTTCATAATAAAAACAATGTTCGCAATATAATGATTGGCCTAGGGCACAATCTCCAACACTAATATCATTGGAGAAGACAACAAAAACAAAGAGAAGGAAGTTAAATTGGTACATGAGTCTATTTAGAAATAATGATGGAAAACAATGGTATCCACCTGTACGACACTTTTAATTTGAATGTCTTGCAAATTGCTTTGAAGCAAGAAATGTTTTTGAACCTCTTAAGATGGAAAGAAAATAAAAGAGATAGTAGATGACTCTAAAAATAATAGAAGATGTGTTGTTTCTCATTTCACAAAAAAAAAAAGCCGTATTTTCTTGTAATTCAAAAAAAATTAAGCTTTGATTTTTGAGCTTTTTTTTTTTGAGTTGTATACTTAACAAATCATACATTAACACAATCAATTATAAGTTGGTAGCACATTAGTAACCGGAATGCTACTAGTTGCACAACAAAAGTATAAAATGGTATCATGGCATTATACAGAATTCTCAATTAATATTTATTTATTTATTGGTAGAGGAAGTTGTTATTTATTATAATATTTCAAAAGAGTATAGTTTTTATTAGACAAAAAGGTCCTGGACTATGATAAAACAACATCCCTCTTGCATTCTCTTTATTCTACTACGGAAACTAAGCATTTCCTTTTTTTTAAAAAAAAATCTAGCTATATAACTAAAATTGGATGGTATCAAGCCATTAGATGTAATATAGTACATAAGGATTTGAATAATTGCTTGATGTCTCAAATTCAATATCAACATCTTGTATATAAAAATAATTGATTGTAGCTTACTCAGTGCATATAGATATATATATATAGAGAGAGAGAGAGAGAGAGAGAACTAATTGATTTTTTTTTAACACCATTGAATAACATAGGATGATTTTCACAAAATTCACCATTGGATTAAAAGTTCTTAACATAAATATTATTCTCCAAAAATTTAACATTAATCCAAAATTGTTTTATACATCATTAACAACTTGAAAATTTAACTTACAATATACATGTTAAAAGTAAGAAACTATTAACCAACAGATTGCATAATTATAATTATTTAATTTTTATAAAATTTGGCAGGAAGACCAACATATTAATTATCTCTAATCTAAATTCACTGTTATGACCCAATTTTGGGGGCCATGATCAGCGCGTAGGCTAAACTAATATGGGGATTGGGTTAGCCTTAAAAAATTTAAAGTCAACTATTATATCATATATTTAAACTAATCCATATAATCCAAAAGTTTTAGAAAATTTAATATTCAATTCATTATGTCATTAGGAGCTATCAAAAATTCAGCAACATCTTCCTTAAAAATTGGACATCCTATCTTGAAAAATAAATGAAACTAGCACTAGCAACAACAAGTTACATATAACCAAAATGCCTAGTTAGAAAAGTATAAACAATATTTACAAATTATAAGTGACCATATAACATGGACAAATTCCAAAATTCTTTCTCTACACCTAAGTACCACCACATCATGCAGTCTGACACAATCTCACAAAATTAAACATCTACTCTAAAGGTCTGGTAGCTCACGAGCTCTCAGATCACTTCATTCCTTTACTTGCTGGTCTGAAAAATAAAGAAAGAAAAGGGATAAGTCTACTATTGAATTAATGAGTTTATAAATAATAAAGTGCATAGAGGGGAAAAAAACAAGTGCATACAGGAGTTTTTAGAAATCAATAATTATCGAATAATCTAAGCAATAAATTTTATAGTTGGAATGAAAAACAATTATTTAAATAAAAAGAAACTTTTAAATAAAATCTATATTTTTTAAATAAAAAAATATTATAGGAATGGGTATCATAGAAAGGAACCAAATCATCAAGCCATAACATCATAGATCATGACATTTCTTTGGATTCATCCCATCTTATCACTTTCACAATATACATCTAGTATCTCATATCGTAGCACTGGATACATCACATCGCAGTGCTATCACAATTCACAATTTATTCTAGGTGCACCTAGGCCATTATCTCCGTTAACGACTATAAGATCTTAACTAGATTCTTATCCATTATATAAAATTAAAATAATTATAATAAAATAACTTCAAATGGCATTTAACTATAAAAATAAAAAATAAAAAGCAAGGAAGTAAATAAATAATTAAATAAGGCAAATTAACCTTAAATATAATCTTTGTAATATATGAGACCACAAAACAACATAAAATACTCTTCTCGTAAATAAACATATACACACCACTCCTTTCTTTCCATCCAATTCACTCTTTTGCATTTCACAAGGATATATCATGCCACATTTCAATTATCAAGTTGCTTTAATAAACTTATTAAATCATCATATGATTATATATATATATACACCCATTTTGAAGTTTTGAAAACACGATTTGTTTCCCTACGGAATAGAGCACATAAATCACACAAATTGAAATTTTCATTGTAAAAATATGAAATGGAATAAAATAGATATGCCACTCCATTATCTACACACTCACCAGTTGGGACTAATAATATAAGTCCCAATTCCCTATTGTTTAGTGCAAAGTTCTAGTTGAATGAGTTTTCCCGATATCACCTAAAATTATAACAAATATAAATTAATTATGTTGACCATTCTAATAACATCCATAACTATTTATATAACCCAATATATTCCCTAAAACATAAATCCCTAAATTTTTTTTACACTTTTCTATCCTAAATACTAACCTTACATTTGGAGTTTTTCAATTTAAGTTGCCATAATTCAAATTAAATTGAAAACTTACTTCTTAGAACTTCAAGAATAAATTTGGAAGTGTTAATTCACACTTGAAGGTTGCAATTCAAGAAATCCCCAATTTGGAGCTCACCTACTGCACTAAGAAGAAGAAGAGAGAACTTTCCAAGAAATCACGCTTCAATAATAATGGAAGAAGAGAGGAACTTACAGAAGAGAAACCAAAGAAGCTAGATGAGAAATAAGTATTATAAAACATCCAAAAATCAGCACCAAATAGAGGAAGAAACATATAAAATGAAGCTATGCAAATATTAATGACTCATTAACCTTCAGCATGGAATCCCACTGAAAAAAAAGAAGGAGAAGTAGATCACTAATATGGGAAGAAGATGGTGAAATCACATTGAGAAGTTGATGCAAAAAGAGGTGGAGGAAAAACGCATAAGCTTCGTGGGATATGGAAAAGAAAGAAGAAGAAAGAAGAAAAAGAAGCTTCGTGTAGTAGGAGACGTAGCATTAGGAAAGAAAAGCTAAAGGAAATTGAAGAAAGAGAGTTAGTGGCGGATTATTTTATTCTTTAGCTCAAATTGTACTATTGCCTGAAGCTAAAATTGCTCTTTTGCCTTAAAGGTTTTTATGCACTTCAATAAAATCCTTAAGATATATAAAAAAATTTCTAAGAATTATTTAAACTCTAGAATTAATTTAAAAATATTTAATCTTTATTTTAATATCCTAAAATAATTTACTTTATTATTATTATTATTATTATATATATATATATATATATATTAAAAGGTATTACAATCCTTCCCCCTTAAGAAATTCAGTCCTCTGAATTTTAAGCAAATTTCTTACTAAAGGATTCAAAGAGATATGGATACTTTTCACATATAACTTCCTCAGCTTCCCATGTTGCTTCCTCCCTAGAATGGTTCTGCCACATCACTTTCACTGAAACTATATCTTTGCTCCCTAATCTCTTGACTTGTCTATCAACTATAGCCACGAGTTGCTTTTCATAAGAGAGTTATTCATCCAACTGTATTGTTTGTGGTTGAAGCACCTGAGAAGGATCAGGTGAATACTTTCAAAGCATTGATACATGAAAGATGGGATGAACATTTGCAAAGTTTAGTGGAAGAGCCAAACGATAAGCTACATTTCTTATCCTTTCAAGAATCTCAACTGGCCCAAGGTACTTAGGGCTTAGCTTTCCCTTTTTACCAAACCTTAAGACACCTTTCATTGGTGATACACGTAGGAACACAAGATCTCCAACTGTAAATTCTAAATCACGTGTCTTGTGGTTGGCATAAGACTTTTGTCTACTTTGAGCAGTCAATAGCCTTTCACGGATTAGCTTTACCTTGGCCACTGACTCCTGAACTAGGTCCGGGCCTAATAGTTTTGATTCACCCACTTCGAACCATCCGACAGGCGACCTACAATGCCTATCATACAATGCTTCAAAAAGAGCCATTTGAATGCTTGATTGATGACTGTTGTTGTAAGCAAATTCCATCAAAGACAAGTATTTATCCCAACTCCCACTAACGTCTAAAACACATGCACGTAGCATATCTTCTAATATTTGAATTATTCATTCAGACTGCCCATCCGTTTGAGGATGAAAGGCAATACTAAGATTCAATCTAGTTCCAAGTGCTTCTTGGAAAGACCTCTCGAACTTAGCTATAAATTTTGGGCCACAATCTGAAATAATGGATACTAGTACACCATGAAGAGAGACAACCTCATCTAAGTAAAGCTTAGCATATTGAGCTATATTGTAAGTAGTCTTCATAGGCAAGAAGTGAGCAGACTTGGTCAAACAGTCTACAATCACCCATACTGAATCATAACCCTTAATAGTTTTAGGCAATCCAGTGACAAAGTCCATAGTAATTCTCTCCCACTTCCATTCTGGTATTTCAATTTGCTGAAGCAAGCCTGCCAGCTTTTGATGCTCAGCCTTCACCTGTTGACACACTAAGCATTTAGATACAAACTCTGCCACATCCTTTTTCATCCCTTTCCACCAATATAACCCTTTTAAATCTTGGTGCATTTTATTGGAACCTGGATAAAAAGTATAAATTGAATGATGAGCTTCCTTTTACACTTTACTCCATAAGTCTTTTACATTCGGTACACATAACCTATTACCACACCTCAAAATCCCTTCAGAATCCACTGAGAACTCTTATAGCCTCCCTTCCTGAAATTCTTCAATGATCTTCTTCATTTGAAGATCTTGGTTTTGCATAGCCTTGATTCTATCTACCAAGCTAGAATAGAGCTGAACATGGGCTAATAAAACATCAGATCCTGTAATCTCTAATCTTACTCCATTCTCCTCAAGCTTCTAGAATTCTTTCACTATAGGCCTTTTGACTTTAGCTATGTGGGCGGCCAAGCTACCCATTGATTTTTTTCTTAATGCATCTGCAATCACATTAGCTTTACCAGGATGATACAAAATATTACAATCATAGTCTTTCAAAAGCTTCATCTATCTTCTTTGCCTTAAATTCAAATCTTGCTGTTGAAAAATGTATTTGAAACTCTTATGATCAGTGTAAATTTCACAAGTCTCACCAAACAAGTAATGCCTCTATATTTTTAAAGCAAAAGTCACTGCGACCATTTCTAGATCATGAGTAGGGTAGTTCTGCTCATGCTTCTTCAGTTGTCTAGATGCATAAGCTATCATCTTTCCATGTTGTATTAAGACATAATCCAAACCCACTCTTGAAGCATCATAATAGACTGTATAGCCCTCACTCCCAGATGGAAGAGCCAACACCGGTGCGGAAGTCAGACAGTCTTTTAGTTGTTGGAAACTATGCTCACAAGCATCAGACCATTGAATTTTTATGCCTTCATTGTTAACTTGGTTAAAGGAGCTACAAGTTTAGAAAAATCGAAAAATGTTTAACAAATCCATGAGAATATTCTGCTAATCTAAGAAAACTACGTATCTCCGTCACCGTAGTAGGTCTAGGCCAATTTTGGGCTGCCTCTATTTTCTTTGGATCTACACTAATCCCAACCTTAGATATTGTGTGTCCTAAGAAAGCCACATTATCTAATGAAAACTCACATTTTGAAATTTTAGCATATAAATGATGCTCTCCCAAGGTTTGTAAGGCCATGCATAAATACTATTCATGTTTCTCTTTATTCTTTGAGTATACAAGAATATTATCAATAAATACAATCATAAAGTGGTCTAAATATGGTTTGAAGACTCGATTCATCAAGTCCATAAAAGTTGCTGGAGCATTTGTAAGCCCAAAAGACATGACTAAGAACTCATAGTGCCCATAATGAGTCCTAAAATCTGTCTTTAGAATATCTCCTCCTCTAATCTTCAATTGATGGTACCCTGACCTTAAATCAATTTTAGAGAAGCATTAAGCTCCTTGAAGTTAGTCAAACAAGTCATCTATCCATGGCAATGGATAATTATTCTTTACTATCACCTTATTCAATTGCCTATAATCAACACATAGCCGCATATATCCATCTTTCTTTTTTACAAATAACACCGAAGCACCCCAAGTAGAAGAACTAGGGCATATGAAGCCTTTATTGAGAAGATCTTGTAATTGTTCTTTCAACTCTCTAAGTTTTGCTGGAGCTATACAATATGGGGGTATAGACATAGGTGAAGTGCCAGGAATCAAATCTATACAGAACTCAATCTCTTTGTTTGGTGGTAAACCTAGCAACTCTTTTAGAAAAACATCAAGAAATTCACATACTATAGGTATTTCTTTTAGACTTACTTCTATCACCCATGTATCTTTAACCATTGCTAGATAGCCGTTGCACCCTTTTCTCAATAACCTTCTACCACCCAAGGTAGAGATTAAATTACTGGGTGCCAAGCTTCGATCACCCTGATAAGTAATAATTCCTCCTTCTAGTAATTTAAATTTCACGACTTTATTATGACAATCAAGTATGGCATGAGAAGAAGATAACAAATCCATACCCAAAATCACATCAAAGTCCATCATGTCGAGGACTATTAAGTCTACTAGTAATCGATTTTCTCCCACTAGAATTTCACATGATCTATACACATAATCAACTATAATTACATCTCCTATAGTAATAGCCACCGCTAATGGTTCATCAAGAGGTAATGCATCTCTGCCAAACCGCAATGCAAAGAATGGATATACAAAAGAATGTGTAGCCCTAGGATTGAATAAAACGTGTGCATCAAAAGAGCAAACCAAAAGTATACCTACAACCACTGCATTTGATGTCTGAGCATCCTGATGGGTCATAGCAAAAACACAAGCTTGACCTCTTCCAGCCCGTCCCTAACCTCTACCTCTGAACCCTCTACCACTAGACTGGGCCTTACTAGAACCTCGACCTCCAGAACCCCTAATTTGCCTTAAAAGGTGCTACAAGTATTAGAGAAGATGGTAATGCTAGAGGGTTTGATACATGATTAGAGGATGGTCAAACTGATAATGTAAGACAATCTTTTCTGAGGGGCCCTGCTAACCACATTGATAACACACTTTCCCTGGTCCAAAATAAACTCCAGTATGAACTCTCCCACAAGTAGGGTAAGAGGGGAGAGTCTTAAAAGATCTCCCTCTGTCACGGTTGATCTGAGAGGAGCGTGACTGATCATTTCTACAAACTGGTATCATACTAGATGAATGACTACTATACCTCCCCTAATGTTGAGAACCCTGCTGATGGCCTTGATAGTTTACCATAATCTCTCTTGATGCATTACCACTACCTTGACCCTGATCGCCACC
Organism: Erythrophleum ivorense; assembly: GCA_026724425.1. Classification (NCBI taxonomy): domain Eukaryota; kingdom Viridiplantae; phylum Streptophyta; class Magnoliopsida; order Fabales; family Fabaceae; genus Erythrophleum; species Erythrophleum ivorense. The sequence continues at coordinate 2,645,988 of JAIUCV010000024.1, forward strand.
TTGAGTACTCTCAGTACATTGCTACTTACGCAGCTCTTGTAGTACCTTACTCTTTTTACTACGAGATTCAAATAGTTTAGCACTTTCAACCACCTCTTCATATGAATCATAGTGGGTCTTCGCTACAAATCAGAATAAATAATCTAGAAGACCCTGAACAAACCATTTTGCCCGCATTTCTTTAGTAGCCACTAGGTGTGGAGCATATCTAGACATTTGAGTATATAATATATCATATTCTGAAACTGTCATATCCTCTGTCTATCTAAAAAGTTCAAACTCCCTTACTCTAGCATCTCTGACAGTCTGTGGAAGGAATCGTCTCATAAATAATTCTGAAAACTCCCCCCAACCCAGAGGAGGTGAATCTCGTGGCCTTCCTTGCATTGTGGTCTCATACCATGTCCGAGCCATACGCACCAAATGAAACTCTGCTAATTCAACTGATCTGGTGGACATACTCCCCAGTGCCCAGCAAAGTCGGCCTATCTCATCCAAGAAGTATTGTGGGTCTTTACTTGCTTCTATACTCGAAAAGAAAGGAGGTTTGAGTTTCATAAATTCAGCCAACTTGTAACAACCAGAAAAAAAGCTGAAAATTTTTGAAATCCTGAAATTTTCTAAATCTGCTAGTTATAGCAAGAAAAGGCCTAACTATAGCGAATGTACCTGTTCACTATAGCGAGAAATGGTCTAGTTATAGCGAGAGCGCCTTTTAGCTATAGCGAGAATGCTTCTAGCTATAGCGAGTGTGGGCATCCCATACAAAAATCAGGGGGTTTTTCACCATAGCATATGTCATAGTGAAAACAGGGGTCTGGGACTGATACGTACTCGTCGTAGCGAGGGTTAGTCTGGAAAAGTGTGAAAAAAGAAAATTTGACTTCTTAAAGCATCCAAATTCATTCTTTTCCTTTAAACTGACCTAAGCTTCGTCCAAAGCAAAGAAAAGACTTGAGAGAGAGAGGGAAACTAAGGGAAGCTAAGAGAGAAGGAGGAAAGCTAAGGAAGAAAGGTAAGACCCTTAAAGATCTTCATACTTCTTCTTGATTTTATTCTTCTCCTTTTTAAGATTTCTGTTCATAGGTTGTTGAGTAAGAAAGCTTTGTTCTCACCTAGAATGAATAAGAAACCCTTGAAAGAGAGTGTGATAAGTTGAGAGAGATGCAAATAAAGGAGAAGAAGAGTTAGTGAAATTCTAGAGAGAGAAAGAACCCCTAGTTTCTTATGCTTTGTAAGGTTTATTATGTAGAACCCCTTAGCCTTTATGAGTAATTGTTTGACTTCCAAGAGAGTAATTACATGCTTTTTATTATGTCTAGGCTCAAAAGAAGCACCTCTATCTAGTTGTGATTGTGAAATCAAGAAGGAAGAAGAGAAATTGAAAGGGAAGGCCTGTATTGGCCTATAAGGTAGCTCTTCATTCTTTCTTATTGCATTCTTGGATATGTAAAAGTCATTGTATGCTTGTGTATATGCTTGTATTGTGAACCATGCCATTTGATATTGCCTTGATGCATTGGTTACCAATATGCTTATGATATGGATTGTGAAAATTGCTCGGGTGAGGTAATGCTAAAAGTCCTTTGAGACGGGTGAGGTGGAGCCAAAAGTCCCTAGAGTTTATTCTTGGCATTGATATGTTATCATGGCATGAAAATCATATATTATGTAATTATGAATAGTTTGCATGCTTTGACTTGTTTATATGTTGTGATTGCTTCCTTGAATGAGTGTATGAGCTATTGAGATTCTCTAAATCTCACCCCCTTCCCTCTTCCATCTTAACATGTTAGGTGGAGCTCAAGGAGATCAAAGTACACACCAAGGAGCCTAGTTAAGCATGCTTAGGAAGTTGTGTAGCTATTTTGGATCTTTTGATGTAAAGAGGTGCCAAAATAAATATGCACATATTATTTTTAAGATGTAAATATTTGAACAAGTGTAAAAGTATGTATGAATGGTGTATGAACTATATAGAGAGCTAAAGCAATGAGAATGTGGGATTTGGCCTTTTGTGGCTTATACGTAATAGTGCATTTTGTCCCATAGCATAGCGAATTTGAAATGTATGATAAGTTGGATCACTTGGGCAATTCATATATGCCATATTTATACTTTAAAACTTGCCCAAGAGGTGCTAGAATATGTAGGAGGCCATTTGGACCCACTTTGAACTATTTTGGATGCCAAAACTGCCAAATTTGTAAGCTCCATCAAAGTATGATCAAATGAGCTCTTCTTAATATGAAATTTGGCATGCCTCTAGAGTTTATTGAGAGCTTCCCAAGAACCTAAAGTAGGTAATATTTAGAGGGCTAGGGAATAATTGGTGAATTGTTGAAGTTAGGAAATTTTGATGGTTTTGGTCATGGTACTGTGCAACTAGTCCGAAAATGAATCCATGTCATTCATAGATCAAATGGTGTCCAATTGTCATGAAATTTTATAGACATAAACTAGATATCCACAGTGACCTATAACAACTAGAAGCACCTCAATCAGAGGTTTGTAGAAGGAGAAGTGACTTGCTGAAGTTCTGTGTTAGTTTTAGGGAAGCTATTCGACCTTTGTTACTGTTCCATTAGTTTTTGAGGTTCAAAAGCTACTGAAATGATCTAAAATTATTTTTCTCCCCTAGTTAACATCTGTAGCTTTCCAAATTGGTATATTTTGCCTAGATTTGATTTTTTTAGAATTAGTTACAAATTTTTGAAGTTCATGATAGCAAGCTGCACTAGTACTAGGGACAGTTGGACATCTGTCTCTTCTTTGATGTCAAACATGGTCCAAACGTTGAGATTGTAGTTCAGAATTATTTTTAGTGTAAAGTTAACATCCAGAGCTTTCAGTAGCTTTTGGACCTTGAAAACTGATGGAACAGTAACAAAGGTCGGATAGCTTCCTTGAAATTGACACAGAACTTCAGTAAGTCACTTCTTCTTCTACAAACCTTCAATTGAGGTGCTTCCAGTTGGTATAGGTCACCGTGAATATCTAGTTTATGCCTATAAAATTTCATGACAATTGGACACCATTTGGTCTATGAATGACATGGATTCATTTTCAGACTAGTTGCACAGTACCATGACCAAAACCATCAAAATTTCCTAATTTCAACAATTCACCAATTATTCCCTAGGCCTCCAAATATTACCCACTTTAGTTTTTTGCAAAGCTCTCAATAGACTCTAGAGGCATGCCAAATTTTATATTAAGAAGAGCTCATTTGGTCATACTTTGACGGAGTTTACAAATTTAGTAGTTTTGGCACCTAAAATAGTTTAAAGTGGGTCCAAATGGCCTCCTACATATTTTAGCGCCTCTTGGGAAAATTTTAAAGTATAAACATGGCATTGGTCATGTTCATTGGAAATCATATGGAATCAAGCCTAAAGGGAGATTAGTTGGAGTTAAGTCATTCTGGTGTTACATAACCGAACCTCATTACCCCTTTCCAATGGAACTAGCTGCTCCCCCTGTGGCCTAGGTTCTTGTTCAGGCCTAGGGTCTATATGTCGTTCTTGCTCCTATTGTTGTTGTTGTTGTTGTTATTGTTGCTACTGCTACATCATAGCTAACATTAGTTTGCTGCATCGCACGCATCCCAGCTACAACATCAGCTAATGTTGGATTGGCTTGCCCAGCCTCAGGCACCTCAACCCTTGTTGCTTCAGTGGCTTTAACTCTTTGATCATTTTTAGGTCTATGGCCACCACCGCGTCTACGACCTCTACCACCTCCTCGCCCTCAGCCTTTAGGTGTCAGAGCAGTGTCATAAGGCAAGTTAGAAGCCTATCAGGAACATATCTCCTAGGCACCATCCTTTTTCTTGGCAACATCATCCTAAAATAAAAGTAATATGCACACAATTGATAATTTTAATAAAAACAAAAAAAATTAAATATAAACTACACACTGATGAGAGACCCCGTAGGAATAAGTCCTAGGAACCTTCAATAAGATGATACATTGCTCGAGACCGGCTAAGAACAAGAAATGTTGGTCAAGTGGATAAGACCCTAAGAGAACTCGTCTCTTAGAACCCTAGCCTTGAGACGCCACAAAGGAAGACCACTCCTTTGATAAGTCACTTGTATTCTAAAGAAGAACACACAGAAGCAAGAATTCTCACAATGAGAAATAAAATTCTGAATTCATTCCAATCTTCCAAAAGTACAATAGGTGGCCTATTTAAATAGGCATAAAAGAAAACCCTAAACCTAACTTAATCTCTAAGAATTCTCCTCCAAGAAATAGGAAACAAAGAATCCAATTTTAATGGGAGGAGATGATGCCATTTACTACAAGAAATCCTAAAGAAAAGGAAAGAAAGTAATAAGTTTTTAGCAACTAACGAAAATGGAAATAAATACAATCTGAAACTTAAATCCTAAGTCTTGACTAAATGGCCTTGTTCAAACTAATGGAAATGGAAACTAATGAAAATCAAATAAAAGACATCCTAATAAGATTTAAAACTCCTATTCACGTCACTTTTGTTGTCCATGTGAATTGCACATGCTTGTTAATTGATTTCTTCAAGTTGGACTCTATTTGGACCTTGCAACATGTCTTGTTGGGCTTGGACAATGAGGATCAAGTCTTTTGGGCCTTGTAACTCTTCAAATTGATGCAAAAACATGGGTTCAAACTCTTGAACCTTTTGGACAATGCAACTCAAAGCTTGCTTCAAGGCTTTAGCTCTTCCTCTAGTCATTGGGCCTCCTATGCCTTGTAATGGATCCATTTGCATGTTGGGCTCTCTTGCACACCCTCCATGCTCTTTTAGGTCATTACACCATGCTCCCTTGTCTACAAGCTCACAGGCCCCTTCATCATAGACTATGATATGAGACTCCATGATTAGGATTTGGCAATAATAGCCTCCTGCATGTAAAGTGTGCTGGCCAGGTACACAATTACACACAAGATTCTGTTACTTCCCAATCCTGTGGCTATTAGGACCTAGACATAACCACGGCTCAGATACCAACCTTGTCACGACCCAATTTCTGGGCCATGAACAGTGTGTAGGCTAAACTAATATGGGGATTAGGTTAACTTAGCAAGCTTTACAAAATTTAAAGTCAACTATTATATCATATATTTAAACTAACCCATAAAATCCACAAGTTTTAAAAAATTTAATATTCAGTTCATTATGTCATTAGGGGCTACCAAAAATTCGACAGTATCTCCTCTAAAAATTGGACATCCTATCTTGAAAAATAAATTAAACTAGTACCAGCATCAGTAACAATAAGTTACATATAACTAAAATGCCTAGTTAGAAAAGTATAAACAATATTTACAAATTATAAGTGACCATATAACATGGACAAATTCCAAAATTCTTTCTCTATACCTAAGTGCCACCACATCATGCAGTCTGACACAATCTCACAAAATTAAACACCTACTCTAAGGGTCTGGTAGCTCACGAGCTCTCAGATCATTTCACTCCTTTACTTGTTGGTCTGAAAAATAAGAAAAGAAAAGGGATAAGCCTATCACTGGCTTAGTGAGTGTATAAATAATAAAGTGCATAGAGGGGAAAAACAAGTGCATATAGGAGTTTTTAAAAATCAATGATTATCGAATAATCTAGGCAATAAAATTTATAGTTAGAATGAAAAATAATTATTTAAATAAAAAGAAACTCTTAGATAAAATCTATATTTTTTAAATAAAAAAAAATATTATAGGAATGGGTCTCATAGAAAGGAACTAAATCATCAAGCCATAGCATCATATATCATGACATTTCTTTGGATTCATCCTATCTTATCACTTTCACAATATACATCTAGTATCTCAGATTGCAGCACTTGATACATCACATCGCAGTGCTATCACAATTCACAATTTATTCTAGGTGCACTTAGGCCATTATCTCCGTTAACGACTACAGGATCCTAATTAGATTCCCATCCATTATATAAAATTAAAATAATTATAACAAAATCCCTTCAAATGGCATTTAACTATAATAAAAAACAAGGAAGTAAATAAATAATTAAATAAGGCAAATTAACCTTCAATATAATCTCTGTAATATATAAGACCACAAAACAACATAAAATACTCTCCTCGTAAATAAACATATACACACCACTACTTTCTTTCCATCCAATTCACTCTTTTGCATTTCACAAGGATATATCATGCCACAGTTCAATTATCAAGTTGCTTTAATAAACTTATTAAATCATCATATGATTATATATATATATATACCCATTTTAAAGTTTTGAAAACACTGATTTGTTTCCCTAAGGAATAGAGCACATAAATCACACAAATTGAAATTTTCATTGTAAAAATATGAAATGGAATAAAATAGATATGCCACTCTATTATCTACACACTCACCAGTTGGGATTAATATATAAGTCCTAATTCCCTATTATTTAGTGCAGAGTTCTAGTTGAATGAGTTTTCCTGGTATCACCTAAAATTATAACAAATATAAATTAATTATATTGACCACTCTAATAACATCCATAACTATTTATATAACCCAATATATTCCCTAAAACATAAATCTCTAAATTTTTATACACTTTTCTATCCTAAATACTAATCCTAAATTTAGAGCTTTTCAATTTAAGTTGCCATAACTCAAATTAAATTGAAAACTTACTTCTTGGAACTTCAAGAATAAATTTGGAAGTGTTAATTCACACTTGAAGGTTGCAATTCAAGAAATCCACAATTTGGAGCTCACCTATGGCACTAGGAAGAAGAAGAGAGAGCTTTCCAAGAAATCACGTTTCAATAATAATGGAAGAAGAAAGGAAATTATAGAAGAGAAACCAAAGAAGCTAGGTGAGAAATAAGTATTATAAAACATCCAAAAATCAGTACCAAATAGAGGAAGAAATGGATAAAATGAAGCTATGCAAATATTAATGACTCACTAACCTTCAGCCATGGAATCCCACTGAAAGAAAGAAGGAGAAGCAGATCACTAATATGGGAAGAAGATGGTGAAATCGTGTTGAGAAGTTGATGCAAAAAGAGGTGGAAAAAAAACTCATAAGCTTCGTGGGATATGGAAAAGAAAGAAGAAAAAGAAGCTTCGTGTAGTGGGAGATGTATCATCAAGAAAGAAAAGTTGAAGGAAATTGAAGAGAGAAAGTTAGTGGAGGATTATTTTATTCTTTAGCTTAAATTGCACTATTGCCCTAAGCTAAAATTGCTCTTTCGCCTTAAAGGTTTTTATGCACTTCAACAAAATCCTTAAGATATATAAAAAAAAATCCCTAAGAATGATTTAAACTCTAGAATTAATTTAAAAATATTTAATCTTTTATTTTATTATCCTGGAATAATTTATTTTATTATTATTATTATTATATATATATATATAAGGCATTACATTCACTTCTTATATTAAAGGGTATAAAAGTGTTAATTTTTATGTCGGTAAATGGATCCCTGCTCATATATTTCCTATAATTTCCTACACCTATGACAATGAATCTTAACAACTCTGTAGTGTCAACTCTCAAACAACAACTCATTGGCTGAAGAACAGAGAAGTTAAAGCAATGGTTGTCCTTATCCCATTGAAATCTAATGTTGTCTCCTTTCTTCAAATTGTTTCTTCTCACAAAATCTTGATTCCACTTTTGTATCAACACAAAGCTTCTTGAAGAGACCCATCTCTTTAGAACCAAACAATGCCCAAAGTTTGTGTCTACATCCTAAACCTAAACCCAGTTCCATTTTTTATCTCCAGTATGTTTCTACGTTCATTGTCATCTAACATAGGAGGCATTAAATCTTGGACCAAATCTATGGCAATCAAGAGTTAGTTCAAGCCGCCAATAATTTTCATGTGTTTAAATCTTGGGTTTTCATCTTCAGCATAAACAAGTGGCTTCAGATGAAGAAACTTAAAAAATGTTGCTTTCCCATGGTCAAACAAAAACAAGAGAGTGGGAAGAGAAAACAAAAAGATATAAAAGTTTATGATTGGGTAGGGAGAGAGGGGGAGATAAGGTTTATATAAGAAGGTTGTTCTTATGTTTTACTTAAGATTTGGATGATAGCCCAAGAATTGGTTTTAGGAAATTGATTTTAGGACACTAGTTATAAAACTATTATGTTTGAAGTCATGGATTCATAATCCTTTTTCTATTGCATGTCAAAGTTTGTTCTTTTGTATTGTGTCACTTATAATCTTATGTTTGTGCTGATGATCTTATTTTGTTTGGTGTGGCTTCCTTGAATTAGATTAATTATATTATTGACTATGGATAACCTCTCTAAATTTATGCCTTTTCAGCATATTTTCCTTGAGCTGTGCATATCTTCTGATGTATTTTTGTATATAAATTATACTCAAAATAGAAAAATGTGCATTTTTGATAGCTAAACTTAACTGAATTACTTTTAGTTTAATTATGCAAATTTTAATCTTAATTTAAGAATATTTTGGTACATTTATAGCTTCATACTTTTTGCAGATATTATTGGACTTCAAAGTAATTGTTGGAATTTATATGCTGGAAGTTTTGCTAGATTCACCGTGGCCAAATCAAACGTTAACTGCAGCCAATTCTTGCATGGAGGGGAGAGCAGACCGAGAGCATTTTGCCACGGCCAATTCACATGTTCATCGCGGCCAATTGTTAAACAGAGACGCTGGTGAAAACTCGAGGGCATTTCGCCGTGACAAAGAATATGTTGGCCGCAATGAACTATGGTTTACTGAAACACTGCGTTTTGAGGCTTGACAGACTCTAGGGCTTCATATATCCATATTTTCCACCAAGTGGGGGATCTTCCGACTTTTGGGTAGCTTAGGGAGCTGATGTGCTAGGGTTTTGAGTTTGGAGAAGTGGTTAGAGTCAAGGATTGAAGTTTTAAAGATATTTAAAGCTATTTGCTATTTCCATTAATTTTTCTAATCTTCTCCTTCTCCTTCTCTTGTATTCTGCTATGGCTTCGACCTCTTGGTGTTTTGTAAGCTTGTGGGTGATTATGAGTGGCTAGACATTTGTTTTAGGATTATTTTGAACCCTTGTATGGATTGACACTTGATTCTCCTCCACTTCTATTAATTAATGACATATATGTGTTGATTTTACTCCATTTTTAATGCTTCTGGTTGATTGGCCACCAATTAGTTGTTTGTTGGCTTGAGTGATGCTTGAGAGAGCTAGCTTGAGTACTAAACTTAAGTTAAATCATGCAAGAACTTGAAATTTAGGTATTAAATGGATAGTTTTGTTGGTGAGGTAGAGATACACTCACTAATCTTGTGTAGTCATATTTGAGTTTAAGCTTTAAATTGGGATTTATTTAGTTGGAGAGAGATTGAGCAACTAATAGAATTAAGCACTTGTTTTTTACTTGGGAAAGCTTTTTCAAGTAGTATTTGATCCCCAGACTAGAACATATAGTTATTGGTCATTTTTGTGAGAGAAGATTATTCTTGTGCTATGAAATACAAGGGGGATAGATAATCCTAGATCCCCTATATGCTTGAAGTCAAAAAAGGTCTCTTAACTCCCTTTAGAAATTAATTTGCAAAGTTATTTTTACATTCAACTCTGATAAACAATTATTCTGCTCAACCTAGTTTAAAGCATAAGTTTAATGATTAACTAAATTCAACTCCAATTCTCGTGGGAACGATAATCTTTTTATACTACTTTGTCATGGCTTGTGCACTTACAGTGTAAGCCATTTGGTGAACAACTATTTGAGGCACTTTTGTGATCTCTCAAGATATAAGGTGAATGTTGATAAGCTAATATTTTTTTTCTTCAAAAAAATGTCACCCTTGTGATGAAGAATAAAATTATGGAGTTGTCTAGATTCTATGTGACAAATGATTTGGAGAAGTATCTAGATGTCCCTATCATTAATTCATGGAAGATCTCATAAGAAGGATTACAAGGACATTGTGTACAAAGTGAAAGCAAGACTTTCAGGTTGGAAGGCTAAACATCTTAGCATAGTAGGGAGGGTCACTTGGCTAAGTCTATGTTAGGTTCTATGCCCATCTATCTAATGCTATTAGCGAGATTACTTAAGATGTGTATGGAGCTTAAGCAACTACAAAAATCTTTTATATGGGGACATAATTCAAGACTCAAATTTTCACTTGGTCAATTGGAACATCATGTATAAATCAAAGAGAAATGGTGCATTAGGTATTACAAAAAAAATGGATACAATGAATGAAACATGCCTTCTAAGTTTGGGATGGAAACTTTTTTATATGGAAGATAGTTTGTGGATTAGCATTCTCAAATCCAAATACAAGAAAGGGCTCCATGTTTTTAATTTTCCTATTGTTAGTAGGTCTGCTTCTACTTTGTGGCATCCCTTAGGGTCCATTTGGCATCATATCATTACTTCTTTGCATGAAGTTAGAAAATAATGGTATGAACATTAGTTTTAGGATAGATAAATGGGTCGCTAAAGACATTGTTTTTTGCAACGAGTATCCTTGGGTTGTTGAGATAGATATGGCCAACTAGAAGTTTTGTGATGTGGTGAACCATAATGAGAACTAGGATTTGAATTTTCTTCTAACAATGCTTCACCTAGGATTTGAGATTGAAAACTCACGATATTCCCCCACCTTATCTTAATATCTGCATGGACACATTCAAGTGAAGTGAGGTGATGTTGGAGTGGGATTATACCTTGGGTTGCCATGCTTGCAACAACATAGAAAATACCTTACATGTGTTACATAATTGTCCAATAGTGGTTTGAGTGTGGAATAGGTTATTACCATCAAAGTGAAGACCCTATTTCTTTAATTGTTTTCTCACTATTTGCCCTACAAGAATGTTAATAATTTCCACATGATGACTTCCAATTGCTTTCAACTAACATGAGTGACTTTTTTTTTTTACAATTACCTTTTTTTTTACTACCATTGAGATTGTATGTCACATCCCGCGACCAAAAGTGTGACCAACTCGGAAGATAGCCAAACTTTATTCTGTAAGCCAGCACTAAGCAAAATTCTACCCATCACTAAAGAATATCCCTAGTATTTAACACCAAAGATCATAACCAAATACAACAATTACAAATCATATAAGCATTATGTAAGTATAGTTCCAAAGACTCTTGTAGAAATTTTGGTAGAGTCTCCCTTGTAAATTGGACCTTCCAAAATTTTTACAAATCAATCAGCTAGTTCCAAAATATCATAAGGAAATTCAACTATCAATCCAGACCAAATTACATCAGTTTCTAAGGGTGGGGGAAATTCCTAATTGTGACTCAATAGAGCTCCAGACCATAGTCTACAATATAAAATGAATTCCAAAACAATAACAAAAGATGCCCATACGAACAAATGCGGGCTCAACAAAAATGTAGGGAAGTGCCAACACTAAGCTGTTAAGGGGGAATCAGGCTCCAACCTACTATCTGAGACAAATAGAAAATGAAGAGAATGAGACGAAGCTCAGTGACTAAACAAGGCTAACTATATAGTGTAAAAACAATAAGATCTTATTCAAATATTAATTTAGATCTAATCAGTACCAAATTTAGCTAGACACAGAGAACACAACCCATGAGGGTAAGTAACATAGATGCTGAGCAACTTGCTTGTGAAAATGAAATTAGATCCACACATGGTGGACAATCACGCAGGGTTAGCAACAGCCCTACTAGTTGGGGTACTCATCATAGTGCACCATGGCTAACCTCTACTATGGTTAGCTACAAGATTCTAAATAGATAGTTCTCATTAGAAATAATCTCAGAAATACATACCCAGAGTGAATCAGATTATAACTCATATGTACTTATAGTCTCAACATCTGACAAAGTATATCAGTAATTATTCCCATAGTCCAAAAATACTCAACAAGCATTCAAACATGTAAATAATCCAAAATCATATTTAAGAAAGTAAATTCATTAACGTGATTAATCAGAAATGTATTTAATAAAGTAAATACAATAATTGAGGAGTATGTAACCACAATTCTTGAAATAAAAGGTATAGCCGGCATTATTTACTGACCCCTTAAGATGACATCAAAATAAATTTCTTATTGTTCCTTTGATAAATTCTTAGTGTTCCTATTTCTCCCCAAAAGTCCTACAACACCATTTCACAGAGTCTTAGTATTAGAATACCACCTGTTTGTTTCATACAACAACAACAACAAGGCATTTTCCTGTTTGTTTCATAATAATGATAAAAAGAAGAAGTTCCTCTTAAGTCATAGTGACTAGTCGGACCCCTTTATGTATGCTTCTCATGACATTTCTAGTACCAAATATACAATACACTTTCCTAATTACTCATCTTAATTAATTCTCCCCTACAAAATTTTCAAAATTCTTATATTCAAAATTTTTTAGTCTCTAATTCCTTGAATTCTGTTGACCAATAATAGCTCAAATTAATATGGGGTTATAATACCAAAAACCCATTTTCTTCATTCTTTTTTTTTCTAGCTATGTTTTGTATATATGTGTACATACCCCAAATTACATAGTGTAGCAACCAGAAAAAGAAAAGAAAAGAAAAGAGAAAAGAAAAGGGAAAAGAAAGAAAAGCTGAAAATTTTCGAAGGCTGAAAATTTTTTAAGTCTGCTAGCTACAGCCTAGCTATAGCGAATGTACCTGTTCGCTATAGTGAGAAATGGGCTAACTATAGCGAGAATGCCTTCTCGCTATAGCGAAAATGCTTCTAGCTATAGCGAGTGCGGGCATCCCATACAAAATCCAGGGAGCTGCTCGCCGTAGCGAGAGTTATAGCGAAGGCAAAGGTCTGGGACTGACACGAGCTCGCCGTAGCGAGGGTTATAGCTCGCTATAGCGAGGGTGAGTCTGGAAAAGCATGAAAAGAGAGATTTTGACTTTTTAAAAGCTTTCAAACTTTCCTTTCTCTTAGAACCGACCTAAGCTTCGACCATGGAGAGAGAAAAGAGCTGTGGAGAGAGAGAGAGAGACCTAGAGAAGCAAGGAAATCAAGCAAAGAGGTGAGTAATCTTTAGATTTTCCTAGCTTTTCTCCTTAGCATGTTGTTCTCCTCCTTTTTCCCTCTATTTCTATAGTTTTAGAAGTTGATTTGGGTTTGGTTTAGAAGAGAGAAGTGGAAAACTACTCTAGAAGAAGGGTAGAACTCATATATCTTCATTTCTTCTTCCTTGCTTTCTTCTTTGAGAGCTTGAGAGAGGAAGGAGAATGAGTAGAGTTCTAGAGAGAGAATCCCTAACTTTTTACAAGGGTAGTGGGGGTTTTATTTCGATGAAGAGCCCCTTTAGCCTTATGAGTACTTATTTGAGTTACGAGAGAATAATTTGGTGCTCTTTGTTGTGCCTAGGCTCAAAGGAAGCAATTCCATCTAGTTGTGAGTGTGAAATCAAGGAGGGAGAAGAGAAATTGAAAGGGAAGGCTTGTGTTATCCGATAAGGTAGCTCTCTACTCTTTCTTGTTGCATTTTTGGATGTGTAATAGTCATTGTATGCTTGTGTATGTGCTTGGATGATGAGATATGCCATTGATGTTGCCTTGATGCATTGGTACCAATATGCTTATGATATGAATTGTAGAAATTGCTCGGGTAAGGTGGTGCCGAAAGTCTTTTGAGACGGGTGAAGTGGAGCCAAAAGTCCCTAAACCAAGGGTGAGCCCGATCCAAAAGTCTCAAAACTCGGGTGAGGCTAGACCAAAAGTCCCTAGAGCCTATTCTTAGCATTGACATGATATTCATGGCATGAAACACATATGTTGTGTTATTGTGATTTGTGTGCATGCTTGACTAGTTTATATGCCTTGATTGCATCTTGAATGAGTATGAGCTATTGAGATTCCCCAAATCTCACCCCCTTCCCTCTCCCATCTTAACATCTTAGGTGGAGCTCAAGGAGAAGCAAGTGCACACAAAGGAGTCTAATTGAAAATGCTTAGAGAAATGTATAGTTCTTTTGGTCTTTTTGTTGTATAAGGTGCCAAAATGAAGACGCACCTATTATTTTTGAGTTGTAAGTATGTGAGCATATGTAAACACTTGTATAAATGATGTATGAATTGTGTAAAGAGCCAAAGTAATGAGAATATAGAAATTGGCCCTTTTGTGGCTTACATGTGCTAGTGCATTTTGTTCTGTAGCATAGTGATTTTGAAATGTATGATGATTTGGATCACTTAGATAATTTATATATGCTATGTTTGTACTTTCAAACTTGCCCAAAAGAGGTTAGAGCATGTGGGAGGTCATTTGGATCCATTTTGAACCAAATGGGGTGCCAAAACTGCCAATTAGGTGAGCTCCGTCAAAGTATGACTGGATGAGCTCTTCTTGATATGAAATTTGGCATGCCTCTAGAGTCTATTGAGAGCTTCTTGAGAGACTAAAGTGGGTAATATTCGGAGGTCTAGAGAATATTTGGTGAATTGTTGAAATTGGGAAATTTCAATGGTTTGGTCATGGTACTGTGCATTAAGTCCAAAAATGAAACCATGTCTTTCATAGACCAAATGGTGTCTAATTGTCATGAACCTTTATGAGAATAAACTAGATATCTACAGTGATCTATACCAACTAGAAGCACCTTAATCGGAGGTCTGTAGAGAGAGAAACGACTTGCTGAAGTTCTGTATCAGCATCAGGGAGGCTTCCGACCTTTGTTACTGTTCCATCAGTTTTCGAGGTCCAAGAGCTCCTGAACTGATCTGGACTTATTTTTATCATCTATTTAACATCTTTAGCTTTTCAAATTGGTATATTTTGTCCAGATTGGATTTTTTTGGAATTAATTACGAATTTTCAAAGTTCATGACAGTAAACTGCACTAGTATCAGGGACAGCCAGACATCTAGTTCTTTTTCGATGTAAAAGATGGCCTAAACGTTGGGATTGTGGTTGGGATTATTTTTACTGTAAATTTAACATCCCAAGCTTTCTAGAGAGCTATGATTTTCTTGATTTCCAGTTTTCTAGAATTAGTTATGATTTTCCAAAGTTAGAGCAAAAAATCTGACTTATGGGCTCATTTGAGAAATTGCATTTTCTTAGTTTTTGGCTTCATATCCGTGGTTGGTAAGTTGTTTAAGACTATGTACAAGTGGAATAAATGGTGTTTGAGTAGAGAATGTGAATGATGGATTCACGGGACCCACGGGGCAAAATATGACCAGTTAAACCCCGACTTAAAGTAGTAAAATACCACGGTTTCGGTCATTTTCCTGGGAAATCATATGGAATCAAGCCTAGAGGGAGTTGAATTGGAGTTAAGATATTATGGTGTTACACACGGCTACTCAATCCCCTCAACTTTTAACTATATTAACACATACCCACACATACAGAGTTCATGGCAACAAACACCACAGATGGGAGGTATCAAATGGGAAGAATTAACACCACAGGAGAGAAGAACACCTACACAATGCAAGCTTGAATTTTAGCGCTCAAAATAAATGTAGCCCTCTCACTCTCTTGGCTCCCCAAGACCACACTTACCAAGCAACTCCATACACCATTCCTTCTGCACCAAAATAGCCGAGAGTTAGGGAGAAAGGAAAGGCATGAAGAGTGGCTTTTTGTGAGCAACATTAGAGGACCCAATAAGCCATTAAGTAGGAAAGCTTGAAGGAGGAGATAAACGTGTCTTACCAGCCACCCCAACACTAAAAATTCTACCTAAAACAGAGACCATTTAGCATGAAAATATGATTCCTGAAAATAGCTCAACGTAGCACGAGTTGTATCCAGAAGTGGCATGCAGAAACTGAAGCAAGAAGAAGCAAGTTGCAGTGAGAAATGGATAATGGGTTGCAGCTGTTTTTGTTCATCTCCTGCCCTTGCTTTCTGATTGAAAAGATGGCATTAGGTGGAAGAAAACGTGCTGCAAAAGATGGAGATAGGAAATGACCCAAAAACGTAAACTTTAATTAAGCAAATGGGGGTATATTTGGTATAGCAAAAAAGTGATAGCAAAAGGAGAGAAAAAAAAGGAATTTTTTTTTTCCATTTGTCTATTACTAGTCTTAAACCCGTACCCATGCCTTAGGTTATTACATTGTAAATATTAAATTATGATATATATATATATATATATACACACACACACACACACACACATACATATATACATTGTATTAAAAAAAATAAAAAGTTCAAAAAAAAGTTAGTACAAACAGAATTTGTCAATCAAGGCTAACCTTGACTGATCAAATGCAATGCAGCTAGCCATGGCTAGTTGCATTGTAGTTAGCCAATTAGATCAACTGTAATGCAATCAACAAAGATTGACTACACTGCAGTCAGTCCTTTAGACCAACTAGAATGCAGTGGGTCCATGGTCAACCCACTCACAATCGATCCCAGGGAGCAATTGCAACTCAATCAATTTTTTATTCTTAATCATTTTTTAATTATTTTGAATTAATATTTAATTAATAATTATTATTAATTAATTGATATAGTTTTTAAATTAATAATTAATTAATAATAACTTCTAGTTTTTAATTTACATAGTTTTAATATAGGTTTTAATTAATTAGTAATTAATTAATAGTTAATTAATAAAAGTTATATCCCATTGTTAATGTAGTTTTTTATTTGTAAATTAATATTATAACTTGTTATAGTTTTGATATTAATATTCATTAAATATTTCTTTTACAAGGATAATATTTTGGGAGAATTATAAAGGAAGACTCAGAGCTAAAAAAATTTATTTTAAAATATCTGTTACTACTAGATTGAACTGTTTTCTGTTAAAATCAATGGTAATCGACCCTAAAAGAATGATAACAAGTTATTGAGAATAATTTTTCTTGACTTTGGGTCCTTAAATATAATTTTTCATAATATTTTCTTGTGGTAAAAATAACATGCCTTATAAGTACTCCCTTCTTCTCTTTTCTCTCTCCTCTTTTCTTTTTATCTTTTTCCTATTTAGAATTCTTTCTATAGATTTCTTTACTTTTACATATATCTTCTACTTGCAGTTATGCATTCAAATTTCTACTTTCAAAATTTCAGTTTCTTCCTAATGTATGTATAAATAATTACATAATAATATTTTTAGTATTATTTAATGATGTTATGCATTGATTATTTTTGTAATAATATGTAAATTATTATTTAATAATATTTGTATGAAATATTATCTGTTATTTAATGTTATTATTAATTATGGTTATTTGTTGATTATTATTGTATGATAACATAGTGAAAAAATAATTGTTTTTTGATAGTATTTATAAATTAGAAATCCTTTGTGATATTTATTATTTTCTAATAATGTAGTTAAGAAATTTTGTTATTTAATAATATGGGTAAGATAATATTTGAATTATTTATTATAATAAAAAATAAAAATTCCTAATAATCAAATGTGGATGTATAATAAATTGAATCCTAAAAGTAAAGAATGTATTAATGAATTTTTACAAGGAATGGAAGAGTTTATTACTTTTGCTTGTAAAAAAAGCTTAGTTCAAGAAATGAAAAAAATTAGATGTCCATATTCTAGATAGCATATCTTACTATTGATGATATCATACCATTTATAGGACATATATATATATATATATATCTTGTCATACATTTCATTTAATAACAATTATTCAATATTTACAATTTGGGTGGCAGAAATTACCGTCATTAAAAGCCTTAAATATTCCAATTGTGCAAAAATAAATATTATCATCATTTTATTCTCTAAAGTCATGTCAAACAAGTTTTTTATGCTTAAAATATCACAAAAAGAAGCAAAAATTTCATGGGTTGCTTCATATGCACAATTTCATCACTTTAACATATATTAGGGGCTAAACTTTAAAAAATCATAACTTAAGTTACAACGCCGATTTGTTCAAACTCAATGGCACGGTGAACTTATAATGAGAACTATCAATTGTAAAAATTTTAGGCCAAAAGAATTTCATTTGATCCCTCAAAACCCACAAAAATAGTAGTTGATCCATATAAATAGCAACTAGCAAATTCTATAGAAATAACTAATTTCAAATTTTCATAAAATATTTTATAGAGCTCCAAAAATTATATGCTTTAGCTCTATGAAAAGATTTCAATGTGCTCTAAATTCTTACCAAATTTTAGACCAAAATTCATCCATTTGGTTTATCAATAGTTCATAGACATATTATGGCTCTAAGAATAAAAAATTTGGTCGAAACTGGTTATAAGTGAGTCATATTATGCCATGTCTCTATTTGGGCATGTTTGAAATGATAAATGCATCATATGTAGCTGGCTTAACATGTCTCAAAAACCATTCAACTCACAATCATTTTCCCACTTGCAAATTTACACATATCCATCTAGGAACTCAAGGTATCATTTTACAAGATATCACATAACTCAATTCGTAAGTGTCTCTATATCATAATCTAGTACTTTTAGACATGTTTGCATGATCATACTTCATAAGATACCAATACATAATCATAGATACAAGAATATACTTTAGCATAACTAAGAGTGTCAAAGTACCTCTTCTAAATCCTTTTGATCCTCATTCTTGCTTCCTTGAGCACCACCTAGTCATGGTTAGTAGAAGTAGGGAAAAAGTGAGATTCAAATAATCTCAATAGCTAATCCAACATTCAAGCATTTATATATAGCTCATTTAAAGTCTAAGATGCATGTATACATGTCATACAACTATTTACAAATCATATTGATACATTGTGGATCCTATTGCTCTATCAAGAGCAATCTCATACTCTAGGGACTTTTGTTTTAGTCTTATCCTCTTTTAGGGACTTTTAACTTAGCCTCACTTACAATGGAGAGTTTTGGCTTTATCTCACTCACATTTAGGGACCTTTGGTCTCACTTCACTCATTTCAAAAGACTTTTGGCACAACCTCATCTATTCAAGAGACAAATCAATTCCAAATGTAATCAAATATCATTCAAATTGCATATAATCATCAAACAATTAATATCACACATAAATTGGCATCCAATACATACAAGAAATCCAAGATACTCTAACAAGCAAGCACACATATACAAGAATGAAGGAAAAGCTACCTTATCACGTAATTTCCATTAATTCCCCTTGGTCTCTTCTCTTGGTTCCACAGCCCCATAGTTATCCTTGGATATGCTTTCACTTTTTTGGCCTAGACACATCAAATAAAGTATAAAACAATTAATGGAACCCTACTTAAACTCATTCTAGTCTTATATATATAATTTAGAGTTTTAGTTGTACTTATGGCTATACTTTTGTACCTTAAGAAGCAACTCTTATCATTTCACTTCTTGACTCCAAAAAGCTCATTTAATATAAACCATATAATCCTGATGGAACTTATTAAAGCCATTATATGCATGGTTAAATAAGACTAATGCTAGGTTGCTTCTTTAAGCCTAATTAAACCATAAATATTCATCTTTCAAAATAACATTTCTAAATTTAATTCAATGGTCCAATTAATGTCTATAATTCATATTTAGGCAATTTATAACCTTAGAATCATTGAAAACTCTTCCTAGATATTACTTCACTCTTATGGCTGAATTATGCACAAAGGACGGCTTCCATAGAGTTTTGTCTATTTCTTTGGGAATTTCAAAGCTCTAGCATATCCATGATTCATATCTCATTCAATTATAATATTAAAGAGTGTAATTAGCTCTCCCAAGGGTTTGAATCTTCCTAGGATCCATTTAAACCCTAAGTGAAACATAAGCTATTCTTTAGCCTTTTTGTTAATTCTAATGGCATAATATGAATCTTCACCCTTCAAAACCCATAATTCTACCATGGTTTCATCAAACTCAAGCCTCCTTCTCATCCACCTTATCTTGGCAGAACCTAAGAGAGACAAGAACACCATGGAAAAGCAAGATTTTGATATGACACAATACCTTGTTTAAATCCGTGTCCAATAGGGATTTTTACAGTACAATTGTTGCTTCAAACTCCTTCTTTCCCTCAAGTGTTTAGCCATCAAACTCATCTTTTCAAGAAGCCAAGACCACAATTAAAAAGAGTAGGAAGAGCAAAACAAGATTCCTAACTATCATAGCATAAAATTTTCTAAGTACCATTACCTTTTTGGCTTTTTTTTCTTTTCTCTCTCTCCCCTTCTGTATTTGGGATGCCATGGCTATTGTTTTAGGAGTTTTTAGGTAAGTTTGAAGGAGATGAGGAGGTGGCATGGCTATATGTGAGGTGGAGGAAGATTTTTATAACAAATTTCAAAATTTCCATTACATCTTACAACTTCAATCGCTTTGTTTGAGCTCATTTTGTATAGTTTTTGGAAACCATCTTTTCCACATGAAAATTAAGGCTCTATAGTGTAAGAACCGATGTGAATCCAGGCATGCAGAAGCTGACTTTTCCATGCAAAAAATCGGACAGCTGCCACGCACCGTTTTTCCTCTGCGAGTTTTACGTATGTGCCCCTCATCTCACTTCCTTTCAGCTGGAGTTTTTGGTCATTACTCTTCTAACTTCTGCAGCTCATATCCTCCAGCGAAGCACCTACAGAACACTCGAAACGCTGCATCTTCCCTCTGTTCTGCTGGGCGCTGCTTTCCCTGCATCTTCGAGCTACTGAAGTGTTAACTTTCTGCTTCTTCACGCCTTGAGTTGCGCCAGATTTGCTGCTCCATTCAAGTCGCATACTCCTCCCTGTTGAACGAAGCTGGTATGGATTAATTCTGCAGCTTAATTCCTCCTCTGTTCAGCTTTTCTTCTCCCCTGTTCAGCGCTGGTCTTGTTCGAACTGTGGCTGCAGTTTGCTCCTTGAAGTATCAAGCCTTTGCTGCTGATTGTTGGTGAAACCAAGCTAGAAAAAATTAATTCTCAGGTCTGAACTTTCTGCTGACTGAATGGCTGTCGCTGGGTCCGTTTTTCCCTCTGTTTACATTACTTTTTGCTGCAGAAATCCTCTCCCTGGGTTGCTAAATTTCAGCGCTGGTTACTGATGAAGATCACGCCAGAATAAGCCTCTCCCCAAGCCACAAGTCCTTCATGCGAAATACTTCTGCTGGACGAAGGCTAGGTGGACCAAAAGCTGCAAATTCCTTCTCCTCTGTTCAGCGCTATAGTGCCTCTTTTCTGGTTTGATTCTTGTTCCTTGTTTGCTCCTCATTTGAGCTGAGTTAGTGGCTGTGTGCGTGGCTTGAAGTAACGCCATTTAGGGCCCATTAGGTTTGGAAAAAATTTTGGTTGCATGTGTTGCTTCTGTGATTCCAAATTCTGGCGCTCCTCTCCCCTGTATCTTAAGACTGTAACACGTTTTTGTACTGGCCAGCTGAAGGAAGTCTTGTACAAGAGAAAAAGTGATGCAAAAAAAAAAAAAGTGACTTTAGTTGGTTTGAATTTGAGTTTCCTCATGCTAAATTGTAGACCCATTTTTCTATACACTAAATTTCTTCAATTTCTGCATATACCTTCCTCAAAATTGATTGTTATACTTCTTCTTAATTATTAAATTATAATTATGCAGAATAAACTTCCCGATTAAAAATGGTATACCTTTCTTTTAGTTTTGAATTGGGGTTTAGCTCCTAAGTGGAACCAAGGAAGAGAAGGTACAAAATATGTATAAGAAACTTACTGTACGCGTATGGAAGGCGTAAAATTAGTAGAGGATTAAAGATTAAATTTTGATAAGTCCGAGTCCTGCGTGAAATTAATTTGGGTGATTCATTTTCTAAACTCTGGTGAACGGGTATTGTAGGAGATTCTGAGGGTTGAGGTCTAGCCGAGGAACGGGTCAGAAAATTCCTGTAGCATCTCGGAAGGTGAGTAAGTAACGCGAACCAAAGATTCAGGAAATTCTTATTTCTGTTCTTAAGTTTCCTTGCAGTGTTTTAAGAATTTGATCCTCTATTTATGGAGATATATATTTCCAAAAATGTAGTCATAAGCATATTTACCAAAAATTTGATTTCAATCGGGAATTTTGCAAGTTTACGGATGTTGAATTAATTGGAAATCCTACTGTGAAACTGATCTGAACATACTTTGTCTGAAATGCTATTTGGAACTTTTATGGAGTTGTCTGCTCAGAACCCTGTAGCTAACAGCAGTAGATGTTAGCCCTGGTGCACCATGATCTGAACCTCAGCTAGCAGGGGTGGTGCTAGCCCCGTGTGTAGGCCACCACACGCGGAGTATTTTATTTTCGCAAGCTGAAAGCTTTGCGTCTGTAGTGATTTTCCCCGCGAGCTATGTGCTGTGCGTCTGTGTTTCGATTGGTTCTGTTTAGATGCGTTCGGTGTATTTTGAAAAAGGAGTTGGTTTAAAATCTGTTTCATATGGTCTATATATGTATATATATGTGTAAACCTATTTGACTTACATTTATTTTAAAAAGGGTCGGTGTGCTTATTCACTGAGTATTCGACTCATTTTTTTGTATATATATATATTTTTCAGAGAGCAGTAGGGACTCTAGTCTGCCCCCAGCCGCCTTCTAGTGGCTGACTTCTGGAGACGTCCTTTGGCGAGCCTGCGGAGCTCCTGTGGGTGTCTTTTGATTGTATATATATTTTTGTTTGAAACTTTGTAAAACCTTGTAAAGCTGGCTCCACTGAATCATTGTTAGGGTATCCCCACACCCCAGATGTTTTCTTTTGGTCTGATTGCGCCCTTTTGGGCTATATTGTACTGTCAGAGACTTTGTAGAAATTTCGGGAGGTCTACGTTATAGAGGAGACTCTGCCGAAATTTCTACAAATGTCCTCTAAAGAAAAACTCATGTATTTCATATGATTCAAATGAATGCCATAAGTATTTCCTCTATAATTCCGCTTCCGCGCATGTGTACTTAAAATTTGGGGTGTGACAGTTTACTGTCAGAGACTTTGTAGAAATTTCGAGAGGTCTACGTTATAGAGGAGACTCTACCGAAATTTCTACAAATGTCCTCTAAAGAAAAACTCATGTGTTTCATATGATTCAAACGAATGCCATAAGTATTTCCTCTATAATTCCGCTTCCGCGCATGTGTACTTAAAATTTGGGGTGTGACAGTTTGGTATCAGAGCTTAGGTCTTTCTATGGTCCTGTGGAGCAAGAGTTTTCAGTGGAATCTCAATTATGGTTATGAACCCGGGCGTAACTATACTTGAGATGTCATTGAAAACCTTATAGGGTATTCTAAGTCCTTCTTTTGTGTCTATTGTCTTGTTACATGTTACTTCCAAACTGAACAATGATTTGAATTATGTTCATATTCTTTTGTAGTGTGTGGAGATGCCTCCCAAAGTTCGTTCGGTTAATCGATTAGCAACCGTGGATGAGGTTGTAGATGAGGTTTCTGCAAGTGCTTCAGCCCAACAAACTACTCCACCAGTCAGAGGCCGTGGTCGAGGTCGGGGTAGGGGTCAAGGAACTATTCGGCCCCCTAGGCAGGCCTCACCTGCGGACCAGGTAGAGCCTCCACAGCCTGTGGAGGAAGTTGTACCGCCCGTTCAGCCAAGACCGGCCGGGCTTCGGGTGATGAGGGAGGAGAGAGAGGTCCCAGTAACCCTCTCCCAGTTCTTAAAATTGAAGCCTCCCACTTATTAGGGGACAGAAAGTCAGGAGGATCCCCAGTTGTTCATTGATGGCATTGAGAAGATATGCCGAGCTCTGAGTTGCTCAAGTGCAAAATCTGCTGAGTTTGCCGGGTTTCAGTTACAAGATGCGGCTTATGTGTGGTATCAAACTTTACTGGGGAAAAGGCCGATTGGAGCTCCTTCGATATTATGGGAAGATTTTAAGGGACTCTTTATGGACCGCTTCTTACCATAGAGTGTCCGGGATGCTCGGGCCAGAGAATTTGAAGGTCTCAAGTTAATTCCAGGCATGAGCGTTTCTGATTATGACATCCGGTTCACCCAGTTGTCTCGCTATGCCCCACACCTAGTCCCTACTGAGAGGGATAGGATCAAGCGATTTGTGAATGGGCTACCTCGCATGTTGTATAGGGTGATTGCTCCACAGATGAATCTCTTTCCTTCATACTCAGCTGCGGTGGATTGTGTACGCATGATAGAGATGAGAGATAGAGAGGAGGACACTGCTCAGAGAAAAAGGAAGCGGGATGGTGATGGGAGACAGGGAGGTAGTTCCTTTGTAGCTGGACCGTCTTATGGTCCCAAGCCTCAGAGTTATCAGAGATTCACTCCATCTTTTACGGGGCCTGCGACCTCATTTTCCACCGGTACTGACCGGTCCAGAGCATCGTTCCGAGGGGTTAGCACGATCTCTACCCCAGTTACTGCTCCATCCCATCAGTCCAGAGGTCCCTGCTCTATTTGTGGGAAGGTACACTCAGGCACTTACCACAGAGAGACGGGGGCATGTTTCCGTTGTGGGCAGATGGGACACTTGGTGAGAGACTGTCCTCAGCGCTACCCTGATTCGAGTCAGGCATCAGTTCGACCCGCCAGGCAATTTTCAACGGGGACTCCATCTACCGATGTAGCTACGGTTCAGAGTGGCCGAGGTAGTAGCAGTAGGACCGTAGTAGGCAGAGGACAGGCGATTGCAGGACGAGGTCAGGCTCGAGTTTTTGCCCTAAATCGACAAGACGCACAAGCATCAAATGCCGTGGTGACAGGTACACTTATGGTTTGTTCACATGCTGCTTACTCCTTATTTGATCCTGGTTCTACACATTCCTATATATCTCCTTATTTTGCGAAGAAGATTGGTAAGGATTCTGAAAAGTTAGCGTGCCCGTTGCTTGTGGCAACCCCAGTGGGGGAATCTGTAGAGGTAGATCGGGTATATAAGGCGTGTGTAATTGCACTGGCTGATTGTGAGACGTTAGTTGATTTGATAGTGCTTTCGATAACGGAGTTCGATGTAATACTGGGGATGGATTGGTTAGCGTCCTGCTATGCAGTGGTGGATTGTCATCTTAAGCAAGTGAGATGTAATTTTCCTGAAAAATCATCCTTTGTCATTCAAGGTGACCGAAGTGAGGCACCAAACAATTTAATATCTGTGATAGAAGCTCAGAGGCTTTTAAAGAAGGGGTATCAAGGATATTTAGTGATGGTTCGGGATCTGGAAGTACAAGTCCCAGTATTGGAACAGGTTCCTGTGGTAAAAGAATTCCCTGATATTTTTCCTGAGGAATTACCAGGATTGCCTCCTGATAGAGACATTGAGTTTTGTATTGATGTGTTACCAGGCACTCAGCCTATATCTATTCCTCCCTATCGAATGGCACCTCTGGAGCTTGGTGAACTAAAGAATCAATTGCAAGACCTGTTGGACAAGGGTTTTATTCGCCCTAGTATGTCTCCTTGGGGCGCACCAGTTCTTTTTGTTAAGAAGAAGGATGGTTCTCTTCGCTTATGTGTGGATTACAGACAACTAAATAAAGTGACAGTGAAGAATAAGTACCATTTGCCTCGTATAGATGATCTATTTGACCAATTACAGGGGGCTCAATACTTTTCCAAGATTGATTTAAGATCAGGTTATCATCAGCTACGAATAAGAAGGGAAGATATTTCAAAAACTGCTTTTAGAACCCGGTATGGTCACTATGAATTTCTAGTGATGCCATTTGGGTTAACCAATGCCCCGGCTGCCTTTATGGACTTGATGAATCGAGTGTTTAAGCCATTTCTGGATCGATTTGTTATCGTGTTCATAGATGACATTTTGATTTATTCTAAGGGTTATGAAGAGCATGAACAACATCTGAGAATGGCATTACAAGTATTACGGGAACATCAACTGTATGCTAAACTTTCTAAATGCCAGTTTTGGCTAGAAAGGATTACCTTCTTGGGCCATGTAATCTCGAGAGATGGGGTGTAAGTTGATCCTAGTAAAGTGGAAGCAGTTCAAAAATGGCCGAGGCCTACTACCGTTACCGAGATTCGCAGCTTCTTGGGCTTAGCAGGCTATTATCGTCGGTTTATTAAAGACTTTTCTAAGATAGCTGCCCCACTGACAAAACTAACCCAGAAAAATGTGAAATTTCAGTGGTCTGAGCTGTGTGAGCAAGGGTTTCAGAAATTGAAGGATTGTCTGACTTCTGCACCAGTTTTGGCATTACCCTCGGGATCGGGAGGTTATGTGGTGTATTGTGATGCTTCTGGGATTGGTCTGGGATGTGTATTGATGCAACATGGTCATGTGATTGCTTATGCCTCTAGACAACTTAAGAAGCATGAACAGAATTACCCGACTCATGATTTAGAAATGGCGGCAGTGGTTTTCGCCCTCAAAATCTGGAGACATTATTTATATGGGGAGACATGTGAAATTTATATAGATCACAAAAGCCTTAAATACATTTTCCAACAGCGGGATCTGAATCTGAGGCAAAGAAGGTGGATGGAACTACTCAAGGATTATGATTGTACCATTTTATACCATCCCGGTAAGGCGAATGTAGTCGCAGATGCTCTGAGCAGGAAATCTATGGGGAGCTTGAGCCATATTGCGGAGACACGGAGACCACTAATTTTCGACCTTCATAAGATTGAGCGTTCAGGAATCCAATTGGAGATTAGAGAGCCAGGAATGTTGTTGGCTCATGTGCAGCTTCACTCATCCTTGTTTGAAAGGTTGAAAAGTGCCTAAGCCAGGGATGCACAAATAAGGAAATTGGTGGAGGACGTCAAAGGTGGAAGGAAGAATGAGTTCCTTTTATATTCAAATGGTGTTTTATGGTTCGGCACTCGATTGTGTGTGCCAAATGTGGATGAATTGAAGAGGGAACTTATGGAAGAAGCTCACTGTTCTCGATATACGATCCATCCAGGTTCTACCAAGATGTACCAAGATTTAAAGCAAGTATACTGGTGGGAAGGTATGAAGAGAGACATAGCAAATTTTGTTTCCCATTGTTTGGCATGTCAGCAAGTTAAGGCAGAACATTAGAAACCTGCAGGGCTACATCAACGGTTAGAAATATCCGAGTGGAAGTGGGAAAGAATCACTATGGACTTTGTAACGGGATTATCTCGAACAGTAAGGGGTTATGATTCCATTTGGGTGATTGTGGACAGACTCACTAAGACAGCACATTTTCTCCCTGTAAAGATAACCTATAATGTGGCAAAGTATGCACAGCTTTACGTGAATGAGATAGTGAAGCTTCATGGTATACCAGTGTCTATAATTTCTGATCGGGGACCCCAATTTACTTCTAAGTTTTGGAGAGCCTTTCAAGAGGCTATGGGTACCCGATTAGATCTTAGCACTGCCTTTCATCCTCAGACTGATGGGCAATCTGAGAGGACTGTACAAATAATAGAAGATATGCTAAGGTTGTGTGTTATGGACTTTGGTGGTAGCTGGGATAACTATTTATCATTGGTGGAATTTGCTTATAATAACAATTATCAGGCTAGCATACAGATGGCACCCTTCGAGGCATTATATGGGAGACAGTGCAGGTCTCCCATTGGATGGTTTGAAACTGGAGAAGTTAAATCCTTAGGGCCTGAGTTGGTGCAAGATGCCTTAGAAAAGGTGAAAGTAATCAAGGAGAGGTTGGTAGCAGCTCAGAGCAGGCAAAAGGCGTATGTGGACCATTGACGCCGTGATTTGGAGTTTATGATTGGAGATTATGTGTTTCTTAGGGTGTCACCTATGAAAGGTGTGATGAGATTTGGGAAAAAGGGCAAGTTGACCCCGAGATATGTGGGACCATTTGAAATCTTGGAGCGAGTTGGGGCTGTAGCTTATCGATTAGCATTGCCACCGGAATTATCTAATATTCACCCGGTATTTCATGTTTCAATGTTAAGGAAATATCTACCTGATCCTTCTCATGTGTTACAGAACCAAGATGTTTCTTTAGGTGAAGATTTAGCTTATGAAGAAGTTCCTGTTGCAATTCTGGATAGACAAATGAAAAAGCTACGTTCTAAGGAGATTATGTCAGTGAAAGTTCTGTGGCGTCACCATACACCAGAGGAAGCTACATGGGAGATGGAAAGCGAAATGCGTGCAAAATACCCCTATTTATTTGAGAACTAAGGTTAGTATGTATATGTATATATAAATTCGGGGACCGAATTTCTTTTAGGGGGAGAGATTGTAAGAACCGATGTGAATCCAGGCATGCAGAAGCTGACTTTTCCATGCAAAAAATCGGACAGCTGCCACGCACCGTTTTTCCTCTGCGAGTTTTACGTATGTGCCCCTCATCTCACTTCCTTTCAGCTGGAGTTTTTGGTCATTACTCTTCTAACTTCTGCAGCTCATATCCTCCAGCGAAGCACCTACAGAACACTCGAAACGCTGCATCTTCCCTCTGTTCTGCTGGGCGCTGCTTTCCCTGCATCTTCGAGCTACTGAAGTGTTAACTTTCTGCTTCTTCACGCCTTGAGTTGCGCCAGATTTGCTGCTCCATTCAAGTCGCATACTCCTCCCTGTTGAACGAAGCTGGTATGGATTAATTCTGCAGCTTAATTCCTCCTCTGTTCAGCTTTTCTTCTCCCCTGTTCAGCGCTGGTCTTGTTCGAACTGTGGCTGCAGTTTGCTCCTTGAAGTATCAAGCCTTTGCTGCTGATTGTTGGTGAAACCAAGCTAGAAAAAATTAATTCTCAGGTCTGAACTTTCTGCTGACTGAATGGCTGTCGCTGGGTCCGTTTTTCCCTCTGTTTACATTACTTTTTGCTGCAGAAATCCTCTCCCTGGGTTGCTAAATTTCAGCGCTGGTTACTGATGAAGATCACGCCAGAATAAGCCTCTCCCCAAGCCACAAGTCCTTCATGCGAAATACTTCTGCTGGACGAAGGCTAGGTGGACCAAAAGCTGCAAATTCCTTCTCCTCTGTTCAGCGCTATAGTGCCTCTTTTCTGGTTTGATTCTTGTTCCTTGTTTGCTCCTCATTTGAGCTGAGTTAGTGGCTGTGTGTGTGGCTTGAAGTAACGCCATTTAGGGCCCATTAGGTTTGGAAAAAATTTTGGTTGCATGTGTTGCTTCTGTGATTCCAAATTCTGGCGCTCCTCTCCCCTGTATCTTAAGGCTGTAACACGTTTTTGTACTGGCCAGCTGAAGGAAGTCTTGTACAAGAGAAAAAGTGATGCAAAAAAAAAAAAAGTGACTTTAGTTGGTTTGAATTTGAGTTTCCTCATGCTAAATTGTAGACCCATTTTTCTATACACTAAATTTCTTCAATTTCTGCATATACCTTCCTCAAAATTGATTGTTATACTTCTTCTTAATTATTAAATTATAATTATGTAGAATAAACTTCCCGATTAAAAATGGTATACCTTTCTTTTAGTTTTGAATTGGGGTTTAGCTCCTAAGTGGAACCAAGGAAGAGAAGGTACAAAATATGTATAAGAAACTTACTGTACGCGTATGGAAGGCGTAAAATTAGTAGAGGATTAAAGATTAAATTTTGATAAGTCCGAGTCCTGCGTGAAATTAATTTGGGTGATTCATTTTCTAAACTCTGGTGAATGGGTATTGTAGGAGATTCTGAGGGTTGAGGTCTAGCCGAGGAACGGGTCAGAAAATTCCTGTAGCATCTCGGAAGGTGAGTAAGTAACGCGAACCAAAGATTCAGGAAATTCTTATTTCTGTTCTTAAGTTTCCTTGCAGTGTTTTAAGAATTTGATCCTCTATTTATGGAGATATATATTTCCAAAAATGTAGTCATCAGCATATTTACCAAAAATTTGATTTCAATCGGGAATTTTGCAAGTTTACGGATGTTGAATTAATTGGAAATCCTACTGTGAAACTGATCTGAACATACTTTGTCTGAAATGCTATTTGGAACTTTTATGGAGTTGTCTGCTCAGAACCCTGTAGCTAACAACAGTAGATGTTAGCCCTGGTGCACCATGATCTGAACCTCAGCTAGCAGGGGTGGTGTTAGCCCCGTGTGTAGGCCACCACACGCGGAGTATTTTATTTTCGCAAGCTGAAAGCTTTGCGTCTGTAGTGATTTTCCCCGCGAGCTGTGTGCTGTGCGTCTGTGTTTTGATTGGTTCTGTTTAGATGCGTTCGGTGTAATTTGAAAAAGGAGTTGGTTTAAAATCTGTTTCATATGGTCTATATCTGTATATATATGTGTAAACCTATTTGACTTACATTTATTTTAAAAAGGGTCGGTGTGCTTATTCACTGAGTATTCGACTCATTTTTTTGTATATATATATATTTTTCAGAGAGCAGTAGGGACTCTAGTCTGCCCCCAGCCGCCTTCTAGTGGCTGACTTCTGGAGACGTCCTTTGGCGAGCCTGCGGAGCTCCTGTGGGTGTCTTTTGATTGTATATATATTTTTGTTTGAAACTTTGTAAAACCTTGTAAAGCTGGCTCCACTGAATCATTGTTAGGGTATCCCCACACCCCAGATGTTTTCTTTTGGTCTGATTGCGCCCTTTTGGGCTATATTGTACTGTCAGAGACTTTGTAGAAATTTCGGGAGGTCTACGTTATAGAGGAGACTCTGCCGAAATTTCTACAAATGTCCTCTAAAGAAAAACTCATGTGTTTCATATGATTCAAATGAATGCCATAAGTATTTCCTCTATAATTCCGCTTCCGCGCATGTGTACTTAAAATTTGGGGTGTGATAGTTTACTGTCAGAGACTTTGTAGAAATTTCGGGAGGTCTACGTTATAGAGGAGACTCTGTCGAAATTTCTACAAATGTCCTCTAAAGAAAAACTCATGTGTTTCATATGATTCAAACGAATGCCATAAGTATTTCCTCTATAATTCCGCTTCCGCGCATGTGTACTTAAAATTTGGGGTGTGACATATAGTTTATTAAAAGCATTTATTTGAAAATTTTTTAGATTTAAAACCTTACAAAATCATTTAAGTTTCGATCAATTAACGACCTAAATTGCAAATCGAAAGAGTTTTAACTTTTTTAATGGTTCTTATGCTTTTTTGGGCTTCTGAAAACCCTAATGAGCTCAATTTTACCATTTAAAACTTCCTCCTTCATGTTCCTTAAAATTTTTTTGAAATTACAGTTTTACCATTACATTTTTAGTCTATTCCATTTAGTTATTTTGGCTCTGATTTTAAGCCATCCTTGGTTTCTCAACCTTATTTCTAGATGCTCTATTTAGTATTTTAGCCTTAGTTTTCCTTAATTCATTTTACTCCAAGGTCACTTTTCATGAACCATATGGTTCTAATTTTGATTCCTCTTAACTCATACTAACCTTCTCTAGGTCCATGACCCCGTTTAAATACTTTATTCCACTATTTGAATTACCAAATCATAGGATATTACAAATGAAGTATAAGTTAATCTTTATACAAGAGGATTTCAACCGAATATTGGTATTGGATATTTCATGGTGAGATTATACTACAGCCAACTAATATAACAACTAAAACCGCATCAAGTTGAGGACTAGTAAATGAAGAACACAATATGAGATATTAAAGAATGATTTTTAATATAGTTCGACCTAATTTTTATGTTGGTAGCAATGATGAAGTAAATTATGATGATAATATTAATCTTGTTAAGGAACCTCCAAATTCAAAATCTTTAAAATTTTTTGATTTATTAAATATATATCAGCAACCACTATAGCCAAGATGTCATAATGAGTCTACGCTCTCTATTGTCGTTCAAATGTTAAGTATCAAGTTTGACAACAATATCTCACAGTATAGTTTTAATTAATTTCCAAGTTTTATGAACAATTATTGTCCACCTGATAATGTTGACTCGATAATTAATACAAAACAGAGAAGCTAATATCAAAACTTAGTTTATCTGCTTAAAAAATTGATTTTTGCATTAATGGGTATATACTATATGACAAATATAACATAAATGACATTGCTCATAAATTTTGTAGAGTGTCTCAAAATAAATTGGTCGACATAGTCGAAAATAAAGTTTAAAGAAGATTTTAATAAAAAGAATATATTAATTACCAACTACCTTTAGATTGTAACAGTTTTATATGTCAATGTGTTATGCTGAGCTTATGCGATGACATTGGAATAATAAAGATGTAAAGATATATTATGTCATCCATCAGACAAAAAAGTTTAGAAACATTTTCATGGGGTATATCCCAATTTTACCATGAAACCATGAAATGTAGGACTGGGCTTTTGTACAAATGCATTCATGCCTTATAGTCAATTTGTTTCACCATATTCATGCTAGCTTGTAATAATTACTCCTTACAGTTTTGTCTTAAGTTATTCATAATTGTTCCTTATTTATTTTTTATGACAAATATTCCTAGACCACAAAATCTCAAGACTAAGATAGATATATTCTTACAACCATTGATTGATAAGTTAAAATTATTACAAGAGAAAGGAGTATCAACCTATGATGTCTCAAAAAAGTAGAATTTCCACATAAAAATAATATTAATTGGATGATAAATAACTTTCTAGCATATAGAATGTTGTTAAGGTAGAATACTAATAGAAAATTAGCATGTCCTTATTATATGGACTACTTAAATGCTTTTACCCTTAAGTATGGGAGAAAGAGCTCCTAGTTTGATTACCATCAATAATTTTTACTCTTGAACCATGTTTTTTTAAAAAATGAAGATACTTTCATGAAAAATAAAATTGAAAATCATCCTTTTCCCCTAATATTGGAAGGGGAAGAATTGTGACAACATGTGAAGACCATTTCTAAAATCATAGATGAAAGAGTTTATACATTATCAAGCTAAGGGGAATATCACAATTAGACAAAACAAATATATTTTAAGAGCTTTCGTATTAGAGACATATGATAGTTTGGCATAATTTAGATGTCATGCACATAGATTTAGATATAAGGCATTGAATGACCACTTACTATATATGCATGTTTTTTAGCAAAGCTGAATGACAAATGCATGGCACAATGATTTGAACAACAATTGATTCATTTTCATTATATTTTCTTTATATATGTCTTGTTGGCTTTCTTCTTTCTCCATTTGACTCCCCTTTTACTCTTTAGCCTCAAAGATTTTCTCATTTCACAGCTTAGCCTTTTATTCATTCATCACTCATTTCACAACTTTTGTAAGGTAAAGTGTTAAAATGCATATGTATTTACTAATTTTGTTTAAATTTATTTTATATTATTTTATTTACTAACTTTGTTCAAATCTATTTTAAAATACTTTGTTATTTCACTAAGATGTGTTGATCTTGTATCTCATCTAATAGAAGCCAAGCAAGACCCCAAAATATCCTTCATCAAGATCAAGTTCAAAAAGGGTTTAACGTTCAAGAAGAGTCTATCGTACCAAGAATAATCACTAAAAAACTTGTTGAACCAGATGGCAAAGGGTTTACTATTTAATTATTATTTATATTACTAGATATCATTATCAATTTCAATTGTTCCTAACTCTAATTAATATATATTTAATTTATTTATTAACCAAGTTTAAAGCAAATAATAAGGTTGTTGGTATATGTATTTTCAATATTTTTAAGAGTAAATATGATGGTTCATAGAATTGTTGAATAGAGGTTCCTCAACCATACAAGGATTTATGGTTTTTTGAATTTTAGATAAATTTTCTCATCTTATTTAATGTAATGATAATATTGGATTTTATCCTTTTTATTTATTGAATTCTTTTTTTAGAAATATTATTATTAGGCCATTAAAGAATTTGATTAAACTAAAAGAATAAAATAACTAATCATTTAAAAGATCTTGTTGATGCTACTCGAGAAAAGGGAAAAAAACCTCCATGGATTAAAGAATTTATATGAGATGAGCTTTGTATACATTGGGTCATTGAAGAATTGAGCTTCTAACTTTGAGGTCGATGCTTCTTTACAATTGGAGGCTATATCCATGGAAGAGCACATTAGAAGATTGGTAACTAAATTTAGTACTTTCAATAATTTATAATTTTAATTACTTTTTCACTCTTAATATATTTTTTGTACATTAATTAAAGACATAAAAACTAGGGAGGGACTCAAAATATTTTGAGGTCCATCTTAGAACACATCAACATCAAACCAACCATACTAGGATTGACAAAAAATCACAAGCTATTTGGATATATTTAATTTTATATTCAATTTATATGTTATTCAAATTTTTTAGACTTATTTTTCTATTTTAGGATGAATATGTTTGCCAAAAGTGAAAAGTTTGGGGGAGAATGTTACAAACTTGAATTTATTTTTGCAAGATACTAGTGGAAAAAAAAAAGGCTCATTTTATGAATTAGGTTGTATCTCATATAATATAATTGGAAATTCAAATATGGGATACATATACATTGAAGGATCTTCTATTCAAGTGCCACCATACCCTCACTCTTCCTAATTACAAGATATGATACAAAAATGAATTTATAATATTCAACACAAGCTTATAATATTCAATCCCTCAAGCAACAAACACAAATAGAAGCTCTTAGATCACAAATAAATGAATTTATTCATCTTTCTCATCAACAATCTCAATCTCAATCTCAAACTGGATCAAGTTCATAATCAAATCCAATTTCATATAGGCCAGATATATCTCATATTAAAAATCAAATAAGAGATAATGAAGATGAAGAAGATAATGATAATGACAAGTAAATTTTATTTTTTTTATATACTTAGTTTTATGTAAATAACTATAAATATTTATATATGTTAATCCTTGTTACAAGTTTATTTTATTTTAATATATTATATATTAAAGTTTATTGAAATTAAAAATTAGCGACAACGAGAAAAAACCCTCCCACTATTATTCACATTAGTTTACTATTTTTTCTGATTTTTTGCTCCAATTATAAAATTTGCATTCACGCCTTATTTATCTTTCTTTTTCTTCTTTATATAAAGTGGGTTTTTACCCTTTTTCTTTGCACAAAATTGTCATATTCATTTTCTTTATATGTTTAGCTCATCACTCTTTTACATATACTCTCTCTCTCTCTCGCTCTTCAGCTTATCTTTACTGTTCTACATATACTCTGCTGCATTTGATGATTTGCATCCTATTAGGTGCATTTTTTATATTCATGAAGGTTTCTATGTTTGCTCTTCTGGATCCTCTAGATGGATCTTCTATTGCATCTTCTGCGTGGATTTTGCATGTGCCATACTAATATTATTTTTTCCATCTCTCTTCATCTCCTCTCTTTTTATCTTGCTTTTTCTTTTCCTTTATTTTTGTTATTTATCTTTCATTTATTTGGACATTATTTGGCTGCACATATTGCTAGATCTAGATTTTGGAGTTCATGTTAACAGAAAATTTTTTCATTATTGGATTCTGATTTTTACATTCATGACAAGATGAAGCACGAGAAACTAAAAAATAACAAGTATAAATGAAAAAAGAACATGACCAGAAGAATAATTAAAAGAAACACAAACAAAACATGAAAAATATTGTAGCAAACACCAAAAACTAAAAAATTGTAATAAAAAAGTAATAAATTATAAATATTTATAAAATATAATATAATATGTTTAAACTATTAATTAATTACAATGCATATTATTTTATAACCTAGAAAAATAATTCAGAGTACTTTTAGAAGAAATAATAAGGAAAAATATTAAAATATTAAAAAAATTTAATTATAAAAACATTAATGGTAGTTATTCTTTAAAAAAATAATAAGACCATTATTTGATATTAAAGTTGAAATATTTTTATAATTATTGCTTTATAAAAAATTTTTACACATTGAAATGTTATATATATACACACACACCGATTGTAGTGCATTCAAAAAATTATCTGACCAACTAACAATTGGACAATTTTTTATTGCTAGTTGGTTGAACAGTTTTTTGACTAAAAGTCAATTAGAACTTTCTAACTGACTATGAGTCAAAATATTTTATTAACATGCAATCAAAATTTATGATTATTTAGTCCAAAATTTTGACTTTTTATTTTTAAAAATTTTAATTTCATTCTTTACTATTTATTTAAATTATTATTTTAATATTAAATATGATTATTTTCTACTATTTTTCAACTTACCATTTATGGAATTTATAATTATTAACATAAATATGAGTAATTTCATATTAATTTTTAATAATAATTAATTCCTAGTAAATATGTTTTTTTCCCAAAATACAATGCATTATTATATGTTTCATTAAATTAAGGTTAAACAGTTGTCAATTGTCAACTTTTGCCTTTGTCTTTGCTTACTATTTTCTGACTGAATGGCAATAAATAATTGAACTGTTTTGTTACTAGATCTCAATTAGTAAAAAATACCCACTAACTAAATTCCAATTGAACAAAGCAATTGCATTTTTGGTCGGAATTATGTTTTTTTTTTCGATTAAATTGTGCCTTTTTATCAACTGATGTCTCAAACGGTAATGGATGATTTTGTTGTAGTGTTAGCTGCGCGCCTCCAATCTTTGTTGTAGTGCTGTCTGGCTTTCAATCTTCAAGATGACTCGGAGGTAAGTGGTGATCATTAGTGGCACCTTCTCTTTCGTAGGGGGTGATATTTTTTATGGAAGTGGAAGAATGCTTATGCTTTTGTCTTTAACCAAGTTACATCTTTCCCCGAGTACTCTAACAAAGTTTTAATCAACTATGTTCACCCAAATTCCCCATGTTAGGACTTGTCCCAAAAATCATGGCAACCAAATATTAACTGGATTTAGCTGAATTGTGACAATGCTAGCAAAGGAAATCTTTGGTTAGTAGGATGCAGTGGTATTTTAAGAGATTTGTATGGGCTTTTACATTGGAACTTTTAAAGAACATTGGACGGTGCTCTTCCTTATAAACTGAAACTTGGAGTGTTCTTATTGGTTTTGAACTAGTTTGGAATCTTGAGTTCCGTAAGGTTAACCTTGAGTTTGAAATTCATTTATATGGATTTCATAAAAAAAATCATAACAACAGAAAAAATGTTTAAATTGTATAATTTTTTTGGCCAATATTTAATTTAAAACAAATATATTGTGTTTTGGGTAATATTTTTATTTTCTTTTTAATGTATTAAACACACGCATTACGGGTCAACTTAATTGATCGGACCTTTAAATTCGTTAATTCCTATGCAAGGCAATAAGCATGTATATTAATCATGCGCACCTTCAAATCAATTTTACCGTTGCATAGCCTAGACCTCCTCCTACTAGGATTCGGAAAGCAGAAAGCTAGTTTCATAAATGTGAAACACTCGCTATATATATAAACCCCATCTCCTCCCGTGCTCCAATTACAAACTTTGTTCGTTCAATTTCCTACAAGACGCCACTATGAATCAATCTTGCATTCTTTCTACTGTTGCGAGAAAGAGAGTCCAATGCTCTAAGCCAGAAGAGAATAATCAACCATGGGGTTACTCTACGACTCTGAAGCTCTACGACGACCCATGGAAGATCAAGAAAGTCCTCACGGCCAGCGACGTCCTCGTCAACCAGAACCGACTCTTGCTGGCCGCAGATTTGGTCCAAGCTTTGGTGCTTACTGTGTTGGAAGATGATGAACGCATGAACGTAGACTCTGGACATGGAACTGAGGTTAGGTTTTGGGATGTGGACACCAGGTCCGACCACTGCCTGGTTCTCAAGAGATGGGCGTCTTCAGGAAGCTTTGTATTGATAGGGAAGTGGAATGAAGATTTTGTGAAAAGAAAGAATTTGAAGAGAGGAGATGAAATTGGGTTTCAGTGGGATAAGTTCAACCATCGCTTTAACTTCTCTGCTCTTCACCGTGCTGTGGTTTGAGACTATATCTGCATATATATTCTTAGCCTTTGAGATTCTGTGTAATGTATAGGTAATTAGGAACTCTGTATATTAGGAAACATTAGTTTTGGTTCAGAAGTTCAAGGCTTGGATTGAACCTTTAAGGTTAGTTCTGAATTAAGTATGTGGGGCTGCGAGTTTTATTAATTCTTCCCCTATATATACCCCTTTCCTGCATCCCTAGTAAATAGATTCTTAGTGTCTCTTGTAATTAAAAGAAAATTGAAATTTGAAAGACTCTTTCATGTATAAACATTTGTCTGATTTTTTTTTTTGGGGTAGAATTGTACTGATTCATTTTATTTGATTATTTTTCTGCTCTAGAATGATATGTTATAAATCCTTAATTCTCATTAAAACCTCGTACGTTCAATTTAATAACTCAATATCTATTAAAGAACCAAATTAGTGCAATAAATCTGTTGGGCACCAAAACAAATCGTTATTATGATTAATATTTTTTTATGATGCTCTACTAAGTATATTGTTTATATCAGTCTATTAAGAACAGTCTACATGGATGCATTTGCAGATTAAAAAAAAAAAGAATGATTTATAAAGGATGCTTGCTGAAATAGTATCCAAGTGCTTGAGTGACTTTTGGGCCCTGCTCAACCCAATATTCCACATTTGTCAAAAACATGCCGGACTGTGATAAACAGTGAGCTATAAAATTTGGACTCCTAGCTAAGAACCCAAAAAGAAATCTGTGTCTAAACTCAAAACTAAATAACTACATCGTTACAAATCGTCATTTTGAAGCTTGGTCTTTGTTAATTTGTATTATTATTTGTAGTGATAAATCAGTGTCATTTAAAGTAGTTACTATTATTTGGTAGAATAGGCAACAGTTGTAAGTTACAATTTGTGAAATTTTCTTTGCCAAAAATAAAATAAAATAAAGAAAAATCCTATCACTTGATTTTTCAGCAAAAATGAAGACTCATTGTCTCACAAACACAACCATACCCATTAGGGGTGTACATCGGCCCGGTTGGCCCTAGGGGCCCGCCCTAGCCCGGTCTAATCGGGCCGGGCCGGGCCGGGCTAAAAGTATAAATGGGCATAACTTTAAACAAGACTGCTCCGGGCCGGGCCGGGCCACTGGCGAAGGTATGTTCCGCCCAACTTGCCCTAATAGTTACTTCTTTTTTTTTAGTTATTAATATCTTGTCATCTTATTTTTTTTATTTCATTTAATTATCTCTGTATACTGCAATTTTTATTATTTATTCAAATATTCTTTACTTCTTAATTATTTTTATCATTGATGTGAATCCTTACTGATATTTTTTTTGTTAAATAATAAAAAAATATATATTTACCTAAGACTAATTATGTTAGTATATCTTATATTTTATTTGATAATACTAGATTATTTTTTTATCACTGATACAAATATAAGAGTTCTAAAAGTCCATTGTTTTGAAATATATGCCTATAAGTTTGTGTAAAAATATTTTTATATTACAAGTATCAATTCATTAAAAAAAAATTAATTTGGGTGGCCCTAACCCGCCCTATCCCAACATAAATCAGACTTATTAGAGTTGAATAAGGCCACAGGTATAAAAACAAGTTTCATGTCTTAATCGGGTCAGGTATCGGATATACTATATGTTCAGTTTGGTTTTATCCATGTACAGCCCTACTTATTCGGGCCGTCCCGGGCCGCCCTAAAATCAGGCTTCTCCGGGCCGGACAGGGCCACGAGCATAAAAATACACCCAAGACCCTAATCGGGCCGGGCTCCAGGCCAAGCATCGCCATGACCCGGCCCTGCCCATGTACACCCCTAATACCCATTGCATGTTGGCCCCAGAAAAAAAAAAAAAGAGAAAAAATACCAATTGTGTGCAGCTCTGGACGGACCCCTCTTCTGGTTACTCTTTCTTCTCCTCTCTCTCTCTCTTCTTGCCTGGTTGTTAGAGGTGCTTCTTTTTTGTTTTGTTTTTTTGGGAAAATTTTTTAGTGTTCTTCAACATTGTTAGTGAAATTTTTTTGGGCAAATGTTAAGGCTTACAGATTATCAAACCAAATGCATGGCAGTTGGCTTCCAAGGTAGAGATTCTTATAAATCAGCGTTCAGTACATGGAAATTTGGTTCCTAGACGGCCTGCATTTGTGCTGAAGTTGTTGAAAAATGATAGACTTTTCGATACCTGCAGCAGATCTTCATTTTGCGTAAGTGTGTGCTGGAATTCAGTTGTTTTCTTTCGACAATTTAATTGAACCAGGGAATTTCTTGCTATCAATATTTGATAGCAAGCATAATAAAAGGATTTCCAATATTGCATATGCATATACTGTCAAAGTATCTTTGTAGGCAAAATCTACTTGCCAAGTTTAATTAAAGAGACGCATGAGATGGACATGATATGAAGAATGTGTTTTGTCCCTTACAGGTTCTGTTTTTGCTTTCATATTTTTATTATTTAGTTTTTATTGTGGTTTGTGGAAATTTGCGATCAAGTGGTAACAAATTCAAGAAATGCAGTAGTAGTAATTATTATCTTGTTGTGGGGAAGGAGAGATGATAAAAGCGTCTTCAGACTTCACGGCTTAGAAACTACTATAGCAACACTTTTGTACTGACAACACTCGGAAACTAATAACAAGTGCAAACTCTCATGATTCTAATTAGAGCAAATCCAAAACCTTTTCATGGACACTAAATTCCAAATGAATTGAAACAAAAGACAAGTAGATAATAAAATGTCAGTGATGGCACTTTGACAGCAATCAAGCTGCTGTACAGGAAAGGGGAGTATGCCTTCCAAATAGAGGTGAGCTGCGAGTGGGCATAATTTAATTATTTCAATATTCCTTTTTTTTTTCTTTTGGTATTTGGTACACAATGATTTAATGCCTCTTGTTGTTATTTGTTTTCTCTGTATCCTTTCTTTATGTATAATTATGTTTTTTCAGAGAGATTATTTTTGACTTTTTAAGTGGAAATTGTTGATTGATTTAACAAAATTTAGAACAAAAGGAAAGTCAAAGCAAGTAATTTTAAAGTGAGATAGGACTTTTACAACCTACAAAATGACAATCTTGCTATATTCTCTTGCTCCTATACTAATTTATGTCATGACTTTAGAATTTTAATGGTTTTTTGCCAGGTATTTAAAATATTAGCGTTAAAATGTATTCTGTTAGTTCTTACTTAGGATGAAAACTCTGGTGTGTTGCAAACAAAGTTGGGACCATGAAAATTGGGATCCTAATCCCTTATCTTTTCTCCAATTCACATTAAAAGCTTTATTCAAATCCTGCACATGGGGTGTGATCCTTCATTTATTGGAGGTGGATCTCCTAAGCCACTTGCACTCTCCTTATTTGGTGGAGTTAATTGGCTATATAGACTAGTTTTTCTTTATTTTTGTTTTTAATTTTTCTATTGGCTTATCATGCTCTATTAAGTATATTGTTTATATCAGTCTATTAAAAGCAGTCCATATGGATGCATTTGTACATCAAGAAAATGAACGATTTATAATGGATGTTTGCTTAAATGATATCTAAGTGCTTATGACTTCTTGCTTACATTAAAAACAAAAAACATTTTAAAATTGTCATTTTGCATCTTTGACTTGGCAATTAATTCTCATATTATGGAACTTGAAAGGTTGGTGCAAATCGGCTAATCTATGATGAGGCCTATGATGTTAATTTTTGGGGGACCATTAAATGAAAGGCCGCAATGACATATCCAAGCAGAGCAGTCATGCCATGCATGCTACCTATACATAGCTATAATAATTCTTTTTTTTTTAAAGAATTTATGTTTTAAAGAATTTGCCAGTTTGTAGATGAACTACTAGAGAGCATAGACTTAGAGAATACAAACTTCAAGTTCAAGGGCTTGCTGAGCAAGCCACAACACAATCCCGCACAAAGAGCAAGATACAAAAGTAGTCCTATATAGGATTTCAAAATCTTCAAAAGCTATTTGATTCTAATGTCACGACAAAAATGATGTTAATGAATTTGTCAATGATAATGTCCTGCTCACATTTGCCTGGTATATGAAAGGATATAGAATAGATATTGTTGCTTAGTGTTTGAAACTTCTTTTGGCCAATAGCGTATTATAAAAGCACTGGTGTTTTCCCTGTAAATGCTTTTTGTTGTGGAAGATCCTATTCTGTGATGTCCATTCATCCTTTTTGGAAAACACACATAAAGGCAGCCTGATGGAGACCTAAGGAAGTATGGGGACCCCATCCTTGAAAATCGGCTTATAAGGAGGAAGAACCATGCCGTTTAAGTATCATAATAATTATTTGTGGCTACACGAAATAGGACTCCATCACAGCCTTATCTATTCTGCTATTTAATGACTCATGAGGATCTTTTAAGGCTTCTCTCTTCTGTGTATAATTATAAGAAGCATATTCAAAATGTAGGTTTATGCCTTCAGTCATAATCTGATTTAATTAGCTTCTGCTCCATTATGAGCTCTGTTATTTCTTGAACCTTTTTATGCCCAGTAAGTAGATGTTTTAAGGCTCTGCCTAGCATGAGAATGCCATCAATGTACCGTGAATCATTCTTATTACATATCATTTTTTACTCTAATTCTAACTCACCAAGTCAAATATCACATTCACATGATTGATGCATTTTCGCTTACGGGTCATATTGATCCTTCTGCTATGATTATAAAGTCTTGTTCTAAAAGAATCGAGCACTAAGAAACCTACCAAAAAGTGGAAAACAAGCCAACTAAGAAAAGCTTGGCCATCTATCTTCATATCTGTAGAAGATAGGCCACCAATCCAAAAGGTCCATCAGAGAAGGTGTCAGGCTGGTGTTATTTTAGCTTTTGAATCTCAATTTTTGCTTTTCTCATGTTCCTCCTTTTGCTATAGCTTGGGTATTAAGAACTGTATTTAAATAAGTCAGAAATTGCTATATATGGCAGTTCTGCTCTGTATGCCTCTCGTTTCAGCGATGCAGGGTCTATATTGGACTATCTTAATCCAATCTCATTGTGCAGTATTCACTTTTTGGTTCATTATTGCCAATTGGTGCAATTGTGAGTCATAGACTAGCTTATTACACAGGTTGTTGATGTGTGAGCGATCTTGCATTTCTCTCTAATTTTTAACTCAAGTTGTATAGTCAGATTTGAGTCATTTGGCACCTGAATGTATACCTAGCTCATTTATGGTCTTTTGGTTCTTTTGTCAAGCGGGGCATGTGCTTCTCTGAGATATTCTGCATCATGGGATGGCTTGCCATTGCATTCTCAAAGGTTTTCCATCATTTCCTTTGATTTTAAAGGTTTACCATATATAAATATATATATATATATAAATTCTTGAATTCAAATGGAATCCCCTTACCTCATTTACTTGTTGTGTCAAGTTCTTTTCTTGAGCTCATCATGAGATGTGTAACTTCTGTCACCTATTCTATTATTGTGAATTAGTGGTCGCGGAGATCTTTTTATGCTTGTGAGAGGTCTTAGACAAGGCAACCCTTTTTTGCCATTTTTTTTTCTTTAATCATTTGTGCAAAGGCCTTTGCTTGTCTAATTGATAGAGCACAGGATAAGAAGCAGATTCAAGGAGTTAAAATTGGAAGATAGTCTCCAGCTATCACGCATCTCTTCTTTGCAGATGATAGTATTATCTTTACAAGAGCTAACTACCAAGACCAGCTTCTTGATTTGCTTTCCTCTTAGGAACTTGCTTCTGTGAAACAGATTAATCTAGAAAAAACCGACCTCTCATTTGGCAAAAATGTGCGCGATGATTATTAGAACTGTGATCCAAGGTTGGTTGTGTGTGAATGTTTACCTACTCTTGTAGTTAAATCTAAGAAAATCATTCTTTCTGGAATTCAAGACCATGTGTGGAAGAAGATCAAAGTAAGGGAAAGGCAATTGTGGAATTCACTTGAAGCTTCTGCTGGCTTTCAACGAAGTTTCACTCGGAAGTGTATCATGGGTGAAAAACGGATTATTGATAAAGGTTCTTGCTCGTGTGTTGGCATTGGTGCTAAGATTAATGCATGGAATGATATTTGACTACCTGAGCAAAATGGGTTTAGAGTATGGATGGAGTAGGGCTGGTGAACATGCTGAGATCATCTGGGTTAATTCCCTTATTGACCATGATTAAGAAAAAAATTGCTTTGAGGCTTTGTTTCTACCCTTTGAACCATCACAGATTCTTAATATCCCTATTCCTTGGAGTTTTATGGAGGATAGATTAATCTGGCCCTGGGAAAAGCATAATAATTATTCTGTTCGCTCTGCATACCACTTTCTTCAGCAGAGTAAGGCGGAAATTCCAGTCCTTCTTCCAACAGCAATTTTCATTGGATAAAATTTGGAATTAAAGATTCCTCCCGAAGTCAAAAATTTTTTGCTCAAGATTGTGCCGCAGTGCCTTACATATGAAAAGTAATATTGAAAAGAAAGGCATACATGACTCTACTCTGTGCATTAGATGTGGGTTTGGTAATGAGTCCCTTACCTCTTCCTGTAGTGTTCTTGGGCTAGAGTTGTGTGGTTCCTCTCTCCTTACCAGGCAGTATTCATTTAGTGATTGGATCAGGAAACGCACATGACTCTACTCTGTGCATTAGTTGTCTGCTGCATTGCTATGATTTGTTGGGGTATTTGGAGTAGTAGAAACGCTCTGTGCTTCCAGGATAAGAAGATGACTCCTAAGGAGATTATTGGCACAGCTTCAAGGCTATTGTATGATTTTCAAATGTACGCGTTGAGACCCATGAGAATCATTCTGGGCAAGTATCTTCCCTGTGTTGGAAACCTCCTTCAGATGGACAGATTAAAGTTAATACTGATGGGGCAAAATTAAGCAATGGAGAATGGGGATTTCGATGCTGTGTTTAGGAATGCAAATGACCAGGTTATACTTGTTGCAACGCC
This sequence comes from Erythrophleum ivorense, assembly GCA_026724425.1. NCBI lineage: Eukaryota > Viridiplantae > Streptophyta > Magnoliopsida > Fabales > Fabaceae > Erythrophleum > Erythrophleum ivorense. The sequence goes on from JAIUCV010000024.1 coordinate 2,690,531, forward strand.
TGAGTGATCTTCTACCGAAAATCCAGCCTTGGCAGAGGCTTTTACAAGTAGATGAGCCTTAGAGTTGGCTTTACAGCATGGTTTTCAGCAGGCTGAGGTAGGAACAGATAGTGTGGGAGTGATTCTGCCTCTTAATTGCGAAGCAGATTTCTCTCAACTGAATACCGTGGCCAAGGATTGCGCATGGCTTAATCCTTTGCTTCTTCTACTTCCTCACATGTTAGAAGATCTGGCAATGCGGTGGCTTATTTTATAGCCACCAAATTTAGAAGTCAAGGTGACCTTGTTTGGAATAGCTATTTTCCATCTCATGTTTTGTCAATCAACAAATTAACAGACTTCCATTGGGGGGAAAAAAAAAAGGTGTTGTGTAGAAGTAACCTCATACAATTCTTTCAACCACCAAACCTTGAGGTGTTGATTGGTGTATGGAAAATTTTATTTTCCAAGCACATGTAACCTTTTCTTTATTAGAATGTTAGGATGTAATAAATATAAAAAATTTAAAAATTATGAGGTGTATATGTTCTAATAATATATGAATGGTGATTATTTTATATGTCAAGTTTAATTTTTTCATAAACTAAGTTATTAATTACTTGAAAAATAATCATGTATTAATTATGTATAAGTTTTTCATAAATAGATTTCTAATTATTTGAAAAGGAATCAACATACCAACATATCAAATGTCACATGCTTATTTTACAAATATATATTGGGCAGTTTGCAAGTATAATTTTGGCTTCAAGTAATAAATTTCTTTATCACTAGATCTACTATCTTAGAGTTGTTGGATTTGGAGGGTATTTTAATTAAAAAAATGTATTTAGGTTAATAAAAAATATTTTAAACTAAAATATAATGCAACTTTTAGCTTTAAAAAAAGTGTATATTTTAAAAATAAAAAGTTCAATTTCAATAAAATTTAAAAAAAAGTTTCTATAATTTACTAAAATAAAATAAGAGCTGACCTAACACAAAAGACAAATTGGCTAATTGGCTCACCCTATCTCCGTCTCCCTCTTAATTGTTCTCTCTCAGGAAAAAATCCCCTTATTCCACCACAGTTGGGTTCTTTACTACTCCATGGGAAATAGATTTGAACTATTTAAATTTGATTTAGATAATTTAAATTTTATTTTTTATTTTAATATATATTTTTTATTTTGAAAGAAGCAAAACACAGAATGAAAACAATTTTTCAACTTTTATCCTATGGATAATCTATTAGATAAAAGTTGAAAGATTATCTTCATCCTATGTTTTCCTTTAGTCTATTTAATAAAAGTTGAAAATTTGTCTTCATCCTACATTTAGCTTCCTTCAAAGTGTTTAAAAAAATAAAATTTGAATCATCTAGATGTGCCACTATAATAAAATAGCAAAATTCTTTTGGTGAGAGAAATCTTAAAATTCTTTGAGAATTACTATTATCATGGAAATTCACATAAATTTTGAATCATAAAATATATATATATATATATATGTGTGTGTGTGTGTGTGCGCGCGCGCGCGCACGCGTAAGAAATCACAATTTTTGTGAAATTTTTTCATATACAAAAAGTTCTCATAGAAAATTTCCATGAAATGTCAAAAAAGTTGTATGAAAGTTTTCTTTTTAAATTTGTAGTGAAATTTGTGACTTTTTTTGTGAAATTCTAACGATGATTTATTATGAGAACAAAATTTTTTTAATTTTTTTGTATTCTCACAATATTTCATTGTGAGAATCATAAATAAAAACTTTGGTGAATTTTCAAGATAAATCAATGTGAGAACATACAAAAAAAATTGCAATTTTTTCAATTCTCATAATAATTTATCATGAAAATCACTACAAAGAAATGTCTTTGAATGGTAACAATAATTGTCATTAAAATTTTTTATATTTGAAAAAAAATTAGTAGTAACAAAAGTCACTAATAAAAAGTTTCATTTAGTGACAAAAATGCATGTTTCACTTAACACTTCACTTTCTAATTTTTTCTCTATTCTCATAGAAAAATTTCATAATTTTCATGAAATTTTTTGTGAAAATTAAAAAAATTAAAAACTTTTATTATTCTCATTAGATCATTCTATGAGAATTAAAACACATTTTTCCTCTTAAATTTCATAAAAATTTTTGAAATTTTCACAATAAATTTTTGCAAGAACAAAAAAAATTCACTTAATATTTTAATTTCCAATTTTTTTTGTATTTTTTTCATTATTCTTACAAAATTTTTCTGTGAAAATAAAAAATTTGCAATTTTTTTAATTGTCAAGGAATTTTTTTGCAAGAATAAAAAATTTTACAAATTTTTTTTACTCATAATATATTACCATGAGAATTAAAACACATTTTTGTCTACAAAATTTTTTTAAATCTTCATAGTAAATTATCCTAGAAATAAAAAAAATTATAATTTTTTAAATTCTTATGATAATTTATTGCAAGAGTGGTAAAAAAAACTTTTAGATTTATTTCTATATAATTCTCACTGTATAAACATGAGAATTAAAATTTTTTATTTATTAAATTTTTTTTCTCAGATGAAAAATTATGTGAGAATTATTGGTGCATCATTATTGTCATACCGCAGCATTTTCTTGTATTTCTCTAGCAATTTTTTCAAAATGTTCTCACAAAATAAAAAAACCATGAAAATTTGCCCCAAGATTCGTAAAATACTTGTAAACTGTAAGTCTTTGCGAGAGGTTCTTACCACACAAATTACATGAGAAAAACCTGATTTCTTGTAGTGTACTCCCCTTGAAGTAGCATGCTACGCTGTGCTCAAGAAGAAGCAATGGAGAATCCCAATTGCTTACCCCACCCCCCTTTTGGTCTTCTCTCTCATAAAATCAAGAACAAAACAAATCTCTCCTTTCTCCACGTCGGCCAAGACAAAGACTACCCCTTTTCTTCTCCCAAAACAAGAAGTTCTCACCGCAAAATACCTCAAGTAAATAAACTAAAATTTCACAATCCCAAACCCAAAATCACCCCTTAATTTTTCCACTCTTCGTTCTCTTAATCTCATACTCCTTAACCTTGAACTCGGATACCAATTGAATAGGAAGGATTTATTTTATGGGTAGAGTGGTATAAATAATAACTAGTTGTATGAATAATAACCATGAAGCTAGAATTTAGGGCTTTAGTGATAGATTGCAAAACTTAGCTAAACTTAGAAAATATACTATCTATTTGGTTGCTTATGTTTTGGTATGTGTTTTTCATGCCTATAGGGAATTTTGAGGCTACCCCTACGGTTGGGACCAAGCTCTGAACTTAATGGATTAGAGGACTCATTGGTATCTCAGATTCAAGTTGTGAGTAGATAATGCTCAGTATATCTTATTTTAACACTTCTCAATTTTTATTCTTGATTTTTAACACTCTTTTTTGGGATATCTAGTTATTTCCATTCAATGCTAAGTTTTCACATAGACACTATTTCTCTTTCAACTATTTTTGCTGATGGGACAAGCACTTTGAATCCGTTCTCCAAGAATATGAAAAGAATGATTTATCTCTCTGTTGGGTTTGAAAAATGTTTATCTGATTGTAGGAACAAACGTTGGTATTGTTTAACATATATATATATATATATATATCTCTGCTTGAGAATAACTGTGATGGATGAAAGGTTATAATCTTCTTACAGCGTGTTATTGGAGATGTTGAGAAAGTTACAAAGTTTGCTCAGAATCTTATATTGCTATATTTTAAAGGATACTCTGTCTGTACAAAATATTGCAATGGTCATCAAGTTGCATGACCTGGAGGAGTTTCTGATTATGATTTTTGAATTCTATGTTTCCTTCAAAATGTTACATGTCCTCTATTTATTTATATATGTGTATTACTTGAAAATAATTTTATCAAGGGGAAGTCTTAATTAGGACGCTGTAGGTAACAACAGAATTGTCAGCCTGCATCTCGCGATCCATATCCCATCTAATAGAGGTGTTGCTAGCACTGTGTAAAGGCCAATACTTATGGATCTGTTTATAATGGGATGAAGCAGAATGCGTATTGTGCTCATGTACCAATTCTGCTATGGAGGCTTTTTAAAGGAATTATTCTATAACTTGTTTAAATGTTTCTTGCAATTATTTATTTAAACATTTACTAATTAGCAGCATATCCTAAAACATTCAATTTTGTCTTAAGCTCTCTTTAAATATTTTAACTTAATATTATGCACTCTTCATTATTATAGCTTGTGAACTTGCGTTAGCTATACTGATTTACTTTCGTTGTTTTTATTACTTGTATCTCTTGAACGCACTTCATTAAGTTAATTTATTTTCCTTATGATTACATAATTTTAGTTTCCTTAAGTAAAACACTCATGTTGTTTGCTTTTCCAGATTCTGCTAGTGCATATTATCTATTCACTGAGTTTTTGAACTCACTCATTTGTTTCCCAAATGTTTCAAGTTAGGGTTAGAACTAGGTTCCGCATCCACAAATTGGAATAGCCATATTGTGAAGGGTGAGCCTAACACGTGGATTGTGTATGCCATGTATCATATTTTGTTTTGTTTTTTCCATTACATTATGTACTCTGGAAATGCTCTGTTGTTCCAAGCAACACTTGTGTTATATATATATATATATATATGTGTGTGTGTGTGTGTGTCATGTGTAGTCTGATTGTACAAATTGGAATAGTCATATTTATAGGAAAAATTATGTCCGATTTTCTATAAATTTTTCCATGTCACAAAGGGATGGATCCCTAGTTTATCTACATATATCTATGTTTATGGTTCTATAGGCTTGTGAAAACGGGATTAATTTTGTACCCCGTATAAGTCACTCCCAACAGGGTGTGACATAACCTGGGGCAAAACTAGATGTCAGTCCCTTGCATCAGGTTTCAGTTTCATTCTTTAAGTTTGTTTGGTTCTATTTTGATCTTAACTTTCAAAAATCACTAAATCTTAGTCTCAATAATGTTAGTTTGGGTAATATAAAATGTTGACTTGGAACCAACCTCTGAAAATTTGATGCCAAATCATTCATGTTAGTTTAGAAGTGATCCAAGAAGGGGGGTTGAATTGAATTTTTCAAAAAATAATCATATTTTGAAAATCGTTTTCCAGTTCTTAATTTTTACAAAATAAGTTTTAGAGTATAAATCATGTTCTTGAAAATAAGTTTTCTACTTAAATAATTTAAAACATTAGGAATATTGATAAATAAGTTTTTCTCATGTTCTTATTGATTCAGAAAGCATCTTAAACAAGAAGTAAAAAGAGTAAGAAAGAGAAAAATCACAGGCACAAAGCAAGACAATTTTATTAGTGTGAGAAATCACCAATCAAATTACAAGGCAGTCCTCAGTAAAGTTTAGCTTTCTAGCTTCTTATTGGCAAGGTAACTTTAGAGGGATTAGCACTCTGACTTTTATAGCTTTACTACCACAAGGTTTTTTATAAGCTCCCTATAAACTGTAAATATGAGGCAACCCACACATAAGGTTCAGTAACTTTTACTACTTAGGCGAGAGTAACTTTATGTCTCAACTCTTTGGTTTTTCCGGCCTCACAATTCTTAAGATTTTCTCTCAAGATTCCTAAAAACTTTTTCAGAAGTCTTTTTCCAAAATACTAAGAAAATTTTCTCTAGGTTTTTCTTAAGACATCTAAAAATTCAAATCAAAATATGGATATATAAGTTTAATAAACTCTAACTCACTAAGAGCACCTCAACAATTTTGTACTAAATTACTAAGAGCAATATAACCCAATTAACGCAACAATACAATAGTATGACTCTCTTAAGAATCTGCATTCATATAGCTCTGTCTTCATCTTCAATAAGATATTCTATATATAGTGATGTTGAAGCATGTGACCGTTGTGCATTAACTTCCTTCATTAAGGTATAGATCTAACTTCAACGACTAGAAATCACATTCTCTAATTGCTCTAAATTTTATGTTGATTACTTCAATGTCTTTTTGTCATTTTGGATCATCTTTAATGTTGATAAGTTGACTCTAGCAAATCAAAAGACCAACTAGAATTATTTGCTCATTAAACTTGACTAGAATGATTTGCTCTTTAAACTTGTTTCCTATTCTGCTTGTTGCTCAAATACCTTCACTGATTCATGTTCTTTAATGCTGGGATCTTTGGTTTTGTTGAAACATCTTTAAAAACTTTCTTTTTTGTCGTTATCGAGAGACAAAGTGAAGTAAACTTTGTTTTCCTTTCTCCTAAATTCTTTCATGAATGTTACTTGAATTTCCTTCCATTTATAGTATAAAGGAGGCATCTAAATAGGGAAACAAATAACCATGGAGTCTTGATGCCTATAAGGAAATTATCAACCTTAAATGTGAAATCCTAAATAAGATCCTGATTTTAAACAAATGCTTTCCAGATAGAGAACTTAAAACCATGTTTTCGCAAATCATGATATTTTTCTTAAATATTAATTAAACATATTTATTTTATCTCCCTTTTCAGCAATTCTGCATTAATCTTCCTATAAGTTTCCTTTTGCAGCTTCCTTCAATTTCATTCTTTCCTTTTCCATAGTTTAACGTCTACAAAGCATTATCTCAAAATGTGAATATAAAGATCAGCATAATTTAAATTCCTTGTTTGACTATATTCATTAATATTGATCTTATTTGAAATTAAACTTTCATATTTGAATCATAGAGAATCTTTTCATTTACAATCCTTGACTCGCATTATTTTCGTGTATAATATTTCCTTAACTAATACTAATTACGTTTATGATCTTAATTCAAAATAATGAAGACATGTAACAACTAAGGCCCAGAAGCCATTATTATTAAAAAGTATAATTTCGACCCCTAATTCAAATAAATAAACCCAAAAACTATATTAGGCAATAATATTATAAATTTTCAATTAATGAAAGTTTATTTCCCGAAATCAATTAATTAAAAATATTTGTCATAATTAAAATAATAAATCCTTTGATCCAATATTCTCTCCCTTTTTAATTATAGCAAACATTTAAAAATTGATAACAAGATTTTAAAAATAGTTAAAGATAAAGTTACAAGAGCACTTCTCTTTCAATATAGCACATGTGAGGCCATCTTGCTCTCCCTCAATCAGGGCTAAGGGAAAGTTCCCCATATCAGTATGCTTCGTGTAATACCAATTGCAGTCTAATACATGCTCTATACAGACCATGCAACATTAATTTTCTCCATATTTCTCCCCCTTTGCTATAAGCAAAAATGTAGAAACACATACACACTCATATAGTAATGAAGAAAATATCAACCAATATAACATTGAAGCAATGAAGATCTTAATCTAATAATCATTAATTGCCCATAATATATAAAACAGCATGGGAAAATTTTTATCAATCAAAGGTTTCTAACACAGTCAAGCACAATGATTAGAAAAGTTCTAAAGCTAAAAAGCATCTTATGCAGTCATCCAAAACATTTGATTCATTTATCCTTTGAGATAGAGCCTTTGATACAAATACATAAGAGAATTATTGCACATTATTTATATTAAACACATCGTTCTTTCTCCTCCCTTATTTTTTGTTATGGTATTTCCTCTTTTATAATCATGCCACTTGCTTCTTGTTTTCTTCATTCTTCTGTCAAGTGATAAATCATGCAAGTCAAACAAACAAGTCATTCTATCTATCACATGTATTAAGCCATTGTAATCATTCATCATCATTTTCTTGATAAGGTGTAACCAAGCAATGAACAATATCATACCGCATAGAGAAATAGCCATCCAATTGAGCATTCATAAGCAACAAGTTATATTTATGGCTAATTCGTGAAAGGAAGACTCAAGATATCATCCACAAATTTGGCTTCACAACAAAGTATATCAAATCAAGCACCTCTAGCCACATATAGCTTGAGTAATCTTCATCCATTCAACATATAATTAAGCATATTTAGCATAAGGAAAGCATAGCACTCCCTTTCATTAATTTAAAAAGTATAAGTCTAGCCAAAGAGTGTAAAGGATATAACACAACCATAGATTTAATTAGAGCAAATAAAAAAATTAGATTAAGAAATAACGCCTCTTTCACACATGTATCTTGCTTTAACTTCTCTTTAATATTTTTAGTTTGCAACTTTGAGAATTTCCTTTGTTTGAATAGCTTCAGGAACCTACTTTGTATTGAGACACAAGTATGCCTTTTTGCAAAACAATTTTGCTCTAGGTTAGTTGTAGTAGGATGTCAACTAGATATAACATTTTTTTTTCTCCAATAAAAAGAATCAAAGAGAAAGAAAGTACTCATCATGATCAAAGTTATCATGGTATCCTAGAATCCAGAACAAATTCAAAATATATTGTCCAGAATGCAATCTGATAAATCAAAAGTTTAGAGATCATGAATGAGATACTTATCATTGTAGATGTTTGCCAGACTCAAGCTTAGTGGGGAAAAAAAAATCAGCAATGATGTTCAAATAAGAAGCTGCAAGAGTAGACATCGTTTGAACATGCGATATATTACTTTCCAACTTGCCCTTGATCAAATATTTTAGTGCAACACTATCAGTCTTGATGTATTATTGTTATAACCTTTTTTCTTATTCATACTAAACAATTTTCTATACATCTTCCTTTTTCTTGGCAGCCTTTTCTATCCTTCCACAAGATCTTTCATAGAATGAGTTCCATGTAAAAGCACTTATGGACAATGTTGTTTCTTGCTCCAGACTTTTATATGAGTTACAATAATATAAATAAAAAATTAATATATATACTTATACAATATAAATATTTTAAAAATTATAAGATATATGTCATGAAACATGAAAAAGAGTCTTATCAAATCATTCTTTAAGAATTATGGATATCTATATAATTATATTATTTACAATATAAACTATATTATGTGCTCTTATATTTGCAATGTACCTATAATAGTTTTTATAAAATATTATTCATCATCTTCCATCAAAACTAAATATCTTTTATATATTGTAAAAATTACATTAATGTAGCCTATTGGTGCCACAATTATGCTCGAAGTACTTCATCCATCCAAGTCAACACAACGCTTTCATGGCTTAACAGGACTCAAGGTCCAATACCTTGTAAGTTAGGCAATAATCATGGTAACAAAAGTTTGAATGGATCATTGAACTAGTTCTTTCTTGTGCACAAGTTTCTCATATGAACTAGTTCTTTCTTATGCATAAATTTCTTATGTGAAGTAAGTCTAGAGTATACTCAAACATTACAAAGATAATTATAATTCATGCTAAAAAAACTTTGTTTTTTAAGGAGGGAGAAGCTTAGAAAGAGGAAATAATGGAAAAAACATATTATAATTGAAGTGCAACTTTTATTAGATTTTGGAACTTTGATTTCAATGGAAACTTGGTCTACAATTGAAGTAAAAGCTGCTCTTATATAGGTGGAAACTCAATAAACATCAATTTTTTTAACATCAAATCAGTCACTAAACTGGTCAAGATATTAACTCATGGTTTATTGGTTCGATCATGATTGAACCATGGTCGAATCAGTGATAATTAAATATATATTTTTTATTTTATATATTAAAATTTAATATAATAAATATTAATAAACAAATATTAATAAATTTTAAAATATATTATGACTAATTATTTATATAAATAAATCAAAAGTGATATAATATTTAAATTTTAATTTGTTCATATATTAAAATTTATTTATATAATTTTAATAAAAATTATATCAATTTTACTTTTATTTTTAATTTATTATATTAAAACTTTACAATTATAAACAAACCAATAACGGTGACTCAATGATAAAGGTGTAGTTCATTAATTCAGAGGTCAGGGGTTGGAATCATTACTGAAATAAAAATATAATAAGTCTTTATATTAAATATTGCACTAGTTCTTTATATAAACAAACCAATATTGTATAAAAATGTCGCCTGGTTCAACAGTGAAGGTATGAGTAATTTACTTAGAGGGACAGGGTTCAAGACGCCAAGAAGTTAATTTTGTAAAATAATATATGGAGACACTACAAATTGGTTTAACCACTGGTTTAGAGCTAGCTTTCACCCAAAATAGACCTATTCAAACCCAATTCTTGATCAAATTTAATTAGTTCAGATTCACTTTTAGATTAGACAAATAGTCAGTTGATCAATTTTTCAGTTAAATTAATCAATCAAATCTAGTTCTGATAATATTAATAGACATATCCACTCTACTATAGCGCAAGAAGTTGCATACTTTCCTAGGCACGCATTTATATGGAATTAAAGTCGCACGCTTATCTAGGCTAGGCACACACTTTTTTAAGTAGACACATCTTTATTGGCATTAAAGCCTTTTTATACATATTTTTAGCACATTGATGTTGCAATCATTTTAAAACATTAACGCCATACACTTCCCAAAGATATTAAAATTATTTTATATATTTGGCGATGAAATTGCATTAATACAATCGTGACAAGAATCCAGGCCATTGAATTGCCTTGTCAATAGTATTAATGTAATTTTGTCACTAAATATATAAAGTAATTTTAATATTTTTGGAAAGTGTGGAACATTAATATCTTAAAATGTATACAGCATTATTGACCTAAAAATGTGTGTAAGGATTTAATGCCAATAAAAATGTGCACTTTTGGTTAAATAAATTAAATAAAAAATAATAATATCTCTCTAAAAAAGAGTATAATATTAATATCAAACTTGGAAAAATGTGCCTAAACTAAAAAAATGTAAGACTTTAGCACATAACATGTCTAATGGATATATAAATTATCTGCAAATTTTGAAAATATGGAAGTTTATTGATTTTATTTTTTGGTCCAATAGTCTAGCCCATCGTAGCCAATTTCAACATACGAGCAAAGATGGGATAGGGGCACAAACTGATTGTACTATATGCATTAGAGATATCTTTTGGATAAAGCTCATACTGAAAAATTTCTCTTATCTCAAAATCAAATGAAATATAGTATGACATTTAATATATGTCATGGCATTTATTTTGTAAAACTATCTTGTAAAAACAAATCACCAACTTTTTTATCGAGATATCAAATTAAATAAAGCAAATTCAATCAAATTAATTGCAATTTATTTGAACATCGGTTGTCAAATCAAGCACAAAATCAGCAAATTATAATATAAAGATGGCTACATTTAATATTATTTTTTCCTAATGAGCTTAAAGTTTATATTCAAGGGCAATACGGTTGAAGCTAAGTACTAAGAAGTGGAAAAGATGTTGAAATTGACACTTGTACTTCTTCTTGCTCTTAGCTCAACCTCTAATATAGAGGCCAAACATGTAGATGTTGTAGAAACCACAAACTTGAAATCTGAATCTATTGGCATCTTTCACTTAGGACCTTCTCATGTTCCACCAATATATTTAACTCCACCACCACCAAATATTTAGAATGAGGCAAAGTCTAACTCCAAGGGATCAACCTCTAATGGTCAAGCTTTTGGGTCATATTATTCAGGACATTCTCATGGTCCACCAAGATATTTAACTCCACCACCAAACACTTTGAGATCATTAAAATTAAGAATGAGGCAAGGTCCAAGGGATCAGCCTCTATTAATGATCAGTCTTTTGGATTCCGTTATTCAGGACCTTATTATGGTCCTCCAAGATATCTAACTCCACAACCAAACAATTTGAGATCATCATCAAAAATTCAGAATGAGGAAAAGTCTAAAGGGTCATCCTCTATTAATAATCAGTCTTATAGGTTCTATTATTCAGGTCCCTCTCGTGGTCCTCCAAGATATCTAACTCCACCACCAAACACTTTGAGATCATCACCAAAAATTTAGATTCAGTCAAAATCTAAGGGATCAACCTATAGTGATCAGACTTTTGGGTCCTATTATTCAAGACCTTCTCATGGTCCACGCACTAAAATATTTAACTCCACCACCAAATCTTTTGGGTTCATAAAGACAAAAATTGAGTTCAAGGAAATCCCAATACTAAGAGTACTGTAGTTCTTATTGGACTTTCGTTTGTGCATATTATGAGAACTCCAACAAAATGAATTATCCTTACTAGATTTTAGAATAAAATTTTCTTAACTATTTTCCTTGCAAGTTTATATTAATATTCGCCCTTATTTTGTTTTCACAAAAATTAGCCTATATTTTCGATTTGTGTTATTGAACAACTAAAATTGAATTTCCCTTTTTTTTTGTTTGGGGGGCTTAAAAATTGACAAATAATAAAAAATCAGTAAATAAAATTGTGATTTATTAAAATGCATTATTGTCCATAATTGCATATATGTGCAGTAAAGAGGCCACATGTGTACAAATTCATTGAGTATATGTAACTTATTAGGCAAAATTAATTTTGACAAGAGAAATATATGTTGTATATAGCCCACAACACAAAATAAACAATTGAAATTTATTATTCAAATGTTAGATCCATTTCACATTGTGTGTGTTTTCAAAATTAATATGATTTTTTTCTTTTTTTAAAAAAACACATAGAATCCCAATAATTGAAATGGACAAAAGCCCAAAGAAACATTAGTTCTAGAAAGAAGATCATCTTAACCTTGTGTACATTTATAAAGACTAATAAGAAGAATATAAATTTCTTTGAGTTTTGAGTGCAAATTTTCATGTTTGACAATAATGTGACAACTTTAAGTATGTGAGGCTTAGAAAATTAAAGTTTTCCAAAAATCCTTCATACCAAATTGAGTCTAGAAAATTTAGAGACATGAGTCTTTGTTGTTAAGTGCAATCTAGTAGATTGCATGAGTGAAACTAGAATTGAAAATTATTTAAGAGCCCATATGAGAGAAGATGAAGAAGAAAATAAGCATGTAAGACGGATTAAGAGCGAAATTCCTTAAGGTAAAGTTGTAGAATTTAATGTGTTTGGGGATGGTATTGTAAGATACCATGATAAGTTGTGTGTACCTAACAAGCCTAAGCCAAGAGAAAAGATCCTAAACGAAGCTCACAAAAGCAAATTTACTCTTCATCCAGGCAGTACAAAGATGTATCAAAATCTTAAAAAACCATTCGATGGCTAGGGATGAAAATTGATATAGCAAATTTTGTGGTAAAATGTTGAGTATTTCAAAGAGTAAAAATAGAGCATCAAACACTAACTAGGTTACTACAAGCCTTAGATATCCCTGAATAGAAATATGATACCATTTCCTTGGATTTTATCATGAGTTTACTGAGGATATCATTAGAGTATGACGCTATATGGATAGTAGTTGATAGACTAACCAAGTCTACCTATGTTTTGCCAATGAAAGCTACATATGCCCTAAACAAGTTAGCCCAATTACAAATGAAAAAGATTGTGAGACTTCAGGGGGTACCAAATAGTATTATTTTAGATAGAGACTCTCAGGTTCACTTCCAATTTTTGAAAATCCTTACAAGAAGCTCTAAGAACCAAGTTAAGATTCAGTGTAGCTAATCATCCCCAGACTAATGGTTAGACAGAGAGGACCATTCAAACCCTTAAGGATATGTTAAGGGCTTATGTGCTTAAGATGAAAGGGAATTAGGATATATACTTACCTTTAGTAAAATTTGCTTACAATAATAGTTATCATTTCAATATCTATATGAAACTTTATAAGGCATTGTATAGGAGAAGGTGTCAACCTCTCTTGTGTTATGTTAAGTTGGGAGAGCGGAGTCTCATAAGCCCAAATATAGTAGATCAAACCTTCAAGTAGATTGAGCTTATTAAAAGGAAGCTCTTAATGATTCATAGTAGATAGAAAAGTTATATAGATAAAAGATAGAGGCTATTAAAGTTTGAGATAAGAAACTATGTGTTATTAAGGTGTCTCCAATTATTGGTGTGAGTAGGTCCATAAAGACAAAAAGCTCAATCTTAAATACCTTGATCCATTCCAAATCCTTGCTCAAGTTAGACCAATTGCTTACAAAATAGCCTTGCCTCATAACTTAGCCTAAATCTATGATGTTTTTCATATCTTCTAGCTTAAGAAGTATTAGTAGAATATGAAAAATGCGCATTTACAAGACATTCTTTTTTTTGTTATTGCACCAAAAAAAAAATTATAGATACCAAGATCAAGTAGCTAAGGAACATATGCATTCTCTTGGTGAAAATGGTCTAAAAGGGTTTATCTCCTTATGAGGCAATCTTGGGAATGGAAGATGAGATGAAAAAGAAATATCTAGAGTTATTCTATTGAGGTATATCTAAAATTTGATGTCAAAATTTTTATTAGAAAGGGTGAAATGTAATTACTAGTATTTGTATACTAGGCTAAACTCTAAAATAAATGTAAGGAAATTGATAAAAAGGAGTAAAAGCTCAATTAAGATAAAAAAAGGGCAAAAGATCCACCTAAGGCCTAAAAGAAGTACTAAGTGAATTATGCAATGCAATAAGGGCAAAATGATAATTTTTGTCAAATTAATAGTGTAATGATAAAATGAATTATTTTATTCTAAAATAAAGTTAAACAAAGTTATTAAATGCCTTAGAACAATTAAAATAAGCCAAAGCCACAATTACATGCATGTCAAAAAATTGAAATTTAGATATAATAAATCTTTATAAATTTTTTTTTTAATATTTTTATTTTGAGTTTTGTCTGACTAATATGCCCCTTAAGACTTGTCCAAATTTATTATTAAAATTACAGAATAACCTCTAAAAAATATTTTTATATAATTCTTTATAAATTATATTTTATCTTTAAAAAAATTAAAATTTTGATATAAATCTTTATAAAAAAATATATTTTTTAAAAAAATTTATCTTTTAGGTCAAGCTTAGCACAATTTTACAACTTAGATTGGTCCTAAATTTCTATTTTTTTAACCCAATCCAACTCGACCCAATTTGGATAGACAGGGTTAGGCTCACTAAACCTTTGGGCCGATAAACACCCCTAATACTAACATCATAACACATTTGGATACCATATTAATTAAGAGCTATTTAGTTCATTGAATTGTACACTATATAATTATAAAGGAAGTACATAGATATATATATATGAAATTATTTTAATTGTAGTTAGTATAACATCAAATAGAATAAGAATACTTTAAAGTTTTATGTTTGGCTGGATACTAAATTTGTACTAATGTAAAGTATATATGCTAAAATAACCAAAATGCCCATACAAAAAAAAAAAACATTGGAAAACAAATTTCAAAATGTCAAGTAATTTTTGGGAGACTCATTTGAACCCTGGGCCCAAGTCGATGTCTTCGTCGATGTTCTTGCCTTTTTTCGAAATCAGCTCTCATGGTTTGTGAGTAATTGTCGATCTAGCTCATTCGGTTAGAGAAAGGAAAATCAGTAGCTCTTAAACGGGTAGGGCTATGATGCCGATTTCTACACCTTCAATCAATAGTTCCTGAACGGACAGCAAATCCGGCATCGGAATGGGTTGCAGCAACTAGTTCGAAGCTGGGGTTGCTTTCGACGATGAGGATGCTCCTACTGAATGTGAATGACAGATGGGTGTTCACATTTTTTCAAGCCAAGGGCAAAATGGAGTTTCTGTCTTTTTTGGCTCCAAACCCCAGCCAATCTCTCGCGCTTCACTGCGTGGTATCCAAATGCATCCACCACCCTCCTAGGCATCAAAGGGAGGCAACCAAACAGGCCAAAGCAAAAAGGAATGCATTCCAAATTCCCTTCTGGACCGCGAACCAAACAGGTCCAAAAGGTATTGTAATTCTTTCCCGTGCACGTAAATTTTAATCTCAGCCATATCGACATAATGGACTTTATATTAATTAAATTTGCAATTTAGCTCCTGTACTTGAATCATCATGCTTAAATTCTCATCTTGACGTATTATATATATGGTATTTCTTATCCTGTACGTCGCTTTCCTATATTCTATTATGAATTTAGCATATCATACTAAGTAATTATGTTGCCCTTAATCTAATACACGTAATTCATGTTACCAAAAAGCTTTAAGATTTATAATTATTATATAACATATATCTTTTGGAAATTTTATGGGAATTTAAATATTTATATTGATGGGAATTATGATTACTATGGGATTTTTACACTTGAGTTATGACCTTGCAAGTGGATTGTTTATGTTTCCTCAAGGAAAGTTTAATGATGTGTATAATCTGTTGGTAGACCATTTATGAAATTGTTTATGAGAAAGAAAAAGCAGGCAAGGTAAAACAATGTCAAATGAGAAATGATTCTCAAAGAGAAAAATTATGAAAATGAGGTTATCTTAAGAAATTGCGATGGATGATCCTTAATAAGAAAAGAAAAGAAATGAGGTGACCTTTGATTGTTGATTCTCCGATTATATGGATCTATTTTAGGCAACGCTCCAACTAGGAGAAAATATTCAGCAATTTGATATTAGTTCATAAAGATTAAAAAAAAAAATGGCTGACATACTCAAATAGAAATGTTAAAGATAAAGATATTGTTCTACCATATTCTTAACATGATTATGCATGTATGTTGAAATGATATTCTTGCACAACTAATGTATAACTATAAATATGGTAGGACCATGAAATTTATTTTTGTAGTTGAAACAATTGGTACCGTCATGAGCTTTTATCCGTTGCTATTATCTACTGAAAATTTTATGATCTTACTATTTTCATGATATGTCCAAATTAGCATGGCTACCATCATATTGACATTCAAAGCTGAGCTCATCTAGGTCGATATACCTTTCATCAGCCTTATCCTAGTCTTGGGACTCTGGGACTCGTACATTTAACCAGAAACATCGGGTAGGCTCTTGTAGCAATTGTTTGGTGGTGTTACACTCCATGACATCATGGCTACCAGATGTCAAAATTAGATCATGATGTGTAGAAATTGTGATGTTTGTAGGCCTTGCAATGACAATAGTTACTTTTAGTTGCTTATGTTTTCTTTGAGAAAAGCGTTGATTACTAGGTTGTAATTGTTTGTACAAATTGAAAAGCATTCACTTTGCAAGAAGGATCTTTCGAATATTTTGCAATCCTTAATTGATTTTGTGAAGTGAATTATGTGTATTGAAGTTGTGGTATAACTAGTGTGATTTTCTTGGTCTTTGTTGCGGTCAAATGAGTGTTTTTTTTAGGCTTATTAGACTAAACTAATTTAAGTTGGCTTAATTTATGCGCTAGTCACAGCCAAAAATTTTAAGTTGTGACAAATATGATGTTTGAAGTATATTTTAAAAATTAAAAAGTGAATATATATGTCTATAAAATTATGAAAAAAATTATTTTAAGAAGATATGTTTGAAAGGATTCCAATAGAATTTTGATTTTAATCTATGCTCAATTTTTGTAATTTGAAAATAAACATATGCGATCATGAGGACATAATTAATTTCTTTGATTATTTAATATTGAAATATGGATGCTTTGAGGTGCAAACAAGTATTATATCTTTATTTTAAGGTTAGTATACAAAGCATAGCTACGTTTACGGTTTAACTTGTGTAAAAATTTTCAAAGAAAATAAGGTGGATCAAGGTGTGTTTTCACCCCATAAATCGATCTAATTACAATTACTTTGTTCAATATTTATTGTTTTGTGAGAAACAATTTTATGAAATATGGTTTGCTTATAATAGTATTTACTGTTGATTCAGAATCAGGATTTATACATTAACCTTCAAATATTATTATTTCAAGCAAATATATGACTTACGCTATGAAAGAAAAACTAATATGATATTTGAAATTATATTTAACTTATTCCAAACATGCATTTAATGTGTTTAAAGTGTATTATTGTGGTCATGAATGATTTATGGATCAAACACATTGGTGCACCTTAGATATATGAAAGAGTAAATTATTTTACATGATATAATTACACAACCTTTTTATTTATAATGAAAAATTATGAGGCCTTTTCTTGACACCAAAAAATAAGCTACGGTTAAAACCATTTTAATCAAAATACCCTTAAATATTTAAAATAATAACATTTTTCATTTAGCAAATTAAAAATATATATTTTCTAAATTTAACAAAATTTAGAATAATTTAATAAATAATAAATAATTATTGAGAGTAAAATAAATAAAATAATCACAAAATATTTTTTAAAAAATTAAATAATTAAAAGAAAACAATTAAGAATATTTTATTTTAACAGTAACATGTATACTAAACATAGTCAGCACAAGTAGTATTATAAATGTGTAAAATAGAATAAATTAAGTTCATTGTTGTAAACAAATATAAAATAGACAACTGGAATCAAAGTTTTAAGAAAAAATATTTTTATTAAAAAAATCCTGTGGTTGAGAGTAGTTTGGCCAAAATAAGTTTAATTAAAACTTATATTTTGGTCTCGTATCATCTAATTTTTTTACAATAGAAGAGAGGCCAATATGATTAAGCCAAACGTCAGACAAAGTAATTTATACCCTATACGAAATTGTCATTAGCTCTTATATCAACTTTGGCTGTGTGCTTCAAGAACCCAATGGTCTCGCTAGTTCTCGCTAGGCCTCCGATTAAAAAGAAGAAGAAAATTGGTATATACGAACCCAATGTATATGCGTCAAATGATCCAAATATATACATATATGTTTATTTAAATCATGCTATACAGACATTGAAACTTTCAAGCGATGGATATAAAATTAAAACATGCTTGGAAGTGTATGCTATACCCTTGAAAGATTTAATACCTACATTATTTGTATGTATATTTTGAGTTGCCCTCGCCCTTTTGTAGTCAACTGTATTTTATTCGGTATTAACTTACTAGGTTCGTATGTCTCATCCCTTGAATTTCCTTTATAAATTTTAGAACTAGCTGATTTACAGTCACAAAATACAGAGATAGGAAAACTTTGGAATGGATCTATGAATAAAACAACGTCAATAATTTTTTATTTCACAAAGTATTCATAATTGCTCGCTTACAAGTTTCAATTGAGGAATAAAATTAATTGAAAAGGAGATTTTCTTTTTATCATTTTGGTGGAGTCCCAGCAACGGTTGCATTGGCTAAATCGAAAAGAGTAAAAGGATAGCAAGCAGTTCCGTTGAAGCAGTCCTTTGTAGCAATCTCTTGTGAGGCTTCAGTTTGATGTCCAAACCTATCAAACTGGTTGTACTTTGACCTATCAGGACAAATAGGCTTACCTGGCTCATAGCAAGGTTGGTTTATGTTTGTGAATCCTGTACATGTAAAGAATTCATAAGAGAATGCACCAGAGCGCCACAAAGAATTTATAAGATTCTTCTTTAAAAACTATATAAAAAAAATGATCTTATGTAGAGCTTAACATCTCAAGAATGAACTTGGAAGAAATTTTGCTTACCATAATTTCCAGGATTTTCAAAAATGCTTTTGTATGTGTTGAATCCATCGTACATTGTAAATAATGAACCAGAAAGTTCATTCCGTAACTTTTCCAGCCTTCCAGGAAGCTTGTCTGCGTAGTACCTTGATTCACAAGGTTTTGCATAAGTATATGGCTTACAAATTGAAATGCCAGATAGCAGAAACTTCCTTGCTCCAATATCATAAAGTTCCTGGAAATGATTCAAAACAAATGTGTCATGTCATTTATAAATGACACCTTAGATTGTGTCGACTCAATTCTATGACTGATCCTGTCAAAACCTAAAGCTATAGATTGCACCACTGCAATTCAAATGCTTAAGTCCTCTCTGATATATTATAGAGCAAATTAAGTAAAACAAAGTAGAATTAATGATCACCGTAATATGTTTTGTAATTTCGTCAATGAGGTGATCTGCAAAGCCTTCTGGAGTATATTTGGCCATGATGTTGCCATTCACCGCACTAATGTAATCGTTATTGCCAATAAGAAGAAGGTATATGGAATTGGCAAGCTGTGTCTGCAATTCCCGTTGGTCGTTTATTGCTTTTGGAAGATCTTTTGTTGCAGTTAAGTTGAAATATTCGACTTGTTGCGCTAGGGATAAACATTCTCCCTTTAGCAAAAATTAGTTGGAAGAAGGTTAGAGACCCCACCAAAACAAAAAAAAAAAAGTGATAAACAAAACATTTATTTTTCAGAGATGAAAATTTGTAAGAAGTTTAGTTCTCTTACTGCTCTGGTTGTATTTAAGATTCCGCATGCTCCTGATGCATAATTTATTCCAGTAGTTATTTGACTTCTTTCATAATCAGAGAGATTCAAATATGCAGGAGGCAGTGGTAAGCCCAAATACGTAGCTATAGAGAGAAAAATAAACACCATAAGTCTTCTATTATCAGATAATATGCAAAGGACAAAATACTATGAAGTTATTTTAATTTAATTAGAGGGAACAAGAAAACAAATACACAAAAACAGTTGTTGAATACCATAATCACAATCAACCCAAAATAAATAAATAATCACAAGCCTGACATAGTTGTAAAATCTATCGCACTACCAGTATTACGGTCACGGTTGCACTTGCCTACTGCAATTTGTAACCTCTAATATAAATAAAGAATTAAGGGATTATATTTCATCTACTAACAAACTTACCTATAAAGTCGGGTCCATTTTTGCCATTCGAGAATCGACCTGTTACATTATTAAAATCAATACCATAAGGCCACTTATCTGCCCTTGCTTTTGTATTTAGATGGTTGTTGTTTCCAGCATCTGCAGTTGAATCACCAAACACATACACAGCAGGAACCAAGGGACCTTTGCTCACGGCATTGGCCGTGAGAACCTGATGTGCAATAAAAGACAAAGCCAACAACAATAATGTTGAACTTGCCATTTCTTGTCGTAATGGTATTGGTGTCCCCTGAATATACAGGGGAACTACCAGTATTGTTCGCAGAGACAAGAAACAAAGATAAGGAAGGCTTTAGAAATAATGATGTGAAACAATGGTATCCGCCTATACGACTCATTTAAAAGTTTTGTAATTTGTTAAAAATAAGAAAAGGTTTTCTGACCACAAGATGCAACGAAAATAAAGCATATACTAAATTACTCTAAGACCAACAGAATTTGTGTTGTCATTTCTCAATTCCATAACTACAGGCCTGAATTTTTTTTTAAAAAACAATTCAAGGAAAATTGACCTTTGGTTTTTTAGATTATTCTTTTACGTTGTATACCTAGCACATCATATTTAGACATAATCAATTATGAGACAGTAACACGTGCATTAGTAACGGGATTTGCTATTGGCAGCACAGAGAAACCCCAAAAAAAAAGGAAAAGCTGGTATTATGGCATCCTACATATTAATTACTTAATTATTGGTGTTTTTTGGTATAGGAAGTTGTTTTTCATTATAATCTTGCAAAGAGTATAGCTGTTATTAGTCAATAAAGGCCCTGGATTATGACAAAACAACATCCAAATCTCATTCTCTCTTTTCTTTTATCGTTGAAACTGATTATCTCTATTTTTCGTAAAAATCATTGTCAACCATATAGCCAAAACTGAATGATAGCACTAGATATGATAAAGAGGGGTTTGAGTAGTTTGCTCGAGGTCGTTAGTTCAATCTCCAATACCATCTTGTGTTAGAAAGAAAATTGGGCATAGTTCCCCCAAATCAGAACATGTTCCCGTTTGTATTTATAAAATTTGCATTAGCGGATTTGTGCACATCAAGGACAATAATTCATTAATCCAGACCAAGCTGATCATTCGTTCGACCGGCTGAATTGGTGTTTATTGCAAAAACAAGATTTGTTCGCTTAACTAATTTATATATATATACATATAGAGTGATAATTGTATATTTCTGGGAACATATTTTCTAATTATAACACAATTAATTATTAAATATTGCTAAATATAGAACAATATTTTGTTTATTTTAATAGATTTATTACTATAATCATACTCTTGAAGCTTATAACTTCTTATGACCCAGACCACTTCTTCATATAAATCATACCGGATATCGGCTACTGATAGGAATAAGTAGTTTCAGAGGCTGTGAATAAACCTTTTCGCTCGCATCTCTTTTGTAACTACCAAATGTAAAGTATATCGTGACAACGGAATAAACATCATATCGTATTCTGTTACGTTGTATTCTCTGACTGTTTCAATGATTCAAATTCCCTTGTTTTTGCGTCTCTAACAGGCTGCAGAAGGAACCACTTCATATGTTATTTACTCTGTTGTCACGACATGCCTCACATTTGGTAGCAACAGAAGAGATGCAAGTGAAACATTTTGTTCACGGCCTCCAAGACTACCAATTCTGATCAGTAGCAAAGACCCAGTATGATTCATATGAGGATGAGGTTTGGGTCATGCGAAGAAGTCATAAGCACATCCTCATCAAACATTATCAAAAGAAGTCAAAAGCATGCTTGTTCCTACTGTATAAGCGCTTATGAAAGTAGTGTAATAGACATGCTAATTAGGACTAAGAATGCATTCGGCAATTTTCTCCCAGGATTTCAGAGTTACGTCTTCAGTGTCTGTTTTGTATAATGCAAGGCGACTTATTTGAAAGCTCAACCCACTGAGACTATCATCAAGAGCATTGGCTCTCTCTTGAGCCTTTTTCTTCTCTTCATCAGTCAAATCTCCATAAAGAAGGCTCAAATGTGGCATGTAGGCTGCAAAGATAAACAAGATGTACATGAGCAAAGGAGTATTTTCCCCATTATCTCCATATAATATACTAGTTGGGAGATTTCAACCTTGCAAATGTCAACTCGAAAATAAACATGTCACTTGAGAGGTAATAATCAGTAATTTAATGAAGAGTGAAGTCAGGTGTGTTCTCTCGTCAAGAGATTACTAATACCCTACTTTTCAAAGTACTCAGATATCTGACAAGTGAAAGACTTAGGTTTATATTCAGAAAGCAAACAGATTTAAAAGGAAATGCCACTTCACACCCCATACTTTCACCCTTCGTCATTTAAAATCTTTTGCACATTATTCGTTAACAAAAGATACCACTTCACACCCTTTTTCTTGGCACATGAAACGCCCCCATTAGTTTGAAGGTGAATAGAGGCGGTTAATAAGAAAAAAGGAAAAGCCTCGCACGGGAACGAAATGCTCTATCACTAATTCCCAAATGCTAAACAACAAAAGTCTAAAGGGGTTATCTCTGGCTTTTTAAAGTTGAGGGAAATATTTGCAAATGACCTAAAGTTGAATAGGTGTCTTTGCAATTTTCCCAATTCCAAATAATATTCTGTTTGTTAAAAAGTTACCTAGCACAGTAAAAAAGTTTCAAATTGATATTTTGCCACCAGGCGATAAGAAAGGCTAGTTGAGCTAATATATTGATTAAAGTTTTGGATGGATTCAAAAGGGAATTAAAAAAAAAAAAGGCTCATGAAGCTAATTGGCCAATCCCTTTAACATAGTCATGCCACACTTTTTGTATTCTCAAACTGCACTTAATTATGAGGGTAAAGGAGGCAGAATTGCATCCAGCAGTATTTGCAGCCTCTATTCCAGAGTTTAGCTATAGGAGGCTGCTTTTAACCCGTTGTAGCCTAAGACCTCTGTCACACTAAGATATTTTTTCCAGGCCTATTCTTTATTATAAGTCATAACAATATTACCATAACAAACAACTGAAACATGTGGAAATCATCTTAATTTTTCACTGATATATATGTTAATCAGCTTCATGATCTAAATCAAAAAACCTGAAAGGATTGTCCTTATCGATCAGGAATATAAAACTTCTGATTTTTGATTTCGTATTCTGAAAAGCTTCATAAATGGTAGCAAATTAATGATTTTACTTTTCTATATACACTTCCGCTTGCAGCCAGCAAAAAGATAAAGCTTCTGGCTGAAAATCAGAGTATGTAACTTACGAGATGACCTCCTGTAACCAAAATGAGTGATGCAGTGCTCACTGGTTTCCACTACCTGTGAAAAAAAAATTTAAAAATGAGGAAGGAAATGAAAATGACATGACACAACTTTCTGAATTCGGAGCAAAAGGAGGAATTCGCTCTGCTTTAGTGTAACTTTATGTCAATATTCTTGGTCAAAAGGGAATATAAATGAATTTATTATTTGGTAGGAGTTGGGGAAAAATTGACACGATCAATTGAAAAATGCAACAAGAGTGATTCACAGGTTAGGTTGTCACCGCCCATAGAAGTTAGTTGTACCATCACTTCAGAGTATACGTGTTATGCTTTTGCAAATTGCAACCTTGCACATATTTCACTGTCTAACATTACAATCGCTGGACACATTATAATCAACACAGGATAAAGCGTTCTTAACCTCTAATACAATAGTTATAAAGACAAAAAAAAAATTTAAGCACCCCCCCCCCCCAATTCCAATTTCACAATTCTAGGAAATGCCTTTATAAACATTCAGCAGAAAAGCGATTGTACATGATAGTAACAGATACAAAGAAAAATGGACCAGTAGAAATGAAAATGCTGGACATAGATCACATATTAACTGTCAAAAAGCATTACAATCATAACCTATGATCAGAATCGCCACTAATTTCACAGCTTAATCACCAAAACCTTAGAGAAAGACGAACAAAGATTTCAATTTCATGTCGATTAGTCCCTTGTCCTTTCACTGCAACAAAACCAACAACAGGAGACCGTGCCGACAGAAATTAAAAGAAATATAACAGAAAAATTGGGGGAAAAAATTAAAGAATACCTCAGTCGTGGGATGAATCAGAAGGTAAACACACTGATAAAAGAAAGTCCCAGTAGCCACACGATCAACGCTGGCATTATAAGCCTTGAGACCTTCACACGCCGATCGGAGCTTCTTCAGAGCATCATCGGCGGTTAGGCTGATCGCCCCTACGACGGTGATGTGGGGTTCGAACTCAGGCCCACCGAACTCCGATCGTAGGCCGCTCATCAGCTTCTTCATCCTATCACGCACGTCTTCCGGTGGGACCGCCCACACCGAATACACATGCTTCTTGGGTTCAGGTTCGGAAATGGTTTCTGGGGTTGCCATGAAAAGGAAGAAGAGGAGAACAGAGAAGCCCAAGACACCCAGAAAGCCTGAGAACTCTGCGAAGCAGAGCAGGATGGGCAATTATGGAGATGAATGTGTAACTTACCGATGCCTTTTTTGCGAGACCCTGTCTTGGGTTTTATTTAATGGCAAGTAGGAATCAAAGTAAACGTTTGCTGAGTAAAAAATGGGATGCATTTCTCGGAAATCCAACGCAGGAACTGGATTTTGGAGACGACCGTGTGCAGGGAATAGGATCGGGCTGATAAGTTTACGCCTGGAGAAAGATGGGCCCATGCTGGGTATATGCCGTGACATGTCGCTTGGATATGCCCAAACCAAAAAGATCCTTAATTTATAGAGAATATGTTAGAAGGAGGGGACAAAAAAAGGTGTAATTGACTGGAACTCACTTATGAGAATCTTTCATCTTATTTTATGTCAAATTTTTACTTTTCAAATTATTTTTCTTTGTTGGGCCCCACTTGTTTTCGTAGATATCAGGAGTTTATTTCAAAAAGAATTTTTGAAACTTATAGAAATAGTACTACCCATAAGTATATAATATTTTTGATTCTTTTTAAGATATATAGACTATTTTCAATTTTGGCATGGTAATCAAATATATAATTATTTACAACAGTTCAATCTGGCATAATCAATGCAACTAATGAAGGGATGTTTGTACCTAAAAGGGGTGTGCAAGTAAACAAGGAAGAGATGCTTATATCTAAGGAGATAAATGCAGATGACATAATCATTTAAATCCAATTTAATGGCATTGAGGATAAAATTGACGATGACTATTTTGAATGATATGTTAACAAAGATATGGTTAAGAATGTTGATGAAGTTAGTCATGTAGATGATATTAATGTACTTGACCATCACACATCTTCTAATATAGTTAGTTCATCTACTATGTTTGATGTGGCCATGGGATCTATTTTGTCCAATTATGACACTAATGAGTTGCACATGATGGTCTAGAGTTGGATGAAGGAAATGTCACCAACAAGTATATCCAATATAACCCTATGGAGGTGTGCAAAGACTTCTAATTCAAACTTGGAATGGAATTTATTAATTAGTTTAAGGAAAATGTAAAAGAATAATCGTTGCTCCATGCTTATGATGTGCAATTCCAAAAGAATGATAAATTAAGGTGTAGAGTAGTGTGTAGGGGTAAGTGTGAACAGCTAATGTTCATTAAAATGGTTGTGGTTTTTTAACTGGGTAACATTTGACATGAGAATGACAACTTTAAAGTGGATTGCTAATAAGTTTGTGGTTACCATTAACTCAAACAAGAATATGAAGTTGGCAGATGTCATCTCCTCAGTTAGAGAGAACTATATGGTTAATGTGTCAACTAGTAAGGCCTAATTGGTATAGAAGAAAGGCCAATGCTATTCTTGATGGTAGCTACAAAGTTGAGTACAAGAACCTATAAGACTATCGCAATGAAGTGAGAACATCTAAAACCATAACAACCTTCCAATTATAAACAAAAAGATTGTTCCTTGATTTCCCTGGTTGTTTAAGAAACATTACCTCTACTTAGATGCTATGGATAAGGGTTTTTGGCAACATTCAAACCAATTATTAGTTTAGATGGATGCTTTCTCAAAATGCCATTCAGTGGTATTTCGCTCATAGCTATAGTAACGTACCCCAATGACTAATATTTTCCCCTAGTTGTGGCTTTGATAAAAAGGGAAAATAGAGATTCATGGACATGGTTTCTAACAAAATTTCTTTGTGACATTAGGAGTATGACAAAAAAAAGATGGGTTTTCATCTCCAGAAGGTAAATAAGCCATCTCGCTTGTAATCTTTATTGCACTAGTTTGCACACATATTTACTAATTTATGCCCTGAATTTTTTGGTTTGCAAGGGTTAATTCTAATATTTGATGAGCTTCTTCAAGGGTTGAACATCGTCTCTATGTAAGACATTTGTATGCCAATATCAAGAGTAGAAATAGTGGAGGGAATGTGGTTAGAGACTTAGTGCTTTAAACAACCAAAGCAACCTATGTTCAACCCTGGCGGCAGAAAATAGCCAAGCTTATATAAGTCTTAAAAGAAGCTCATGACCACCTGATGAGTTTCCCTCCCATATGCTGGACAAAATCTCATTTTAGTGAATATCTAAGATGTGACATGGTCTTAAATAATATATCAGAGTTCTTTGATAAGAGACTTGTGAAGGCATGAGAACTTCCCATCATTAGTATGTTCAAATAGATCCAAACTTATATGATGACAAGATTTGTTGAAAACTGGATCAAAGCATTGAAGTTTAAGGGTAAAGGGATTGTATGCTTGAAGCCAAGGAGAATTGGACAAGGAAGTTTAAGAATCAAATAGCAAAATGGACTAGAGCAATGAAATTTGACGTGTCACACTACCTGCACAAGTTCATGGTTACGTTTGAGCAAAAAGTTGTTCTTGTAGATGGGGGGGACTCACAAGATTACCATGTAGGTACATGATAAATTCAATGGTAGCGCTATGTAATGAAAAATGTATTTAAACTACAAATTAACATGGCTAAATTACAACCTTACAGGCATGCAGTTAGCTACATATATGCAAGAGGGAGGATCAAAATGATTATGTGCACAAGTACCTGAGGCCCTAATCTTATGCAACATGTTATTCTCTCTTCGTACAATCAGCAAATGGAGAAAACATTATGGGTTAGAAACAGGTATGGAGCCAGTGGAACCTCCAAAGTATCATAATAAACCAAGAAGACCAACAAAGTTAAGAAGAAGAGAATCTGATGAGCCTCCCAGGCCTAACAAGGTAAAAAGAACAAACATAAGCCTCCAATGTGCTTCTTGTGATACTTATGGTCAAAATAGGAGAACTTGCAAGCAACCTTTATCTTAAGTCAACCCGGCATGCTCCCAAGAGTTTGTAAACGTACCCACAATCAAGTAGCTAGCATTAGAGCAATTTTAAGGTGCTAAATTATTTTTGGACTGCTATGTAATTTGTGCTCCATGTGTGAGACATTTATTTTTGTACGTGTGATCCGATTGTCTATCTCTGTGGTTGTGAATTTGTGGTCCCATTATTTATGACATTATAAATTCTAACTTTGTGGTCCCAAATTGCTTCTGACACTATAAATTCTGAATTTGTTGGCCCATTATGTTTCATACCAAATAGTTGTAACTGGTTCTCCCATTATGTTTGATTTTTAAGTTTGTGTCATGTTGCATTTTTAATTCTGCAGGTGATGTGAAGCTTTGTTGCTGTTATAGTCATAAGTTCTGATGCTATTCTGCTTCATTACCTTTTGTTGCTTCGTTGCTGTTATTAAAATACGTGAAACAGATAACATATATAAAATACTTGCAATATATATATGTGTGTGTGTGTATCTAGTTCTTTCTGTACAAGTGCCATTTCATTTAGCTGCTACATAGATGTGAAGATCAATTTCATTTATCCACACCCTTCTTTTTTAAATTGAATTGTTGATGTGCCATTTGATTAGAATGATGCAGCCACATGTTGACAAAATATACATCTCAAACTATAATTTTGTGTGTGTGTGACTCACACCTTTGTTATCAGTACCACTCTGTAAACATTTTTTGCAAATTTCATTTATCCAAGTAAGATATATGTTTTCATTTAAAATTTTCAATCTATAATCTCTTCGTTCCTGAGTATAGTGGAAGAATTGCTATTATGAAAGTGCCAAAGACATCTCTAGTTGTAACACTTTCTTTTTTTTTCCTACAGAATCAATAACTTGAGATAAGGAAGTCTAAAAGAAAAGATAACAAATAATTGGCATTGCAAGTCAATTGGTACAATAGAGTATAATACACACTGAACGCAAGGATCATATCTAATTTCTATAGCATACTACGTGATTAACAAAACACTTGCTTCCTCCCTATTCTCTACAGTCTATGGCAACCTAAGTAAATTGGCATTGGAAGTCCTCCATAAAAAGCCAAAGCAAAATCAAGGTCCCCACCCAAGATGTGACTATAGCAATATTCAAGATTTTGATCCTTTACCTGCAGCTTGCAAGTGCCTTCTCCTGTCTTTTTATCATCTCCCAGTGTATACTTGGGAATTGATCCATCCAGCCAATCAAAATAACCCAAACACCAAGCTTTCTACATAAACAAACGCAATAACTATAAGGCAGAACTTGGAATGCTTAGCTAATGCATAGTTAGTCATATAGCACTATACAAAAAACTAAGGGAAGTAGAAAGAACAAAAGGGAACCATATATCTTTAAAATTACAATATAGACAGCAAGACAGAACATAATGTGGTATCCTCAAATGAATCATATAATGCACCCACTGTAATTTTAGTAAGCTCACAATCTGACTAATAGCAAAGCCCTCGAATTCAATTCAATAGCTTCAAAAATCTTTACTCAGCCCAAGTTACCAATGAAAGCCTAAAAATGACAGTACGTTGCAACTAGAATATTTTTCCCAATTGAAACCCACTAATTTCTAATGCAGTGTCGTAGATTTTGCAAATTTTACAACAGAGGGTGCAAATATCACTGGCCAGATCCTCACATCCTTCTGATGGTGGAATTCCAAGGCATGGTATGTTGAATATAGAACTCCTATAGTTGTTCCCAGCACCCAAACAAAGAGAGCCAAAAAGGATCACATTGAAACTTAGAAAGTGACCAAGGATATAAGCAATGGAGCCATGGACACAATGCTAAGACCTATTGTCTCACATATATCCTAAATATTTGAAAAATGGGAAAATACTCAAGCAAAATGCAACATTAAGAAAGAGAATTCACATTTGCTTCTTATAAGAAACCAACAACTTCTTGTGGAAACAAATGACAACTTTTATAGAAGGGAACCATACAAAAACATACATCACAAATATATACTGACCATATAGTTTAGGCACCTTAGAAATCTTCTTCTAGGATTTTGAGGATTCCGTGTCGTAAATGTCGCTATTGGGTCACCACTATTGTAATAAACCCTTTCATTCCTTCCATCTGAACCAAAATTTGAAGAGTGTGACTCCATCAAGCAACCTGAGCTGAAGATGGATTTAGTTGCCTGAAGAGTAGCCGTAATCGTAAAGGAGAAGTATACGCCGAAGAGGAGAAGATGAGGCGGAGAATAAAGAAGCCTTAACTTCCCCTGCTTGCATTCGGCGTTTAAGAAAAAGCCGAAAGGAGCCATGCATCTGCGTTTTATCTCCTGTGTTGTGTTTTAGGCTATGTTTGGTTTAACTGAGGGGGGAGGGGAGGGATTTTAATGGAGGGGAGGGGAAGGGAGGGAGGGATTTTAACGAGGGGGAGGGGAGGGATTTTAATGATATATTGTTTGGTTTAGGAGGGGAAGGGAGAGAAAATAATAATATGTAGATTATTTTATTTTTGTATATTTTAAAAGTAATAATAATATAATTAATTATTTTTTTTATTTTTAAAAATTTAATATTTTTATTACCAAATTAAATAAATATTAGAAATTATTTATAATTATAATTATTTAAAAAAATTTATAAATAAAAAAAACTAAATAAATAAATATAGGGGCATTTTAGTTTAAAATATAGCTTTCTCTCCCAATCCTCTCAAATTGGAGGGGAGGGGGAGAGGGGGAGGGGAGGAAAAGTTTATTTTCCAATTATGCAAACCAAACAAGGGGAGGGGAGGAACCCCTCCCCTCCCCTCCCCTCCAATTATGCAAACCAAACAAGGGGAGGGGAGGGTTCCTCCCCTCCCCTTAAACCAAACGAGGGGTTAACGTTGGCTTACGTCACGCATTTTGTCCTTTTCTACTTTTTATCCTCTTCAGCGTTTCAATTGTACCCTCACCCCGAAGCCTTATTAGATGCATCCGTGGTAGCCACTCCATGGATCCACTGTAATGGTCTGATTTCTACAGTAAAAAATACCATCTAAATTAATGTAGATGGTTTAAATTTATTTTCTTAATTTTAAAAATAAAAATTTTTCAGAGAACATAAAACACCAAAAAAAAAATTTTGAATGTAAATTTTAAAAAAATATATTTTAATTAAAAAAATTAAAAAAATTAGACTATTTTTTACTATCCAAATTTTATAAGATAGGGATGGAAAAGAGAGGCAAAGGGAAAGATTCGAATCTGTGGCAGCCGTGTCAACCTCTGCTGGACATCTCACTCATACAATTGACGGTGTTATCACGTAGATATGATAGGGAGCAACATTTTAACGTTTAGAAAATGTAAGGACTAACACTGAAATATTTGAAAAGCATAGAGACGACTTTGAAAAAACAATTGCAAGAACTAAATTGAAAATTGAGATAAATTATTAGGGCCAAATAATTAAATTTTCTTATTTTTTATTGTGCTAGTAAAGTTTGTTCAAAGTGTTAATAATTACATATTGTTACTATTAGCAACTAATTACCATTACGTTAATAAAATATTACCAACATATTTTATAATTGTAAATAGCACAATAAAAGATCTTATTAATTGATAGATTACTAACACATTAGTAAAATGTTGGCATTACAAAGTTGTTGTTAATACAATGAAAAGATATTACTAATTACACCAATGCACTTAATATCTTAATGTGCATTGTAAAATTTCACAATAACTCAAATTCTTAATATGATTTTTAAAGTTTATTAAAATATGCATAATTTTGTGTAATTAAAAAAGTTTAAAATTGCATATAAAACTTTAAAAGGGAGATAAAATTGCACATAACTCCTTTTAACTTGAGGTCTTGTAGAATTCAGACTCTATAACACTATAAATCTGAGGAATTGACCTTATGAACACACAATAACATGCCTATCACATCTGAAAATAACAAGAGTGTATACTTTATAAAAGAGAAATCAAACCATGAAAATAGCCTTATTTTTATTTTTAGAGATGCTTAGATTTTCTCTATTTGGATGTTCAAACAGGCCAAAAGAGATTGAATGGGACTAAATTTGGGGGCAGAAATTAGTTCTTCTTGTCAACCTTTTTCCTTGGCTATTGCTTTTAGCTAGTTATTCATGGCTTCCTTCTTATTACAACATATTATTTGGAGGACGATGCCGATAAACTACCAAATTCATGAAAGGGTCAACTTCTAATGCCATTCCCTTTCTTGGCAATATGGTGTCAAACTTTTCGTCGCAATGCACATAGTGAGAATGATGATGGAATTGGCAAATCTGGGTAATCTATATATCTAATAAAACTATAAGCAGTCCCATTATTTTGAAGTCGTGAATAGTACAATTCAATTCTTAGGTCGTGTACAAAGCAAAACTTTTCTTCTTTTCTTTTAATTCCTTTTTTTTAATTTAAATTAGTTGACGTAGCCCTCATTTAGTTTAATCAAATATAATCATGCATTTTTTTCTTTTTTTCTACTCATGATTTTTAGGCTATATTCAAGCTGGAAGTGAGGTCCATGAACTCATCCTCCCTACATGGAATCGCGAGGCCACCTATTGGATGATGATCATATAGAAATTCTTCTTCAGCTTGGCTCAATAATTCTTGAAATGAAGGTTGATTGAAGTATGTTATGGGAATCACAAATTCTTTCTTTGTTTCTTCACAAAGAAGCCCATAATGGAAGAGACCGTTACAGCAGAGAACCGAATTAACGACTGTTAAGCTCATGTAATGGCCTACTTCTTTTGTTCCAAACATGTATAAAACATACCACTTGTGTTCTTTAATTTGAAATGCTACCAGTATTTGGGATCCAATCTATCAACCATGAGATCTAGCGGATAGCCATAAAATCATAATGTTTGAAGGCAAGAGAAGAACTGCAATTTAGTGACATTTTCCTAACTCATATTACAAGTAAGCCAACCATTTGACCAAAATTAGTAAAATTTTCTACTTTAGAGCGATTATACATGTAGATTTCTTACAACCTTTTTTGTAATAAATTAGAGGGACTATATTAGTACTTGGAATTTTGTTGAATTACTCAAGTTCCTTGTCGAAATGAAGATCCAATTCATAGAACCAATTTTTGAGTGTACTATAATGTACATATATATATGTGATGGTCAAGATTATAATTGTTCATGTGGAGCCCACGTACAAATCCAATCTTGGTTGTCTTTGTGTATGGGCACCATAGTGCACCCAAGAAATTTACCAAAAAACAAGCACCGAGCGTGATAAAAATCATGCAAGATTAAAATATAAGAAAAAGAAACCCATATATGTAACTCTGGTCTTAGTGTATAAGCATACAAATAGAGGGATACCTTTTGAGGGATTTGCTTAAAACCTTAATAGATTGTCTAACTTAGAATTCTTTATTTACTCAAGAACTGAGCTCCAATCATTTTAATTTTACACTTTAACCCTAACAATAAAAATGATAACTACCCATATGCATTGAAATTTGGTAAAAATTGCTCTGATAATTGAATTTTGGAAAAATTTGAGGACTAGTTAAAACTTCACTAGACAAAAATGAAAATTTCTCTAGATAAACCATACACAAATGTTTTGAGCAAACCTATGGCTACTGAATTAGGTCTCTCAAATTAATGGGAATGACCAAACCTTGAATCTTAGTCCATCACTGTGAATTTATTGTTCCTTCTTTAAAATTATGGGATGATCAAGGGAAGGGTTCTAATTGCAATAAAAAGTGTAATTACTATCTTTTAAGAATATATAGAAATAGAAGAGCTACTTGAGTTGTTAAATTGATTGTGATTAGACAAAAAAAAGAGAGAGAACACTCTCTGTTTATGAATATCTCATTCAGTTGAACTTTTTTTGTTCCCACTTCTTAAGAACAGAAAAAGAATTAAAAAAAACCTATACATGGTAATAGAATGTCAATATTGCAAATTGTCTACTAAATCTATATTAGTTAGTGTCCTTCACTATGCATCATAGCCTATTGAACCTAGAAGTGATATCTAAGAACACATCCCCTTTGCAAGGAATACTGAGGCCACCTATTGGATGGTCGCCTTCAACCTCTTCCTCTACTTTACTTAGCAACTCTTGAAATGAAGGTTGGTTTAAGTATGATATGGGTATCACAAAATGCTTCATTTTCTGCCAACATACACTACAACATAGCCCTTTATGACTTCCATAGATGTTGAAGCTTTTTCACTAGCAATAAATAAAGCTCTTTTGATCCAAGTAAATGAAAACCCATTTCTTTTGTTTCTTTGCTAGAATAGTAAGCTTGTGTTTAGATTTTCGCTCGAGGATTGAAAGGGCTTATGTTGCTTGTGAAGGCGAGAGAGTGTTTATCCATAGTTGTTAAAGCTTAGCTATAGAATGGAGTAGAGACAAGGGTTATGTTGTGTGTACCATGACATATCTCATGGTGTTGTCTTCAAGGTCATTATTAAGCATTTAAGAGGTTGTATAAGAATGAGTGCATATCCCACCTTGTAAAAGGACAATGAGGTACCCTCTTAAAATCAACTAGATATGTATAGGTGAGTCCTATTGTTTATTCATGCATTTTTTTTTTAATAGTTACTACATTTTGTAGACATCTTACATGTTTTTTCTTCATATTGATGGCTCGAATGAATGTTGCCATAAAGCTACCAACTAAGACTTGGGAGATCGATGGACTCCTACATCAAGAGTTAGGGTTAATCCATGTAGTATTTAAAAGGCTTGATTCTTTCCTTTTACAATCCAATTTTAAGGTTGGGTTCCCTTGTAGATTTCTTGAAGCCTTTTGTTTGCATATCTTATCAAAAGGTGTTATCATAAAACATAACATTTAAACCTTTATTCAAGCTTGAATTGTCTTTCTATGTGATATTTAGACAATCAATGAAAGGGAACCCATGGAGCTATATAATATATTTCATAAATTAAACTTTTCCCCCTCATGAATGAACTTATGTTTTTTTCTTCCTTGATTCTAAAACAAACTCTAGCCTTACACTAAAGGTAGCACAAGTTTAACTTCAAAATTAAAGGTCTATAGGTTAATGATGTAACACTTGGTTCTATAAAACTGAACTAGAATCCAGCATGTTAATGAAAGAAAACCCCCCAAGTAAAATGAATTAAGAGTAATTAAAAGTGGAATATTAATTTGAACATCCAAAAAATTGGGTTATGAAGTCACTAATGACCAGAAAACCAAAGCTAAAGTGGCTAAATAAATTAACTGATAAAGCAGTGGCAAAATTATAATTTTAGGTAAAATTTTAGAAACTCAAAGAAAAGAGTTTTAAATGCTAAAATAAAGCTCATTGGAGTTTTTATAGGTTTTAAAAACCATAGGGACTGTTAGAATGGCTAAAACCCTAAGTGTGTATAATTTAAGACGTTGACTAACTGAAATTTTGACCGAGCTATTTCAAATAATTAAAATCTCAAAAAATTCAAAGTGAATCTTTTTAATAAACTAGAAAGTGTCAATTTTATTATGAAAAAGATAGTTTTCAAAAAAGATAAAAAATGAGTTCAAACAAAGGAGTTAAAGTGTTATAATATAACAGGAATTTTGAAAATTGTTATAAATCACCTCCTTCCTTCTTATTTTAGGTCAAACCACCCATGCCACCATCATAACTAACTTAACATGCCTCTAAAGCAGTAGCCAAGGATGTGAGAAGAAGGAGGAGGAAGCAAAGGAAAGAAAGCCATACAAAGATAACTAAACATGCCAAATTTGCCTATCATATTATTATGAACATGTTTCTACTCCTTTTCTTTCTCTTGGTGGTTTTGGTTTCCTAAAAGAGTGACTTTTGTGGCTAAACTCTTGGATGAGGAAGCTTTTTTAAGGAAACCAATTACACCAAAATATTTTTTATTAAGAGCGCTTTCAAGTGATATATGAATTCGGCTAGGAAACTTGCTTATTCTTGGAATCCTACTCTCTCTATTATTTTGACCTAGGTATAAAGAACTTAAAGGGAGTTTGAGTTTGGCTAAAACTTGATAGGAATAAGGGTTTTGAAGCATGGAGATTAAGATCATGCAAAAAGAATCAATTAAGAAGCTATAGAATTCAAGTTAGGGTACTTAGAGTTTTTGTTGCACCTTAGAAGTTTTGGAATCCTAGAAAGATGTTTTAAGGAATCTAAGGCCAAACTTGAATTAGAAAAGAGCTCAGGATAATCCATATTTATCAAATTCTCCATGGAAGAAGCAAAACTTTCAAGTGTGTGTATGATTGGTGTAGGTTCGGCCAAGCATTAGAACTAATACCTAAGGAGTGCTTTCATGAGTTCTAAAGTTTTAAGAGATCTAAATGCAATGAATAAACAATAATGAAACCATTGGATTGAATTTAGAAGTCTTATTTTGAAAGGTAAAATTTTAGGGATCAAAAGGACTTAAAAAAGCAATTTCACCTTTAGCTTGTTTAATCATGCATATAATGGCCCCAGTGAGTTCTATTAGAATTATATGGCTCATAACAAGTAAGATTTTGGAATCTAGAAAGTGAAATCTAATAGCTTGTTTGGTATATAGAAAGTTAGGTATAAAAATAGAAAAGAAAAATATGATTTTGTAAATAGAGAATACCTATAATACCTTTACTTTTAATTATTGAATAATGATTGATAAATAAGATTAAATAATGATTATAAGAGTAAAAATGAAATTTTACCAAAATTTCACTTTCCTTTTCTTTTTTCCTTGGCTAACTAAACATGCTATAAGGGTTGCCTCTCAAGGGACCTAAAATGGGTTAAGGTTACACATTGAATTCTAATAGAGTTAGGTGCCAAGAATAAGAGTTAGAGTCAATCCTAAAGAGTTATTTTGCATTGAAAAATGATATATGTAGGCCAAACTAGTCCTAAGTTCACTTATTTGTGAGTGTCAAGTCAGAGAAGATCAAAGAAAAGAGAACAAAAAAGTAGGTTAATAATATATTAAAGCTTTTCAATATGTAAGGTAGGTATCTCTCCCTATCTTACATACATTTGAGTATTTTCATTAGTTAAAATTCTTGTATACTTGTTTGCTTAATGATTTTATGAGTTATGTTTTTTAATGGTTTCTATCTTGAGTTTTATGCATATGAAAGGCTATATTATGACTCTTAGCTCCCTATGGTGGGGAATTGAGCATAGTAGTTATTCTTTGGCCCAGAGCTGAGTTTAGTTGACTCTAGCTAGTATGTTTTAATGTCATAGTTTGGTGAAAATTAAAGTTTTATGCTAAATATTATGTTTGAGCTATATGATATATATGAGTGATATGTTTGCATTTCCTCATGGCATTCTTTGTGTACATTAATGTGGATTGAGATTTGCTATTGAGATTCTTTTAAGGATCTCATTTCAGGTATCTCACACTAACTATTATAGGTTCCTCAAGCAAAGAGAAGGAAAATGAGAAGAAATAGAGTTTAAAAATAATGTATTAGAAGCTTTTGTTGTGACTATGTAATTGAGAATGTATGTGATAAATCAATAATGAAATATTTTGTATATATGACAAGAATATGTAATAGTAACTTGTGTATAAGCTTGAGCACATGAATAATGTATGATTTAGCCATTTGTATATAGACTTCTATATGAGATATTATGTGGTCCACATGTATAATTGGGTGTAAGATGGTCAGTTTTTTATGTTAGCTATATTTCATATAATGGATCTTAAAAAATGAAGTGCGAATGAATTAAAACTTGCTTAAACCAAGAGATTGTAATCTAAAGCTCAAATAGACCATTTTGAAACTAAATTTTGGTTTAAATGAGTTATAAATTACATCTCTATCCTTAATAACCTAAATGTTATAGTTTAGAGTTGAAATTTGGTGAGCATCTAGAGAATTTATAGAGCTTTCTAACAAGTTAAAGATAATATTTTTATGAGCCTTATAAAATATTTTATAAATTTTTAAATTTTGGCCATAAAAACTAAAATGATGCAGTTACTATTTACTTTAGTTTAGCCTCAGTTTTTGCATCTTTTCAAGAGTCAAATGGATTCATTTTCACTTAAAATTTTCATAATATAAAGTTTAGATCATAAGCTTCCCATAAACACTTAATTTTGGTAAATTGGAATTGTATAGTCTAAATTATAACATTTTGAAATTCAAAGCCGTATTATGTCCAAAGTGACCAAAAGAGGCTATATGACTCTAATATGCAAATGAGGCTTATATCTTGGTTTCACGGATCAAAACAAACTTGTTTATGGTAGCCATGAGTGAAAAAGAAAGAGAATTCAAATTTTGACCACTACAACTCTGATTGATGTATAAAAAGGACAAAAACCGCTACCTAAAGTATTGCAATGGTTGTATGTTTGTTGCTATAGAAGAGATAATGCTATAAAATAGCTATAAGTACTATGTTATGACAAATGATAGTTATGATAGTCTACTATAGAAAAGATAATGCTATAAAATAGTTATAAATACCTTTTCAATATAATCAAATTAGTTATACAGTTAAAGGCTTATAAAATATTATAAGGAAAAACAGAAAACAAAATCCCTAATTTCCGAAACACCCCTAAATTCTCTTCTCCCTCAACATAGGCTTTTCTTTCTCCAAAGTCCAACCACCTCCTCCTTAATCTACGCTCTTCACTCTACTTCATTCACATTCTCCACTTACAATAGCAATGTCCTCCAAGTTGCATTTTTTTGGAAGGCTTTCAAGGTTTTTGAAACCCACACCACCATCCTAATCTTTGCTTTCTTCTCCTTTGATTCTAAAGCCTGCTTTCTTCCTTTCAAAGTTTCAAAAATTTTAGGTCTATCATAGAACTCTCATATGCCTCCTTGGTTAATTTCTTTTGAAAATTTTTATTCTTATAGTTTGAATCTTAAAGATGAATCGCAAGGCCTTACTATTATGGATTATCAGTGTGTAATCTCCCTCTTGTCTCTTGTGTTCCTAGCCCTCCTCAAAATTTCGAGGATGGAGTAAAGAAATTCCAAAGGAGCTTTATTCCCTTAATTTTCTCTGTACTTTTTGCTTCATTAACGCTTTTGGATATGCTTAATTGATGAATTTTTAGTTTCAATATTGCATTGTGAAAATTTGCTATTGATGTTTAAGCATTATGTGTGATATTGCAAAAATTACTAGAAATTTTTGGGATGGAACTTTGTTATGAATTTTTGCATGCATGATTGTTTATATGTCTAGTATCTAGGATAAAAAATTCAGGACAATTTGAATTGATTTGATTACCAATTAATTCCATCTCTCTTTAGCGCTCTATCCTATTTTTGAAAGTTTGTGACTTAAATTTACTAATTTTTTGAAAATTCATTTTCTTTTGAGTTATTCAATGGGACCGATGCCTAATTTTTCCTTTTTGAATCTAGTTTCTAGAAAAATTAGTTGCACGTCGTTTGGATTGCAGATGAATTTGAAATGTCATTTGTAATGCATGCTGCCCTTTTTTTCACTGTTGTTCAAATTCTATTTCTATTGTTCAACTTCTTGAATTTTTCGAGAATTTTAGAAGTTTGATTAATTTTTTAATTCAATTTTAGTAAATTAGGTAGCATATATACATTTTCCCAGTGACTTTTCATAAGTTATTTTGATGGTTTGTTGGGTAATTTTCACCATAACTTTCAATTGTCTTCATTGGCACTATCTTTAATATTTTATTTTTGTAAACTTATTTGCCATTGCTTTGTTGTTAAGTGATCTGGAAAAGCATGGAGGAAATATATACTCAATTGAGTATTCATATATAAAAAGCATCCAAGAAGTTCTCTTGATTACAAGATAACTTGGGTTTTATAACCTTGCAATGGATTGATATATGCCATAAAAGCCATAAGTTGAAATGAAGTAAGGCGTTTTACTTAGAACATTTAGGACAATATTTGATTTTAAGTTTGGCGATAAGCTATTAGCTTTTAAATTTTGGAAAATTTTAAAATTTTTTATGGATTTTATTGAAAAATTTTCCCAAAATTTTTTTCTCAAAATCTCTCTTATTTTGATTTTCTTAGATAACTACTAGTTGGGTCTATTTATATTAGATTAGTATGAAGATATTGTTATTGATATAAGTGGATATAGAATATTTGATAATAATATTTGATTTTGAATTAGTTAGATTATTGAGGGATGAAATTTCTTACTCATTGAATAAAATCAATACACTTATGTCATGTGTAGGATAGATGTTTTCTTTAATCTAGAGTATATTGCCAGGCTTATTTGAGATTTTTGAATTAGACTCTAGAACTTACTTTGATTCTTTCTTAAGGCAAAATCCTAGTTTTAGTACTTTCTCTTAGAAATGGTTTTAGCATTATTTCTATAATTTGAGCCATATATGAGCCTTATTTATGGTCTTATATAGCCACTAGTACCTTCATTGAACTTTTATTGATAATTTGTGCATTTATTGCCCTTTAATATATCCTTTTCTGTTTGCTGACATTAATCACATAGCCCATAAAATCAATTTTTATATCATTTTTAAGGAGTATTATAAGTATTTTGGTTTTATTTGTTTTGGAAAAGATGATTTTAAGGATGAATAAAATTGAAGTTTTTTTGAAGTGAATGTGGGTAAAAGAGTCTTTGAGTATAAAAGAAGGAGAGAGCTTTTGTTATTTTCTTTGAAAGACATGCATATTAGATAAGGCGAAATAGCAAAATGCTATGCATTTTTGTATTGATTGTTTCCTCAATTTTCTCTAAAGAGACTTGTAACATTTAATGGTAGAGGAAGAGGATAGCAAAAAAAATTGATATGTATTAAAAAATGTGTAAAACCCTAATTGTGATAATTAGATCAAAGATCTAAGTTGGGGAATGAGGGAAATAAGAGAGAGAAAGAGAGAGAGTTGACTTGTTTTGAAGAATAGCAAAGTGCAATTCATTGTTATTTTTATTCTCTTATTTTTGTATGGGAGTTGAAAGAAAAGAAAAGATACAAATTTGAAAGGGATATTTTAAAAGTGAGAGATTGTAGTAAAAATAAGAGAGATTACTTTCTTTCTTGTACTTATTAATACTTTCTTGAACTTTGAACACTATTTCCTCTTATCAATTTAATTATGATTACTTTAACCTATGTGGCCCTATTACAAACTCTAAAGACCATTTGATTTTTAATTAGTATTGGATCTACATTAGTAGAGAGAATAATGATAAGTAAGCATATGAAACTTTAGGGAAAGATGATTAACTGGATTAGTTGATGTACCCCATTTTAAGGTATATGTCTATATTATTGCATAGTAAACACACATACATTCATATTCTAGAAAATCATTTATTAATATTTTGACTTTAAATTTGTGTTTATTCCTTATCTGTCCCTATATTACATGTTGATTGATGCAATTATATTGAACCATAGATATAATATTTCTATAAGAATTTTAATTACTTGATTGAATAATTTATGTTTTTGTTATGTTTCACTTGGAGATAAATAAAAGTTCAAGTTTTTGGATGTGTTAACTCGCATTATTTGAAGATATTTTGCATAATTTAGGATAAATAAATAATTTAATTTGAGAAGAAAATTAATTAATTGATTTCACACAAGTTTTTATTGCATGTACATAATTTATTTTACAAATTTTGAGTATTTTAAATAACAATTTTTTATTTATAATTGCATAAGTTTTGAATTAATTTGGTTTTAATTATTTTGTAAGGGTAAATACAAAGTTGACACCTATTAAGAAATGTGTTTGCTAAGTATTAGAATTTGGGAAATTTTTAAAAAGGGGCAATTTTGGAGGAGGACTTGAAACCCTAGGTTAGACACATTAAATTAGATATAAGGAGGTTATTTTAGAGGCGTGTGGCATTTGAGGGGGAGATTTAAAGAATGATCATGAAATTGAGATCTAGGGTTTTGTCTAAAGATTGTTGTGCTATATTCATCAATTTTTTCCTTCTTCTACCATCTTTGTTTTGGATTTGATTTCTTTTATTTTGATTTTAGTTATGAGTCGTTAAATTTTGAATTATGGGGTTTAGATGAATCTAGGTTTAATTAAAGATTCTCATGTAAAGATTTTATTCAGTGTTAATTTATTGTTCTTCTTTAATTTCTTACAATGGTTGGTCACTATTTTTATTTTGATTTATTGTAAAATGATTGAGAGGTTAATTACAATAGCAAATCCTTAAGACAATAAACTTAAATAATAGTTCTATAGAGATATAAACTACGCCGAAGTGATTTGTAAATTATGTGCATGCTGAGCTACCGCATGTAGGCTTACTTAAATTCTTGTGTTGAATGAGTTCATGTTATGCATATGATTGCAACAATAGATTTAGGCTTAGCATGAATATAGATTATTTGTCTTGAAAAATAATGTCATTAAATTTAGTAAATTATTGTTAATCTAAATTAATTATTTTTGCAAGAATCATCCTTTAATTAGGCTTAGGAGATTAATAGAAGATTCTAAATTCCATAACTTTTAATTTGATTAATTAAATTCATTTAATAGCTATTTAGTTTTGGTTGAGTCAATTTTAGTTTAAGAATTAATTAGATTTATTTTAAGAGTTAATTAATTTGAATATACTATTTTTTCAGATAATAAGAGTAATTTGATTAATATTTTTGTGGGATGACATTAGACTTCTATTGTATTGTTTGTTTAATTTGTATACTTGCAGGTTTTTCACAACAAGAAGAAAAGAACTATGTGAACTCGGATGATGCTTCAGATGTTAAGTTAAGTTGCTTTTGAACTCAAGAATTAAGAATATATAATTTTCTTACTAAGGGACAAGGGCCATAAGAGATCACATGCTATTGTCTTGCAGGTATTTTTCAAGGGTCAAGAAGTTAAATGAGCGTATACCCCAGCTTAAAGACATGTGCAATAGGTGAAAATTAATATTTGTTCTTGCATTGTACAAAACGTAAAAAACGTGGACATGTAACACTGAGATGCAATATAGCAATTCCATTTTCTTGACATGCTATAGACAACTCATTTATCTTCGTTCGATTGGCAACTAATATGTGAATGAGACAGATTAGAATCTGGAAATCTTGGGGGGGACCTGAATTAATGGATTTGCTACATCAGTGTTTGGAGGCAAGAATAGCACGATTACTAACTCGTACATATAGACAAGACCACGTGAAGGGTAAATGAAGTTTGGCTTCGTAGTAGGACAAGATGAGCTAACGGACCTGCATGATTAGATTTTAGACAATATTGGTAGCATCATTTCCCAGATAAGAGTCAATTAGTTAAACATTCAGATTCATATCAACTACCATGAGACATACTTGTTCTGAAAAACTGTAACTTGTAATTATACGAATAGTTAGATGATTTTTTTTCTGCAACTGTATTTCACCAATCTTTGTTAGACCAGCTTGACAACGAATTTGATATTTCACAATTTTTTTTTTACTCGGGCAATATCCTTAATTGGATTTGGACAATATTTATTAGTGAAAGAGCTGTTTACCATAAGAAAATGGGTCTCATACAAGCAGAGAGAGAGGACCAAAGAGAACTGAATGTAATCTTTTTCTATGGTGTTGATGCTTTATACCAGAAACCAAATGAACCACATATTATTTATGAATTCTAGCAACAAGTGAATATTTATTTGGCTGTGAATATTTATTTACAACTTCCAGATTTTCACTCGGGCTTGTGTCTTACTTTTGTGGATGAAATATGATCATGTCACGTAGGACTTAATTAATCCAGTGGCCACAGTGCACCAAAGAGGGTTGGTCCAAAAAATCTATAAAATACAAAGTGGACCACGGAAGATTAATTTAGTTGCTAGTCTCACAAGCTATTGAATCCACATATTTGTATAAAATGAGATAATATCATTGAAGACAGAAACAGAAATAATGTTACTTCTTCACTCATATAATTACTGAGTTGAAATGAAAAATTTATAGAATATGCTTATGAAATATAGATTTTTTTGGTATCAAATAAAAATTATTTTGCTATTCTTATTAAGAGTTTCCTAAGATTTACTGCAATTATCTAGAGAAGCTTGTGGTACCCTCAAGCAAAACCTTGATTAGATTTTACTGGATGAAGGAATATAATATTTTTTCTCAATTTTGCTATAAGATAAGAATACAAATTTTAGTTACCTAAACTGAAATTTCAATGCCTTTAATATTCAAAATTGGTTCAGATATTTGTGAAAAATGTCTACTTATAAATTTCTCATTTAGATAAACAATTTTCTACTTCCCAAGTAAGGAAGGAAAAAGGAAAAAAAGTCTTTACAAAACAAAAGGATCTGAATTGCTTCCTTAACAAAACTCTGTTGACTAATCTAAACTAGTCTTTTTTTTTTGGCAAGTTAGCACCCATTGAAGGAAGAAGTGACATGTAGGAAGACATCTTCTATGCAAGGAATAGTGAGAACGCCCGTTGGATGATCATACACAAATTCTTCCTCAACTCGACTTAACAACTCTTGAAATGAAGGTTGGTTCAAGTATGATAACGAGATCACAAACCTCTTCATTTTCTCTCCAACATACACAGCAAGATATCCCTTTGGCAGATTTTGAAGATGTAATACCTTACTCTCTAGCTCATACCCATCATGCCTTACATACTCATATGCATATATGAAGCATGAAAGGGAGATCATGTTCTCTAGGTTCATATTCTTTCTCTATAGCTTTATGCAAGGGTAGATATTCACTTTAATGTCACATGGACCGGGTGAGCTCTTTTTATGCATCCTCATGTTTATTTGCACCATTACAACTTATTTCAATCCCCAAAACATGCTTAAAACTCATGGAAAGCAAAAAGGGATATGAGACATGCAATTTCGTTCTTGACAGATTTGGCCTCATTTCTGGGCAGAGTTTGAAAATTCAGAACTAAATACAGAAAATCGAAAGCACATGATCTCGGTCATTCTAGAAATTTTAAGACGTCTACTTCATGTTAAAAATATGTAGAAGTATTAAAATCTCATGCACAAAGCGTGTGACAT
The DNA here is from genome assembly GCA_026724425.1 of Erythrophleum ivorense. NCBI lineage: Eukaryota > Viridiplantae > Streptophyta > Magnoliopsida > Fabales > Fabaceae > Erythrophleum > Erythrophleum ivorense. Next base: position 2,735,368 of record JAIUCV010000024.1, read on the forward strand.
CCGAAAACATCTACTGGTCAGAGGGGGGTTCTGTTACTGTCACAGTTTACTGATATGGACTTTAAAATGGTCTAACTAATTCCACAAAAATCCAATGCTTGCAAACGATATCACTATGGAAAGATGTGGATGTTAGCTAGAGAGAAAAAATGTTTCCAGATCAATTCATCGAACCAAACTCCCGGAAACCGATAAAACAGTACCTCGGGTCTGGTAGGATGACTGATTCTGGGCTGGAACTTCGAAAATGCATATCTTCCTCTCTAGACCTCCAAATGAGGTGATCTTGGTGGCAAAAGAAAGCTTATGACCTCTAGTTTATGCATATAAACTTTCATAAGCATTGGATACCATTTGGCCATCGGGTGACACAGAAAGCAAAACTGCCAGTATGAACAGTACCCATACCAGAATCCATGAAAAATCCCAACTTTGAAAATTCATCAAATATTCTATAGGTATCCGAAAATTATGATCTTTACCTTCCCAAAAAGCTCTTAATGAGACCTAATTGCATGCCAAGTTTAAGGGCAAGACTAACTCATTTGACCAAAAAATGGTATAGGGTTCCATTATGGTCAATTTTGGCTCCATATTGGGTACCAAAATTGCCAAATGGATTTCCCTTGGTCTTGGCACCTTTTGGGAAAGTTTAAAAGAATATTTAAGACTTGTGGGAGCTGCCCAAATGGTCACAAACCATTTGCATCTCATTTTGGCCTCCTCACCCTCACTCATACACATTACACCAAGCTTTTCTCAATTGCATACATTGGCATAAGCATTCACTTTATGATCTAGAATACATACACCATACTCATTCATTTATCTATCACATAATACTATTTTTACATTTGTCCAAGGGGTCATAGACTATTTACAATCATAATATACATCATGAAGTCTCATTATGAGTAAAAACACAAAAATCAAGCACAAGGGTGGCCATCTTCTTCCTTCAATGTGATTGGCTCCCATTGCCATGTCCACTTGGTCCACCTAACATATTAGGACATTTAAGAGGGGGGGGAGTGAGATTCAAGAATCTCAATAGCTCATCTCCCATTCCATCACACATAATATATGCAAGCAAGTTTTATGAATGCATGTGTGGAAACCTTACTTGGCTGAAACCTAGAGCATAAATGGGATTTAATGGCTTCTTGATTTTTCCTTGATGGAGGAACCATTTAGGGAGGTTGTTAAGAGTTGTAGGAGGTCAAGGGAACACTTAAATAGCCAAGGGAACTTATAGATTAAATCAGTTTTTACAATCCCCTTAAGTGCTCTACACTTTTCCAACTTCTAGGTTCATGACTTTCAATGGGGTTTTGTTTGATTTCATGGAGGAAGAAGCATATGGGGGACCTCTTAGGGATCTTAGGAGCACATTTAAGCCTAAGAATATTCATGTTAAATCAGATTTGCAAAGGAGCATTTGGATCCCTAATGGTTCCATCTTATTTCCTAATGCCCCTTTCTTGATTCTCTTGGTTCATTCTTAATCTTTGCCACCTAAAACATCTAATCCCTCCATGAATTGGACAGAAAACAGCCCCTAAGACTTGGGCTCATGGTGGCTAAATTCGTGTAAGAGGGAGGGGAGGAAGAAACTACCAAAGAATGGAAGTTTTACCTTGTTTTCTTGCTTTTCTTTGCTTGCCCTTCCACTTGGTTGGCTTTCTCCCTCAATTTTCGAAATTTCCCTCTCTGTTCTGCCCCCAAAACAGCACCAAACTCTCCATTAAAACCATAGAAAGAAAGCTTGAGAGGAGGGGAGCAAGTTTCAAGAAGGAAGGATATGGAATTTCTTAAAGTTTCTTACCTTTTTCTTGAATTTCTTCCTCCAAAATCCTCCTTCTCTTGTGCGCCTAAGAAGCTGGAGTTTCTCTCTGAAAATGGGCAGAAGCAAGTCGGTTTAATGAAGGAGAGGAAGAACGTGACTTATAAAAAGAGTTTGGAAGCTTCCTTTAACACTTAAATTCCATTTTTGCCCTTTCATACTTTGCATTTTCGTTTCTCCTTCGTTTTAGCTCCTTTTTGAGAACCGTCTTTTCCATCATAACAAATAGGTTCCCAATTTAATAAAATGCCTTTGGAATCACTCAAATCAGAGCTAAAACCTTTCCGAACGAATCGGTCAAAGTTTGGGTCAACCGACGTCGGAAAGAGTACACCGGAGGGGCTTTACCCGTCCCGGGGCTTCCCATGGTTTTTGGGGCCTCTGAGAACCATGGGCAACTCAAAATTTTAATTTAAAAAGCCCTCCTAGGTGCCTTTCGAAAATTGCACTTATTTACGAAAATGCCATTGGCCTTTCGGCAATTTGTTCGAATCACTCCGACCCCGGTTTCTGGGCAACTCAAGGCTCAAATTCTCATTTTTCATTATTTAAAATTTTCTCCCAATTTTATTTGGCCTTGAATCACTCATCTCAGGGGACTTGCTTTGAAAACGGACTCATTTCGGTGTTTTACGAAAAATCAGACGTTACAGAAGAAGCCTGTTTTGTAGCAGTTAAAGGCCTTTTGATTCCACGTAAACGAAAACCCATTGTTCTTTATGTGTTTAAGAAGAGAATAAGAAGGAAGTGTTTGAATTGAGATGCTTGAGGATGTTGTGAAAGTTTGATGTTGCTTCTAAAAGCACACGACTATATATAGATGAAAGGATTTGTTTTTCTTCAATGATTCATGGAGAAGAGGCTATGTGATTACAGATCACATGGTGTTGTCTTAGAGGTCTTTTTCAAAAGTTAACAAATCACGATTAGCCAAATAAAGAGAGGACTTTGGAAATGATAGATGAAGGGTTAGCCAAATGGGGTGTAGTCCAGCCCAGAGACATAGATGAGAAGGATCATATGATTCTGTCTTATGTGTCTTTGCCTAATATTAAGAAGGATCAATTGAACAGTGCCAAATCTAATGTCTTACTAATTTTTATAGTTGTCATTTCAATTTCTAGACTTGTTTGAGACATCTTATTTGTTTCCTTTATCTTGATCTGGCCAATTGATACCTGTTCTAGTAGCATTTAATTGAGGTTTATAAGTAATTGTTGGCACGTTTTTAAATTCAAAAAATATATTGAGGCTTTTGAAAGTGTCTTTTATAGAATTGCAAGAAACATGCTTTTGGGGCTCAGGGTATTAAATTGTCTTGAATGTGAGCCTTGTGAACATCGTATTTTGTCCAGACATACTCCAAAAATAATGATAAAATTAAACTAAAAAAAATAGAAAACAAAAAAGAAATGAAAGGCAAAATAAAAAGGGACTAGAAAAAAGAGAAAATAAATAATAATAATAATAATAAAGTAAAATAATTAAAAAAATAGTAAAAAAATATGTATAAAAAAAAAAAGAAAGAAAGGAGAAGCCCAAAAAAGGGGTGCCCAATCTAATGCCCAAATGATTTTATCCAGTGGGCTCCATTTTATTAAACGTTGGCCTAAAAACACCAAGAAAAATGGTTATTATCAGAATCCACCAAAAAAAATGAAGAACAAGCCTAATCCCCAAACCAAGCCCTACCTGCATCCATTTTCTGATTCCCTTTCTCACTCGCACGACTTTGGTGGAGGGACTACACTCACTCACGCACGCACAGGGCTCGTACACATCCACTACTCGTACGTCTCTTAACAACGCAAAAAGGGACCATGCTCACGCACAAAAATGGCATAATATCATGAACCATATAGGTTTCCCATAGAAAAAGCAAAGAAAATAGAATTATTGTCGCGTTACGTCAAATCTAAAAATTGCAATCGGTGTCACGTGGACCATGTGAGCTCACACTATACATTCTCATATTTAATTACATCAAAACAATTCATTTGCATTACAAAATCATGTTTATAACTCATGAAAATCGAAATGGAGCATGACATATGGAGATTTATTCTCGGCTAGATTGGCTTCATTTTTTGACCAAACTTTGAAAAATTATAACTAAATCTAGAAAAATCAAAATCATGCAATCTTAGTCATTATAGAAAGCTTTGGATGTCTAATTCGTATTCAAAATATGCCCATCATAGAGGATGTTTAACATCCAAAATAGTCTAAAGGTCCGACTGAATTCTGGAACTATCACAGAATTCTTCAAAAAACTTTGAAAATATCCAATTAATTCCAAAAGAATTCAATCCGTGAAAATGATACCAATTTGGAAATATGTGGATGTTAACTAGAGAGGCAAAATATCTCCAGATTAGTCCATCAAGCCCAGACCTCGGAATTTAATGGAACAGTACTTCTGGTCGAGCAATTTTACTGATACTAGATAGAAACTTTAAAAATTCATGTCTCTCTCTCTAGACCTCCAAATAAGGTGCTTCTAGTTGGCACAAGTCACTGTGATTATTTAGTTTCTTTGTATTAAATTTCATGGCAATTGGACATCATTTGAGCCTTGTGTGAGAGTTTAATTTCGGATCAAATGAATAGTGCAGCAAACCAGAAACTATGAAAATTGTCAAATTTGAAAAATCATCAAATATTCTGTAGACCTCCAAAAATTATGATATTTATCTTCCCAAAAGGCTCTTAATGAGATCTAATTGTATGCCAAATTTTAGATCAAGACTAACTCATTTGACTAAAAAGTGATATAGAATTCCATTATGGTCAAATTTAGCTCTATATGGGGCACCAAATTTGCCAAATGGCTTTCCCTTGGTTGTAGCACCTTTTGGACAAGTCTAAAAGCACATTTAAGACTTGTGTGAGCTGCCCAAATGGTCGCAAACCTTATGCATCTCATTTTGGCCATTCAACCCACACTTATGCACATTTCTATTAAACTTCCACATTGAACACTTTGGCATTACATACTCAAAGTAAATGCTAGAGGTCATACATCATATTCATATATCTAGACATCACATAATAGCATATTCATACATGTCTCAAGGGTCATAGACTATTTACAACATCATATACATCATATGGTACAATCATGGTCTTAAAGTGGCAAAAGCTAAACATATGATTGTCAATCTCCTTCCTTTAGTGTTGTTGGCTCCCATTAGCATATCCATTTAGTTCACCTAGCATATTAGATCATTGGAGAGGAGGGGATGAGATTCAAAGAATCTCAATAGCTTATCTCTCATTTAATCATACATAATATGTGCAAAGCAAGCTTTACAAATGCATGTATGGAAAAAATGGAAGTCATGGACATTTAAAAAGCAAACTTGGCATATAAACAAATCATAGAAGACATTCAAGAGCTCACCAAGTGTTTGGATTGGCCTCACACTTCTCCTCATAGATTTTGGATTTGCCTCACTTATTCTTTAAGAGCTTTGGACTCAACCATACTCTTGGGAGCCCACTTTGCTTCTGAAAGACTCTTTACTTTGTCTCAACCAAGCTCAAGGGTTTTTGGCTCATCCTCACCAAAGGGAAGAGTTCTTGGCCTCTCTACACTCTGGCAAACTCATACAAACATCATGTATTCATTTGAAAATATAACATGGCATCAAAAATCATGGCATATAAAGGTATGTTAGCATACTTTTCATAGCTTGAAAAGACACATACACATATTCTAAAACAAGCTAAACACACATCCATGCATGAGAGAAGGTGGAGAGAGCTACCTTGCACACAATCACACACTTTTTCCTTGGATTTCAAGCCTCCTCTTTTAGCCACACATCCACAAATTGGTGAAGATGGTTTCTCTTGGCCTAGATACAATTTATTGGAGCCAATTAGATTCATGAAACATATTCTAAGGCTATATAACTTAGTGAGACACTAGATTGCTCTATAGGTTCTATTATGGTTTATAATTGCACCTAATGAAGCAACACCCCTCAAATGCTTCTAGGCCTTATTCTTTCCTTTTAAATATGATTCTTGACTCCTTTTAAGCCTCTTGGAGTTATTACACTATGAAAACAAAATGCCTAGTATCATGTTGCTTCTTTAGGTCATAATATAGAACCTAAGGTACCAAATCACTTTTCATGAGTTCTAAATTTTTTCCAAGGCCTCCCTTCATTTTCATTCATCAAATATGACTCAATAATGGCCTTAGAAAAATTTAAAACTCTCCCCCACACATAGAACCCTCCTTGGCTGAGACCATGAGCTTTCTTGGGCCACTTGGAGTTTTTTTGGTTTTCTTGAAGGAGGAAGCTTGTGGGGAGCATCTTAGGTGTCTCAAAAACTCATTTGTACTCTTAATTAAACTTAGGAAGCAACACATAAGTTCAGAATTTGAAAGGCGCACTAGAAACCCTAGGTTTTGCATCTTGAATCTTAATGCCTATTTCATGATTTTCTTTGCATATTCTTATTCCTCTCCATCAAATACCTAAGATTCATGCTTGGTTGGGCTTGAAAATCAGATCTTCCTAGGGTCCTTAGTGTAGGTCGAAATGGAGAAGAAAGGAACATCAACATAGCTACCATAGAATGCATTTTCACCTTGTTTCCTTGGTTAGTTTGACTTGAATTTTGTTTTCTCCAAACTCTTCTCTTCAAATTTGAAAAATTCCCCTCTATTCTTCCTTCAAAATAGCCCTCAAAACTTTAGAAAAATCATGGAGAAGAAGAAGAAAAAAGAGAAGAGATTGGTGGAGAGAAAGCATGAAAAACAATCAAATTTTCATACTTAAATGCTTGAATTTTTCCTCCTTCTTCTCTTCCCTTGGTGCATCACTCTCCTAGGGTTTTGCTTCTAGTTTGGGGCTGGAAAATCTGAAGTGAAATGAGAGAGTGTGAGGCGCTACCTATATATAGCTAGGGCAAAAGGACTTTTTCAAAAATTTCAATTTTGTCCTTCATACTTTGCATTTTTGTTTTTCCTTCATTTTAACTCCTTTTTTAGAACTGTCTTTTTCATTATAATATTAAAATACCTTTGGAATCACTCAATTTGGAGCTAAAACCTTACCAAATGAACATGTCAAAGTTCGGGTCAATCGACGTTGAAGAACGTCCACCGAAAGGGTTTTAACTATCCCAGGACTTTCCATTGTTTTTAGGTCATCTGAGAATCCTGAAGAACTCAAAACTTTCATTTAAAAAGCCCTCCTGTGTGAATTCCAAAATTTGCTCAAAATTACGAAAATGCCATTACATTTTGTGGGCATTTCGTAAGAAATTATTTCTTCATTCTAGCTCTATTTTTCCTTCCTTCTGAGCCTGGAATTCTCATTTTTAGGAGTTTAGAATGCTTCCCAAATTTTTTGGGATCTTAACTACATAATTTCGAAGGACTTCCTTTTGTATCTGGTAAGTTTCGTTCATTGACAAAGAAACTGCACATTACGTTTCTCACGTTTCTTTTGGTTTTCAGAGAACTGGATATTACAAGAGAGATTAAAAAAAAAAGGAGAGCCTCTTGGGAATGTGCTGAGAAATTTTCAGGTCGAAGGAGAGGCCTAGGAGTGGAGGGATTGAAAGGAGGATTCTCTGAGTGATTTTCTAAAGGTGGATTTCTCTGAGTGGCTAGTGCTGTGAAAGGGGAATGCTGGACGAGGTTCTCTGATCGCTGAATTCTGGGAGAAGAAGAACAGTTCCTAGCAGCCCATAATTCATCGAAGGTTCCAGTAATTAATCTAAGGAAGCAAACCTCGAAAGGTACATTGTTTATTGGTTTATCTTTTGCTGTCTGCTCTCTTCTTTGTTGAGAATTGTGGCTCCCAAATCTATTGCCATGGCTGAATTCTGGGATTTTAATTGATGCTTAAATATTGTTGTTGATTCGTGTTAGTTCTTGAAAGGTTTATTAGTTTGAAAGGTTTATTTCTTAGTCAGGTTGCTAGTGTGATTCCAATAAGATCTTATATCTAACGTTATGGCTACGTGTGTTTAATCTTGGTTGGGGCTTACCATAAAATGGCTAGCACATGTTTGATAAAATGCCTAAGTGAGGCCTAGTAGATTAAGTCTTTGTTTGTGGGATTTTGATGTGATAATAAGAAAGTTGATGCAGCAGTTGCCTCGATTCTATCTTGCTTTCTTATGCAACTAGGATATGCTTTGTTAGTATTATGGGGTTTGGAATCTTCATGTGGATTGATGTTGATTGTTTATATCATTTTGATCATTTGTACTCTAGAGTTTATTACTTTAAATTCGAATTATTGATACAATGAAACTCTAAAAATTCTGCTCTTAAGACTGTTTTCTTTCTCACTATTTTTATTGTGTTTCAGTGGATTGTGCCGCTCATTTTGGTGATGCGGGCATGTTGGCAGACCAAAATGGAGGAACCTGATTACAATGCCCCAAGAATGACCCTATTGATTGCGTCAAAAAAAGGAAGGATATGTTGAAGGATTAAGTTGTAATTCATGTACTTTCTTCTTTTCCATATTGATTTTGTAAATATGCCTAATAGTAATACAAAATATTAAGACTGAACACTGAGCACCCACCCTCACAAATTATCAGTTATTTGTATATTTTTCTTTATTTTATTTTTTATTTTTTATTTTTTGTTTTTACTTTTGTTTATTTTATTTTATTTTATTTTATTAGTGTAGCTGTGTGGGATTTTATATCCCCTTAGGTACATAGGAACCAAAAGGTCATGTGTGGTAATAAAGTCTTTTTGGTGCCTTTTGGGTCGTGAATTTATATTTTTATATTTTAGGCTTCAATAGCCCCATTCAAAAAGCCTTTAAAGAAAATTCTATAAAAAAAAAGAGAGCAAAAAGTAGAAGAAGATTGGATTTTTAATAAAAATTATTTTGAGTCTTAAAGATTTATCCTTTCTTAAAGGGTCTTTCACAAAAACTGAAAAATGATGTTCCAAAATCCAAAAGTAAATGTTTTCTTTGAGAGTTGGTCCTTTTCTTTAAATAAAAGAAAAAGCAAAGGAAAAGAGGCTCAATCAAAAAATAATAACAAAAAAAAGAGAAGAAAATAAAAACATAAAAAGATTTAAAAAAGCAAAAGGTCAAAAGAAAAAAAGAAAGGAGAAAATTCTTGCACTTAAACACAAATGTCAAAATTTGATCTTTTTATTTAAAATAAACAATCAAGAAGATTAAAAAAATTTCCAAAAAAAATCATCAAAAATAATAAAAAGGTCATTTAAAAAAATAAATCAACAAAAAATGATGAAAATAAAACAAAAAACACAAAGCCAAAAAAAAGTAAAATACAAATAATAATTAAAAAAAACAAAACAAAACAAAATAAAAAATATAAATAAATAAATAAAACAAAAAAAAATAAAACAAAGATAAACGAAAAAAAACACAAATAAACAAACAAAACAAAAAACGAAACAAAACAAAATCAATTTAAAAAAAAAGAATAAAAATAAAAAAAGCAAAAAGCAAAAAAAAAAAGTGAAACAAAAAACAAAAACAAAAATAAAAACAAAACAATCAAACTTTAATCGAATTATGTGGACTTTGATCCCTCCCAAAGATACGTAGGCCTTATATTCTTATCCTAGGTCAAGTCCGCTTTTGTAAATAAATATTTTCTTTTAATTTTATTTCTTTAATTTCTTTTAATTTTATTTTACATTTAATTTTATTCCTTTTTTTCCTTATTTTACTCTTTGAATTTCTTTTTGTTTTATTTTTAATTTCCTTTCTTTTTTTTTACTTTTAATTTTATTTCCTTAAATTTTTCCTTCTATTTTGCATGTGATTGGTTAGGGAGAATTAAATTAGAATAGAGCCCATATTAATTTTGCACAACTGACTTAGGGTAACCGTTCTTAAAAATGAGTATAGTGGTACTTAACACCTTCCCCATTCACAATCGACTCCCGAATCCAAATCTAGTTCGTAGACAATCTTTTTTTAAATAAAAAAAGCTTTTCCAAAGTTTTGCCTTTTCAAAAATAAAATTTTGGTGACAACTCCTGAACTCTCCAACTACTTTTATTGTTTTGATTTTGGTTTTTGGTTTTTGAAAAAAATCGATATTCCTTTCGAAAGTTTTTTTGTTCTTTTTAAAGGTGCCACATAATCGTATTTATGGGTGTGACAAGCCTCTTTGGGGGGTTTTTCTTGGTTCATTCTTAAGCGCAACTAAATAAGGAAAATAGAATTAGGTAACTTGATTAACAATAGAGAAAGGCAAAATTTGTTGCAATAAATTAAGTTGCTGATGGAAGCATGGCTGATGACACAATCTTAGCTGAAAACATTGTGCTTAGTTATGCTGTTTAGTTTTAAGTTTAACAACTTCTTGTCAATGGTACGGGCAAACCCTTTTTTCAGGAGTCAAGTTAGGAAAGCTATACCTTATATTGAAGTTGTAGAAGGTGAAAATTAAAAATGCTTTTTCTGAGCTTAAATACGTCTATACAATGAATGGGAAATATGACTTTTCGCTCCTCTTTTCATGTTCTGCTGCATACACTGCTCCTCATATAAAGAAAAAGTCCTACTGTTTTTCCATTCCAACATTTAATTGTCTTCAAATTTCTTTACAGAAACATTGGAGTCAAAACTTAGCGTACTTCTATTCAAACTTTAATTCATTTTCATTTACATTTCAACTATTTAACTGTTCAGTAGAGAACCCAATTATTGTTTAGCTGATGTAATGACCTGCTTCTTTTGTTCTAGACATGCTCAAAACAGATCATTTATGTTCTTCATATTGAAAAGCTCCCTGTAATTGGGATCTGATCTATAAACCATGAAATCTAGTAGACAGCCATAAAATCATGACGTTTGGAGGCAAGAGAAGAACTGCAATTTAGTGACATTTTCCTAACTCATATTATTGGTACTTGGAAAGTGGGCGGGTTACATGAGGTATGGTCCTACAAGTGAGCCAGCCATTTCTCTAAAACGGTAAAATTTTCTACTTTAGAGGGATTTTATATATACATATATATATAGATTTCTTACAGCCTTTTTATAATAAATGAGAGGGAATATATGGGTACTTGGAATTTTTCTAAATTACTCAGGTTCTTTGCCTAGATGATGATTCAATTCATAGAACCAAAGTTTGTAAGCTTTCCTTGAGGGAAAGAGGAGCAATTCTTGGATGCAGTATAATGCAAATACATGCGACAGTAAATGTGAGGCCTAGTTTAAAGTAAATGCGACAGTAAATGCACATCTATTATCTACTATATATATTAATTTTGGTAGGAGCCGCATTGCTCATTATCATGAATAATACAACTCATGTGTTGAGTTGTGTGTGTTTCCTCTTTTTTTTTTTTTTGGCCTCCTTTTCATTTGAATTTAAATTTTATTTGAGAGTCATGGTCCCTTGCACGGCTGGCACTGGGTGACATTCGTTTATAAACCTGTTTGAATAAACAGTTTTCTTATCCAAATCATGTTTTGGACAAAACAATAAATTATTATTTTTACATACTGTAAGTAGACAAACGTAATTTTTAGACTTTTCAATGCTTATCCAAACAAGTTATATAGTCAGGTTGTTTAGTTATAAGTTTAACTAATTATAAGTATTGGAAAAAATAAATATGACTCTTTGTTTTTAGTATTTAAGCACAAAAATGCAGGGAAATCTTTTTAGGCCATTAGCTTAAAACCTTAATAGATTGGCTAACTTAGAATTCTTTGTTTACTCAAGAACTTAGCTCCGACATTTTTAATTTTGTACTTTAACCTCAGTAATGTAAACATAACTTCCCATATGCATTGAAATTTGATACATATAGCTTTGATAATTGAATTTTGGAAAATGTAAGGCATAGTTCGAACTTCACTAAAGAAAGAAGAAAAAGTGCTTTAGATAAACCACACGGAAACGTTGAGGAAAACCTACTGCTACCGAATTAGGTCTCCCAAATTTATGGGAATGATCAAACCTTGAATCTTATTCTATCGTTAACGTGGGTCTGCCTCAGAATCAATTGTTCCATCTTCAAAATGATGGGATGATTGAGGGAAGGGTTCTAATTGCAATAAACAGTGTAATTACTAGCTTCAAAGAATAAATAGGAACAGAGGAGCCACTTGAGTTGTTGAATTCATTGTGATTAGATTAAAAAAAAAAAACGAGATTTCTCTATTCATGAATATCTCATTCAGCTGGACATTTTTTCCCACTTCATAAGAATGGAAAAAGAACAAACAAAAAACCTTTATAAGGTAACAGAATGCCTATGCTACCAAAAGTCTACTAATCTATGTCTGTCAGTCTCCTTCTCTTAGCTTTATAGCCTATTGAACCGAGAAGTGATATCTAAGAACACATCCTCTCTGCAAGGAATGGTGAGGCCACCCATTGGATGGTTATATCCGAACTCTTCCTCAGCTTTACTCAGCAAGTCTTGAAATGAAGGTTGGTTCAAGTATGATATGGGGATCACAAAACGTTTCATTTTCTCTCCAACATACACTGCAAGATAGCCCTTTGGGACTTCCACAGATTTCAAAGCTCCTTCATTAGCAGTAAACGAAGCCCTTCTGATACCAGGTAAACGAAAACCCATTTCTTTTGTTTCTCTGCTACAATAGTAAGCTAGTGTTTAGATTTTGACTGTTGAGGATTGGGATGGGTTGTGTTGTTTGTGAAGGCAAGAGGAAGTGTATTTATAGTTGTTAAAGGTTAGCTATAGAATGGGGTAAAGACAAGGGTTGTGTCATCTGTGTGCCATGAGAGATCATGTGGTGTTGTCTTAAAGGTCTTTATCAAGATTTAAAAAGTATAAGAATGAATGCATACCCCACCTTGTAAAAGAGAGGACAATCGGGTGACCTCTTGAAATCAACTAGATTGTTCATGCATTGTTTAATGGCTGCTCCATTTTGTAGCCATGATTTAGACATCTCACATATATATATATATATATATATATTTTCATGTTGATGCCCTGGTTGAATACTGATTTATAGCTACCAACTAAGATTTGAGTGCTTAACGGAGTTCCACATCACAAGTCATGGGTAATCCACGTAGTACTTAAAGGGCGTGTTCTTTCCTTTTACAATTAGGATTTAAGGATGGATTCCATCGCATGTTTCTTGAAGCCCCTTGTTCATATCTCTCATCAAAAAGTGTTATTTGATAGTAGAACATGAAGTGTTGAACCTCCGTTAAAGGTTGAATTGTCTTCTTTTGTGATATTTAAACAATCAAAGAGAGGGGAACCCATGGAGCTATATTATATATTTCATAAAGTAAACATTTTCCCCCTTCAGGAATTAACTTATGTTTTTCTCATTCTTGATTCTATAAACAAACTCTGACCATACATTGAAATGAGTACAAGTTTGACTTCAAAATTAAAGGTTTATAGGTCATTGACAGTCAACTAATGGTTATGTTTTAAAGTATCTTTTCAATATAATCAAATTAATAATACAGTTAAAGACTTGTACAAAGAAAAAAAATATTTGAACTCTGATGATGCTTAAGGATGTGTTGCTTATGAACTCATGAATTAGGAATATATAATTTTCTTACAAAGGGACAGGGGCCGTAAGAGATGACATGGTATTGTCTTATAGGTATTTTTCAAGGATCAAGAAGTTAAATGAGAGTGCATACCCCACCTCAAAGACATTTGTAATAGGTGAAAACAAATGTATGATCATGCATTGTACGAAACCGAAAAAAAACGTGGACATGTAACACTGACATGCAATACAGCAATTCATTTTTTTGTGCACATGCCTTAGACATCTCAGATATCTTTACTTAGATTTGCAACGTTGCAGACATATAGCTATCAAGCCAACTAATATTAGAGAGACAGATTAAAATCTGGATATCTTGAGTAGGACCCGAATTGATGGATGCTACATCATAGTGTTTGGAGGCAAGAATAGCATGATCACAAACTTCTATAGGCAAGACCACGTGAATGGTATATGAAGTTTGGCTCCATAGTAAGACAAGATGATCTAATCAGACTTGAATGATTAGATTTTACATGATATTGGAATCACCATTTCTCAGATAAGAGCCAATTAGCCAAACAACAGTCACATTCATACCAACTACCAAGAGACATACTTGCTCTGTAAAACTGTACCTTGTGCTGATACAAATTATTTCACGATTTTTTCTGCAACTATATTTCATGAACCTCTATAAGACCAGCTCGAGTTGTCTTTTTCTCTAGTTATGTAATTGGATTTGGATTGTATTATATTAGTGAAAGAGCAGTCTACCACAAGGAAATGGAGCCTCATGTAAGCAGAGATGGAGCGCCAAAGAGAACTACATGTGATATTTGTTCTATCATGTTGATATTTCATACCAGAAACCAAATGAACCATACATTATTTACGAAATCTAGCGACAAGTGGCTATGAATATCTATTTAAATTTCCAAATTTTTACATCGATTTGTGTCTTATTTTTGTGGATGAAATATGTCTCATGTGACATAGGACTTGATTAATCCAGTGGCCACAGTGCACGAACGAGGGATGGTCCAAAAAATCTATAAAAAACAAAGTGGACCAAAGAAGATTTATTTAGTTGCTAGTCCCACAAGCTATTGAATTGAATCCACATATATAATTTTATTAATTGAGATAATATCATTGAAGACAGAAACAGAAATGAGGTACATCTTCCCATATAAAATATAATTCCTGAGTTGAAATGGAAAACTAAAAAAATGTGTATGAAATATAGATTTATTTTTGGTGCAAAATAAAATTATTTTGTAATTCTTATTAAGAGTTTACCAGGACTAATTTGTTGGAAATTTAAAGTAGTAGGCTATTTAAATAAAATTTAAAAAATATGTAGAGAAATTAATATTCTATTACTTCACTTTATTCCATAATTGATGTTACCTATTTATAGGCTTACAAATAATTAAAATGTAAAAATAAACGGTAACTAAAAATAGAATATCATGAAAACTAACTACTACTGAATTTAATTTAAAATTAGATAAAATTTCAAATTTTTAGCTAACTAACTTATTAAAAATATTTTGTAGAAATTAATTATAACAATTTTGAATCACATATCCAACATTTTCCCTTGATTCAAAATTGCAAAATTTCAAATTTTATGGAGCACTTCTTTCCACATCTTCAAATTTGTGAAGCACTTCTCTTCACTTCGTGATGCACCTTTCATCATTTTGTTGATATACTTTCTCACCAAGCTTCAATTGTTGAAGTGCTTCTCACTAACTTTCAAAAAAGAGTTTCCTTTTCAACCACCTCCACTATATTTGCTTGTTCTTCCTTATTAAATTTGCAATTCTTTTGTAGATGCCCAAATCTCTTGCACTTGAAACATTATGGCTTTCTTTTGTGCCAACAATCTTTCTCTTCATGACCATACTTCTTGCAATGATTGCATTGAGAAATTTTTCCTTTCCCTTTGAAATTTTGGCTAGATAGGTTCCTTCAAACATCTCTTGTGTTCCTTCTTTTCTCATAGCTCTTCTTTGTTCTTGAGCTTGCAAAGCATTAATTAATTCTAACAAGGTTATTTCACTGATATCTCTTAAATTCAAGAGATACTAGTGAAATAACCTCAAGAGATATCAATGAAATAACCTTGCTAAAATTAATTAATGTTTTGCAAGCTCAAGAGCAAAGAAGAGCTATCTTCAAGAGATGAAATTTTTACCTCAAATCTTTCAGGCAAACTTACAAAGATCTTCTCAACGACCCTATTATCAGGTAACTTTTCTCCCATTAGTCAAATTTTGTTTATCACTGTCATCAGCCTGTCAGAATACTCTGTATGGTCTCCTTTTCT
This sequence comes from Erythrophleum ivorense, assembly GCA_026724425.1. Classification (NCBI taxonomy): domain Eukaryota; kingdom Viridiplantae; phylum Streptophyta; class Magnoliopsida; order Fabales; family Fabaceae; genus Erythrophleum; species Erythrophleum ivorense. The sequence goes on from JAIUCV010000024.1 coordinate 2,751,035, forward strand.
TTCATACTTAGAATCTCAAAATCTCTTTTAAGATTTAAGACTTGCATCCTTCTTGTTCTATCATTGCCTTGATATATTTCCTTTAGCATATTCCAAACTTCCTTTGCTATTTCACAAGTCATAATTCTTGCGAAAACTGATTCTGAGATAGCAGAATGAATTAAAGATAAAGCTCTTGGAGCTTTTGTTTCTTCTTCTTCATGAGCCCTAATTTGATTGAGAGTTGGATTGCTTCCCAAAGGAGTTATTTCTCTTTCATCTTAAATCCATTGCCATAAGCCAAGACCTCTTAGATAAGCTTTCATCTTGACAGCCTATACTTGATAATTTTCACCGTTGAAAATTGGAGGTGAGAGAGCCAATGTATTATTGGAAGCCATGAGGGTTAGTCACTCACAGGTCCTTTAAGATAAATGAGAGCTCTCATACTGTGTTGGAAATTTAAAGTAGTAGCTATTTAAATGAAATTAGAAAAATATGTAGAGAAATTAATATTCTACTACTTCACTTTATTCCATAATTGAGGCTGCCTATTTATAGCTTATAAATAACTAAAATGTAGAAATAAGCAGTAACTAAAAGTAGAAAATCATAAAAATTAATTACTATTTAATTTAATTTAAAATTAGATAAAGTTTTAAATTTTTAGCTAAATAACTAACTAAAAAGATTTTGCAGAAATTAATTATAACAATTTTGAATCACCTATCCAACATAATTTACCTACACTTATCTATAGAAACTTTTGGTACTCTCAAGCAAAATCTTGATTGGATTTTACTAGACCAAAGAATATAATATTTTTTTTTCAATTGCTACCAGATAAAAGTACAAATTTTCAATCGCCTAAACTGAAAGTTCACTCCCTTTAATATTCAAAATTGATTGAGATATGCTTGAAAAATGTCTACTCATAAATTTCTCATTCAGATAATTAATTTTCCACTTCCAAGTAGGGAAAGAAAATGGGAAAACATCCTTACAAGATAAAAGGATCATAATTGCTTCCTTTACAAAACTACGCTGACTAATCTAATTTAGTCTTGTCCTTGCAAGTTAGCACCTATTGAAGGAAGAAGTGATATTTAGGAAGACATCTTCTATGCAAGGAATAGTGAGGGCACCCATTGGATGATCATACTCACATTCTTCCTCAACTTGGCTTAACAACTCTTGAAATGAAGGTTGGTTCAAGAAAGATATGGGGATCACAAACCTCTTCATTTTCTCTCCAACATACATCGCAAAATATCCTTTTGGCACTTCACTAGATTTTGAAGAAGCCAGTTTTGTAGCAAATGAAGCCTTTCTAATCTTGGGTAAACAAAAACCCATTGTTCTTTACGTGTTTAAGAAGAGAATAAGAAGGAAGTGTTTGAATTTAGATGCTTGAGGATGTTGTGAAAGTTTGGTGTTGCTTCTGAAAGCACACAAGTTATGAGTATATATAGATGAAAGGATTTGTTTTTCTTCAATGATTCATGGAGAAGAAGCTATGTGAAAGGGCCTATAGGGAGACAAGGGCTCATTAGAGATCACATGGAGTTGTCTTAGAGGTCTTTTACGAAAGTCAACAAGTCACGGTTAGCCAAATGAAGAGAGGACTTTGGAAATGCATTTGGTTAAGATATGATTGAAGAAGGGCCAAAGGTGGGTACTCCAGTCCAATGACATGGATGAGAAGGATCATATGATTCTGTCTCATAGGTCTTTGTCAAATATCAAGAAGGATCATTTGAATGGTTCAAAACCTAATGTTAGTCTGAAGATTTTTATAGTTGCCATTTTAATTTCTAGACACGCTTGAGACATCTCATATGCTTTCTTTATCTTGATCAATCAAATTGATAGCATGTTCCAACAGCATTTATTTGCGGCTTACAAATAATAGTTGACATTATTTTAAATTCAAAAAATATATTGAGCTTTTTGAAAGTGTCTGATGACTCCTTAATTTTAGTAAGTGTAAGGTATATTTTATAATTGATTAGGGAGTTAATTGTTTATTTTTTGATTGACCTTGTATAAATTTTTATTTAATCAAAGTAAATAAATAAAACATAACATTTGTAATATTTTTAGTATTTTTGAGCTTTATTTTATTTCAATTTTAATCTCAAAAGAAAGGTAGAAATTTGCTAAAAAGAAATAAAGAAAATGAGAAAGCTAGAAGTTAAAAGCAAATTGTTCAAAGTCTCATCGCTATAGTGGGTATGCAGTTCGCTGTAACTAGGATGCCATTTTACTATAGCGAAATCGTGACTCATGTAAAATCTAGGGAACTTCTAGCTATAGCATTGGTTGTGGCAAAATTTGCAAGGATTTAGAATTTATAAGCTTTTGCTATAGTGAGAAATACGTCTTGCTATAGCGAGACCAGTTACTGAAATATACAACTTTGATTTGTGAATTAAAAACGCTATGGGTAGCTAGGGATTCATCATTCTGAGTTTGGGAGGTGAGTTTCTAAGGAGAATACGCACCAAGGAGCTACGGTTTGAAGGCAAGGAGCTTGGGTTGAAAATTGGAGGCTAAATCAACACGATTTTACTGAGTTTTCTTATATTCTCTATCTCTTCTTAAATGTGTCCTTGTTTATTCGAATCTTTGGTTTTGTTTGTAATGTGTAGAGTCATGTGTGGCTAGATTTTCTAGATCCTAGGTTTACTTGAATCTATTTCCATGTAATGGAGATTGTGTGAAATTAATTTGGTTTGATTATTGATCAGAGTACTTAATCTGTTTATTGCTCTTCATTTAAGAGTTTGACCATCTTTTTTGTGGAATTGAGGGGTTGAGATTAGCTCTTGAGAAAGGAAAATCTTAATGGATCATTTGATTGAGCAACCTAGGATTAGGTCATTCTAATTTTGTTCTTAGGTATAGAAGTATACTCAAGAACCCTAAGTAGTGAAAATGATTGAATATAATTAACCTAATTAATTATGAGAGAAATCTGCAATTAACTAGGATAGAAGTCTAAGTGGTTTGAGAGATATTTGAACTCACTTAATCTCCTTAACTCTGAGATTGTTAATTAAGCAACTTGATTCGTGGCAATTAGGGGATAGAAACTTTGGATACTTCTTAGTGATTAATCTCATTAGAACAATCTTAATGCTCAGTATTAGTTTAAATTCATTTCTTTTAATTTCTTACATTGGTATTTGCTTGTTTTGACTTAAACAAAAATGAATTTCCTTAGATTTAATTGAGTCTAATTCAATTTTCTATGGGACGACCTTGACACTATATTACAAAAACGATCTGTACACGTACAAAATTTATTGCAAAAATAGTAGCTATCAGTGTCATTTGTAGAATTGCAATAAACATGCTTCTTGAGCTCTCAGGTTAATAAACTGTTTTGAATGTTAGCCTCCGAGGGGGATTTTTCTTGGCTCATTCTTAGCCACAGCTAAATAAGGAAAATAGAATTAGGTTACTTGATTAACATTATAAGTTTTCAATATCGAAGAAAATGGCTAAGTTTGTTACAATTAATAAAGTTATTGATGGAGGCATGGTTGCTGATGCAACCTTTGCTGAAAACAAAATTAGGTAAGTTTAATTTTAACTACTTTTGTCAATGAGGCAAAACTTATTTTTAAGAGTCAAGTTAGGAAAATTATCTTATAAATAACTTGTAGAAGCCAAAAATTGCAAATGCCATACCTTTATTCGATGAATGGGTAAAATGGCCTTTCACTGCTCATTTTCATGTTCTGTCTGCTGCATACTTTGTTCCTTGCATAAACCTAAAAAAATCCTTTTTTCCCCATTCTGAAATTTAATTGTCTGTAAATTTCTTTATAGAGGCATAGTCAATACTATAGGATCTAAATTTCTCTACGGAAACATAGCTGTAAGTTTCTCTAATTTGTGTGTGGAACAGTAAAAGTGTAAAGTAATTGGTCTGGGATATTATTGCATAAAATTGGGTCTTTTGTAAATGCAAATCTTCTAAGTAAGCTAACTTTAGGATTTAAATTTGCTCTGCTACGGTGATTTCTACCAAATACGCACTAGCAAGGTTCTAAATTGCGGGCCGCAATATAGCAGATGCGGCCCAAGCTACATCTATATCAGCCCGCAACTGTAACGAGTATGGACATCACGCTAATGGGCCGCAACGGAACGGTGTTGCAGCCGCAACGAAATGGTATTGCGGTTCCGTTGCGCGCATCATATAAAGCAAGCTCTAAACAGAGCGGCCGGCCCTAGATCTACATTTTGCTAAAGAAAAAAGGCAACGATAACCAACAGAGACTGAGAAAGCTTCAATCTGAAGAGTCTAGCATTCTAAGATCTAAAACCAATAACCATACCTGAAGGCTAAACTGAAGCACACTGATTCAAGATCTGAATCTAAAGTCTCGAAGCTGCGAAGCAGAGCAAACGGTATGATGCACGCTTGAATCTGAAGAGAGAAGCGCCCAGAGGTATGCCGAATATCTTCTTCTTGATTTGCTTCTGCTTTGCTATTTCGGGCTTTGGGTCTCTTTCACTGTTGAAGTAAACTGATGCGTTGAATCAAAGCTTCAGCCACGCAATCCTTCTGATCTTTCTAATATATATCCATCCACGCATTGCATAATATATATGTATAATATATATATATATATATATGTATGATCAAAGTTCTGCCATGCAATGCATAATATATATGTATAATATATATACGTATATATATATATATATGTATAATCAATGCTTCTGCCACGCTATGATGATACCAGATTTATTTGTAATAATGTAATCCTAAATTAGTATTAATTATTAGATTTTGCCACGCAATGCATAAATTCTGGTTATATGTAACTTGATTTTACTTGGAATTGACCCCTCTTTCCCATAAGGCAGCAACATTAGTCCTTTTTTTGGGCCCCAAAGTATGTTTTCTTTCCATGGGTCAGAAGACTACTTCACCAGCAAGTGTGAGTTCCTTGTCTGAGTCTAGGATTTCCCCGATGGGTTGTGATGCATCCACATATAACTCTCAAAACTACCTAGTGAATAGATTATTAAAGCAAGAACATACACATATATATATGTCTACTCAATGCTAGCTGTCTTGTAGATCATTCGTGCTTTGCTTTCTAATATTATATATATATATATATATATATGGGGTTCATATACATCTAACATGACAACTTTCAAATTTTCTTGCAAATTTATTCTCGGAATTAATGATACGCACCATGATTTATAGTATTTATGAAAAATTATAATTAAAAATTTTAAATTAAGGATATTTATATTAAATAATTTTAAATTTTAAAATTATTTTAAAAAATATAAAAAATAAAAATTTTAATTTAAAATCATAAATTGTAAAATTTTTTTATACAATTCAAATCTTTGGTTCATGGGTTCTCTAGAACAATTTTAAAATTTAAACTCCTCTAATATAAATATTTTTAATTTAGAGTCTTTAACTATAATTTTCCTTAATATTTATGTGTAGTATGGCAATCTAATGAAATAAACACATATTGGTCAATCAATGAATATTACTAAAAGGATAAGCTACTAGCATCAACAAAATAAATGTAAAATTTTTTTAAAATTTTTTATTATAAAATTTTTTTAAATTTTGAAAAATAAATAACACAAAAAATAAAAATGTATATGGGGTTTACTTCCTCTCTTTTCTTTCTAAAAACCTTATAATAAGAAACTTTAGAAGATTCAAATCCTGAAAATAACCACTTCTCATGAAATGAGTTATCTATTATTTTTCATGGAACAAATTTGAATCATTTATATTTTTGAATAGTCTAAATTTTAAATTATTTTTTTAAATTTTTTATTTTGGTATTTTTTAATTAAATAAAGTAAGGTACAAGATAAAGATTGGAATAAGCTGAATTAAGGTACAAGATAATATATATTTTTACCATATATTATGTAATTATAAATTATATTTTTGAAATATTGTAGCTAATAAGCTAATATATTCATGAGAATTATTAATTATATTTTGGCTTAATTAATCATTTTTCAATTATTTTATTGCTTTTTCTATAAATAATATAATATGTTCACAAGTCTGATTTAGAAGAGTAGATAAAGTAAGTTGTTAATACTATATATAAAATAAAATAGATTTAAAACTCATGGCTATTATGCTTTGAATATGGATTTAATCATGGATAAAATTTATAATTGATAATCAATCTTTCAAATATAATAAAATTAATTAAAAATATTACATGAAATATAAGAGAATTTTATAGTGTTTTGACTATTTTGTATCAATTTATATTCATTTGTATAAGTAAACCATTCACATATAAATGATTACTGTATACATGAAATTATATGTTTTCCATTAATAACTCTTAAGGTTTAGAATGGTACTAGCAAAGCATAACTCTTAGATTGGAATTTAGTTTACTAGATTTTGCATATAATACCTATTCATACATTAATTTCTTTTAAATCACCTCTTTATATCCAATGTATAGCTAATTCCTCTTCATGTGAAGTTTTAATTTTATCCAACACAACATTGTTAAATTTACAAGTAATGATAGATTGATTGTAGTGATAGTAATAAAAGAGAATTGAACATGAGATGGGAATCTAGAAAATGAGATACATATATATATATATTCATGACTTGTGAAATTAATTTAAATTGTGCTTTTAGTTTTGCTATATTATATTATATTACTAACTTCATTTGATCACCAGGTACTATAAAATATAAACAATGCCGCCAAGAGAGGAATTTCCAACAGAAAGATTAGAAGGTGCTCCTAGTGATGATATTGGTTGGCATTTTGGAACACCTGTAACTGGAAATCGAAACAATATAACTTGCAAACTCTGTGGAAAAGTAATAAAGGGTGGAATTACTCGATTGAAGCAGCATATTGCTCATTTTAAAGGACAAGTAGCTGGATGTCCTAGAGTTACAACTATTATTCGAGAGGGTATGATGAAACTCCTTTTAGATAATAAAGAAAAAAAATTGATTCAAAAAAAAAGAAAGGAAGAATTTGAAGCAAGGTTGAGAGGAGATGAAGATGATGAAATTGAAACATTTGTTGATGAGGAAATGCAAATGAGGCGTGCGACACAAGAAAGTATTAGATCACATCGTGAATGGGAAGATAGACAACAATTTAGACAGCAAACCAGAGGAGGGCAAAATGTGTATGAAGAGGGTGAAAGTTCTCATGCAAGGGCAAGAGGATCAGAAGATATTGCCTTTAGTTTAAGATCTATAAATATTGATCTTGTGAGGAGCAAAAGCATGAAACAACCAAAAATTTCTGGTGGTTTGATGAAAACATTGAGGAAAAAACTAGGAGAAGCAGTATCAAAGCTTATTATATATGAGCGTCTTCCAATGAATTTATCTAATTCTCCTTGGTTGCATAATTTAATTACTGCAGCTGCTGAAATAGGTACAACAGGGGTTAAATTTCCTACTCCTTACGAGATTTCAGATGTGTATTTGGAAGCTGAATACCAATTGATGAGGAAATGGATAAATGGGTTGAAAGGTGCATGGAAGGAAAGAGGTGTTACAATAATGTGTGATGGCTGGACTAATAGCATTAGTCACATGCACATAATGAATTTTCTTGTCTATTGCAGTAGGGGAACTATTTTTCTAAAATCAATTGATGTTTCTTCTGTTGCTAGTAGAAATACTGATTACTACCTTTAGTTACTTGATCAAGTAGTAGAAGAAGTTGGAGAAGAATATGTAGTCCAAGTGGTTACAGATAACGAGGGAGCTTTAAAGGCAGCTGGAAAAAAATTGATGGAAAAAAGACCACATCTCTATTGGTCACCTTGTGCAGCTCATTATTTAGATCTGTGTTTAGAAGACATTGGAAAAAAGAGCAATGTACAAAAGGTGTTAGAAGATGCAAAGATGATAACATCCTTTATATATAACCATATTTGGACTGTAAATTTGATGAAAGAATATACTGGAGGTAGAGAAATTATTCGTCCAGCCATTACTCGCTTTGCTACACAATTCTTGCAACTACAATCTCTTGTGAAGCAAAAGCAGGCTTTGAAGAATATGTTCAACTCTGAAAAGTTTAAAAAGTCTAAATTTGGCAAGGAAAAATCTGGACTAGCACATGATGCAAGGAAAAAAATTTTGGATAATGACTTTTGGATCAAAGCCAATGAAATACTAAAAGTATTTGAGCCAATTTTCAAGGTGTTAAGACTGGTCGATGGTGATGAAAAACCAACCATGGGTTTTATCTATGAAGCTATAGATAGAGCAAAGCTATCTATACAACAAAATTGTCGTTATCACTCAACTTATAACGACATGATAGATAACATATGGAAATTTCTACATACTGATTTACATTCTGCAGGTAAGTCTATATATATATATATATATTATGTTGTCACAAAAAGAGAAATATTTGTGTATTGACTAATTATTATTTTTTAGGTTATTTTCTTAATCCTCAGTTTCAATTTGGAGTTGAGCATGGTCATTCAGTTTATAAAGAAATATTTGATGGAACTAAAAGTGCAATCACTAAATTAGAAAGAAATATGGATGTTACAATTAGAGCATTAAATCAGGTCAGTTATTTTTTATATAATGAATATTTAGAATATATTATTATATATTTACATTAAATTTAATATGATGTTGTATTTTTTTTGATACATAATATGATGTTGTATAGTTAATCCTTTTTCGAGAAAAGAGAGAGAACTTTGGAACGCCACAAGCTCAGAGAGCATGGTCTCAAATGGATCCTGGTAAGATATAATTTATTTTTTATTTACAAGTATACATGGTAGAATATGTAACTCAATCAAAATGATTGATTATATTTATAATTCAAAGTTGACTAAATTTGTGTATTGTTTGTTTAAATAGTTGAATGGTGGATGATATATGATTCATGTGCTCTTGAACTTCAAGGCATTGCGATAAAAATTTTGAGCCAAACAACTTCAGCTTCAAATTGTGAAAGGAATTGGAGCACATTTAGTTATATTCATACAAAGACAAGAAATAGACTCAAGTATAAAAAATTACAAAAACTTGTCTTTACCTTTTACAATATGAAGCTAAGAATGAGAGAGAAGAAGAGGCGTAGTCAAGAAGAAATAGAAAATAGTTTTAATCCAATTAATCTTGATTACATATTCCAAGAAGATGATCCCTTGTCTCCATGGATTGAGGAGAGAGAAGGCCCATTATTGGATGGACTTCAAAATTCAGAATGGCTCCCAAGAATGGATACTGATGACGAAGAGGTAGAGGCTGATGATGATTTAAGTTCCCATGAAGGTCATAGTCAGGGCAATGATGGTGGTTTGAGTCCACCAAGCAATAATAGTGGTGGTGATGGTGGTGATGTAGTAGAAAGTGATCATGGCATAGATGAAGATAGAGAACAAGATCCATATCAAGACATTCCATATACTATGCGTGATTTGGGTTTTGTTGTTGATATGACATCTTTTCAGGATAGAGACTCTAGTGATAATAGAAGAGGTGGTTATCAATCTACAAGAAGTAGAAGGCAGAAAAGTGGTGTACTAGAAGATAGTTCTTCCTCTAGTTTTTCACAAAGTTGTAATGATTTTGGAATTGGTGGCTCGTCTCAAAGTAGTCAAAGTTACTATCCTCCATTTTATCAACAACCTCCTTATATGTCACATGGTCATTATCCAATAATTCAAGCACCACCAAATTATCAACCTTCAATAAATTATCAAGAGCCTTATTATTACCATGCACCAAATTTTCCTTATCAGCAAATGGAGAATACAGGTGGAGGATTTTTTGATTATGTTTTTGGACAGGGATCAAGACAAGATGATAATGAAAGTGAAAGTGGAAACTATGACCCTCCACGACATTCTACAATGTGGTGATTCTAATTCTCTCTCTGTAATAAGTATGTAAGTATATTTTTATATTATCTGATTTTTCTTTTTAGTTTTCTCAATTAATATTGATATGTTTGTTCAAAATCAGGATTTATTTAATTAATATTGATGTTAGGCATGATATATTTATGTATATGAGAGTTATAATGATTATATATATTTTTAAAATGATTTGTGCAACTTAAAAAAAAATCACAGCCACAGTAACCGCAACCTGCATTATAGCATCCGCAATATCCGCAATCGCAGTAACTGCAACGCAACCGCAACCGCAACCGCAACCGCAACAGCAATTTAAAACCATGCGCACTAGAGGCACACAAGGAATTTAAAAAGACTGAGTAAAATCCCTGTGAGGGGATTTTTTTTTTCCCTCACTTTTCCCATTTTCTCCTTTTTTAATTTCCATATTTCTTACAGAACTCGAGATAAAAGATTCAGATGTCTTAAATTTTCAATCAGGTAGTCGTGGTTGGATTAGCGTTATGGTAAATGGAGGGCATAAATAGGGCATAAAAATAAAGTGGTTAAAATAACAAACACAGGAATTAAAATGGTTCGACTTACCTACGTTCAGGGGTAAAGACAACAAACAAATTATTACCAAGGAGACAAACGGAGGATACAAAAGTGGCTTGACTACACTCAATTTCCACGCTCAAAATACATCAAAATATGTATTTTTCCTACTAGTGTTATCACTCCACAGTAACACTACATGTTCACAAAGATCTCCCTCAAATCTACAACTCGCTCTTTTTCTTTCTCTTCTTTTTTTTTTCCTACCAGTATTATCACTCCACAGTACACACTACATGTTCACAAAGATCTCCTTCAAATCTACACCTCGCTCTTTTTCTTTCTCTTTTTTTCTTTTTTTTTAATTGTGTCTTGCAGCTGGTTACAATTTATGCTCATTTGTAGCATGAAGGAAGGCCGTAATGATCAATGGTATAGAGTCCTAGTAATAGGTAGGCTATGATGTTAAACTAACTCCACAAACGATTGATATCTTGTAAAAGAAGTAAATCAAAGTCTACAAGCAATCAATGCCAAAGAAAGTAAATTTAAGCCACAGGTAATAAAGGTACCTGATGAACATTACAAATTGCTTATTTGATTCAAATCGTATTAAAAAGTGCAAAGTTATGAAAGAAAGTAACTTTCTAGTAGTTTAAGTAGAGAATGTAACTGAAAAAAGCCTTTAATTATTAAGTGATTTGTGGGTAAACTTTTCAGAAAATTACAGTAAATCTATTCTTAAGCTTCTCATTTAGATGGGCAATTTTACTTTTTTTGGGGGGAGGGCGTAAAAGGGACAAAAGAGTGAAGAATCCTTACAAAATGAGAAAATGTTCGCTTTACAAACTTGCTTTGACTGATCTCTATGTCTTTCACATTATGGGTTAACGAAAACCCATTACTCAATGGTAAGAAGATAAATGTCACAAGGACTTATACAGAAGAATATATGTTAGTTTTGATAGTACCGGATGTAAAAGACTTGTGTTGCTTCTGCATGCATGCAACAATGTCTCTATGAGTATAAATCGATGGAATGATATGTGGGAAACTGAATCAATGTATGAATATATATAGAGAAATTCACAGTTGATACTTGACCTTTGTTTCTGCCTTGTAATATTTGACACGTGTTGTTATAGACATTCTCAATTAGTTATTTCACAAGTTTTCTAGAAACTGACAAGGCAACCCATGGTGCGTTGGGAAAGCTTTGCACCTTAGGTTTAGAATTTACATATGCCAATTGACGTATCCTGTGTTTGATACGAGATTTTTCAATAAAAAAAAAAATAACACATGTACGACTTGTGTATATTGTTGTACAAAACCCATGCGACATTGGATGCAACAAGCTAGAGACACTTTTCATATGGCAACAATCACTGCAAAAGAATGGAAAAAAAGAAAAGTGATACTCTACTAAAGATACTGAACCCTTTTCTGTGCAAGATGTATTTTAGACACATGCACATCAAGAATTTAGATACACAGTCAAGTATTCTAGATACATACACAAATATTAAACTTACCACTTAAGAAATATCAAAATAACTACTCCGACAACATCTCCATAATTTAAAAAGAATTTTTCACATTTTCAACTCTTGATTGGATATCAGATTTCCCTTTTTCTTCTTTCTGGTTCATTAAGACAAAGACTACCCGAATCTAATATTTTATATCCAAATTCTTACTCTTATCTTTACCGAGCAAAAAAATTAAACTTCAATGTAATACTGAGGTCGCCCTATACCTTGTCAGAACAAAACGTTGTTGTTAAATTCCATGATATTATCAAGTGCACTGACTGAAATATGTTAGGGTTCGACAAATCCTTTTTGACTTCAAAAGAACGTTAGTTTTGGGACTGTTCATAATTTGATAATGATATTTGACAAAAGCCAATTAAAATGACGAAAATCTCTGCTCTTGATTTTCTCGTTTAGATGAGATAGGTTTATAGATGAAGAGAAAGAGAAAGGGGAAATCTATGTGAGAAACTGCCTCCTGTATAATGATTGTCTCAACTGACTAAAAGAATGCCAGTCTCCTTCAATTTGATTTACCGCTTATTCAAGTTGGGACATATAGTGCCTTCAATTCTTTTGAAGAAAATATTTTGTTACAGAAAGAAAAGAAATTATGTACAAATTACTGTAGGCTCTTTTCTTCTCTTGAACATGAAAATCAGGTTCTTGATTTATTTAAAAGGAACACAATGTTACCAGTGAATCAAATTTATATGCTAACAAGCACCATTTAGGCAGATTTCTAGCCTGATGAAGCAAACAACGACGAAATAACAGACAAGGGGGACAATGACTTAGCATACCTCCGTCCAAACTTTAATTCACTTTTATTTACATTTTAACTATTTAACTATTCAGCTTAAACCTAATTAATGGTGCTCTCTTTTCATTACACATACTGTAAGACCAAGCATCTCAACATTCCAACTTAATAGGCGTATGCTTGATTAGGTAATATTTTTGCAGCATTGAAGGGCATATGCAAGACCAATCCTGATTCCCTGTTCATCATTAAAGGTTAAACACGGTGCTGATCTTTTTATCATCTAAATTTTAATTTTTTTTATTGTTATTATCTTAATCAATATTTTTTTAGTTATTTAGTTGAAAATTTATTTTTCATTTTTTCTTTGATCAAAATAAAAAAATTTAAAATTTAGAACGTATAAATTAGATTTAGACAATTCAAAACTCATAAATAAAAGATGAATACCATGCTCATCTTTTGAGGATGAATAAATAATCTATTTTGATGCATGATAGCGGTTGTGTATATAACCATTGAAATTGGACAAAATCTATAGAGATTTAACAAAAGGCAAAAGAAAAGAAAAAGTTTCTGACCATAAATATACAATTCCAATGGCTTTTTGGAAGAGCAAAATTTAAAAAGAAAGATGTTTATGTACAAAATTGCCTCAACTAACATGCTGGTCTCCTTCGGTATGATTCAAGCCTTTTTATAAAAAAAATAAGATGGATTATAGTGGTGTTAACCCAAAGGTTTTAATTTAATTATTTTGAAAATAACAAAATTATTAAGTTAAAATTTATACAAACATTAAGTTAAAAATAATTATATATTGCTTATTGCATTAATCTTATTATCAATTTAATCTTATAAGTAATGCCAATTAGTTAAGTAAAAGAAAATGCAGTAGCAGTATTTGCCACGCATATATATATATCTACATATCATTAAAGCATTTTGACTGGTTGAAAACTTTAAAAAAAGTTGTGTTATTTATATATTATATTGGAAGATTACTTTTTGCTTTTGTAAAACATTAAATGAAACATTGGAAAGTGAAATGAGCTATCACATCCCTTTGAACACATTAAACAATGTAAAAGCAAAAACTCAAGAAGCAATAAAGGAAATCTTATATAATAAAGTAAAAGCAAGTCTCCATCCCACACCAATCAAAAAAGCACATTGAAAAAAAGGAAAAAAGCCAAAGAAGCAAAGATCATTGTTGAAGATGAAGGAATATGGGAAAGAAAAATAACATAAACTCTTCTTTTGCAACTTTTGATTTATCAAACCAGTAGCAACATCATAAGTTCCATATTCAAGAATCAAAGAAGAATATTAGAGATTCTCCAAAGTCACCTTGTTCAGATCCTTTTAGAAGCTCTCTCTCTAAAGTTTTTTTTTTCCTCTTCATCTGAGTAAAGTTGCAAAAGCAAATTTATGAAAAGAGAAAAGAAAGCAGAGCAAGAAGACAGAGGACTATTTAGAAGTTTTCTCTTAGAGGCTTTAATGAGAAAAAACAAAAGATAAAGACCAAGCATGGAAGAGGAAAGCTAATGCATCTTGCCTCAATGGTCATGCGTTCTGCTTTAATCTTCCAATCTTTAAAACAATATAGAAGATGAACAAAGAAATGCACTGCACAGACTTACAAAAAAGGCATAAAGAAAGAGTATGTATATATGAAGAGTGTCAGTACAATTCTTTTTTATCAACAAAACCAAGTACTTCGTTCAGCAAAAGTAAAAGAAAAGTAGCAGAAAAGAGAGAGAAAAGAAGCAAAGTAAGGCCAAGGATTCAGAATCAAAAAGAGGAAAATAGCTTGTGCAGCCGAAAGTATAACTCTTTTAGCTGTCTCTACCTTCATATTTCTTGCAACTGCTATATTTGGGAAGTTAAACTCTCCAACGGATATGTTTCTTTTGGGAGCCACTATATAATAGTAAGATGAAGAACTTAAGTACATAGAGAACTGAAGCAAAGAAAGAAAAGCTAAGTTATATTATAGTATTCATTGTTCTCTTTATCTTAAATCTTCTGAATTTAGTTTCTGGGTGAATCTAGCTTATGAGAGCTTTTGAAAGTGAGTTTATTGCAATCCTTTATTGATAAGGATTTTAAATATATCTTCATATCATTCTTCTGTAAATCTTTCCTAGGTGTAGGGAAAGTAAGTTTGGGTAAACTTGTGTAAAACCCAAGTATTGTAAAAGTTTTAGGTGAGTTTGGAAACCTAAGTTATGTAGGTGTATACTCTGATTTTATAGTGGAAATCCCTTGTTATGTATCAAGGGGACTGGACGTAGGTCTTGAGGACTAAACTAGGATATATCAGGTGTTTTCCTTCCTTTACTTTGCTTTTTATTCTGTTTCAACCTCTATACTAAAACCTTGTCGACAAGGTCCTGTTTTATCTTCTTGATCTTTACTTCTTAGTTATCTTTTAGAAGATCTTGTCGACAAGATCTTAGTTTAGCTACTAGATTTTTGCACTAGTACTATTTATCAAGTTTTTTTATTGAAATCATTTGATATTAATATACAATTGATTTAATTGTCTTTAATTCTACTTTTCTACAAAAGCACCTATTCACCCCTCTCTAGGTGCATTCTTCAATTGGTATCAGAGCTGGTCTCATTTGATTTATCCTTTATAGTCAAGGGAAAAGATCCTTATTTATGCAGAAAATGATGAACTAACAACATGAAGGATCCTACTTCCTTGAAGACTTTTCCACAACAAGACCTCCTTACTTCAATAGAGATCACTACACCTATTGGAAGGCAAAAATGAAGATCTTCATGCAATCTATCGATTGCCCAGTTTGGGAAATTTTAGGGATGGCCTAAAGTTTCCCATAAAGAAGAATGATAAGGGAGAAACAATCAAAAAACCTCAAAGTGAATGAGATGAAGATGACATAAAGCTCATCCAAGCAAATAATTGTACCGTTAATACTCTTTATTGTGCTGTTAGTATACAAGAATTTGACAAGATTTTAAGGTGTGGAATAGCTAAAGAAATATGGAATCAGTTGGAAGCAACTTATGAAGGAATTAGTAACACTAAGGAAACTAAGATTAGTGTGTTCATTCATGATCAACATGAGCTCTTCCAAATGAAAGATAATGAGGATATAGAAGATGATGAAGAAGCAAAAATGGAGCATCTCTACTTTATGGCTACCGAAGACAATGAGGTAAAATTCAAAACTTCTAATAAAGATGAATTACAAAAACTCTTGATGAACTTTTCATTGATTTTCAAGAATTGTTTTCAAAATATGAGGAACTTAGTAAAGAAAAATCTAAACTTGAAGAAAGCCTTCATGTTTTGAAAAATCAATTAGAAAAGGTTATGGCAGAAAATAAAGTTTTACTTCAAGAAATTGAAAATTATCATATCTTAGATTTTCAAAAGTTGAAGAAAGAAAATCAATAGTTAAAACAACAAGTTGCAACTCTTAAACAAGAAAAAGAATATTTGAAAGTTGCTTTGGACAAAAATAGTTTTGGTATCTTTAAGAAGATTAAACCTTATAAGAAATTATTTTCAAAAGTCTTTAGTCCTTTTGTGAAATATTTTTATTGTCGTAGAAATGGATATATATCATATAATTGTGCTCTAAAGAAAAATCAATATGCTTGTTTTAAAGTTTTATGGATATCTAAAGGTACTTATACACATGAAAAAGAAAAAGTTGACTTTTTAGGACCCAAGATGAAGTAGGTACCAAAATATTCTTAGTACTTTAACTGTGCAGAATATTTTTCAAGGAATGAACAAATTGGTCAAAAGAAGAAGGAACCACCAAAGAGTACTTCTCAAATAGGCAAAGTGAAATTTGCAAAGTTTAAACTTTATAATGAGAAGTAAAAGGTAAGAAAAAGGCATTTATCATGTACCAAGGTCAAGGTATCAAATTATAGAATCTCTTATATTACTGTATCTGATATTTATTGAGGTATATCATTTATGACCTTAGGTATAGGTATTGCATTCATCATGAATATATTATCTTTGATACACATTTTGATCATAACTTATATCCTTATATTATTAATTGAAATAAATTATTATTGATGCTACGTATCAATATTCTTATGCATTTTATTGTGCTTATATTTCAAAAGAGATATTGTAAAATAGATACATAAATATTTGTGTGCTTAATTATGATCAACTATATTGTTGTGATTTATTCAATCCTTTAACATGCTTTGAAGCTTTTACATCCTAACTTTTCATGGACACAAAATTCATTAGGTACCAAAAGAAAAGAAGTTATATTGCTTTGTAGGAAGTTGAATGGTCTATACCTCAAGCTTAAAAATAGAAGTCAATTAAGGAATTCTTGGTATATGCCTAAGGTTCAAATTCAAAAATCATCACAATGAACTATCAAAGTATATGAAGAAAGTGTCACATTGAGTGACAAAAGCTAATTGTGGAAGTAAGCTAGTAGAGTGATAAAAAGTGGATAAATTAAACGAGCATTGTTGCCCCAAGGTTTCAAGCTTAAAAGGAGATGCCAAGTATTCTTAAGATAGAAATAAATTAGTATGGCAAATCATATATACTTGATTTATATGGCATGCAGAATATTTGAAAACTATGTGACTGACCTCATCTCATGAAATGTGTTTAAGTTGCTGAGAAATACATGTTGAATATGTTTGAGTTGAAGTTAACTATTTTCAAGCTCCAGTTATCCATGTTCAAAAAGCTTTGTGGCAAAATTGATTATCTATATGTTTATAAAGTCTACTTGCTCTGTGTTAATTTAAAGTTAACTATATTTTTTGGTTATCTATCCATAATGCTTATTAGAGCTATTTACTTTTGTATTTGGAGTTAACTACTTCATAAGGGTGAAAGTCCTTCATACCTGAAATTTATAATCTTTGATTGAATATTTGGAATTACTCTGAAAATGCTAATTAAAATTAAATGTGTGTGCTGATTCTGTCATATGTCTTAGTTAACTAACTCTATATCCTAGTTAACCAAGCACTAAAATGTTTATGATTCATATAATTATTGAATTATTTTTTGTTTCTTGAAATGATTGCTTATGAAACTTACTTGATCCATATCTAAATCAGTCATTTGATTTTTTGGTATAAGTTAACTAGAAGTATTTTGTTCTTAAAGCTTTGAAACACTTTGTTATCCTTGGTTATCATTGTTTTATTCGCTATAATAGTAATGATAATTTGAAAATTTTGATTATGAAGAGATATTCTTAGAATTCTCAACAACTAGCAAGTTATATAAAATTTACAATAAAAAGAATATTATTTGTTGAAAAAAAATAGATATACTATTTGATAGAACTAATTCTTCTATGAGAAAAATTGTGAATATAGATGATGATGAAGATGCAACAAATCTGCACATGACTTAGAATATTAATTAGAAAGAATAGATTATGCAGCATTAGAAAAGTATAAGGAAACTGTTAAAGAAAAGTTTGAAGGTTCTGCTCAAAGATTAAGTCGACAAGATCTTACATCTTGTCAACAAAATATTCCAAGGTAGGCTTTAACAGAAGCTACAACACCATAAATTGAAAAGCTTCAATACAGGCCTTCAATCAACTTGAAATACCAAGAACAAATATAAAACTCCCAAGAAAGTGGAGGTACTATTCCTTATACCCTATGTAATACATCATGGGGGATTCAAATGAAGGAGTAAGATCATGAGCATCTATGCTTTAAATTACTATATTTTTATGCTCTTCTTCTTTATCTTTTCTTTTGTGCTATTTGTTATACTAACCCATCTTTACGATGTCAAAGAAAAGGAAAAGAACACATGCAAGCCTTAAAAGAGAGTTTCATAAAATTTTGTAAGCAAGCTCTAATTATTGCTACATATGTGTGCACTTGGTATCTGTTGAAAACTTTTAGGTGTACATACAAGAGAAGCTTTAAGTATATGCAAGGAAGAAGTGGAAGCTCACATTACCTTAGATAGGGGGAGTATAAAATTCCTTTCTATCTTATCATTTTAAAGTTTTCATGAAAATATGTTTTAAATTGGTTATGAGTTAACACCTTGTTTTATACTCTAACATTTTATACTTCATTTAGATATCTATATGACTAAAATCTTGGCATATACATTAATCCTGTGATTATATAGTTTGATCTTGTCTTGTAAAATCTTTATGGCATATGCATTGGTGCATCTTGTAATTACTACATGATTTTGATATTATTTATGCTCAAACTTCCACATGATGACTTTGGTATAAGTAATACAATATGACCATGTTTATGAATGATAATTCAATGCAAACACTCTTTTTGATCAACATCATCCTTTATAGTGTTTCTTAATTATTTTGATGTTATATTAATCATACTTCATTGGAACTTATATACTCTTAAAATTGTTTGGATAACTCATATATTCTAATTGTTCACTATCTTATTTTTTTAGAGTTTATCCACTCTTTTGGTGTGAGAAATTTTGAAAATACATTATCTAATGCTTTTGTATGAGTTTCATTGAGAAATTAGGTATGAAGATTCAAAAAATACCAAAGAAAATGATCCCAACAACAGCTACTATATTGGAAAGTTTACAAAGAATGTTGAACCACCTTTTTGATGATGTCAAAAAGGAGGAGAAATATTTGTGGTACAAAATGCAGTTGTTGTTTAAGTTGCTATTGTGAGCAAGTTTCAAGGAGCATTCACATGGTCATAACAAGTTCATATTAAGGGGGAGCTTTTAATTTATATCCTCAAAAAGCAAAGGGAGTATTCCAAACTTAAATCTTGAAGATTTTATATTGTTGCTCTTTACAATTGATGCTTATACACAATTTTGTGCTAAAAAGTTTTGTCATCATAAAAAAGGGGAAGATTGTTAACCCCAAGGTTTTAATTTAATTATTTTGATGATAACAAATTATTAAGTTAAAATTTATACAAGTATTAAGTTAAAAATAATTATATATTGCTTATTGCATTAATCTTGTTATCAATTTAATTTTATAAGTAATGCTAATTAGTTAAGTAAAAGAAAATGCAGTAGCAGTACATGCCATATATATATATCTACATATCATTAAAGCATTTTGACTAGTTGAAGACTTTGGGAAAAGTTGTGTTATTTATATATTATATTGGAAGATTACTTTTTGCTTTTGCAGAACATTAAATGAAGAATTGGAAAGTGAAATGAGCTATCACATCCCTTTGAACACATTGGATAATGTAAAAGCAAAAGTTCAAGAAGCAATAAAGGGAATCTGATGCCATAAAGTAAAAGCAAGTCTCTATCCCACACCAATCAAAAAATCACATCGAAAAAAAAGAAAAAAAGCCAAAGAAGCAAAGACCATTGTTGAAGATGAAGGAATATGGGAAAGAAAAACAATACAAACTCTTCTTTTGCAACTTCTGATTCATCAAACTAGTAGCAACATCATAACTTCCATATTCAAGAATCAAAGAAGAATATTAGATATTCTCCAAAGTCACCTTGTTCAGATCCTTTCAGAAGCTCTCTCTCTCTAAAGTTTTTTTTTTCTTCATTTGAGTAAAGTTGCAGAAGCAAATTTGTGAAAAGAGAAAAGAAAGCAGAACAAGAAGACAGAGGACTATTCAAAAGTTTTCTTTTAGAGGCTTTAATGAGAAAAAAGTAAAAGATAAAGACCAAGCATGGAAGGAGGGAAGCTAATGCATCCTGCCTCAACGGTCACTGCGTTCTGCTTTAATCTTCTAATCTTCAAAACAATACAGAAGTGAACAAAGAAATGCACTACACAGACTCATAGAAAAGGCACGAAGAAAGAGTATGTACATATGAAAGAGTGTCATTACAGTTCTTCTTTATCAACAAAACCAAGTACTTTGTTTAGTAAAAGTGAAAGAAAGTAGCAGAAAAGAGAGAGAAAAAAAGCAAAGCAAGGCCAAGGATTCAGAATCAAAAAGAGAAAAATAGCCTTTGTAGTAAAAAATATAACTCCTTTAACTGTCTCAAACTTCATATCTCTTGCAACAGCTATATTTATGAAGTTGAACTCTCCAACGGATATATTTCTTTTAGGAGCCATTATATAATAGTAAGATGAAGAACTGAAGTACACAGAGAATTGAAGCAAAGGAAAAAAAGCTAAGTTATATTATTGTATTCATTGTTCTTTTCATCTTAAATCTTTTGAGCTTAGTTTCTGGGTAAATTTAGCTTATGAGAGCTTTTGAAAGTGAGTTTATTGTAATCCTTTATTGATAAGGATTTTAAATATATCCTTGTATCATTCTTTTGTAAATCTTTCCTAAGTGTAGGAAAAGTAAGTTTTGGGTAAACTTGTGTGAAACCCAAGTGTTGTAAAAGTTTTAGGTGAGTTTGGAAACCTAGGTTATGTGGGTATATACTTTGATTTTATAGTGAAAATCTCTTGTTGTATATCAAAGGAACTGGACGTAGATCTTGAAAATCGAACTAGGATATAGCAGGTGTTTTCTTTCATTTACTTAGCTTTTTATCTTGTTTCAACCTCTGTACTAAAACCTTGTCGACAAGGTCCTGTTTTATTTCCTTGATCTTTACTTCTCAGTTATCTTTTAGAAAATCCTATCAACAAGATCTTAATTTAGCTACAAGATTTCCGCACTACTACTCTTTATCAAGTTTTTTTATTGAAATTATTTGATATTAATATACAATTGATTTAATTGTTTTTAATTATACTTTTCTACAAAAACACCTATTCATCCCCCTCTATGTACATTCTTTAAGTGGTACTTGGAACTTTATTGAATTGATCAAGTTCTTTGCCTAAAGGGAGATTCAATTGATAGAACAAAGGTTTGTGAACTTCCCTTGAAAGAAAGAGGCGCAATTTTTGGGTGCACTGTGATGCACTTACATGCGAAGGCCAAGATTGCATCTGTACACATGGAACTTACATACAGATTCAATCCTGACCATCCTATGTACTACTATAATGCATCAAAAAAATTCATGGGAGGACAAGCACAAAGTGTGACAGAAATCACATTAGTACAAAGGCGAAAGTATAAGAGAAAAAGAAACCAATATGATTCTGTGGTCTTTGTATTTAAGTACACAAAAATAAGGAAATATTTTAAGGGATTTGCCTAAAATGTGTAGAGGTTGGCTATTTTAGAATTCTTAATTTACTCAAGAACTTGGCTCCAATAATTTTAATTTTACACTTTTAACCTTAGAAATCTAAACGATAACTATCCATATCCAATAGAATTTGATAAATGTAGCCCTCAAATAAATTTTGGAAACTTTGAGGCAAAACTTCTCTGGAGAAAAAAGAAAACTGCTATAGATAAACCTTATGCTAACGTCTTGAGCACCACCTATTGCTACCAAAGAAGGTCTCTCAATGATAGATAAACCTTAGTCCGTCATTAACGTTGGTTGGTCTTCCTCAGAATCAATTGTTCCTTCTTCAAAATTATGAGGTGATCACAGGAAGGGTTCTAATAGCAATAAAAAGTGTAATTACTAGATTTTAAGAATAAACAGAAACAGAAAAGCCACTCGAATTGTTGAATTCATTGTGATTAAAGAAAAAAAAAAGCAGAAAATGCTCAGTTCATGAATATCTCATTTAGATGGACATTTATTTTTCCCACTTCCTAAGAGTAGAAAAAGAACAAAAAACATTTACAAGCTAATAATATGCCTATATTGCAAAATTTCCAATAAATATATATCATTCAATCTCCTTCACTATGCTTTATAGCCCATTGATTCGAGAAGTGATATCTAAGAACACATCCTCTCTACAAGGAATAGTGAGGCCACCCATTGGATGGTCATATCCGAACTTTTCCTCAGCTATACTTAGCAAGTCTTGAAATGAAGGTTGGTTCAAGTATGATATGGGAATCAGAAAACACTTCATTTTCTCTCCAACATACGCTGCAACATAGCCCTTTGGGACTTCCACGAATTTCGAAGCTCCTTGACTGGCAGTAAACGAAAACCCATTTCTTTTGTTTCTGTGCTACAATAGTAAGGTAGTGTTTAGATTTTGATTCTTGAGGATTGGAATGGCTTGTGTTGCTTGTGAAGGGCTGCGTTGCGGTTGCGGCCGTTGCGGAAATTATAAAACGTGTTGCGGGTGTTGCGGACCGTTACGTTGCGGATTATTGCAGATGCGGCACGGACTTCATCCGCAATATTGCGGCCGCATCATGTGATGCGGTCCGCATTTTAAAACTTTGGTGTGTATTTATCATTGGCGGAGTCACATTTGTTTGAGGGGGTGCATATGCACCCTCTCACTTTGAAAAATTATAAATAAAGGATATAAATTTTAGTATTTGGTATTTCTACTCGTAATATTTTACACTTTTTACTCTTTATATTTTTATATTTTGAATTCACTTGATTCTTAACCTAGATCAAATCTAAATACAATTGAGTCTAAATTTTTTTTAAATATGTGATAACTTAACTCAAAACTAATAAATTCTAACAAAAATTTTTAAACCCATTTAATATTAGTCTTATAAAAAAATTAATATAATTATTTATAGTTTATTTTTATAATAAAATCCATTTTTTTAAAAAAAATTATTTTTAATTATTATTTTTAAAACTAAATTGCATCCTCTGAAGCACAGTCCTGGCTCCGCCACTGGTATTTATAGTTGTTAAAGGTTAGCTTTAGAATGGAGTAGTGACAAGGGTTGTGTCATGTGTGTGCCATGAAAGATCACGTGGTGTTATCTTAAAGGTCTGCATTAAGGATTTAAAGGAGTTGTATAAGAATCAATGCGTACCCTACTTTATAATGAAAGGACAATAGAGTACCCTCTTGAAGCCAGCATGACGTCCACAAGTGAGTTCTAATGTTTGTTCATGCATTGTTTAATGGCTAGTTCATTTTATAGACATCTCACATGTGTTTTTTCTTCTTATTGATGCCCTAATTGAATGTTGATATATAGCCACCAACTAAGATCTGGGTGACTGACAAAATTCCCCATTGAGAGTCACAAGTAATCTTGCAATACTTAAGGGGTCTGGAATTTCCTTTTACAATTTAGTTCTAAGGATGGGTTCTCTCACCGCCTTTATTCATATTTCTCATCAAAGGGTGCTATTTGATTGTACAACATGAAGTTTTAAACCATTGTTAAAGCTTGAATTATCTTCTTACGTGATATTTAAACAATCAATAAGAGCAGAACCGGTGGAGCTATATTATATATTACATAAAGTAAACTTTTTCCCTGAATGAACTTATGTTTTCCTCTTTCTTGATTCTAAAAACAAACTGACCTTACGTTAAAAACAGCACAAGTCTGACTTCAAAATTAATGGTTCATAGGTCAATAGCAGTTATGACAATCAATTAATGGTTATATTGTGAAGTATCTTTTCAATATAATCAAATTCATAGTACAGTTAAAGACTTGTACAAGAAAAGAAATATTTGAGCTCAAATGATGCTTTAGGATGTGAAGTTGCTTCTGAACTCAAGAATTCGGAGTATATAATTTGGTTACTAAAGGACAAGGGCCAGAGATCACATGGTCTTTGCCTTATAGTTATTTTTCAAGGATGAAGAAGTTAAATGAGTGCATACCCCACCTTAAAGACTCTTGCAATAGGTGAAAACAAATGTTTGTTCATGCAATGTACAAAACCTAAAAAAGGTGGACATGTAAAACTGACATGCAATACTGCAATTCCATCTTGTAGACATGCTTTACACATCTCAGATATCTTCTTTAGATTGGCAACGTTGCTGATATACAGCTATCAAGCCAACTAATATAAGAGAGACAGATTAAAATCTGGAAATTTTGAGGAGGACCTGAATTAATGGATGCTACATCATAGTATTTGGAGGCAAGAATGGCATGATCACTAACTTGTATAGGCAAGACCACGTGAAGAGTACATGAAGTTTGGCTCCATAGTAGGATAAGATTATCTAATCAGACTTGAATGATTAGATTTTATATGATATTGGAAGCACCATTTCTCAGATAAGAACCAATTAGCCAAACAACAGTCACATTCATACCAACTATCACAAAACATATTTGTTCTATAAAACTGTAGCTTGTATTGATACAAATTTTTTGACGATTTTTTCTGCGACTATATTTCATAAACCTCTATAAGACAGCTCGAGTTGTCTTCTTTTGTAGTTATGTAATTGGATTTGGATTCTATTTTATTAGTGAAAGAGCAATTTACCATAAGGAAATGGGGCCTCATGTAAACAGAGATGGGGCACAAAAGAGAACGACATGTGATATTTGTTCTATGATGTTGATACTTCATACCAGAAACCAAATGAACCATATATTTTTTACGAAATCTAGCCATAAGTGGCTATGAATATCTATTTAAATCTCCAAATTTTTACTTCGATTTTTGTCTCATTTTTATGGATGAAATATGATCTCATGTGACATAGGACTTAATTAATCCAGTGGCCACAGTCCACCAAAGAGGGATGGTCCAAAAAATCTATATGATGGTCCAAAAAACAAAGTGGACCAAGGAAGATTAATTTAGCTGCAAGTCCTACAAGCCATTGAATTGAATCCACATATAATTTTATTAATTGCGGTAATATCATTGAAGACAGAAACAGAAATGACGTACCTCTTCCCATATAAAATATAATTCTTGGGTTGAAATAAAAAAATTAATAAAATTTGCGTATGAAATATATATTTATTTTGAGTATAAAATAAAATTATTTTGTAATTCTTATTAAGAGTTTACCGAGGTTAATTTACCTGCACTTATCTACAGAAACTTTGGTACCTTCAAGCAAAATCTTGATTGAATTTTACTGGAACAAAGAATATAATATCTTTTTCTCAATTGCTACGAGATAAGAATACCAATTTTTCATTCACCTAAATTGAAAGTTCAATGCCTTTAATACTTAAAATTGATTGAGATATGCTTGAAAATTTTCTACTCATAAATTTCTCATTCAGATAGCTAATTTTCCACTTCCAAGTAGGAAAAGAAAATGGGGAAAAAAAATCTTTACAAAGACAAAAGGATTGGAATTGCTTCCTTTACAAAATTGTGTTGACTAATCTAAGTCTTCTCTTTGCAAGTTAGCACCCCTTGAAGAAAGAAGTGACATTTAGGAAGACATCTTCTGTGCAAGGAATAGTGAGGCACCCATAGGATGATCATATCCAAATGCTTCCTCAGCTTGGCAAAACAACTCTTGAAATGAAGGTTGGTTCAAGTATGGTACAGGAATCACAAACCTCTTCATTTTCTCTCCAACATACACTGCAAGATATCCCTTTGGCACTTCACCAGATTTTGAAGAAGCCAGTTTTGCTACAAATGAAGCCCTTCTAATTCTGGGTAAATGAAAACCTATTGTTCTTTATGTGTTTAAGAGAACAAGAAGGAAATGTTTGAATTTAGATGCTTGAGGATATTGTGAAAGATTTGTGTTGCTTCTGAAAGCATGCAAGTATGAGTATATATAGATGAAAGGATTTGTTTATCTTCATTGGTTGGTGGAGGAGAGGCTACGTGATAGGGCCTATTGGGAGACAAGGGCTCTTAGAGATCACATGGTGTTGTCTTAGATGTCTTTTTTAGTAATCTACAAACCAGGATCAGCTAAATGAAGAGAGGACTTTGGAAACCCATTTGATTGAGATATGATTGATGAAGGGTTAGCTAAATGGGGTGTTGTCTAAACGGGGTGTACTCCAGTACATAGACATGGATGAGAAGGATCATATGATTCTGTCTTATATGTCTCTGCCTAATATGAAGAATGATCATTTGAACAGTTCAAAACCTACTGTCTAAGGATTTTTATAGTTGTCATTCCAATATCTAGACATGCTTGAGACATCATATTTGTTTCCTTTATCTTGATCAGGCCAACTGGTAGCATATTCCAGCAGCATTTAATTGAGGCTTACGACTAATAGTTGGCATGTTTTAAAATTCAAAAAATATATTGAGGCTTTTGAAAATGTCTTATATAGAATTGCAGCCAACATGCCTGTGGAGCTCAGGTCATTAAATTGTCTTGAATGTTAGCCTCTTAGGGGGATTTTTCTTGGCTTATTCTTATGCGGAACTAAATTGTAAGAACCGACGTGAATTCATGCATGCAGGAGGTGGACTTTTCAACGCTTGAGGTGCAGCTGCCACGCATCAGTTTTGCCTTCTGCCGTTTTACGTATATGCCCCTCATCTCACTTCCTTTCAGCTGGAGTTTTTGGTCATTATCCTTCTAATTTCTGCAGCTCATATCCTCTAGCGAAGCACTTGCAGAATCAACCAGAAACTCTGTAACTTCCACTCTGTTCTGCTGGACGCTGTTTTCCCAGATCCTTCGAGCTACTGAAACGTTGGGCTGGCTTCTTCTTTATGCTGTGAATTTGTTCCAGTTCTGTTGCTTCATTCAGACGCATGGAAAGCTCCCTACTGGACGAACCATATTGCTGAACAAAAGCTGCAATTTCCTTCCCCTGTTCAGCGTTGTTGCTGTCGCTGTGAGTTGCTCCTTCAGTTTCTTCATGCTGTGCGAGCTGTTTCTGTTACCCAGCTGATGGAATAGCTTCATTTCAGTTGCATACCTCCTCTTGCTGGATGAAGACTGGAGCTGACCAAAAATTCCCTTTCTTCTTCTCTGTTTCAGCGCTGGTTTGGTCCGAAATTAAGCTGCAAGTTTCTCCTTGAATTGGTTCCGTTTTGCTGCTGGTTGCTGGTGAAACCAAGCCAGAAAAATTGAATTCTCAGGTCTGAAACTCTGCTGTACAGATTACTTTTGTTGGGTTCATCTTCCTTCTCCATTTTTTTCACGCCATATGACTCGCTGTGTTTCTTTTCGGTGCAGCCTTCCTGCTCTCTGTTCAAGCGAAGCTTCAGGACTATGTGTGTGGAGTAAGAGAGCAACGTTGCATAGTAATTTTAAGCCTAGAATTTTTAAAGTATGTATTGCCTTTTCTGGTCAACTTTCCAAACGTTTTCTCCTCTGTTTTGTATTAGTTTTGCCTGTGTTTTGGGTCTGATCAGCTAGCTAAGTGTAGCACAGGAAAAAAAATGCTGAAGGAAGCTAATTTCGGTTGGAGTAATCTCAAATTCCTTCATGCTAAACTATACGCCCATTTCTCTTATACATTAATCCCTCCCAAAAATTCTACATATTTATACACACCTAATTTAATTAAAGACCAAACCCCCACTATGCCCCTTTCTTAATTGTTAAATTACAATTGTGCAGAATAAACTTCCCGATTAAAAATGGTATATCTTTCTTTTAGTTTTTGAATTAGGGTTTAGCTCCTAAGTGGAACCAAGGAAGTGAAGGTACAAAATATGTATAAGAAACATACTGTACGCGTATGGAAGGCGTAAAATTAGTAGAGGATTAAATATTAAATTTTGATAAGTCCGAGTCCTGTATGAAATTAATTGGGGTGATTCATTTTCTAAACTCTGGTGAACGGGTATTGTAGGAGATTCTGAAGGTTGAGGTATAGCCGAGGAACGGGTCAGGGAATTTCTGTAGTATCTCGGAAGGTGAGTAAGTAATGCGGACCAAAGACTCAGGAAATTCTTATTTCTATTCCTATGTTTCCTTGCAGTGGTTAAAATTTTGATTATCTATTTATAGAGATACACATTTCAATATTTAATCATATACATGTTTACAAAAATTTGATTTCAACCGGGAATTTTGCAAGTTTACGGATGTTGAGTTAATTGGAAATCCTACTGTGAAACTGATCTGAACGTTACTTTGTCTGAAATGTTAATTGGAAATTTTGTGGAGTTATCTGCTCAGAACCCTGTAGCTAACAACAGTAGATGTTAGCCCTGGTGCACCATGATCTGAACCTCAGCTAGCAGGGGTGGTGCTAGCCCCGTGTGCAGGCCACCACACGCGGAGTCATTTTGTTTTCGCAAGCTGAAAGCTCTGCGTCTGTAGTGATTTTCCCCGCGAGCTGTGTGCTCTGCGTCTGTTCCTATTGGTTCTATTTAGATGCTTTCGGTGCATTCTGAAAAAAATAAAAAATAAAAAAGGAGTTTGTATAAAGTTTGTTCCATATGATCTATGTCTGTATATATATATGTAAACCTATTTGACTTATGTTTATTTTAGAAAGGGTCGGTGTTGCTTATTCATTGAGTATTCGACTCATTCTTTATATATATATATATTTTTCAGAGAGCAGTAGGGACTCTAATCTGCCCCCAGCCGCCTTCTAGTGGCCGACCTCTTGAGACGTCCTTGACGAGCCTGCAGTAGCTCATGTGGGTGTATTTTGGGTTGTATATATATGTTGTTTGAAACTTTGTAAACCTTGTAAAGCTAGCTCCACTGAATCATTGTTAGGGTATCCCCACACCCCAGATGTTTCTTTTGGTCTGATTGTGCCCTTTCGGGCTATATTGTACTGGCTGATCATTTGTACAAATATCGGGAGGTCTACGTTATAGAGGAGACTCTGTCGAAATTTCTACAAATGTCCTCTAAAGAAAAAACTTATATGTTTTATATGATTCAAATTAATGCCATAAGTATTTTCTCTATATTTCTGCTTCTGCGTCAGAGTACTTAAATTGTGGGGCGTGACAGTTTGGTATCAGAGCTTAGGTCTTTCTGTGGTCTTGTGGAGCAAGAGTTTTCGGTGGAATCTCAATTATGGTTATGAACCCGGGCGTAACTATACTTGAGATGTCATTGAAAACCTTATAGGGTATTCTAAGTCCTTCCTTTGAGTCTATTGTCTTGTTACATGTTACTTCCAATCTGGACAATGATTTGAATGATGCTCATATTCTTTTTGTAGTGTGTGGAGATGCCTCCCAAAGTTCGTTCGGTTAATAGATTAGCAGCTGTGGATGAGGCTATAGATGAGGCTTCTGCAAGTGCATCAGCCCAACAAACTACTCCACTTGTCAGAGGCCATGGTCGAGGTCGGGGTAGGGGTCGAGGAATTATTCGGCCCCCTAGGCAGGCCTCACCTGCGGACCGGGTAGAGCCTCCACCGCCTGTGGAGGAAATTGCACCGCCAGTTCAGCCAAGACCGGTCAGGCCTCAGGGGATGAGGGAGGAGAGAGAGGTCCCAGTAACCCTCTCCCAATTCTTAAAATTGAAGCCTCCCACTTATTCTGGGACAGATAGTCAGGAGGATCCCCAGTCGTTTATGGAGGGTATCGAGAAGATATGCAGAGCTTTGAGTTGCTCAAGTGCAAAATCCGCTGAGTTTATTGGGTTTTAGTTACAAGATGCGGCTTATGTGTGGTATCAAACTTTACTGGGGGAAAGGCCGATTGGAGCTCCTCCGATGTTATGGGAAGAATTTAAGGGACTCTTTATGGACCGCTTCTTACCACAGAGTGTCCGGGATGCTAGGGCCAGAGAATTTGAAGGTCTCAAGTTAATTCCAGGCATGAGCATTTCTGATTATGACATTCGGTTCACCCAGTTGTCTCGCTATGCCCCACACCTAGTCCCTACTGAGAGGGATAGGATCAAGCGGTTTGTGAATGGGCTACCTCGCATGTTGTATAGGGTGATTGCTCCACAGATGAATCTCTTTCCTTCATATTCAGCTGCGGTGGATTGTGTACGCATGATAGAGATGAGAGATAAGGAGGAGGACACTTCTCAGAGAAAAAGGAAGCGTGATGCTGATGGGAGACAGGGAGGTAGTTCCTTTGTAGCTGGACCTTCTTATGGTCTTAGGCCTCAGAGTTATCAGAGATTCACTCCAGCTTTTACGGGGCCTCCGACCTCATTTTCCACCGGTACTGACCGGCCCCAGAGCATCGTTCCGAGGGGTTAGCACAATGTCTACCCCAGTTACTGCTCCATCCCGCCAGTCTAGAGGTCCCTGTTCCCTTTGTGGAAAGATACACTCAGGCACTTGCCACAGAGAGACGGGGGCATGTTTCCATTGTGGGCAGATGGGACACTTGGTGAGAGATTGTCCTCAGCGGTACCCTGATTCGAGTCAGGCATCGGTTCGACCCACCAGGCAATTTTCAATGGGGACTCCATCTATCGGTGCAGTTACGGTTCAGAGTGGCTAAGGTAGTAGTAGTAGGACAGTAGTGGGCAGAGGACAGGCGGCTGCAGGACGAGGTTAGGTTCTGGTTTTTGCCCTAAATAGACAAGACGCACAAGCATCAAATGCCGTGGTGACAGGTACACTTATGGTTTGTTCACATGCTGCTTACTCCTTATTTGATCCTGGTTCTACACATTCCTATGTATCTCCCTACTTTGCAAAGAAGATTGGTAAGGATTCTGAAAAGTTAGAGTGCCCGTTGCTTGTGGCAACCCCAGTGGGGGAATCTGTAAAGGTAGATCGGGTATATAAGGCATGTATGATTGCACTGGCCAATTGCGAGACGCTAGTTGACTTGATAGTGCTTGCGATAGCGGAGTTTGATGTAATACTCGGAATGGATTGGTTAGCGTCCTGCTATGCAGTGGTGGATTGTCATCTTAAGCAAGTGAGATGTAATTTTCTTGAAAAATCATCCTTTGTCATTCAAGGTGACCGAAGTGAAGCACCAAATAATTTAATATCTGTGATAGAAGCTCAAAGGCTCTTAAAGAAGGGGTATCAAGGATATTTAGCGATGGTTTGGGATCTAGAAGTACAAGTCCCAGTATTGGAACAGGTTCCTGTGGTAAAAGAATTCCTTGATATTTTTCCTGAGGAATTATCAGGATTACCTCCTGAAAGGGACATTGAATTTTGTATTGATGTGTTATCAGACACTTAGCCTATATCTATTCCTCCCTATCGAATGGCACCTCTGGAGCTTAGTGAACTAAAGAATCAATTGCAAGACCTATTGGACAAGGGTTTTATTTGCCCTAGTACGTCTCCTTGGGGTGCACCTGTCCTTTTTGTTAAGAAGAAGGATGGTTCTCTTTGCTTATGTGTGGATTACAGACAGCTGAATAAAGTGACAGTGAAAAATAAGTACCCTTTGCCTCGTATAGATGATCTATTTGACCAATTACAGGGAGCTCAATACTTCTCAAAAATTGATTTAAGATCGGGTTACCATCAGCTACGAATTAGAAGGGGAGATATTTCAAAAACTGCTTTTAGAACCCGGTATGGTCACTATGAATTTCTAGTGATGCCATTTGGGTTAACCAATGCCCCAGCTGCATTCATGGACCTGATGAATCGAGTGTTTAAGCCATTTCTAAATCGATTTGTTATCGTGTTTATTGATGATATTTTGATTTATTCTAAGGGTTATGAATAGCATGAACATCATCTGAGAATGGCATTACAAGTGTTACGGGAACATCAACTGTATGCTAAACTTTCTAAATGCCAGTTTTGGCTAGAAAGAATTGCCTTTTTGGGCCATGTAATCTCGAGAGATGGGGTGCAAGTTGATCCTAGTAAAGTGGAAGTGGTTCAAAAATGGCCGAGGCCTACTACCGTTACCGAGATTCGCAGTTTCTTGGGCTTGGCAGGCTATTATCATCGGTTTGTTAAAGAATTTTCTAAGATAGCTGCCCCACTGACAAAACTAACCCAGAAAAATGTGAAATTTCAGTGGTCTGAGCTGTGTGAAGAGGGGTTTCAGAAATTGAAGGATTGTCTCACTTCTGCACCAGTTTTGGCATTACCCTCGGGATCGAGAGGTTATGTTGTGTACTGTGATGCTTCTAGGATTGGCCTGCGATGTGTATTGATGCAGCATGGTCATGTCATTGCTTATGCCTCTAGACAACTTAAGAAGCATGAACAGAATTACTCGACCCATGATTTCGAAATGGCGGCAGTGGTTTTTGCTCTAAAAATCTGGAGACATTATTTATATGGGGAGACATGTGAAATTTATACAGATCACAAAAGCCTTAAATACATCTTCCAACAGCGGGATCTGATTCTTAGGCAAAGAAGGTGGATGGAACTACTCAAGGATTATGATTGTACCATTTTATACAATCCAGGTAAGGCGAATGTAGTCGCAGATGCTCTGAGCAGGAAATCTATGGGGAGCTTGAGCCACATTGCGGAGATACGAAGACCACTAATTTTAGATCTTCATAAGATTGAGCGTTCAGGAATCCAATTGGAGATTAAAGAGCCAGGAATGTTGTTGGCTCATGTGCAGCTTCATTCATCCTTGTTTGAGAGGTTGAAAGTTGGCCAAGCCAGGGATGCACAAATGTGTAAATTAGTGGATGACGTCAAAAGTGGAAGGAAAAATGGATTCATTTTAGATTCAAATGGCGTCTTATGGTTCGGTACTCGATTATGTGTGCCAAATGTGGATGAATTGAAGAGGGAACTTATGGAAGAAGCTCACTGTTCTCGATATACGATCCATCCAGGTTCTACCAAGATGTACCAAGATTTAAAGCAAGTGTACTGGTGGGAAGGCATGAAGAGAGACATAGCAAATTTTGCTTCTCATTGTTTGGCATGTCAGCAAGTTAAAGCAGAACATCAGAAACCTGCAGGGCTACATCAATGGTTAGAAATACCTGAGTGGAAGTGGGAAAGAATCACTATGGACTTTGTAACGGGATTACCTCGAACAGTAAGGGGTTATGATTCTATTTGGGTGATTGTGGATAGACTTACTAAGACAACTCATTTTCTCCCTATGAAGACAACCTATAATGTGGCAAAATATGCACAGCTTTACATGAATGAGATAGTGAAGCTTCATGGTATACCAGTGTTTATAATTTCTGATCGAGGACCCCAATTTACTTCTAAGTTTTGGAGAGCCTTTCAAGAGGCTATGGGTACCCGATTAGATCTTAGCACTGCCTTTCATCCTCAGACTGATGGGCAATCTGAGAGGACTGTACAAATAATAGAAGATATGCTAAGGTTGTGTGTTATGGACTTTGGTGGTAGCTGGGATAACTATTTATCATTGGTGGAATTTTCTTATAATAATAGTTATCAAGCTAACATACAGATGGCACCCTTCGAGGCATTATATGGGAGACGGTGCAGGTCTCCCATTGGATGGTTTGAAACTAGAGAAGTTAAATCATTAGGACCTAAATTGGTGCAAGATGCCTTAGAAAAGGTGAAAGTAATCAAGGAAAGGTTGGTAACAGCTCAGAGCAGGCAAAAAGCGTATGTGAACCGTCGACGCCGTGATTTGGAGTTTATGATTGGAGATTATGTGTTTCTCAGGGTGTCTCCTATGAAAGGTGTGATGAGATTTGGGAAAAAGGGAAAGTTGACCCCGAGATATGTGGGACCATTTGAAATCTTGGAACGAGTTGGGACTGTAGCTTATCGCCTAGCGTTGCCACCGGAATTATCTAATATTCACCCAGTATTTCATGTTTTAATGTTAAGGAAATATCTACCTGATCCTTCTCATGTGTTACAGAATCAAGATGTTTCTTTAGATGAAGATTTATCTTATGAAGAAATTCCTGTTACAATTTTGGATAGACAAACGAAAAAGCTACGTTCTAAGGAGATTATGTCAGTGAAAGTTCTGTGGCGTCACCATACACCAGAGGAAGCTACATGGGAGATGGAAAGCGAAATGCGTGCAAAATACCCCTATTTATTTGAGAACTAAGGTTAGAATGTATAGGTATATATAAATTCGGGGACCGAATTTTCTTTAGGGGGAGAGATTGTAAGAACCGACGTGAATTCATGCATGAAGGAGGTGGACTTTTCAACGTTTGAGGTGCAGCTGCCACGCATCAGTTTTGCCTTCTGCCATTTTACGTATATGCCCCTCATCTCACTTCCTTTCAGCTGGAGTTTTTGGTCATTATCCTTCTAATTTCTGCAGCTCATATCCTCCAGTGAAGCACTTGTAGAATCAACCAGAAACTCTGTAACTTCCACTCTATTCTGCTGGACGTTGTTTTCCCAGATCCTTCGAGCTACTGAAACGTTGGGCTGGCTTCTTCTTTATGCTGTGAATTTGTTCCAGTTCTGTTGCTTCATTCAGACGCATGGAAAGCTCCCTACTGGACGAACCATATTGCTGAACAAAAGCTGCAATTTCCTTCCCCTGTTCAGCGTTGTTGCTGTCGCTGTGAGTTGCTCCTTCAGTTTCTTCATGCTGTGCGAGCTGTTTCTGTTACCCAGCTGGTGGAATAGCTTCATTTCAGTTGCATACCTCCTCTTGCTGGATGAAGACTGGAGCTGACCGAAAATTCCCTTTCTTCTTCTCTGTTTCAGCGCTGGTTTGGTCCGAAATTAAGCTGCAAGTTTCTCCTTGAATTGGTTCCGTTTTGCTGCTGGTTGCTGGTGAAACCAAGCCAGAAAAATTGAATTCTCAGGTCTGAAACTCTGTTGTACAGATTACTTTTGTTGGGTTCATCTTCCTTCTCCATTTTTTTCACGCCATATGACTCGCTGTGTTTCTTTTCGGTGCAGCCTTCCTGCTCTCTGTTCAAGCGAAGCTTCAGGACTATGTGTGTGGAGTAAGAGAGCAACGTTGCATAGTAATTTTAAGCCTGGAATTTTTGAAGTATGTATTGCCTTTTCTGGTCAACTTTCCAAACGTTTTCTCCCCTGTTTTGTACGAGTTTTGCCTGTGTTTTGGGTCTGATCAGCTAGCTAAGTGTAGCACAGGAAAAAAAATGCTGAAGGAAGCTAATTTCGGTTGGAGTAATCTCAAATTCCTTCATGCTAACCTATACGCCCATTTCTCTTATACATTAATCCCTCCCAAAAATTCTACATATTTATACACACCTAATTTAATTAAAGACCAAACCCCCACTATGCCCCTTTCTTAATTGTTAAATTACAATTGTGCAGAATAAACTTCCCGATTAAAAATGGTATATCTTTCTTTTAGTTTTTGAATTGGGGTTTAGCTCCTAAGTGGAACCAAGGAAGTGAAGGTACAAAATATGTATAAGAAACATACTGTACGCGTATGGAAGGCGTAAAATTAGTAGAGGATTAAATATTAAATTTTGATAAGTCCGAGTCCTGTATGAAATTAATTGGGGTGATTCATTTTCTAAACTCTGGTGAACGGGTATTGTAGGAGATTCTGAAGGTTGAGGTATAGCCGAGGAACGGGTCAGGGAATTTCTGTAGTATCTCGGAAGGTGAGTAAGTAATGCGGACCAAAGACTCAGGAAATTCTTATTTCTATTCCTATGTTTCCTTGCAGTGGTTAAAATTTTGATTATCTATTTATAGAGATACACATTTCAATATTTAATCATATACATGTTTACAAAAATTTGATTTCAACCGGGAATTTTGCAAGTTTACGGATGTTGAGTTAATTGGAAATCCTACTGTGAAACTGATCTGAACGTTACTTTGTCTGAAATGTTAATTGGAAATTTTGTGGAGTTATCTGCTCAGAACCCTGTAGCTAACAACAGTAGATGTTAGCCCTGGTGCACCATGATCTGAACCTCAGCTAGCAGGGGTGGTGCTAGCCCCGTGTGCAGGCCACCACACGCGGAGTCATTTTGTTTTCGCA
Organism: Erythrophleum ivorense; assembly: GCA_026724425.1. Classification (NCBI taxonomy): domain Eukaryota; kingdom Viridiplantae; phylum Streptophyta; class Magnoliopsida; order Fabales; family Fabaceae; genus Erythrophleum; species Erythrophleum ivorense. Next base: position 2,787,213 of record JAIUCV010000024.1, read on the forward strand.
AGCTGAAAGCTCTGCGTCTGTAGTGATTTTCCCCGCGAGTTGTATGCTCTGCGTCTGTTCCTATTGGTTCTGTTTAGATTCTTTCGGTGCATTCTGAAAAAAATAAAAAATAAAAAAGGAGTTTGTATAAAGTTTGTTCCATATGATCTATGTCTGTATATATATATGTAAACCTATTTGACTTATGTTTATTTTAGAAAGGGTCGGTGTTGCTTATTCATTGAGTATTCGACTCATTCTTTATATATATATATATATATATATTTTTCAGAGAGTAGTAGGGACTCTAATCTGCCCCCAGTCGCCTTCTAGTGGCCGACCTCTTGAGACGTCCTTGACGAGCCTGTAGTAGCTCATGTGGGTGTATTTTGGGTTGTATATATATGTTGTTTGAAACTTTGTAAACCTTGTAAAGCTAGCTCCACTGAATCATTGTTAGGGTATCCCCACACCCCAGATGTTTCTTTTGGTCTGATTGTGCCCTTTCGGGCTATATTGTACTGGCTGATCATTTGTACAAATATCGGGAGGTCTACGTTATAGAGGAGACTCTGCCGAAATTTCTACAAATGTTCTCTAAAGAAAAAACTTATATGTTTTATATGATTCAAATTAATGCCATAAGTATTTTCTCTATATTTCCGCTTCTGCGTCAGAGTACTTAAATTGTGGGGCGTGACATAAATAAGGAAAACAGAATTAGGTAACTTGATTAGCATTAGAGAAAGGCAAAGTTTGTTGCAATAAATTAAGTTGTTGATGGAAGCATGGTTGCTGACACAACCTTAGCTAAAAACATTGTACTTAGTTATGTTGTTTAGTTTTAAGTTCAACTACTTTGTCAATGGTATCGGCAAACCCTGTTTTGAGGAGTTAAGTTTAATTAGAAGATTTGCCCTTGGGATAAACATTCATCATGATGTAAGGAAAAATACGTTTTAAACAAAGTTTAAGACGCAAAAAAGCACATTAATTAAAGTTTTGCATACACCAATACACAAATAAACTGGTACAAGGCACTGAATATTAATTAGACTCACACAAAGAAGAAAGACTAACTTCATAAAGGCGCATGGTGTGCTTTTCCTTTCTTTTCAAGGATTTCTTTGGTTGCTCCAACTTTGTAATAATAAAATCTTATTAAGAAACTGTTGAGAGATTGATTATGAATGATCAATATGATCATGATAATGTTAGTTATTGAGATTATGATCTTCATCATAGCAATAACATCATATGGTGGACCAGAAATTCATCAAAGAAAATTGCTCTCAGCTTGTACACATCTGGTTCAAGCTGTTTTGGACTCACTGACCCCAAAATCCCTTTGTTTTTTTCTTTTTAATAAAATTTGGTTCTTGATATATTTCTTAAATCTATTAGTCTTTATTTTTCTACACAAATTAGTCCTTCAAAGTTTGTAACCCAACTATCGTTTAGATAAACAATATGCAAATGTTTTGAGGAAAACCTATTGCCACTAAATTAGGTCTCCCAATTTATGGGGATGATCAAACCTTGAATCTTATTCGATCATTAACGTGGGTCTGCCTCAGAATCAATTGTTGCTTCTTCAAAATTATGGGATGATCAAGGGAAGGGTTCTAATTGCATAAAAGTGTAATTACTAGCTTCTAAGAATAAACAGAAACAGAGGAGTCACTTGAGTTGTTGAATCTAATGTGATTAGACCAAGAAAAAAAAAGACATTACCCTGTTCATGAATATCTCATTCAGGTGGACATTTTTTTCCCACTTCCTAAGATTGGAAAAAGAACAAAAAACCTTTACAAGGTAATAGACTGCCTATGTTATCAAATGTCTACTAAATCTATGTCTATCATTCTCCTTCACTAAGCATTATAGCACATTGACTCGAGAAGTGATATTTAAGAATACATCCTCTCTGCAAGGAATAGTGAGGCCACCCATTGGGTGGTCATATCCAAACTCTTCCTCAGCTTTACTCAGCAAGTCTTGGAATGAAGGTTGGCTCAAGTATGAGATGGGAATCACAAAACGCTTCATTTTCTCTCCAACATACACTGCAACATAGCCCTTTGGGACGACCACGGATTTCAGAGCTCCTTCACTAGCAGTGAACGAAGCCCTTCTGATACCAGGTAAATGAAAACCCATTTATTTTGTTTCTCTGCTAGAATAGTAAGGCAGTGTTTAGATTCTGACTCTTGATGGTTGGAATGGCTTGTGTTGCTTCTGAAGGCAAGAGGAGTGTGTATTTATAGTTGTGAAAGGTTAGCCATAGAATGAGGTACAAACAAGGGTTGTGGCATGTGTGTGCCATGAGAGATCACGTGGTGTTGTCTTAAAGGTCCCTATCAAGGATTTAAGAATTTGTTTATGAATGAATGCATACCCCACCTTGTAAAAGAGAGGACAATAGGATACCCTCTTGAAATCAACCAGATTGTTCATGCATTGTTTAGTGGCTACTCCATTTTGTAGACATGCTTTAGACATCTCACATGTTTTCTCTTCAAATTGATGCCCTAGTTGAATGCTGATATATAGCTACCTACTAAGATTAGGGTGCCTAATGGAGTTCCACGTCGAGAGTCATGCGTAATCCATGTAATACATAAAGGGCACGGTTCTTTTCTTTTACAATGCTCTTTTAAGAGTGGCTTCCATATGATATTTAAACAATCAATGAGAGGGAACCCAGGGAGATATATTATATATTTCATCAAGTAAACATTTTTCCTCCTCCAAGAATTATATTTTTCTCTTTCTTGATTCTGAAAACAAATTCTGACCTTACACTGAAAGGAGCACAAGTATGAGTTCAAAATTAAAGGTTTATAGGTCAATGATAGTTGTGACAGTCGACTAATGGTTATGTTGTAAAGTATCTTTTCAATATAATCAAATTAATAATACAGTTAAAGACTTGTGCAAGAAAAAAAAATATTTGAACTCTAATGATGCTTCAAGATGTGTTGTTTGTAAACTCAAGAATTAGGAATATATAATTTTCTTACAAAGGGACGAGGGGCATAAGAGATCACATGGTATTGTCTTATAGGTATTTTTCAAGGATCAAGAAGTTAAATGAGAGTGCATACCCCACCTCAAAGACATTTGTAATAGGTGAAAACAAATGTATGTTCATGCATTGTACGAAACCTAAAAAAAACGTGGACATGTAACGCTGGCATGCAATACAGCAATTCATTTTTCTGTAAACATGGCTTAGACATCTCAGATATCTTTCCTAAGATTTGCAATGTTTCAGACATATAGCTATCAAGCCAACTAATATTAAAGAGACAGATTAAAATCTGGAAATCTTGAGGAGGACCTGACTTGATGGATGCTACATCATAGTGTTTGGAGGAAAGGATAGCATGATCACTAACTTGTATAGGCAAACCCACGTGAAGAGTACATGAAATTTGGCTCCATAGTGGACAAGATGATCTAATCAGACTTGAATGATTAGATTTCAGATGACATTGAAAGCACCATTTCTCAGATATGATCCAATTAGCCAAATAACATTCACATTCATACCCACTACTACAAGACATACTTGTTCTATAAAACTGTAGCTTGTACTGATACAAATTGTTTGACAATTTTTTCTGCAACTATATTTCATGATCCTCTCTATAAGACTGTCACACCCCATAATTTAAGTACACATGCGCGGAAGCGAAAATATAGAGAAAATACTTATGGCATTAATTTGAATCATATAAAACATATAAGTTTTTCTTTAGAGGACATTTATAGAAATTTCGGCAGAGTCTCCTCTATAACGTAGACCTCCCGATATTTCTACAAATGATCAGCCAGTACAATATAGCCCGAAAGGACGTAATCAGACCAAAAGAAAACATCTGGGGTGTGGGGATACCCTAACAATGATTCAGTGGAGCTAGCTTTACAAGGTTTACAAAATTTTAAACAACTACATATACAACCAAAATACACCCACAGGAGCTCTGCAGGCTCGTCAAAGGAGGTCTCAAGAGGTCGGCCACTAGAAGGTGGCTGGGGGCAGATTAGAGTCCCTACTGCTCTCTGAAAAATATACATATATAAAAACAAATGAGTTTGATACTCAATGAATAAGTAATACCGACCCTTTTTTAAAATAAACTTAGGTCAAATAGGTTTACATATATATATATATATAGATATAGACCATATGGAACAGACTTTATACAAACTCCTTTTTCAAAATACACCGAACGCATCTAAATAGAACCAATTGGAACAGACGTAGAGCACACAGCTCGCGGGGAAAATCACTACAGACGCACAGCTTTCAGCTTGCGAAAATAAAATGACTCCGCGTGTGGTGGCCTGCACACGGGGCTAGCGCCACCCCTGCTAGCTGAGGTTCAGATCATGGTGCACCAGGGCTAACATCTACTGCTGTTAGCTACAGGGTTCTGAGCAGATAACTCCATAAAACAGTACAGTTTCACCAATTAACATTTCAGACAAAGTATCGTTCAGATCAGTTTCACAATAGGATTTCCAATTAACTCAACATCCGTAAACTTGCGAAATTCCTGATTGAAATCATATTTTGGTAAACATGCATATGACTACATTTTGAAATATGTATCTCTATAAATAGAGAATCAAAATTTTTAAAACACTGCAAGGAAACTTAGGAACAGAAATAAGAATTTCCTGAGTCTTTGGTCCGCATTACTTACTCACCTTCCAAGAATTTTATAGAGATTTCCTGACCCGTTCCTCGGCTATAACTTAGTCTCCTGAATACCCTACAAGATCCATTTACCAGAGTTTAGAAGATGAAGCACTCCAAGTAATTTCATACAGGACTCGGACTTTTCAAAATTTAAAATTTAATCCTCTACTAATTTTACGCCTTCCAACTAGTACAGTATATTCCATATTCCCATTTTTTATGCTTCCTTTTTCTTGGTTTAACTTAGTAGTTAAACCAAAATTCAAAAACTACAAGAAAGATATACCATCTTTAATCGGGAAATTTATTCTGCATAATTATACTTTAACAAGTAAGAAGGAGTACCACAAAATTGTGTCTTAATTTAAGAAAGGTATATGTAGAAATTGAAGGAATTTAATGTATAGGAAAGTGGGTATACAATTTAGTATGAAGAAAATCAAATTCAATCCAACTGCAATCACTTTCTGCACCACTATTCTCCTGCGCAGAACCTCTCCAAACTGCCACCACACAAAACGTATTCCAGCCTTAATAAACAGGGGAGAAAAATGCATAACAAGCTGACCAGAAAATAACACTTACATCAGAAATTTCCAAGCTAAAAAAAAAACACAGTACAGCGTCACTCTCTTGCCACCATCACCCAGCCACGTGACTCAGCCTTAAACGAAGAGGAAGTGAGCTGCAAGAATTGCGAACCAGCAGAAGCACATGGCGTGAATAATAGGGAAGAAAGAGGAACCCAACACAAGCAATCTGTACAATAGAGTTTCAGACCTGAGGATTCAATTTTTTTTTGGCTTGGTTTCACCAGAAATCAGTAGCAAGGCTTAGCAACTTCAAGGAGCAACATCAATAACAAGAATTAACCCAAAACAGCGCTGCACAGCATGAAGAAACTGATGGAGCACTCACAGCGACAGCAAGGACGCTGAACAGGGGCAGCATCAGCACTGAACAGAGGAAAGAAAATTACAGAATTGGATCAGTTCCAGCGTTGTTTAACAGGGAGCTTCTTATGCGACTTAAATGAAGCACTCAACTGAAGCAAACTCAAGGCGTGAAGAAGCAGAAGATCAACGCCAGCAGCTCGAAGAAATAGAGGAAGTAGCGTCCAGAAAACAGAGGATGAAGATGCACAATTCTGGCGGTTCTGTGATGCTTCGCTGGATGGATTGTATTGCAGAAATCTGGATGGGAGAAGACCAAAAAACCCAGCTGAAAGTGATTAAAGGAAGGGTATATATGTAAGTTGCAGAAGGGCAGAACTCAATACGTGGTAGCTGCACCTCAACCATTGAAAAGTCCAACCTTCATGCATGCATTCTTCATCACGTCGGTTTTTCTTTCCTTCATGCATCACGTCGGGTTCTCACAATCTCTCCCCCTAAAAAAATTTGATCCCCGAATTTATATATACATATACATACTAACTTTAGTTCTCAAATAAATAGGGGTATTTTGCACGCATTTCGCTTTCCATCTCCCATGTAGCTTCCTCTGGTGTATGGTGACGCCACAGAACTTTCACTGACATAATTTCTTTAGAACGTAGCTTCTTCGTTTATCTATCTAGAATTGCAATAGGAACTTCTTCATAAGCTAAATCTTCACCTAAAGAAACATCTTGGTTCTGTAACACATGAGAAGGATCAGGTAGATATTTCGTTAACATTGAAACATGAAATACTAGGTGAATATTAGATAATTCCGGTGGCAACGCTAGGCGATAAGCTACAGCCCCAACTCGTTCCAAGATTTCAAATGGTCCCACATACCTCGGGGTCAACTTTCCATTTTTCCCAAATCTCATCACACCTTTCATAGGAGACACCCTGAGAAACACATAATCTCCAATCATAAACTCCAAATCACGGCGTCGATGGTCCACATACGCTTTTTGCCTGCTCTGAGCTGCTACCAACCTTTCCTTGATTACTTTCACCTTTTCTAAGGCATCTTGCACCAATTCAGGTCCTAATGATTTAACTTCTCCAGTTTCAAACCATCCAATGGGAGATCTGCACCATCTCCCATATAATGCCTTGAATGGTGCCATCTGTATGCTAGCTTGATAACTATTATTATAAGCGAATTCCACCAATGATAAATAGTTATCCCAGCTACCACCAAAGTCCATCACACACAACCTTAGCATATCTTCTATTATTTGTACAGTCCTCTCAGATTGCCCATCAGTCTGAGGATGAAAGGCAGTGCTAAGATCTAATCGGGTACCCATAGCCTCTTGAAAGGCTCTCCAAAACTTAGAAGTAAATTGGGGTCCTCGATCAGAAATTATAGACACTGGTATACCATGAAGCTTCACTATCTCATTCATGTAAAGCTGTGCATATCTTGCCACATTATAGGTTGTCTTAACAGGGAGAAAATGAGCTGTTTTAGTGAGTCTGTCCACAATCACCCAAATGGAATCATAACCCCTTACTGTTCGAGGTAGCCCCGTTACAAAGTCCATTGTAATCCTCTCCCACTTCCACTCGGGTATTTCTAGCCGTTGATGTAGCCCTGCAGGTTTCTGATGTTCTGCCTTAACTTGCTGACATGCCAAACAATGAGAGGCAAAATTCGCTATATCTTTCTTCATGCCTTCCCACCAGTACACTTGCTTTAAATCTTGGTACATCTTGGTAGAACCTGGATGGATCGTATATCGAGAATAGTGAGCTTCTTCCATAAGTTCCCTCTTCAATTCATCCACATTTGGCACACATAATCGAGTACCGAACCATAAAACGCCATTTGAATCTAAAATGAATCCATTTTTCCTTCCACTTTTGACATCATCCACCAATTTACACATTTGTGCATCCCTGGCTTGGCCAACTTTCAACCTTTCAAACAAAGATGAATGAAGCTGCACATGAGCCAACAACATTCCTAGCTCTTTAATCTCCAATTGGATTCCTGAACGCTCAATCTTATGAAGATCTAAAATTAGTGGTCTCCGTATCTCCGCAATTTGGCTCAAGCTCCCCATAGATTTCCTGCTCAGAGCATCTGCGACTACATTCGCCTTACCTGGATGGTATAAAATGGTACAATCATAATCCTTAAGTAGTTCCATCCACCTTCTTTGCCTAAGATTCAGATCCCGCTGTTGGAAGATGTATTTAAGGCTTTTGTGATCTGTATAAATTTCACATGTCTCCCCATATAAATAATATCTCCAGATTTTGAGAGCGAAAACCACTGTCGCCATTTCTAAATCATGGGTAAGGTAATTCTATTCATGCTTCTTAAGTTGTCTAGAGGCATAAGCAATGACATGACCATGCTGCATCAATACACATCCCAGGCCAATCCCAAAAGCATCACAGTATACAACATAACCTCCCGATCCTGAGGGTAATGCCAAAACTGGTGCAGAAGTCAGACAATCCTTCAATTTCTGAAACCCCTCTTCACACAGCTCAGACCACTGAAATTTCACATTTTTCTGGGTTAGTTTTGTCAGTGGGGCAGCTATCTTAGAAAAGTCTTTAACAAACCGACGATAATAGCCTGCCAAGCCCAAGAAACTGTGAATCTCGGTAATGGTAGTAGACCTCGGCCATTTTTGAATCGCTTCCACTTTACTAGGATCAACTTGCACCCCATCTCTCGAGATTACATGGCCCAAGAAGGCAATTCTTTCTAGCCAAAACTGGCATTTAGAAAGTTTAGCATATAGTTGATGTTCCCGTAACACTTGTAATGCCATTCTCAGATGCTGTTCATGCTCTTCATAACCCTTAGAATAAATCAAAATATCATCAATAAACACGATAACAAATCGATCCAGAAATGGCTTAAACACTCGATTCATCAAGTCCATGAATGCAGCTAGGGCATTGGTTAACCCAAATGGCATCACTAGAAATTCATAGTGACCATACCGGGTTCTAAAAGCAGTTTTTGAAATATCTCCCCTTCTAATTCGTAGCTGATGGTAACCCGATCTTAAATCAATTTTTGAGAAGTATTGAGCTCTCTGTAATTGGTCAAATAGATCATCTATACGAGGCAAAGGGTACTTATTCTTCACTGTCACTTTATTTAGCTGTCTGTAATCCACACATAGGCGAAGAGAACCATCCTTCTTTTTAACAAAAAGGACAGGTGCACCCCAAGGAGACGTACTAGGGCGAATAAAACTCTTGTCCAACAGGTCTTGCAATTGATTTTTTAGTTCACTAAGCTCCAGAGGTGCCATTCGATAGGGAGGAATAGATATAGGCTGAGTGTCTGATAACACATCAATACAAAATTCAATGTCCCTTTCAGGAGGCAATCCTGGTAATTCCTCAGGAAAAATATCAGGGAATTCTTTTACCACAGGAACCTATTCCAATATTGGGACTTGTATTTCCAGATCCCGAACCATCGCTAAATATCCTTGATACCCCTTCTTTAAGAGCCTTTGAGCTTCTATCACAGATATTAAATTGTTTGGTGCTTCACTTCGGTCACCTTGAATGACAAAGGATGATTTTTCAGGAAAATTACATCTCACTTGCTTAAGATGACAATCCACCACTGCATAGCAGGACGCTAACCAATCCATTCCGAGTATTACATCGAACTCCGCTATCGAAAGCACTATCAAGTCAACCAACGTCTCACAATCAGCCAGTGTAATTACACACGCCTTATATACCCGTTCAACCTTTATAGATTCCCCCACTGGGGTAGCCATAAGCAACGAGCACTCTAACTTTTCAGAGTCCTTACCAATCTTCTTTGCAAAGTAGGGAGATACATAGGAATGTGTAGAACCAGGATCAAATAAGGAATAAGCAGCATGTGAACAAATCGTAAGTGTACCTGTCACCACAGCATTTGATGCTTGTGCGTCTTGTCTATTTAGGGCAAAAACCCGAGCCTGGCCTCGTCCTGCAGTCGCCTGTCCTCTGCCCACTACTGTCCTACTACTACTACCTCGACCAATCTGAACAGTAACTGCACCGGTAGATGGAGTCCCCGTTGAAAATTGCCTGGCAGGTCGAACTGATGCCTAACTCGAATCAGGGTAGCGCTGAGGACAGTCTCTCACCAAGTGTCCCAGCTGCCCACAACGAAAACATGCCCCCGTCTCTCTGTAGCAAGTGCCTGAGTGTACCTTTCCATAAATAGAACAGGGACCTCTAGACTGACAGGATGGAGCAGTAACTGGGGTAGACATCGTGCTAACCCCTTGGAACGATGCTCTGGACCGGTCAGTACCGGTGGAAAATGAGGTCGGAGGCCCCGTAAAAGCTGGAGTGAATCTCTGATAACTCTGAGGTCTGAGACCATAAGAAGGTCCAGCTACAAGGGAACTACCTCCCTGTCTCCCATCACCATCACGCTTCCTTTTTCTCTGAGAAGTGTCCTCCTCCTTATCTCTCATCTCTATCATGTGTACACAATCCACCGCAGCTGAATATGAAGGAAAGAGATTCATCTGTGGAGCAATCACCCTATACAACATGCGAGGTAGCCTATTCACAAACCGCTTGATCCTATCCCTCTCAGTAGGGACTAGCTGTGAGGCATAGCGAGACAACTGGGTGAACCAGATGTCATAATCAGAAACGCTCATGCCTGGAATTAACTTGAGACCTTCAAATTCTCTGGCCCTAGCATCCCGGACACTCTGTGGTAAGAAGCGGTCCATAAAGAGTCCCTTAAATTCTTCCCATAACATCAGAGGAGCTCCAATCGACCTTTCCCCCAGTAAAGTTTGATACCACACATAAGCCGCATCTTGTAACTGAAACCCGGCAAACTCAGCGGATTTTGCACTTGAGCAACTCAGAGCTCGGCATATCTTCTCAATGCCATCAATGAACAACTGGGGATCCTCCTGACTTTCTGTCCCAGAATAAGTGGGAGGCTTCAATTTTAAGAACTGGGAGAGGGTTACTGGGACCTCTCTCTCTTCCCTCATCACTTGGGGCCCTACCAGTCTTGGATGAACAGGCGGTACAATTTCCTCCACAGGCTGTGGAGGCTCTGCCCTATCCGCAGGTGAGGCCTGTCTAGGGGGCCGAATGGTTCCTCGACCCCTACCCCGCCCTCGACCACGGCCTCTGATAGGTGGAGTAGTTTGTTGGGCTGAAGCACTTGCAGAAGCCTCATCTACAGCCTCATCCACAACTGCTAATCTATTAACCGAACGAACTTTGGGAGGCATCTCCACACACTACAAAAAGAATATAAGTATCATTCAAATCGTTGTCTAGATGGAAGTAACATGTAACAAGACAATAGACTTAAAGGAAGGACTTAGAATACCCTATAAGGTTTTCAATGACATCTCAAGTATAGTTACGCCCGGGTTCATAACCATAATTGAGATTCCATTGAAAACTCTTGCTCCACAGGACCACAGAAAGACCTAAGCTCTGATACCAAACTGTCACACCTCACAATTTAAGTACACATGCACGGAAGCGGAAATATAGAGAAAATACTTATGGCATTAATTTGAATCATATAAAACATATAAGTTTTTCTTTAGAGGACATTTGTAGAAATTTCGGCAGAGTCTCCTCTATAACGTAGACCTCCCGATATTTCTACAAATGATCAGCCAGTACAATATAGCCCGAAAGGGCGTAATCAGACCAAAAGAAAATATCTGGGGTGTGGGGACACCCTAACAATGATTCAATGGAGCTAGCTTTACAAGGTTTACAAAATTTTAAACAACTACATATACAACCAAAATACACCCACAGGAGCTCTGCAGGCTCTTCAAAGGAGGTCTTAAGAGGTCGGCCACTAGAAGGCGGCTGGGGGCAGATTAGAGTCCCTACTGCTCTCTGAAAATATACATATATAAAAACAAATGAGTTTGATACTCAATGAATAAGTAATACTGACCCTTTTTAAAATAAACTTAGGTCAAATAGGTTTACATATATATATATATAGATATAGACCATATGGAACAGACTTTATACAAACTCCTTTTTCAAAATACACCGAATGCATCTAAACAGAACCAATTGGAACAGACGCAGAGCACACAGCTCGTGGGGAAAATCACTACAGACGCAAAGCTTTCAGCTTGCGAAAATAAAATGACTCCGCGTGTGGTGGCCTGCACACGGGGCTAGCACCACCCCTGCTAGCTGAGGTTCAGATCATGGTGCACCAGGGCTAACATCTACTGCTGTTAGCTACAGGGTTCTGAGCAGATAACTCCATAAAATAGTACAGTTTCACCAATTAACATTTCAGACAAAGTATCGTTCAGATCAGTTTCACAGTAGGATTTCCAATTAACTCAACATCCGTAAACTTGCGAAATTCCCGATTGAAATCATATTTTGGTAAACATGCATATGACTACATTTTGAAATATGTATCTCTATAAATAGAGAATCAAAATTTTTAAAACACTACAAGGAAACTTAGGAACAGAAATAAGAATTTCTTGAGTCTTTGGTCCGCATTACTTACTCACCTTCCAAGAATTTTATAGAGATTTCCTAACCCGTTCCTCGACTATAACTTAGTCTCCTGAATACCCTACAAGACCCATTTACCAGAGTTTAGAAGATGAAGCACTCCAAGTAATTTCATACAGGACTCGAACTTTTCAAAATTTAAAATTTAATCCTCTACTAATTTTATGCCTTCCAACTAGTACAGTATATTCCATATTCCCATTTTTTATGCTTCCTTTTTCTTGGTTCAACTTAGGAGTTAAACCAAAATTCGAAAACTACAAGAAAGATATACCATCTTTAATCGGGAAATTTATTCTGCATAATTATACTTTAACAAGTAAGAAGGAGTACCACAAAATTGTGTCTTAATTTAAGAAAGGTATATGTAGAAATTGAAGGAATTTAATGTATAGAAAAGTGGGTATACAATTTAGTATGAAGAAAATCAAATTCAATCCAACTGCAATCACTTTCTGCACCACTATTCTCCTGCGCAGAACCTCTCCAAACTGCCACCACACAAAACGTATTCCAGCCTTAATAAACAGGGGAGAAAAATGCATAACAAGCTGACCAGAAAATAACACTTACATCAGAAATTTCCAAGCTAAAAAAAAAACACAGTACAACGTCACTCTCTTGCCACCATCACCCAGCCATGTGACTCAGCCTTAAATGAAGAGGAAGTGAGCTGCAAGAATTGTGAACCAACAGAAGCACATGGCGTGAATAATAGGGAAGAAAGAGGAACCCAACACAAGCAATCTGTACAATAGAGTTTCAGACCTGAGGATTCAGTTTTTTTCTGGCTTGGTTTCACCAGAAATCAGTAGCAAGGCTTAGCAACTTCAAGGAGCAACATCAACAGCAAGAATTAACCCAAAACAGCGCTGCACAACATGAAGAAACTGAAGGAGCACTCACAGCGACAGCAAGGATGCTGAACAGGGGCAGCATCAGTGCTGAACAGAGGAAAGAAAATTACAGAATTGGATCAGTTCCAGCGTTGTTTAACAGGGAGCTTCTTATGTGACTTAAATGGAGCACTCAACTGAAGCAAACTCAAGGCGTGAAGAAGCAGAAGATCAACGCCAGCAGCTCGAAGAAACAGAGGAAGTAGCATCCAGAAAACAGAGGATGAAGATGCACAATTCTGGCGGTTCTGTGATGCTTCGCTGGATGGATTGTATTGCAGAAATCTGGATGGGAGAAGACCGAAAAACCCAGCTGAAAGTGATTAAAGGAAGGGTATATATGTAAGTTGCAGAAGGGCAGAACTCAATACGTGGCAGTTGCACCTCAACCGTTGAAAAGTCCAACCTTCATGCATGCATTCTTCATCACGTCGGTTTTTCTTTCCTTCATGCATCACGTCGGGTTCTCACAAAGACCCAGCTTGAGTTGCCTTCCAGAGTTGAAATAAAAGATTAATAAAATTTGCTTATAAAATATTGATTTATTTTGAGTATAAAATAAAATTACTTTGTAATTCTTATTAAGAGTTTACTAGGATTATTTTACCTGCACTTATCTATAGAAACTTTTGGTACCCTCAAGCAAAATCTTGATTGGATTTTACTGGACCAAAAGAATATAATATCTTTTTTTTTTTTTCAATTGCTACTAGACAAGAATACAAATTTTCAATCACCTAAACTGAAGTTCAATACCTTTAATATTCAAAATTAATTCAGATATTGTTAAAAAATTTCTACTCATAAATTTCTCATTCAGATAAACAATTTTCCACTTCCCAAGTTAGTCTCTGTCTTTCCAAAATTGTGTTGACTAATCAAAATATTGATCGGATTTTATTAGACCAAAGAATATAATTTTTTCTCAATTGCTACAAGATAAGAATACAAATTTTCAATTACCTAAATTAAAAGTTCAATGCTTTTAATATTAAAAAGTGATTGAAATATGCTTGAAAAATGTCTACTCATAAATTTCTTATTTAGATAACTAATTTTCCACTTCCCAAGCAGGAAAAGAAAATTGGGAAAAAAAAATCTCTACAAGACAAAAGGATCGGAATTGCTTCCTTTACAAAACTGTGTTGACTAATCTAAGTTAGTCTTGTCTTTGCAAGTTAGCACCCATTGAAGGAAGAAGTGACATTTAGAAAGACATCTTCTGTGCAAGGGATAGTGAGGGCACCCATTGGATGATCATACCCAAATTCTTCCTCAGCTTGGCTTAACAACTCTTGAAATGAAGGTTGGTTCAAGTATGATATAGGGATCGCAAACCTCTTCATTTTCTCTCCAGCATACACAGCAAGATATCCTTTTGGCACTTCACCAGATTTTGAAGAAGCCATTTTGGCAGCAAATGAAGCCCTTCTGATTCCAGGTAAACGAAAACCCATTGTTTTTATGTGTTTAAGATAATAAGAAGGAAGTGTTTGAATTTAAATGCTTGAGGATGTTGTGCAAGAGTTGTGTTGCTTCTGAAAGCATGCAAGTATGAGTATATATAGATGAAAGTATTTATTTTTCTTCAGTAGTTGGTGGAGGAGAGGCTATGTGATAGGGCCCATTGGAAGATAAGGGCTCATTAGAGATCACAAGGTGTTGTCTTAGAGGTCTTTTTCAAAAAGCATCAAGTCAGGATTAGCCAAATTAAGAGAGGACTTCGGAAACCCATTTGGTTGAGATATGATTGACAAACGGTTAGCTAAATGGGGTATAGTCCAGTCCAGAGACATGGATGAGAAGGATCATATGATTCTGTCCTATATGTCTTTGTCAAATATCAAGAATTATCATTTGAACAGTTCAAAGCCTAATGTCTATCTAAAGATTTTTTAGTTGTCATCTTAATTGCTAGACATGCTCGAGACATCTCATATGTTTCCTTTATCTTCATCACGCCAACCGATAGCATGTTCCGGCAGCATTTACTAGAGGCTTATAAGTAATAGTTGGCATGCTTTTTTTCAAAAAATATATTGAGCCTTTTGAAAGTGTCTTTAATAAAATTGCAATAAACGTGTTTCTTGAGCCCAGGTTAATAAATTGTCTGGAATGTTGCCACTCAGGGGGATTTTCCTTGGCTCATTCTTAAGCTCAACTGAATAAGGAAAACAGAGTTAGGTAACTTGATTAACATTAGAAGTTTTTTATTGTTGAAGAGAAAGGCCAAGTTTGTTGCAATCAATATAGTGATTGATGGAGTCGTATACAAAAAAAAAAATCCTGCTTTTTTCCATTCCTACATTTAATTGTCTGTAAATTCTTTTACGGAAACATTATAGTAAATACTATAAGAGAAGTTTCTTTATTTTGTATGTGAAAATGCAGAGTAACTGGTCTGGGATACTATTGTATAAAACTGGGCGTTTTGTAAATGCAGAACTTGGCTCTCTGTTACAACTTCCAAGTAATACTTCAGGATCTAATTTGCTCTGCTATGGTGATTTCTACCTACTAGGCACTAGAAGTACATAAGAAATTAAGAAGACTTGAGTAAAATAATGATGAGAGAAGTTTTTTCTTTTTCCTCTTTATATTTCCGCATTTCATGCAGAACTCTTAAGTTTGTAATAAAAAATTCAAATGTCTTAAATTTTCAATCGCGTATTATTCTTGGTTGGATTAAGGTTATTGTAGATAGAGGACATAAATGGGGCAAAATAATAAAGTGGTACAAATGACGGTTTAACAGGGTTTGGTTTTTAACCTATATTCTCGACAAAGACGGTGAACAAATTTCTACTAAGGAAACAAATGGAAAATACAAATTTCGCTTGGCCACACTCAAGACCCGAACCCCAAATACACTAAAATTTATCTCAATATTTTTCTCACCAGTGTATCACTTCGCACTAACGCTACACCTTCACAATTGCCTCTCCTTGCTCTTATTTATTGTGTCTTCCAATGGTTTATAATTCATGCTTATTTATAACATGAAGGAAGAGTATAACGGTCAATGGTAAATAGTGCTAGTAATTGGTAAGTTATGGTGGATTCTTGCAGGAGAAGAAAAACTAACTCCACAAGTAATCAATGCCTTGTGAAAGAAGTAATTCTAAGCCACAAGTAACAAAAATACCCGCTGAAAAGTATAGGCAGCCCAATGACGCAATTGGGTATCCAATAATCATACTGAGAGAATTGCTACAACAGCCCCCATTTTCTACAGGGCAATTTCCTCCGTACTTGTAGAACAGAGCAGCATTCCTACCTTATCCTTGCTGTGATCCCACAATATTATAAGGATTTTCTGCTCCTTCTTTATCCCAGAAAAGTAGCTCAGTGGCCCTTTTACTCTCAGTTTTTACAATGGCTATTTATTTTATAATTATATTAAATAGATATATAAGTTCATTAAATTATGATTAAAGATATTTTAAGTTTATTATTATTGTAATAATTGTTCTTACAATAGTATTACAATGAGTGCATACCCCTTGATAGATTGGCTAATTTAGAATTCTTTATTTGGTCAAGAACTCAGATCCACAATTTTTAATTCTACACTTTAAGCCCGGTAATGTAAACGGTAACTACCCATATCCATGGAAATTTGATAAATATAGCTCTGATAATTGAATTTTGGAAAATTTGAGACAGTTAAAACTTCACTAGACAGAGACTTAAACTGCTCTAGATAAACCAAACGTAAACTTTTTGAGCAAAAGCAATTGCTACTGAAGTGGGTCTCAAATTTATGGGAATGATCAAACCTTGAGCCTTAGTCCATCATTAACGTGGGTCTGCCTCAGAATCAATTGTTCCTTCTTCAAAAGTCTGGGATGATCAAGGGAAGCTTCTAATTGCAATAAAAATTGTAATTACTAGCATTTAAGAATAAACAGACAGAAGAGCCACTTGAGTTGTTGAATTTATTGTAATTAGAAACCCCACCCCCTCCCCCCCGGGGAAAAAAAAGAGCAGAGAACACTCAGTTCATGAATATCTCATTCAAATGGACATTTTGTTTCCACTTTGTAAAAATGAAGGAAAAAAAAATCCTTTAGAAGCTAATAAAATGCCCTGATTACAAAATGTCCACTAAATCTATGTCAGTCAGTCACTCTCCTTCACTATGCTTTATAGCCCATGGAACTGAGAAGTGATATCTAAGAACATATCCTCTCAACAAGGAATAGTGAGGCCATCCATTGGATGGTCATATCTGAACTCTTCCTCAGCCTAACTCGGCAAGTCTTGAAATGAAAGTTGGTTTTAAGCCATTAGCTTAAAACCTTAATCGATTGGCTAACTTAGAATTCTTTATTTACTCAAGAACTTAGCTCCAACATTTTTAATTTTGCACTTTAACCTCAGTAATGTAAACATAACTACCCATATGCATTGAAATTTGATAAATATAGCTTTGATAATTGAATTTTGGAAAATGTAAGGCATAGTTCGAACTTCACTAAAGAAAGAAGAAAAAGTGCTTTAGATAAACCACACGGAAACATTGAGGAAAACCTATTGCTACTGAATTAAGTCTCCCAAATTTATAGGAATGATCAAAAACCTTGAATCTTATTCCATCATTAACGTGGGTCTGCCTCAGAATCAGTTGTTCCATCTTCAAAATGATGGGATGATCAAGGGAAGGGTTCTAATTGCAATAAACAGTGTAATTACTAGCTTCAAAGAATAAATAGGAACAGAGGAGCCACTTGAGTTGTTGAATTCATTGTGATTAGATTAAAAAAAAATGAGATTTCTCTATTCATAAATATCTCATTCAGCTGGACATTTTTTTCCACTTCATAAGAATGGAAAAAGAACAAACAAAAAACCTTTATAAGGTAATAGAATTCCTATGCCACCAAAAGTCTACTAATCTATGTCTGTCAGTCTCCTTCACTAAGCTTTATAGCCTATTGAACCGAGAAGTGATATTTAAGAACACATCCTCTCTGCAAGGAATGGTGAAGCCACCCATTGGATGGTCATATCCGAACTCTTCCTCAGCTTTACTCAGTAAGTCTTGAAATGAAGGTTGGTTCAAGTATGATATGGGGATCACAAAACGTTTCATTTTCTCTCCAACATACACTGCAAGATAGCCCTTTGGGACTTCCACAGATTTCAAAGCTCCTTCATTAGCAGTAAACGAAGCCCTTCTGATACCAGGTACACGAAAGCCCATTTCTTTTGTTTCTTTGCTAGAATAGTAAGGTAGTGTTTAGATTTTGACCCTTGAGGATTGGGATGGCTTGTGTTGTTTGTGAAGGCAAGAGGAAGTGTATTTATAGTTGTTAAAGGTTAGCTACAGAATGGGGTAAAGACAAGGGTTGTGTCATCTGTGTGCCATGAGAGATCATGTGGTGTTGTCTTAAAGGTCTTTATCAAGATTTAAAAAGTATAAGAATTAATGCATACCCCACCTTGTAAAAGAGAGGACAATAGGGTACCCTCTTGAAATCAACTAGATTGTTCATGCATTGTTTAATGGCTGCTCCATTTTGCAGACATGCTTTAGACATCTCACATATATATATATATATATTTTCATGTTGATGGCCTGGTTGAATACTGATTTATAGCTACCAACTAAGATTTAGATTTGAGTGCTTAACGGAGTTCCACATCACAAGTCATGGGTAATCTACGTAGTATTCAAAGGGCGTGTTCTTTCCTTTTACAATTAGGTTTTAAGGATGGATTCTCTCGCATGTTTCTTGAAGCCTCTTGTTCATATCTCTCATCAAAAAGTGTTATTTGATAGTAGAACATAAAGTGTCAACCTCCGTTAACGGTTGAATTGTCTTCTTTTGTGATATTTAAACAATCAATGAGAGGGGAACCCATGGAGCTATATTGTATATTTCATAAAGTAAACATTTTCCACCTTCAGGAATTAACTTATGCTTTTCTCATTCTTGATTCTATAAACAAACTCTGACCTTACATTGAAATGAGTACAAGTTTGACTTCAAAATTAAGGATTTATAGGTCACTAACAGTCAACTAATGGTTATGTCTTAAAGTATCTTTTCAATATAATCAAATTAATAATACAGTTAAAGACTTGTACAAGAAAAAAAATATATTTGAACTCTGATGATGCTTAAGGATGTGTTGCTTGTGAACTCATGAATTAGGAATATATAATTTTCTTACAAAGGGACAAGGGCCGTAAGAGATGACATGGTATTGTCTTATAGGTATTTTTCAAGGATCAAGAAGTTAAATGAGAGTGCATACCCCACCTTAAAGACATTTGTAACAGGTGAAAACAAATATGTTCATGCATTGTACGAAACCTTAAAAAAAGTGGCATGTAACACTGACATGCAATACAGCAATTTCATTTTTTTTTGTACACATGCCTTAGACATCTCAGATGTCTTTCCTTAGATTGGCAACGTTGCAGACATATAGCTATCAAGCCAATTAATATTAGAGAGACAGATTAAAATCTGGATATCTTGAGTAGGACCTGAATTGATGGATGCTACATCATAGTGTTTGGAGGCAAGAATAGCATGATCACAAACTTCTACAGGCAAGACCACGTGAATGGTATATGATGTTTGGCTCCATAGTAAGAAAAGATGATCTAATCAGACTTGAATGATTAGATTTTACATGATATTGGAATCACCATTTCTCAGATAAGAGCCAATTAGCCAAACAATAGTCACATTCATACCAACTACCAAGAGACATACTTGCTCTGTAAAACTGTACCTTGTACTGATACAAATTATTTCACGATTTTTTCTGTAACTATATTTCATAAACCTCTCTAAGACCAGCTCGAGTTGCCTTTTTCTCTAGTTATGTAATTGGATTTGGATTATATTATATTAGTGAAAGAGCAGTCTACCACAAGGAAATGGGGCCTCATGTAAGCAGAGATGGAGCACCAAAGAGAACTACATGTGATCTTTGTTCTATCATGTTGATATTTCATACCAGAAACCAAATGAACCATACATTATTAACGAAATCTAGCGACAAGTGGCTATGAATATCTATTTAAATTTCCAAATTTTTACATCAATTTGTGTCTTATTTTTTGTGGATGAAATATGATCTCATGTGACATAGGACTTGATTAATCCAGTGGCCACAGCGCACCAAAGAGGGTTGGTCCAAAAAATCTATAAAAAACAAAGTGGACCAAAGAAGATTAATTTAGTTGCTTGTCCCACAAGCTGTTGAATTGAATCCACATATATAATTTTATTAATTGAGATAATATCATTGAAGACAGAAACAGAAATGATGTACATCTTCCCATATAAAATATAATTCCTGAGTTGAAATGAAAAACTAAAAAAATGTGTATGAAATATAAATCTATTTTCAGCACAAAATAAAATTATTTTATAATTCTTATTAAGAGTTTACCAGGACTAATTTACCTACACTTATCTACAGAAACTTTTGGTACCCTCAAGCAAAATCTTGATTGGATTTTACTGGACCAAAGAATATAATATTTTTTTTTTCCAATAGCTACAAGATAAAAGTACAGATTTTCAATCACCTAAACTGAAAGTTCAATGCCTTTAATATTCAAAATTGATTGAGATATGCTTGAAAAATGTCTACTCATAAATTTCTCACTCAGATAACTAATTTTCCACTTCCCAAGTAGGGAAAGAAAATGGGAAAAAATCTTTACAAGACAAAAGGATTGGAATTGCTTCCTTTACAAAATTGCACTGACTAATCTAATTTAGTCTTGTCCTTGCAAGTTAGCACCCATTGAAGAAAGAAGTGACATTTAGGAAGACATCTTCTGTGCAAGGAATAGTGAGGGCACCCATTGGATGATCACACTCAAATTCTTCCTCAACTTGGCTTAACAACTCTTGAAACGAAGGTTGGTTCAAGCATGATATGGGGATCACAAACCTCTTCATTTTCTCTCCAACATACACCGCAAGATATCCCTTTGGGACTTCACTAGATTTTGAAGAAACCAGTTTTGCAGCAAATGAAGTCCTTCTGATCTTGGGTAAACAAAAACCCATTGTTTTTTATGTGTTTAAGAAGAGAATAAGAAGGAATTGTTTGAATTTAGATGCTTGAGGATGTTGTGAAAGTTTGGTGTTGCTTCTGAAAGCACACAAGTATCAGTATATATAGATGAAAGGATTTGTTTTTCTTCAATGATTCCTGGAGAAGAGGCTATGTGAAAGGGCCTATAGGGAGACAAGGGCTTATTAGAGATCACATGGAGTTGTCCTAGAGGTCTTTTTACTAAAGTCAACAAGTCACGGTTAGCCAAATGAAGAGAGGACTTCGGAAATGCATTTGGTTGAGATATGATTGATGAAGGGCCGAAGGGTGTGTATTCTAGTCCAATGACATGGATGAGAAGTGTAAAGAACTGACGTGCATGAATATATATGTATATAGGGTGAAGTTTGACTTTTCAAATGAATGTTGTGAAGCTGCCACGTACCAATCTTCTTCCTTCTGAAATTTACTGATATACCCCTTCTTCCATCCACTTTAAGCTGGGCTTCATATCATTTTGCTTCTCACAATCTCTACAGCACAGAACATACATCTGCTTCTATCATTTCGATCAAAGAAAGTAGCAGAGTTTGGCTGGAAAAAAAACACTGCACCTCCTCTCCCCTGTTCAGCACCATTTTTGCTGTCTTTGGTTTGAGTTTCTGCTGCTATTGTTTGCTCCTTGGATTTGCTAAGTTGCGCTGTTGGTTACTGGTGAAATCACGCCAGAAAAATCCTCTCCCCTGTTCATTGTCACTTTGCTTTTTCTGGTTTGCTCTTTTTGCTGCTTGCTTTCTCTTTGTTTTATGCTGAGCTCTGCGGCTGTTTTTGCTGGTAGATTAACGCCATATAAATTTTTCCCTAGGCCTGGAGTTTCCGTTGTGTGTACTGCTTCTTCTAGTTCTATTTTAAGGCGTCTCCCTCCCCTATTTTTTTTCGAGTTCTGAACACGTTTTCTGGTGTGGCCAGCAGAAGGAAGTGTTGCGCAGAAGACAAAAAAATTTGGTGTAGGAGGATGATTTTGGTTGGAGCAATCTTGACTTCCTTCATGCAAAAATGTAATTTCCACTTTCCTATACACTGATTCCCCCCATTTTCTGCATATACTTCCTAATTTAAGACCAAATTCCATTGTACTTCTTCTTACTTGCCAATTTCTGTTTATGCAGAAAAAGCTTCCCTTTAACGTGTTTTGCTACAGAGTGATATGGTATGCGCTTTCCTTTATTTCTTGGTTTTGAGTCTAGCTCCTTAGTGGAATTAGGGAAAAAATGGCACAATATATGTATATTGTGTATATTGTATAGGTATGGAGGGCATGAAATTGAGTAGAGAATGGTGGATTTAGTTACTTGGAAGCATATACATATCTATAGCATGCTAAAGAAATGAACAATAGATACCCATGTTTTTTTCCTTTTCTTAGAATTTTGTTCAAATAGACCAAGCTAATGAGGTTAAGAGCAATAGCCATAACTATTCTCCTATTCGTAGGAAGAGGAATTTTTAACCATGTGAAGCACGCATTTTATTCTTATTCGTTTTCATTTATGCTCTGACCTTACGAGATGAGGAATAATTTTAAAATAAGATAAATTCTGTATGAGATAAATTGGAGTGATTCACGTTCTAAAATCTGGTGAACGGGTATTGTAGGATATTCAGGAGATTGGGTCATAGCCGAGGAAAAGGGCAGGGAATTTCTGTATTATCTTGGAAGGTGAGTAAGTAATGTGGACCGTGAGTAACAAGTAATTATTATTTTGTTACTAAGTTTTCTTGCAGTGTTCTAAAATTTGATAATCTATTTATGGAGATACATATTTAAATGTTTTGTCATATGCATGTTTACCAAAAAAATCGATTCGAACATGAAATTTTGCAAATTAACAGATGTTTGAGTTATTTGGGAACTTTGCTATGAAACTGATCTGGAAGGTACTCTGTCTAAAATGCTAATTTGAGAAAAGTATTATTTTAAGAGGTTATCTGATTAGAACCCTGTAGCTAACAGCAGTAGTTGTTAGCCATGGTGCACCATGATTTGTACCTCAGCTAGCAGGGGTGGTGCTAGCCCCGTGTGTAGGCTACCACACGCGGAATCATTTTATTTTCGCAAGCTAAATGCTTTGCGTCTGTAGTTATTTTTCCCACGAGCTGTGTGCTCTGCGTCTGTTTCAATTGGTTCTGCTTAGATGCTTTCAGTGCATTTTAAGATAGAATTTGCATAAAGCATGTTTCATGCGATATATATATATATATATATTTGGCCCTATCGCTATTTTAAAAAGGTTGGCATTGCTTATTCATTGAGTATCAAACTCACTTTTTTTAATTTTTTTTTCAGATAGCCGTGCAGACCCTAGTCTACCTTCAGCAGCCTACTAGTTGTCGATCTTTTGTTTATTTCTTTTGGCGAGCCTGCAGTTGCTCATGTGGGTGTATTTTGTTTGTATGCGTGTAATCTATTTTGTTTTAAACATTGTAAAGTTGGCTCCACTAAATCATAGATAGGGTATCCCCACTCCCTAGAACTTTATTTTTGGTTTGAATAAATACGGGTTGTCCCTTTTAGGTGTATTATTTTGGGCTGACAGATTGTAGAAATATCGAGAGGTCTGAATTATAGAGAAGACTCTGCCGAAATTTCTACAAAAGTCACCTAAAAGAACTTATATGTTTTATATGATTCGAAAATGATACCCATAATTTATTATATGAAGTTATACTCTCTTTATTTTTCTTCTGCGCCAACGTACAAAAATTTGAGGGGTGTGACAAGAAGGATCATATGATTCTGTCTTATAGGTCTTTGTCAAATTTCAAGAAGGATCATTTGAACAGTTCAAAACCTAATGTCAGTCTGAAGATTTTTATAGTTGCCATTTTAATTTCTAGACACGCTTGAGACATCTCATATGTTTTCTTTATCTTGATCAATCAAACTGACAGCATGTAGCAGCAGCATTTATTTGTGGCTTATAAATAATAGTTGACATTTTTTTAAATTCAAAAAATATATTGAGCTTTTTGAAAGTGTCATTTATAGAATTGCAATAAACATGCTTCTTGAGCTCTCAGGTTAATAAACTGTTTGGAATGTTAGCCTCCTAGGGGGATTTTTCTTAGCTCATTCTTAGCCACAGCTAAATAAGGAAAACAGAATTAGGTTACTTGATTAACATTATAAGTTTTCAATGTTGAAGACAATGGCTAAGTTTGTTACAATTAATAAAGTTATTGATGGAGACAAGGTTGCTGACGCAACCTTTGCTGAAAAAAAAAATTAGGCAAGTTTAATTTTAACTACTTTTTGTCAATGAGGAAAAACTTATTTTTAAGAGTCAAGTTAGGAAAATTATCTTATAAATAAATTGTAGAAGGGCAAAATACCTTTATTCGATGAATGGGAAAAATGGCCTTTCATCGCTTATTTTCATGTTCTGTCTGCTGCATACTTTGTTCCTTGCACAAACCTTAAAAAAAAATCCTATTTTTTTCCCTGTTCTGACATTTAATTATCTGTAAATTTCTTTATAGAAACATAGTTAATACTATAGGATCTAAATTTCTCTACAGAAACATAGTCTGTAAGTTTCTCTAATTTGTATGTAGAACAGTAAAAGTGTAAAGTAATTGATCTGGGATATTATTGCACAAAACTGGGTCTTTTGCAAATGCAAAACTTCCAAGTAAGCTTACTTTAGGATTTAAATTTGCTCTGCTACGGTGATTTCTACCAAATACGCACTAGAAGCACACAAGAAATTAAAAAAGACAGTAAAATCCCTGTGAGGGGAGTTTTTTTTTCCTCACTTTTCCCATTTTCTCCTTTTTTAATTTGCACATTTCTTACAGAACTCGAGATAAAAGATTCAAATGTCTTAAATTTTCAATCAGGTAGTCGTGGTTGAATTAGCGTTATGGTAAATAGAGGGCATAAATAGGGCAAAAAAATAAAGTGGTAAAAATAACAAACACAGGAATTAAAATGGTTCGACTTACCTACGTTCAGGGGTAAAGACAACAAACAAATTATTACTACGGAGACAAACGGAGGATACAAAAGTGGCTTGACTACACTCAATTTCCACCCTCAAAATACATAAAAATTTTATTTTTCCTACCAGTATTATCACTCCACAGTAACACTACATGTTCACAAAGATCTCCCTCAAATCTACACCTCGCTCTTTTTCTCTCTTTTCTTTTTTTTGTGTCTTGCAGCTGGTTACAATTTATGCTCATTTATAGCATGAAGGAAGGCCATAATGATCAATGGTATAGTGTCCTAGTAATAGGTAGGCTATGATGTTAAACTAACTCCACAAACAATTGATATCTTGTAAAAGAAGTAAATCAAAGTCTATAAGCAATCAATGCCTTGCAAAGAAAGTAAATTTAAGCCACAAGTAATAAAGGTACCTGATGAACTTTATAAATTGCTTATTTGATTAATGTCACGACCCAATTTCTAGGCCATGACCAGTGCATAAACTAAACTAATTTGAAGATTTAGTTAGCCTAGTAAGCCTTACAAAATCTAAAATCAACTATTATATCATATATTTAAACTAACTCATATAACCATTAATTTTGAAAACTTAAATATTCAGTTCATTATATCATTAGAGGCTACTGAAAATTCGGCAGCATCTCCCCTAAAAATTGGACATCCCATCCTGAAAAAAAAATATATTAAACCAGCACCAATACCAACAACAATAAGTTATATATAACCAAAATGCCTAGTTAGGAAATAAAAACAATATTTACATATTATAAATGACCGTATAACATAGACAATTCCAAAATTCTTTCTCTATACCTACGTGCCACCACATCATGGAGTCTGACACAATTTCACAAAATTAAACACCTACTCTAAGGGTTTGGTAGCTCTCAAGCTTTCATATCACTTCACTCCTTAACTCGCTAGTCTAAAGAATAAGGGAAGAAGAGAGATAAGCTTATCACTAACTTAGTGAATGTATAAATAATAAAGTGCATAAAGGGAAAAATAAGTGCATATAGGAATTTTTAAAAATCAATGATCATCAAATAATTTAGGCAATAAAATTTATAGATGAAATGAAAAAAATAATTATTTAAATAAAAAGAAACTTTTAGATAAGATCTATATTTTCTAAATACAAGAAAAATATTATAGGAATGGGTATCATAGAGAGGAACCAAATCATCAAACCACATCATCATAAATCATGGCATTTCTTTGGATTCATCCCATTTTATGACTTCCACAATATACATCTAGTATCTCAGATCATAGCACTAGATACATCACATCGTAGTACCATCACAATTCACAACTTTTTCTAGGTGCACCTAGGTCGTTACCTCCGCTAACGGCTACGGGGTCCTAACTAGATTCTCATCCATAAAAATTAAATACATAAATAAGTAGACAAATAAATAATTTACAAAAAAATATTTAGCTAGCTAAAATAAATAAAGGATAAATAAGGAGAGTTCACCTTTAATAACATCAATGTAGCACATGAAACCACAAAATATATAAACATTTCTCTCACAAACAAATACATATACACCACTACTTCCTTTCCATCCAATTTTTTCTTTTGTATTCCACAAAGATGTATCACACCACATTTCAATTATCTATTTACTTTAATAAATTCATTAAATCATTATTTGAATATTTATATATATATTTTGAAAGTTATAAATACCAATTTGTTTTCCCAAAGAGTAGAGCACATAAATCACACAACAGAAAGTTTCAACATAAATAGATATATAAAATAGGATGAAGTAGATATGTTACTCCATTATTTACACATTCACCAGTTGGGACTAATAGTATAAGTCCCAAATTCCTATTGTTTAGTGCAGAGTCCTAGTTGAATGAGTTTTCCCGATATCACCTAAAATTATAACCAATAGAAATTATTTTGACCATTCCAATAACATCTATAACTATTCATATAACCTAATATACTCCCTAAAACATAAATCCCTAAATTTTATATACTTTTTTTAATCCTAAATTTAACCCTAAAATTGGGATTTTTCAATCAAAGCTCTCATAACTCTAATTAAATTTAAAGCTTACTTCAAAGTACATGATAATTGGAGATATGAGTGTCAATTTGTTATTTTAAAGATTCAATAGTGAAACCCCCTTCGAATGTCTAGCCATAGTAACCACCATATGAAAGGAAAGAATAAAAAATTTTAGAAAAGAAATTGAATGAAAAAAAATGGGGAACAACAAGGGAAGGAGAGCATTAGCACGAGAAAGAAAATAAATCAACACCATTGCTTTCTTCTTCTTTTTCCTCTCATGGTGGTTCATGGTTAGCCAAAGTAGAGAACTCACTGATGATTATAGCTAATCGGAGCTTGTTAGAGGTGGTTGTATAATGGTTAGAGATCCACCATTGTAGCGTTAGAAAAGAGTGAGGAGAGAATGAGAAATAGAGGTAAACGGAGGAAGCTACGGGAAAAGACGGTAGGAGTGGTTGATTTCGGACAGAGAAAAGAGGAAGAAAGAAAAGGCACGTTGGTCAAAGGAAAGAAATGGAGAGAGAGTGTATTTAAGAAATATTAAACTATCTTTGGTTCATATTGCATTTTTGCCCCCTAAAACAACTTAATATGCATTAATTGATATTTAAAATGATTAAAAGGATCCTAGAAAATTTTATAAACTCCATAATTAATTTTAAAAGAACAATTATTCAATTTTTTTAATAGCATAAAGTAATTTATTTTATTTTTAATTTTTTATTATTATTATTATTATTATTATTATTATTATTATTATTATTTTAAAGTATTACAATTAAAATCGTATTAAAGAGTGCAAAGTTATGAAAGAAAGTAACTTTCTAGAAATCTAAGATGAGAATGTAACTGAAAAAAACCTTTAATTATCAAGTGGTTTGTGGGTAAAGTTTTCAGAAAATTACAGTAAATCTATTGTTAAGCTTCTCGTTTAGATGGGCAATTTTACTTTTTTTAGGGGGAGGCGGGTAAAAGGGACAAAAGAGTGAAGAATCCTTACAAAATGAGAAAATATTCGCTTTACAAAATTTCTTTGACTAATCTCCAGGTCTTTCACATTATGGGTTAACGAAAACCCATTACTTGATGGTAAGAAGATAAATGTCACAAGGACTTATACAGAAGAATATATGTTAGTTTTGATAGTTCCGGATGTAAAAGACTTGTGTTGCTTCTGGATGCATGCAACAATGTCTCTATGAGTATAAATAGATGGAATGATATGTGGGAAACTAAATCAATGTATGAATATATATAGAGAAATTCACAGCTGATACTTGACCTTTGTTTCTGCCTTGTAATATTTGACATGTGTTGTTATAGACATTCTCAATTAGTTCTCACAAGTTTTATAGAATCTGACAAGGCAACTCATGGTGCATTGGGAAAGATTTGCATCTGAGGTTTATAATTTACATTTGCCAATTGACGTATCCTGTGTTTGATACGAGATTTTTTCAATAAAAAAATAACACATGTACGACTTGAGTATATTGTTGTATTAAACCCATGCTACATTGGATGCAACAAGCTAGAGACAGTTTTCATATGGCAACAATCACAGCAAAAGAATGAAAAAAAAAAAAAGATAAGTGATACTCTACTAAAGATACTGAGCCCTTTTCTGTGCAAGATGTATTTGAGACAAATGCACATCAAGAATTTAGATACGTAGTCAAGTATTCTAGATACATACACAAAAATTAAACTTACCACTTAAGAAATATCAAAATAACTATTCCGACAATTTCTCCATAATTTAAAAAGTTTCTTTCACATTTTCAACTCTTGATTGGATATCAGATTTCTTTTTTTTTTTCTTTTCTGGTTTATTAAGACAAAGACTACCTGAATCTAATATTTTATATTCAAATTCTTACTCTTATCTTTACCAAGTTAAAAATTTAACTTCAATGTAATACTGAGGGCGCCCTATATTTGATAGAATTATGGCATTTAAAATTTATGGAGATGAGAGAATGAGAATGGGAGAAACAAAAGATGAATTTCTAGAATTGGATTGCTATTGAAAACTTTTTGCTACAACAAAGACATTCCCACATCTCCTTTTATAGCAAAACCGGTGATGGTGGGTGATAATATTGTACTGCAACTTGTCTTAGCCACCTATGCTTATATGTGTGCTTCAGATCTATTCATCATTGCATTGCAACTTGTCTTAGCCACCCATGCCTATATGTGTGCTTCAAATATATTCATTAATGCACCACCCAAGTACATGCCTTCATAGGATCTTTTAGATTATTTTTTTAATACACCCTCATAATTTAAAAAATTTGTAATTCTAAGTATTTCTCTAAATTTGATAAAATTTTCAACTTTAATCGGCTTTGTAAAGATATTTGCAAGTTGTTCTTCAATTTTGCAAAATTCTAACACGATTTCTTCCCATTCCACGAGCTCTTGAATAAAATTATGTTGAATTTCAATATATTTAGTGTGGCTATGAAAAATAGGATTCTTTGTCATGGCAATGGTGGACATGTTGTCACAATAGATCTTTGTTGGTGTGCTAACACTTTGATGTAAATCTTCTATGATTCTTTTGAGCTAAACTACTTCACATGTTGATCTTATTGCTGCTATATATTCTGCTTTTGTAGACGAAAGTGCGACTATCTTTTGCTTCTTTGTTGCTCATGAGATTATTTTGGAACCTAAAAGCAAGATATATCTTGTTGTGCTCTTCTGATCATTGACACTTCTTGCCTACTTACTATCTGTGTAGCCAATTAAGTTGCAATCATCTTCTGCTTCATACAAGATGCTAAAACTCTTTGTACCTTTGACAGATCTCAAGATTCATTTTGCAACTGTGAGATGTGACTTGTTGGGCTCGCTCATAAATCTTGAAACAATGTTGACAACATGCACTATGTTAGGCTTGGTGTTAGTGAGATAAATCAATGAGCCAACAAGGCTTTGATAAGTCACCTCATTCACCTTTTATTTTCCATCCTCCTTTGATAGCTTCTCATTAGTTCCCATTGGTGTGAATGCTGGCTTGCAATCTTACATCTTGAATTTGTTTAACAAATCATTAGTATATGTCTCTTGAGAAATGAATATCTGCCTAGGTTTTTGTTTTACTTGCATTTTGAGAAAATATTTCATAAGGCCAAGATCAGTCATCTCGTACTCCTTCATCATGGCCTATTTAAAGTCTTCAATCATCTTTATATCATTGTATGTGTATATTAAATTAGTATATTAAATCATCTACATATAGGCAAAGGATGAGGAAATGATCTTCTTATTTTTTCATATACAATGACGGCTCACTTAGGCTTTTGTTGAAGTCATGATCAAGAAGATACCTATCTATTTTACTATTTCATGCACACAGTGTTTGCTTCAGTCCATAGAGTGCTTTCTTTAGTTGATATACTTTGTCTTCTTTGCCTCTGACCACATAGCTTTGAGGTTGCTCCATGTACACTTTTTCTTCAATTTTTCCATTTATGAATGTAGACTTCACATATAATTGATATATTAGTAGTTTCAATTGGGCAGCCAAAGCAAGTATCATTCTGATTGTTTCATATACACCACGGGGGTGAAAGTTTCATTGAAATCAATAACTAGTTGTTGAGAATATTCTTTTGCTACAATTGTGCCTTGAACTTTTAGATTGACCCATCATTGTTATACTTGATTTTGTAGACCCATTTTAGTCCAATGGTATCTTTTTCTTTTAGTTTCTCCATGAGCTCCCATGTATGGTTCTTCTTAATCATCTTGATTTTTTCATCCACAGCTTTTCTCCATTCTTCTTCTTTTGAAGCTTCTCCATATTTCTATGGTTTATAAGAAAATAATGTGACATTACAAGTTTGATAAATATCTAGCAATAATCTCATTTTTCTTGAAGGAGATAATTCTAGTGACAAGCATTACTGTCTTAGTGGTTGGCTTGTGCTTGGATCTAGATTATCTCTAACATTCTCCTCAGCTTCAAGATGTTGAACTCCTTCAGATGTTTCATTACTCCATTTCCAACTAGTTTCTTCATTGAAGATGACGTCCCTTACAATAATTAATTGTCTCGTGTCAGGATTGTAGAGATGATAGCCCTTGAATTCATTGATGTAGCCAATAAGGATACACTTTTCTCCTTTCTTGTCCAGCTTGTCTTTGTTTCCTCTTAGAATGTAGACATAGGTAATGCTCCCAGAGACTCTGAAATGATCAACATTTGGCTTTCTCTTGAACCAAACTTCATATGGCATTTTATTTGGAACTACTTCTGCAGAAGATCGGTTGAGAATATAAATTGATGTGTTAATAGCTTCAGCCCACAAATATTTTGGCATATTTTTTACCTTGGAGTATAGCGTGCGCCATCTCAACAATAGTTTTGTTCTTTCTTTCTGCAACTCCATTCTTTTTAAGGTGTGTGATGGACTGTGAGTTCCTTCTTGATGCCGTGCTCTTTGCAAAACTTGATGAATCTTTAATTAGTAAATTTTCCCCCATGATTAGTTCTCAAAATTTTAAGAAAATGCCCACTTTGTTTTTTAGCAAAGGCCTTAAACTATGTGAAGTAAGAGAATGTATCTAATTTTTGTTCAATAAAATAGACCCACATCATGCTAATATAATCATTAACGAAGAGTAGAAAATATCTTTTTTCACTAGGAGTGGGGTTTCTTAAGGGACCCCAAATATCTACATGTACCAACTCCAGTGGAACTTTTGCTCTCCAAGATGATTTTGGGAATGACAATCTATGCATTTGTCCCAAAAATGCATCCTTCATGGACTTTCTTTTCAAAATGTATAGGAGGTGGGAAAGCACCATTTCTTTCTAATTTAATAATTTAAGGCCATAAAAATTCAAATGGTCATATCTCAAATGTCATAGTGTGGATTCATCTACATTTTCACATCTCATGGCATATTTGTGCTCAAGTGATATCATCAAAGAAAAATTTTTATTTGTAGTCATTTTGATTATAGTTATAAGTTTTCCTTTATTTTTATCAAATATAATGCATTTATCATCATCAAAAATCAATTTGTAGCCTTTTTGGATCAATTGACCAACACTCAATAATTTTTGTGTAAAACCCAGACATAATAAATATCATGAATAAATTTTTGTTGGCCATTTTTTGTTTTGACAGCAATAGCACCTTTGCCTTCTACTTTTTGCATTTTTTTTATCACCAAGTGTGACTTGGGATTTCTTACTTTCATCTAATTTGACATAGCAATTTTTATTGCTTGTCACGTGATTTGAACAACTACTATCAAGATACTAAACATCCTTTGATTATTGAGAAGAATGAAGAATAAAATATTTGATCAATGGATTGATCTTTTTCTATAAAATTTGCTTTTTCTTTTTCCCAATACCAACAATCTTTTCCAAAATGAGTGTGCTTTTTGCACCTTATGCATTTGTATCAACAAACTTTTATATCATGATTATTTTTCTTGCATAAGCTGTAATAGGAGCTTGATTTATCTTTGCTCCCTTGGTTTTTTGTAATTTTTTCTCCCCTTTCCATGGTAATTAGATGATCCCCTATTTTGAAGATTTTGATTGTGATCATTCTTCTTATCTCCATCATTTTTAAAAATATTTATCTTTGACTAAAAGACTTACTCTAGTAGTGGCTCAAATCTTTACATTCTCTCCTTATGAGCTTGGAGAGATCCCATTAGTTCCACTAGAGTAAGCTTTGATAAATCCTTGACTTTTTCAATTGCAACCACTACATGATCGAATTTTGTCAGAAGGCTCCTCAATAATTTTTGAATGATTTTCTTATCTTCTATCATATCTCCATAACTTTTAATTTGAATAATAATATTAGAGACATGAGAAAAAAAATTGTATTGATTCATCTTCCTACATCATTAAAGTATCAAAATCTTTCCATAAAAATTGAAGCTTGATAGTAATTGTTTTGTCAAAGCTTTTGTACAGACTCTTTAAAATTTCCCATGCCTCTTTTGCAGTTTTGGCATTCATAATCCTTGAAAAGATTGCATTGCTTACCCCTTGTTGAATGAAGAGTAAAGCTTTTGCATCTTTTTGCATATTTTGCTTGTATTCCTTTTGCTTCGCAATTGTCAATGATGCCTGCTATTCTAGGGTTAGTTCTTGAAATTCTTTCACACCATTTCCCATAAATCTTGTGAGATGAATAATGTCTTCATTTTTATACTCAAAAAATCATAAGCTTCATACTTAAATATAGGGATTGAAGCTTGAGTATAACTGAAAGTGGTTAAATTTGATGTAGATGTGGAGGCCATAGGAACTAATGGGAGAGGTGAAAAAAAAATAAATATTGGTGGCTAAATATAGATGGGTGTTTTAGAACCAAGGCTCTGATACCACCGATAGAATTATGGCATTTAAAAATTATGGAGATGAGAGAATGAGAATGGGAGAAACAAAAGATAAATTTCTAAAATTGGATTGCTATTGGACATTTTTTGCTACAACAAAGACATTACCACATCTCCTTTTATAGCAAAACTGGTGATGTTGGGTGATAATATTGTATTGCAACTTATCTTAGCTGCCAATGCCTATATGTGTGCTTCAGATCTATACACCATTGCATTGCAACTTGTCTTAGCCACCCATGTCTGTACGTGTGCTTCAAATCTATTCATTAATGCACTGCCCAAGTACATGCCTTCCTAGGATTTTTTTAGATTATTTTTTTAATAATACCTTGTTAGAACAAAACGGTGTTGTTAAATTCCATGATATTATCAAGTGCATTGACTAGAATATGTTAGGGTTCGACAAATCTTTTTTGACTTCAAAAGAACATTAGTTTTGGGACTGTTCATAATTTGATAATGATATTTGACAAAAGCCAATTAAAATGACGAAAATCTCTGCTCATGATTTTCTTGTTTAGATGAGCTGAGAAACTGCCTCCTGTACAATGATTGTCTCAACTTACTAGAAGAATGCCAGTCTCCTTCAATTTGATTTACAGCTTATTCAAGTTGGGATAGATAGTGCCCTCAATTCTTTTGAAGAAAATATTTTGTTATAGAAAGAAAAGAAATTATGTACAAATTACTGTAGGCTCTTTTCTTCTCTTGAACATGAAAATCAGGCTCTTGATTTATTTAAAAGGAACACAATGTTACCAGTGAATCAAATTTATATGCTAACAAGCACCATTTAGGCAGATTTCTAGCCAGATGAAGCAAACAACGACGAAATAATAGACAAGGGGGGCAATGACTTAGCATACCTCCGTCCAAACTTTAATTCATTTTTATTTACATTTTAACTATTTAACTATTCAGCTTAAACCTAATTAATGGTGCTCTCTTTTCATTACCAATACTATAAGACCAAGCATCTCAACATCCCAAAGCGTATGCTTGATTAGGTAATATTTTTGCAGCATTAAAGGGCATATGCAAGACCAATCCTGATTCCTTGTCCCCATCATTAAAGGTTGAACACGGTGCTGATCTTTTTATCATCTAAATTTTAATTATTTTTATTTTTATTATCTTAATCATTATTTTTTAGTTATTAGTTAAAAAATTATTATTTTTTCTATGTTTTTGTTTGATCAAAATAAAAAATAAAAAAAATTAAAATTAAGAAAAAAATTTTAAAATTTAAAATGTACAAATTAGATCTAAACAGTCCAAACTTATAAATAAAAGATGAATATCATGATCATCTTTTGAGGATGGAAAAATCCATTTTGATGCATGATAGTGGTTGTGTATATAACCATTGAAATTGGATAAAATCTGTAGAGATTTAACAAAAGGCAAAAGAAAAGCAAAAATTTCTGACCATAACTATACAATTCCGATGGCTTTTTGGAAGAGCAAAATTTAAAAAGAAAGTTGTTTATGTACAAAATTGCCTCAACTAATCCATGCCAGTCTCCTTTGGTATGATTCAAGCCTTTTTATAAAAAAATAAGATGGATTATAGTGGTGCTTGGAACTTTGTTGAATTGAGCAAGTTCTTTGCCTAAAGGGAGATTCAATTGATAGAACAAAGGTTTGTGAACTTCCCTTAAGAGAAAGAGGAGCAATTTTTGGATGCACTATGATGCACTTACATGCGAAGGCCAAGATTGCATTCGTACACACGAAACCTATGTACAGATTCAATCCTGACCATGGTTTTAAAATGCGGTTGCGGTTGCGTTGCGGTTACTGCGGTTGCAGATATTGCGGATGCTATAATGCGGGTTGCGGTCACTGTGGCTGTGATTTTTTTTTTAAGTTGCACAAATCATTTTAAAAATATATATAATCATTATAACTCTCATATACATAAATATATCATGCCTAACATCAATATTAATTAAATAAATCCTGATTTTGAACAAACATATCAATATTAATTGAGAAAACTAAAAAGAAAAATCAGATAATATAAAAATATACTTACATACTTATTACAAAGAGAGAATTAGAATCACCACATTGTAGAATGTCGTGGATGGTCATAGTTTCCACTTTTACTTTCATTATCATCTTGTCTTGATCCCTGTCCAAAAACATAATCAAAAAATCCTCTACCTGTATTCTCCATTTGCTGATAAGGAAAATTTGGTGCATGGTAATAATAAGGCTCTTGATAATTTATTGAAGGTTGATAATTTGGTGGTGCTTGAATTATTGGATAATGACTATGTGACATATAAGGAGGTTGTTGATAAAATGGAGGATAGTAACTTTGACTACTTTGAGACGAGCCACCAATTCCAAAATCATTAAAACTTTGTGAAAAACTAGGGGAAGAACTATCTTCTAGTACACCACTTTGCTGCCTTCTACTTCTTGTAGATTGATAACCACCTCTTCTATTATCACTAGAGTCTCTATCCTGAAAAGATGTCATATCAACAACAAAACCCAAATCACGCATAGTATATGGAATGTCTTGATATGGATCTTGTTCTCTATCTTCATCTATGCCATGATCACTTTCTACTACATCACCACCATCACCACCACTATTATTGCTTGGTGGACTCAAACCACCATCATTGCCCTGACTATGACCTTCATGGGAACTCAAATCATCATCAGCCTCTACCTCTTCGTCATCAGTATCCATTCTTGGGAGCCATTCTGAATTTTGAAGTCCATCCAATATGGGCCTTCTCTCTCCTCAATCCATGGAGACAAGGGATCATCTTCTTGGAATATGTAATCAAGATTAATTGGATTAAAACTATTTTCTATTTCTTCTTGACTACGCCTCTTCTTCTCTCTCATTCTTAGCTTCATATTGTAAAAGGTAAAGACAAGTTTTTGTAATTTTTTATACTTGAGTCTATTTCTTGTCTTTGTATGAATATAACTAAATGTGCTCCAATTCCTTTCACAATTTGAAGCTGAAGTTGTTTGGCTCAAAACTTTTATCGCAATGCCTTAAAGTTCAGGAGCACATGAACCATATATCATCCACCATTCAGCTATTTAAACAAATAATACACAAATTTAGTCAACTTTTAATTATAAATATAATCAATCATTTTGATTGAGTTACATATTCTACCATGTATACTTATAAATAAAAAATAAATTATATCTTACTAGGATCCATTTGAGACCATGCTCTCTGAGCTTGTGGCGTTCCAAAGTTATCTCCCTTTTCTCGAAAAAGGATTAACTATAAAACATCATATTATGTATCAAAAAAAATACAACATCATATTAAATTTAATGTAAATATATAATAATATATTCTAAATATTCATTATATAAAAAATAACTGACCTGATTTAATGCTCTAATTGTAACATCTATATTTCTTTCTAATTTAGTGATTGCACTTTTAGTTCCATCAAATGTTTCTTTATAAACTGAATGACCATGCTCAACTCCAAATTGAAACTGAGGATTAAGAAAATAACCTAAAAAAAAATAATTAGTCAATACACAAATATTTCTCTTTTTGTGACAACATAATATATATATATATATATATATAGACTTACCTGCAGAATGTAAATCAGTATGTAGAAATTTCCATCTGTTATCTATCATGTCGTTATAAGTTGAGTGATAACGACAATTTTGTTGTATAGATAGCTTTGCTCTATCTATAGCTTCATAGATAAAACCTATGGTTGGTTTTTCATCACCATCGACCAGTCTTAACACCTTGACAATTGGCTCAAATACTTTTAGTATTTCATTGGCTTTGATCCAAAAGTCATTATCCAAAATTTTTTTTCTTGCATCATGTGCTGGTCCAGATTTTTCCTTGCCAAATTTAGACTTTTTAAACTTTTCAGAGTTGAACATATTCTTCAAAGCCTGCTTTTGCTTCACAAGAGATTGTAGTTGCAAGAATTGTGTAGCAAAGCGAGTAATGGTTGGACGAATAATTTCTCTACCTCCAGTATATTCTTTCATCAAATTTACAGTCCAAATATGGTTATATATAAAGGATGTTATCATCTTTGCATCTTCTAACACCTTTTGTACATTGCTCTTTTTTCCAATGTCTTCTAAACACAGATCTAAACAATGAGCTGCACAAGGTGACCAATAGAGATGTGGTCTTTTTTCCATCAAATTTTTTCCAGCTGCCTTTAAAGCTCCCTCGTTATCTGTAACCACTTGGACTACATATTCTTCTCTAACTTCTTCTACTACTTGATCAAGTAACTAAAGGTAGTAATCAGTATTTCTACTATCAACAGAAGAAACATCAATTGATTTTAGAAAAATAGTTCCCCTACTGCAATAGACAAGAAAATTCATTATGTGCATGTGACTAATGCTATTAGTCCAGCCATCACACATTATTGTAACACCTCTTTCCTTCCATGCACCTTTCAACCCATTTATCCATTCCCTCATCGATTGGTATTCAGCTTCCAAATACACATCTGAAATCTCGTAAGGAGTAGGAAATTTAACCCCTGTTGTACCTATTTCAGCAGCTGCAGTAATTAAATTATGCAACCAAGGAGAATTAGATAAATTCATTGGAAGACGCTCATATATAATAAGCTTTGATACTGCTTCTCCTAGTTTTTTCCTCAATGTTTTCATCAAACCACCAGAAATTTTTGGTTGTTTCATGCTTTTGCTCCTTACAAGATCAATATTTGTAGATCTTAAACTAAAGGCAATATCTTCTGATCCTCTTGCCCTTGCA
The DNA here is from genome assembly GCA_026724425.1 of Erythrophleum ivorense. Lineage (NCBI taxonomy): Eukaryota > Viridiplantae > Streptophyta > Magnoliopsida > Fabales > Fabaceae > Erythrophleum > Erythrophleum ivorense. The sequence goes on from JAIUCV010000024.1 coordinate 2,825,499, forward strand.
TGAGTACTTTCACCCTCTTCATACACATTTTGCCCTCCTCTGGTTTGCTGTCTAAATTGTTGTCAATCTTCCCATTCACGATGTGATCTAATACTTTCTTGTGTCGCACGCCTCATTTGCATTTCCTCATCAACAAATGTTTCAATTTCATCATCTTCATCTCCTCTCAACCTTGCTTCAAATTCTTCTTTTCTTTTTTTTGAATCAATTTTTTTTTCTTTATTATCTAAAAGGAGTTTCATCATACCCCCTTGAATAGTAGTTGTAACTCTAGGACATCCAGCTACTTGTCCTTTAAAATGAGCAATATGCTGCTTCAATCGAGTAATTCCATCCTTTATTACTTTTCCACAGAGTTTGCAAGTTATATTGTTTCGATTTCTAGTTACAGGTGTTCCAAAATGCCAACCAATATCATCACTAGGAGCACCTTCTAATCTTTCTGTTGGAAATTCCTCTCTTGGCGGCATTGTTTATATTTTATAGTACCTGGTGATCAAATGAAGTTAGTAATATAATATAATATAGCAAAACTAAAAGCACAATTTAAATTAATTTCACAAGTCATGAATATATATATATATATATGTATCTCATTTTCTAGATTCCCATCTCATGTTCAATTCTCTTTTATTACTATCACTACAATCAATCTATCATTACTTGTAAATTTAACAATGTTGTGTTGGATAAAATTAAAACTTCACATGAAGAGGAACTAGCTATACATTGGATATAAAGAGGTGATTTAAAAGAAATTAATGTATGAATAGGTATTATATGCAAAATCTAGTAAACTAAATTCCAATCTAAGAGTTATGCTTTGCTAGTACCATTCTAAACCTTAAGAGTTATTAATGGAAAACATATAATTTCATGTATACAGTAATCATTTATATGTGAATGGTTTACTTATACAAATGAATATAAATTGATACAAAATAGTCAAAACACTATAAAATTCTCTTATATTTCATGTAATATTTTTAATTAATTTTATTATATTTGAAAGATTGATTATCAATTATAAATTTTATCCATGATTAAATCCATATTCAAAGCATAATAGCCATGAGTTTTAAATCTATTTTATTTTATATATAGTATTAACAACTTACTTTAACTACTCTTCTAAATCAGACTTGTGAACATATTATATTATTTATAGAAAAAACAATAAAATAATTGAAAAATGATTAATTAAGCCAAAATATAATTAATAATTCTCATGAATATATTAGCTTATTAGCTACAATATTTCAAAAATATAATTTATAATTACATAATATATGGTAAAAATATATATTATCTTGTACCTTAATTTAGCTTATTCCAATCTTTATCTTGTCCCTTACTTTATTTAATTAAAAAATACCAAAATAAAAATTTAAAAAAATAATTTAAAATTTAGACTATTCAAAAATATAAATGATTCAAATTTGTTCCATGAAAAATAATAGATAACTCATTTCATGAGAAGTGGTTATTTTCAGGATTTGAATCTTCTAAAGTTTCTTATTATAAGGTTTTTAGAAAGAAAAGAGAGGAAGTAAACCCCATATACATTTTTATTTTTTGTGTTATTTATTTTTCAAAATTTATAAAAATTTTATAATAAAAAAATTTAAAAAAATTTTACATTTATTTTGTTGATGCTAGTAGTTTATCCTTTTAGTAATATTCATTGATTGACCAATATGTGTTTATTTTATTAGATTGCCATACTACACATAAATATTAAGGAAAATTATAGTTAAAGACTCTAAATTAAAAATATTTATATTAGAGGAGTTTAAATTTTAAAATTGTTCTAGAGAACCCATGAACCAAAGATTTGAATTGTATAAAAAAATTTTACAATTTATGATTTTAAATTAAAATTTTTAGTTTTTATATTTTTTAAAATAATTTTAAAATTTAAAATTATTTAATATAAATATCCTTAATTTAAAATTTTTAATTATAATTTTTCATAAATACTATAAATCATGATGCGTATCATTAATTCCGAGAATAAATTTGCAAGAAAATTTGAAAATTGTCATGTTGGATGTATATGAACCCCATATATATATATATATATAATATTAGAAAGCAAAGCACGAATGATCTGCAAGACAGCTAGCATTGAGTAGACATATATATGTGTGTATGTTCTTGCTTTAATAATCTATTCACTAGGTAGTTTTGAGAGTTATATGTGGATGCATCACAACCCATCGGGGAAATCCTAGACTCAGACAAGGAACTCACACTTGCTGGTGAAGTAGTCTTCCGACCCATGGAAAGAAAACATACTTTGGGGCCCAAAAAAAGGACTGATATTGCTGCCTTATGGGAAAGAAGGGTCAATTCCAAGTAAAATCAAGTTACATATAACCAGAATTTATGCATTGCATAGCAAAATCTAATAATTAATACTAATTTAGGATTACATTATTACAAATAAATCTGGTATCATCATAGCGTGGCAAAAGCATTGATTATACATACATAGCGTGGTATATATATATTATACATATATATTATGCATAGCATGGCAGAAGCATTGATTATACATATATATATATATATATATTATACATATATATTATGCATAGCGTGGCAGAAGCCCAGAAGCATTGATTATCATATATATATATATATATATATTATACATATATATTATGCATAGCGTGGCAGAAGCATTGATTATACATATATATATATATTATACATATATATTATGCATTGCGTGTTAGAACTTTGATCATACATATATATATATATATTATACATATATATTATGCAATGCGTGGATGGATATATATTAGAAAGATCAGAAGGATTGCGTGGCTGAAGCTTTGATTCAACACATCAGTTTACTTCAACAGTGAAAGAGACCCAAAGCCTGAAATAGCAAAGCAGAAGCAAATCAAGAAGAAGATGTTCGGCATACCTCTGGGCGCTTATCTCTTCAGATTCAAGCGTGCATCATACTGTTTGCTCTGCTTCGCAGCTTCGAGACTTTAGATTCAGATCTTGAATCACTGTGCTTCAGTTTAGCCTTCAGGTATGGTTATTGGTTTTAGATCTTAGAACGCTAGACTCTTCAGATTGAAGCTTTCTCAGTCTCTGTTGGTTATTGTTGCCTTTTTTCTTTAGCAAAATGTAGATCTAGGGCCGGCCGCTCTGTTTAGAGCTTGCTTTATATGATGTGTGCAACGGAATCGCAATACCATTCCATTGCGGCTGCAACACCGTTCCATTGCGGCCCATTAACGTGATGTCCATACTCGTTACAGTTGCGGGCTGATGCGGATACGGCTTGGGCCGCATTCACTATATTGCGGCCGCAGTTTGTATTGCAGCCCGCAATTTAGAACCTTGATCCTGACCATCCTACGTACCACTATAGGGCACCAAAAAAATTCATGGGAGGACAAGCACAAAGTGTGACAGAAATCACATTAGTAAAAAGGCGAAAGTATAAGAAAAAAAGAAACCAATATGATTCTGTGGTCTTCGTATTGAAGTACATAAAAATAAGGAAATCTTTTAAGGGATTTGCCTAAAGCCTATAGAGGTTGGCTATTTTAGAATTCTTAATTTACTCAAGAACTTGGCTCCAATAATTTTAATTGTACACTTTAACCCTTGAAATCTAAACGATAACTATCCATATCCAATAGAATTTGATAAATATTGCCCTCAAATAAATTTTGATAAATTTGAGGCAAAACTTCTCTGGAGAAAAAAGAAAACTGCTATAGATAAACCTTATGCTAATGTCTTGAGCACTACCTATTGCTACTGAAGAAGGTCTCTCAATTATAGATAAACCTTAGTCCATCATTAACGTTGGTCGGTCTTCCTCAAAATCAATTGTTCCTTCTTCAAAATTATGAGGTGATCACAGGAAGGGTTCTAATAGCAATAAAAAGTGTAATTACTAGATTTTAAGAATAAACAAAAACAGAAAAGCCACTTGAATTGTTGAATTCATTATGATGGACCTTTATTTTTCCCACTTCCTGAGAATGGAAAAAGAACAAAAACATTTACAAGCTAATAATACGCATATATTGCAAAATTTCCAATAAATCTATGTCAGTCAGTCTCCTTCTCTATGCCTTATAGCTCATTGATTCGAGAAGTGATATCTAAGAACACATCCGCTCTATAAGGAATAGTGAGGCCACCCATTGGATGGTCATATCCGAACTCTTCCTCAGCTCTACTTAGCAAGTTTTGAAATGAGGGTTGGTTCAAGTATGATACAGGGATCACAAAACACTTCATGTTCTCACCAACATACACTGCAACATAGCCTTTTGGGACTTCCACAGATTTCAAAACTCCTTGACTAGTAGTAAACGAAGTCCTTCTGATACCAGATAAACGAAAACCCATTTCTCTTGTTTCTGTGCCATAATAGTAAGGTAGTGTTTAGATTTTGATTCTTGAGGATTGGAATGGCTTGTGTTGCTTGTGAAGGTAAGAGGGAGTGTGTATTTATAGATGTTAAAGGTTAGCTTTAGAATGTAGAGACAAGGGTTCTGTCATGTGTGTGCCCTAAAAGATCACATGGTGTTGTCTTAAAGGTATGGATTAAGGATTTAAAGGAGTTGTATAAGGTTTAATGCATACCCCACTTTATAAAAGAGAGGACAATAGAGTACCCTCTTGAAGCCAGCATGATGTCCACAAGTGAGTTCTAATGTTTGTTCATGCATTGTTTAATGGCTGCTTCATTTTATAGACATCTCACATGTTTTTTCTTCATATTGATGCCCTAATTGAATGTTGATATATAGCTACCAACTAAGATTTGGGTGTCTGACAAAATTCCACATTGAGAGTCACAAGTAATCTTGTAATACTCAAGGGGTGTGGTTCTTTCCTTTTACATTTTAGTTCTATGGATGAGTTCTCTCACAGCCTTGCATTTATATTTCTCATCAAAAGGTGCTATTTCATTGTAGAACAGGAAGTTTTAAACCATTGTCAAAGCTTGAATCATCCATGTGATATTTAAACAGTTAATGAGAGGGGAACCCATGGAACTATATTATATATTATATAAAGTTGTTGAGATGCCTTGAATTATTTAATGGGACGACCTGAAATATAACCCTAACTTGAAAATTTGGGAGTTTAGAATTTTTTAAGGAAAAATGGGGTGTGGAGGCACAGCCACTGTGGTACAGATCAGACACAGTTTATTATTTATTTTTGGAGCGGCATGACTCAGTTTGTAGGTCATGGCTTAGTATAAATTGTGTGTGTCTTGTTTTTTAGGGTTCTAGTGTGTGACTTGTAATTAGTTCTCAAAAGGAAATAAGAAAATCTTTCTTGTGTCCGTGAACGTAGGTCAAATTGGCCGAACCACGTTAATCTCTGTGTGTTCTTCTTGTTTGCTTATATTTTATTCTTTTGTTCTATAATCGTGCTTGCTGTGTAACAAAAGTAAACTTTTTTCCCTGAATGAACTTATGTTCTTCTCTTTCTTGATTCTAAAAGCAAACTGACCTTACACTAAAAACAAAACAAGTTTGACTTCAAAATTAAAGGCTTATAGGTCAATGGCAGTTATGACAGTCAACTAATGGTTGTATTGTGAAGTATTTTTTCAATATAATCAAATTCATAGTACAGTCAAAGACTTGTACAAGAAAAGAAATATTTGAGCTCAAATGATGCTTTAGGATGTGAGGTTGCTTCTGAACTCAAGAATTCAGAATATATAATTTGGTTACTAAAGGACAAGGGCCATAAGAGATCACATGGTATTGTCTTATAGTTATTTTTCAAGGATGAAGAAGTTAAATGAGTGCATACCCCACCTTAAAGACACTTGCAATAGGTGAAAACTAATGTTTGTTCATGCGTTGTAAAAAACCTAAAAATGGTGGACATGTAAGATGTAAAACCTGACGTGCATGATGCATGGGAAGGGAGTGGAGTTGACTTTTCAATGCTGATTCTTGCAGCTGCCACTATTAGCTTCCTTCATTCTGCGACTTTACGGATATATCCCTCCTTTTATTTCCTTTAAGTTGGCTTTTTGATCATTTACCTTTTAGACTTCTGCAGCACATATCCTTCCAGTAGAGCAATTGCAGAACAGACTCGAAACTCTGCATCTTCATCCCTTCGCTGGACGTTGCTGGATGCTGCACTTCTGCTTCTTCGAGCTGTGAATTATCTCTAGTTTAGTTGTTTCATTTAGTTGCATGAAAGCTTCCTGCTGGACGAACTGTGGTGCTGAGTAAAAGTTGCAATTCTTCTCCTCTGTTCAGCGCCACTTTATTGCCCCTGTTCAGCGTTCATTACACTGGTTTTGGTTCGAATTTCAGCTGTAGAGTTGCTCCTTGAATTTATCCCGTTTTTGCTGCTGGTTGCTGGTGAAATCACGCCAGAAATCATCCTCCCAGGTCTGAAATTTCTGCCATATGAATTTTTTCTGCTGGGTTCATCTTCTCCCCTCTGCTCACGCCATTTTGTTCTACTGGTTTGTGTAACAACCCAGAAAAAGAAAATAGAAAAGAAATGAGAAAAGGAAAGGAAAAGAGAAGCTGGAAAATTTTCGAAGAGCTGAGAATTTTCTAAGTCTTCTCGCCATAGCGAAGGCAGAGGTCTGGAACAAACACGAGCTCGCCGTAGCGAGGGCAATGACTCGCTATAGCGAGAGCGGTTCAGAAAAGCGAGAAAAAGAGAATTTGACTTTTTAAAAGCTTCCAAATCTCTTTTTTCTTCTTCTAACCGACTCCAACTCGTCTTAGGAGAGAGAAAAGGGCGGAGGAGAGAGTGAGAAGCTGAAGAGAAGAGGAAAGCACAAGAAAGGTATGAATTCTCATGGCTTCCTCTTAGTATGTTGCCCTTCTCCCCTTTTCCCCTCTTTCCTACGGTTCAGATGATAGAAATGGTTAGGTCTTGAGTCTGGTTCAGAGGAGAGAGAGTGGGAAACCATTCTTGAGAGAGATTAGAAGTAGATAGTCTTCTCTTTCTTGCTTTTCCCCTTTCTTAAGAGTTGAGAAAAGAGAGGGATAGCTCATGGACCCTAGTGAGAGAAAAGACCTAGAGTGAGAAGCTCAGTATAGCTGATTAGAAGTGATCCCTAGCTTAAGAATTGAGTATAAGGTATTAATTCCATGCTTTTGTGTGGTTAGGCTCAAGAGGAACTCTCCCATCTAGAAGTTGTTGTGAAACCAACAAGGGAGGAGACCATTGAAAGAGCAAGTAGTAGATAGCCAACAAAGGTAGTTCTCTCCACTTTCTCTCATGCATAATTGTGTGTTTACATTGTCTTGCTTGTGTGTATGAATAATATGAGCTATGAGAAGTGTGTTAGCATGATTATATGTTATGATTGAGATGATGTTTTAAATGATTTTTTGGTTTGCTTGAGGAAATGGAAAAGCCAATAACCCTATAGCCAAGGTGAGGATGAGCCGAAGCCCTAAGTTGGTTAAGCCATGTCTCCCAAAAGTGAGGTTGACTCCCAAAGAGTAAGGGTGAGTCTAAGTACCTCTAAAGTATGGGAAGGCAAATCCAAAAGCCACAAGGAAATGGGTGAGGGCGATCCAAGTACTTAGCAAGCTCTTGAATGTTATCCATGGCCATTTCACATGTTTTAAATGTTTTTCATCATGTTTTATATGCTAACATGCCATACATGCATAATGAGACTTGTTGCATGCAATATATGTATGTTTGAATGAGAGTTGAACTACTGAGATTCTTCGAATCTCACCCTCCCTCTCCACCATCCAACCATGCCAGGTGGCCCAAGTGAGATAAGAGATGGGAGCAACCACCAACAAGCATGAAGCTAGGGATAAAGGTGAAGAAGAGTGTAAAGGCTTTTTGCCTGATGTTGTATATGAAAATTGTACATGAGATGTGAGATGTAAATGATGTAGCATTTCCAAACGTTGTAAGACAATGTATATATTAATGATGAATGTATGAGAATGAGATTTATGATGAATGAAATAGCATGGTTGAATGAGAAAGTAGATTTTGATGTGCAATGATCATAGTAGCATAGACTATGTAGGTGCATAAGTGGGTATGGGATAGTGAGATTCCCCAATATAAGTTATTAGACACTTGAGGCATGATTGATAGCTCCTATAGATGCTTTCTCATGTGCTCAAAGAGTCATAGAAGTAGAAAAACCAAGATTGGACCCTATGAACCCCACTTTTGGCCAAGAAGGGGCCTTTTTGCACATGATGTCATAGAATAGCCATATGACCTCTTCTAGCTATGAAATTTGACATGTAGCTAGATTATGTTTAAAGCTTTCTGGGAAGATAGAGTTCATGTCATTTAGAGGTCTATAGCATTTTCTATGATTCATCAAAGTTGACATCAGAAATTCGGATTTCAGAAAATCACTATTCATTTGGTCAGTTTAGAAATCATGTCATCCGAGGGGCAAACGTAGTCCAATGGCTACGCAATTTTATACATAGAAACTAGATGGTCACAGTGACTTGTGGGAACTGGAAGCACCTCATTTAGAGGTCCAGAGATTGAGTTATGCAATTTCGAAGTTCCTGCCCAGAATCAGACACCCAACCAGACCCGAGGTACTGTTTCATCGGTTTCCGGGAAATTGGCTAGGTGAACTGATCTGGAGATATTTTTCTCCTCTAGCTAACATCCACATCTTTCGATGGAGATAGAGTTATGAGCATTGGATTTTTGTGGAATTAGTTAGACATTTTCAAAGTCCATATCAGTAATCTGTGACAGTAAAGAAGCCCCCTCTGACCAGTGAACTATTTCGATGTCAAATGCAGAATGAGTGAGAGATTGAGACTTCTAAGTATTTTTGGCATGAAGTAGACGTCTCAAAATTTCTAGAATGACCCAGATCATGTAGTTTTGATTTTTCTGCATTTAGTTATGAATTTCTAAAGTTAGCCCAAAAAAGAAGCAAAATCTGCCACTAGCGAAAATGCATGTCTCCAATCCCTTTTTGCTTTCCATGAGTTTTAAGCATATAGTGGGGATTGAAATAAGTCTCAAAAGTGTAATTGAGCATGAGGATGAATAGAGAGAGTTCAACCAGTCCATGTTACTTCTAAGTGGTGCTCTACCCACACATAGTGCCATAGAGAAAGTAAGCATAAGGTAGAAAAAGTGTCTCTCTTGTGAGTTCCGCATTGCCCATATGGGCTAGAGGGCATGTTGGGTATGAGCTAGAGGTTAAGGTGTCACAGTTTGCTCTCCTTGCAACCCTCTTCCTCTTTGTTTAAGCTGAGCTTCGTGGTTGTGTGTGTGTAGCAGGAGAGCAACGCTATATAGTGTTTTTGGGCCTGGAATTTCTGAAGTATGTGTTGCTTTTTCTGGTCTCCTCTTCAGGCGCTTCTCTCCTCTGTTTCTTAATGCTGTGATACATTTTATGTGGTGGCCAGTAAAGGGAGGTCCTGCGCAGAAGAAAAGGTGGTGCAGGAAGATGATTTTGGTTGTAAAAATTCTGACTTCATTCATGCTGAATTGTATGTCCACTCTCCTACATGCTAATTCCTCCCAAAATTCTGCATATATATATTCTTAATTAAAGACCAAACCCCATTGTGCTTTTTCTTACTTGTCAAATTATATTTATGCAGAATAAGCTTCCCTTTAACGTGTGGCTGCAGATTAAAGACGGTATGCGTTTCCTTTATTTCTGGATTTTGGGTTTAGCTCCTAAGTGGAATTAAGGAAAAGAGAGCACAATATATGTATATGGTATATATTGTACGAGTATGGAAGGCGTAAAATTAGTAGAGGAATAATTTTTAAAACCAGATAAGTTCTGTATGGGATCATTGGAATGATTCACCCTCTAAAATCTGATGAACGGGTATTGTAGGGAATTCAGGAGATTGAGACATAGCTGAGAAAGGGTCAGGGAATTTCTATAAAATCTTGGAAAGTGAGTAAGTAATGCGGACCGTGAGACATGGGAAATTCTTATTTTGTTATTAAGTTTCCTTGCAGTATTTTAAAAATTTGATTATCTATTTATAGAGATACACATTTCAATATTTTATCATATACATGTTTACCAAAAATCGACTCGAACGTGAATTTTTCAAATTGCTAGATGTTTGAATTATTTGGAAATTTTACTATAAAATCGATTTGGAAGGTATTCTGTCTGAGAGGTTAAAAGGAAAAAATGCATTGTTTTATGAAGTCATCTGTTCAGAACCCTGTAGCTAACAGCAGTGGATGTTAGCCCTGGTGCACCATGATCTGTACCTCAGCTAGCAGGGGTGGTGCTAGCCCCGTGTGTAGGCCACCACATGTAACAGCCAAGAGAAAAGAAAAGAAATGAGAAAAGAAAAGGAAAAGAGAAAGCTGGAAAATTTTCGAAGAGCTGAGAATTTTCTAAGTCTTCTCGCCATAGCGAGAATGCCCCCTCGCCGTAGCGAAAATGTTCCTAGCTATAGCGAGTGCGGCATTCCATACAAAGACCAGGGAGTTGCTCGCCGTAGCGGCGCTATAGCGAAGGAAGAGGTCTGGAACAGGCCCGAGCTCGCCGTAGCGACGCCATAGCGAAGGCAGAGGTCTGGAACAGACACGAGCTCGCCATAGCGAGGGTAATGACTCGCTATAGCGAGAGCGGTCTAGAAAAGCGAGAAAAAGAGAATTTGACTTTTTAAAAGCTTCCAAATCTCTTCTTTCTTCCTCTAACCGACTCAAGCTCGTCTTAGGAGAGAGAAAAGGGCGGAGGAGAGAGAGAGAAGCTGAGGAGAAGAAGAAAGCACAAGAAAGGTATGAATTCTCATGGCTTCCTCTTAGTATGTTGCCCTACTCCCCTTCCCCTCTCTTTCCACGGTTTAGATAGTAAAAATGGTTAGGTCTTGAAGTTGGTTCAGAAGAGAGAGAGTGTGAAACCATTCTTGAGAGAGATTAGAAGTATATAGTCTTCTCTTTCTTGCTTTCCCTTTCTTAAGAACATGAGAATTTGAGAAAAGAGAGAGGATAGCTAATGGACTCTAGTGAGAGGAAGAAACTTAGGTTGAGAAGCTCAGTAGAGTTGATTAGAAGTGATCCCTAGTTTAAGAATCAAGTATTAAGGCATTAATTCCATGCTTTTGTGTGGTTAGGCTCAAGAGAAGCTCTCCCATCTAGAAGTTGTTGTGAAACCAACAAGGGAGGAGACAAGTGAAAGAGCAAGTAGTGAATAGCTAACAAGGTAGTTCTCTCCACTTTCTCTCATGTATAATTGTGTGTTTACATTGTCTTGTTTATTGGTATGAATGATATGAGCTATGAGAAGTGTGTTAGCATGATGATGTGTTATGAATTGAAATGATGATTTATATGATTGTTTTGGTTTGCTTGAGGAAATGGAAAAGCCAATAACCCTATAGCCAAGGTGAGGATGAGCCAAGCCCTTAAGTTGGTTGAGACAAGAGTAAAAGGTCTCCCAAAAGTGAGGTTGACTCCCAAAGAGTAAGGGTTGAGTCTAAGGACCTCTAAAGAATGGGTAAGGCAAATCCAAAAGCCACAAGGGAGTGGGTGAGGCTAATCCAAGTACTTAGCAAGCTTTTAAATGTTATGTATGGCCTATTCACATGTTGAGAATGTTTTTCCTTATGCATGGCCAATTCACATGTTTTAAATGTTTTCATCATGGTTTTATATGCTAACATGCCATACATGCATAATGAGACTTGTTGCATGCGATATATGTATGATTGAATGAGAGTTGAACTACTGAGATTCTCCGAATCTCACCCTCCCTCTCCACCATCCAAACATGCCAGGTGGACCAAGTGAGCCTAGAGATGGGAACCACCACCAAGCATGAGGCTAGGGAAGCTAAAGAAGAGTGTAAAGGCTTATTGTAATGTGTTGTACATGAGAGTTGTATATGTAAAGTAATGATGTATATGATGTAGTTCCTAAGAGTTTTTGTAAGATAATGTATGTATGAATGATGAATGTATGAGAATGAGGCCTATTATGAATGAAGAGGCAATTTTGAAATGTGAAATACTCAAAGTAGTATAGACTATATGGGTGCATAAGTGGACATGGGGTAGTGAGTTTCTCCCATCTAAGTTACTAGACACTTGAAACATGATTGATGGCCCCTAGAGATGCTTTCTTATGTGCTCAAGGAGTCATAGAAGTAGAAAAACCAAGATTGGACCCTATGAACCCCACTTTTGGCCAAGAAAAGGCCTTCTTGCACATGATGTCATAGATTAGCCATATGACCTCTTCTTGTTTTGAAATTTGACATGTAACTAGATTATGTTTAGAGCTTTCTAGGAAGCTAGAGTTCATGTCATTTAGAGGTCTATAGCATTTTCTATGATTTTTCAAAGTTGACATCCGAAATTCGGATTTTGGAAATCACTGTTCATTTGGTCAGTTTGAGAATCGTGTCATCCGAGGGACAAACGTAGTCCAACGGATACGAAATTTTATACACAGAAACTAGATGGTCACAGTGACTTGTAGGAACTAGAAGCACCTCATTTAGAGGTCTAGAGAGGAAGTTATGCAATTTCGAAGTTCCTGCCCAGAATCAGACACCCAACCAGACCCGAAGCACTGTTTCATCGGTTTCCGGGGATTTGGCTTGGTGAACTGATCTGGCAATATTTTTCCTGTTTAGCTAACATCCACATATTTCCATAGAGATGATTTGCAAGCATTGGATTTTTGTGGAATTAGTTAGACAATTTCAAAGTCCATATCAGTAAACTGTGACAGCAAAGGAGCCCCCTCTGACCAGTGAACGATTTTGATGTCAAACGCAGAATATGTGAGATATTGAGACTTCTACTTATTTTTAGCATGAAGTAGACGTCTCAAGATTTCTAGAATGACCCAGATCATTCAGTTACGATTTTTCTGTATTTAGATATGGATTTTCAAACTTAGCCCAGGAATGAAGTGAAATCTGCCAAGAACGAAAATGCATGTCTCCAATCCCTTTTTGCTTTCCATGAGTTTAAAGCATATGTTTGGGATTGAAATAAGTCTTAATAGTGAAATTAAGCATGAGGAAGCATAGAAAGAGCTCAATCGGTCCATGTTACTTCAAAGTGGATCTCTACCCATACAATATGCCTTAGACAAAGAGCACCAAGGTAGAGAAATCATCTCCCTTGTAAGCTTAGCATGAGTATATGAGTATGTGGGCATGATGGGTAAGAGCTAGAGGTTAAGGTGTTACACCACACGTGGAGTTATATTATTTTCGCAAGCTGAATGCTTTGCGTCTGTAGTGATTTTTCCCTGCGAGCTGTGTGCTCTGCGTCTGTTTAAATTGGTTCTGCTTAGATACTTTCAGTGCATTTTTACGAAAGAATTTGCATAAAACATATTTTACGCGGTATATCTATAAATATGTACCTATATATTCGTGACCCTACCTTTATTTTAAAAAAGGTCGGCATTACTTATTCATTGAGTATTCAACTCATTTTTTTTATATTTTTTTTCAGAGAGCAGTAGGGACCCTAATCTACCTCCAGCCGCCTTTTAGTGGTCGATATTTCGATTACTTCTTTTGACGAGCCTGCAGTTGCTCATGTGGGTGTATTTTGTCTGTATGTGTATTTTGTTTTGAATCTTGTAAAGTTAGCTCCACTGAATCTTAGCTAAGGCATCCCCATTCCCCGAATATTTCCTTTGGTCTGAATGGATATGGGTTACCCCTTTTGGATGTATTGTATTGTTTGGCAATTTGTAGAAATGTCGGGAGGTCTAAGTTATAGAGGAGACTTTGCCGAAATTTCTACAAATGTCCTTTAAAAGAAAAACTTATATGTTTATATAAGTCAAAAAACTGATACCCATAATTATTCTCTTTATTTTTCCGCTTCTGCGCCAACGTACTTAAATTTGTGGAGTGTGACATAAAACTGACATGCAATACAGCAATTCCATCTTGTAGACATGCTTTAAACATCTCAGATATCTTCTTTAGATTAGCAACGTTGCTGATATACGGCTATCAAGCCAACTAATATAAGAGAGACAGATTAAAATCTGGAAATCTTGAGGAGGACCTGAATTGTTGGATGCTACATCATAGTATTTGGAGGCAAGAATAGCATGATTACTAACTTGTATGGGCAAGACCACGTGAAGAGTGCATAAAGTTTGGCTCCATAACAAGACAAGATGATCTAATCAGACTTGAATGATTAAATTTTAGATGATATTGGAAGCATCATTTCTCAGATAAGAACCAAGTAGCCAAACAACAGTCACATTCATACCAACTATCACATGACATACTTGCTCTATAAAACTGTAGCTTGTACTGATACAAATATTTTTACGATTTTTTCTGCGACTATATTTCATGAACCTCTATGAGACCAGCTCGAGTTGTCTTCTTTTGTAGTCTTGTAATTGGATTTGGATTTTATTTTATTAGTGAAAGAGTAGTTTACCATAAGGAAATGGGGCCTCACGTAAGCAGAAATGGAGCACAAAAGAGAACTACATGTGATATTTGTTCTATGATGTTGATACATCATACCAGAAACCAAATGAACCATATATTTTTTACGAAATCTAGCAACAAGTGGCTATGAATATCTATTTAAATTTGCAAATTTTTACTTCGATTTGTGTCTTATTTTTATGGATGAAATATGATCTCATGTGACATAGGTGTTAATTAGTCCAGTGGCCACAGTGCACCAAAGAGGGATGGTCCAAAAAATCTATAAAAAACAAAGTGGACCAAGGGAGATTAATTTAGTTGCTAGTCTTACAAGCTATTGAATTGAATCCACAAATAATTTTATTAATTGAGGTGATATCATTGAAGACATAAACAGAAATGACATACCTCTTCCCATATAAAATATAATTCTTGAGTTGAAATAAAAAATTAATAACATTTGCGTATGAAATATAAATTTATTGTGAGTATAAAATAAAATTATTTTGTCTTCTTTTTAAGAGTTTACCAAGATTAATTTACCTAGACTTATATGTATAAACTTTGGCACCTTCAAGCAAAATCTTGATTGGATTTTACTGGACCAAAGAATATAATATCTTTTTCTCAATTGCTACAAGATAAGAATACAAATTTTCAGTCACCTAAACTGAAAGTTCAATGCCTTTAATATTTAAAATTGATTGAGATATGCTTGAAAAATGTCTACTCATAAATTTACCATTCAGATAACTAATTTTCCACGTCCAAGTAGGAAAAGAAAATGGGAAAAAAATTTTTTACAACGACAAAAGGATTGGAATTGCTTCCTTTACAAAACTGTATTGACTAATCTAAGTCTTGTCTTCACAAGTTAGCACCCATTGAAGGAAGAAGTGGCATTTAGGAAGACATCTTCTGTGCAAGGAATAGTGAGGGCACCCATAGGATGATCATATCCAAATTCTTCCTCAGCTTGGCATAGCAACTCTTGAAATGCAGGTTGGTTCAAGTATGGTATAGGAATCACAAACCTCTTCATTTTCTCTCCAACATACACCGCAAGATATCCCTTTGGCACTTCACCAGATTTTGAAGAAGCCAGTTTTGCTGCAAATGAAGCCCTTCTAATTCCAAGTAAACGAAAACCCATTGTTTTTTATGTGTTTAAGAGAATAAGAAGGAAGTGTTTGAATTTAGATGCTTGAAGATATTGTGAAATATTTGTGTTGCTTCTGAAAGCATGCAAGTATGAGTATATATAGATGAAAGGATTTGTTCTTCTTCAATGGTTGGTGGAGGAGAGGCTACGTGATAGGGCCTATTGGGAGACAAGGGCTCTTAGAGATCACATGGTGTTGTCCTGAATGTCTTTTTCAGAAATCTACAAACCAGGATCAGCTAAATGAAGAGAGGACTTTGGAAACCCATCTGATTGAGATGTGATTGATGAAGGGTTGGCTAAATGGGGTGCAGTCTAAGCGGGGTGTACTCCAGTACAGAGACATGGATGAGAAGGATCATATGATTCTGTCTCATGTGTCCCTGCCTAATATGAAGAAAGATCATTTGCACAGTTCAAAACCTAGTGTCTAAGGATTTTTATAGTTGTCATTCCAATTTCTGGACATGCTTGAGACATCATATTTGTTTCCTTTATCTTGATCAGGCCAACTGGTAGCATATTCCAGCAACATTTAATTGAGGCTTACAACTAATAGTTGGCATGTTTTAAAATTCAAAAAATATATTGAGGCTTTTGAAAGTGTCTTATATAGAATTGCAGCCAACATGCCTCTGGAGCTCAGGTTATTAAATTGTCTTGAATGTTAACCTCTTAGGGGGATTTTTCTTGGCTTATTCTTATGCGGAACTAAATAAGGAAAACAGAATTAGGTAACTTGATTAACATTAGAGAAAGGAAAAGTTTGTTGCAATAAATTAAGTTGTTGATGGAAGCATGGTTGCTGACACAACCTTAGCTAAAAACATTGTACTTAGTTGTGTTGTTTAGTTTCAAGTTCAACTACTTTTTGTCAATGGTATAGACAAACCCTGTTTTCAGGAGTCAAGTTTAATTAGAACATTTGCCCTTGGGATAAACATTCATCATGATGTATGGAAAAATATGTTTTAAACAAAGTTTAAGACCCAAAAAAGCACATTAATTAAAGTTTTGCATACACCAATACACAAATAAACTGGTACATGGCACTGATTATTAATCAGACTTCCACATAGAAGAAAGACTAACTTCATAAAGGCACATGGTGTGCTTTTCCTTTCTTTTCAAGGATTGCTTTGGATGCTCCAACTGCGTAATAATAAGATCTTATTAAGAAACTGTTGAGGGATTGATGATGAATGGTCAATATGATCATGATCATGTTAGTTATTGAGATTATGATCTTCATCATAGCAATAACATCAGATGGTGGACCAGAAATTCATCAAAGAAAATTCTCTAAGCTTATGTACATCTGGTTCTAGCTGTTTTGGACTCACTGACCCAAAAATCCCTTTTTTTTTTTAATACAATTTGGTTCTTGAGATATTTCTTAAATCTATTAGTCTTTGAGTTTATTTTTCTGCACAAAGTAGTCCTTCAAAGTTTGTAACCCAATTATTGTTTAGATAGACAAGACGCAAATGTTTCGAGGAAAACTTATGGCTACTGAATTAGGTCTCCCAATTTATGGGAATGATCAAACCTTGAATCTTATTCCATCATTAGCGTGGGTCTGCCTCAGAATCAATTGTTGCTTCTTCAAAATTATGGGATGATCAAGGGAAGGGCTCTAATTGCAATAAAAGTGTAATTACTAGCTTTTAAGAATAAACAGAAACAGAGAAATCACTTGAGTTGTTGAATTTGTTGTAATTAGACCCAAGAAAAAAAAAACAGAGATTACCCTGTTCGTGAATATCTCATTCAGGTGGACATTTTTTTCCCACTTCCTAAGAATGGAAAAAGAACAAAAGTACCTTTACAAGGTAATAGACTGCCTATGTTATCAAATGCCTACTAAATCTATGTCTATCATTCTCCTTCACTAGGAGCTTTATAGCCCATTGAACCGAGAAGTGACATCTAAGAATACATCCTCTCTACAATGAATAGTGAGGCCACCCATTGGATGGTCATATCCAAACTCTTCCACAGCTTTACTGAGCAAGTCTTGAAATGAAGGTTGGCTTAAGTATGAGATGGGAATCACAAAACGCTTCATTTTCTCTCCAACATACACTGCAACATAGCCCTTTGGGACGACCACAGATTTTAGAGCTCCTTCACTAGCGGTGAACGAAGCCCTTCTGATACCAGGTAAACGAAAACCCATTTCTTTTATGTCTGTGCTAGAATAGTAAGGTAGTGTTTGGATTTTGACTCTTGAGGATTGGAATGGCTTTTGTTGCTTGTGAAGGCAAGAGGAGTGGTGTATTTATAGTTGTTAAAGGTTAGCTATAGAATGGGGTAGAGAAAAGGGTTGTGGCATGTCTGTGCCATGAGAGATCACGTGGTGTTGTCTTAAAGGTCTCAATCAAGGATTTAAGGAGTTGTTTAAGAATGAATGCATACCCCACCTTGTGAAAGAGAGGACAATAGGATACCCTCTTGAAATCAACTAGATTGTTCATGCATTATCTAGTGGCTAGACCGTTTTGTAGACATGCTTTAGACATCCCACATGTTTTTTTCTTCATATTGATGCCTTAGTTGAATGCCGATATATAACTACCTACTAAGATTAGGGTGCCTAATGGAGTTCCACATCGAGAGTCATGGGTAATCCATGTAATACATAAAGGGCATGCTTCTTTTCTTTTACGATCCTCTTTTAATAGTGGCTTCCCTGATAGGTTGCTTGAAGCCTCTTATTCATATCTCATCAAAAAGTGTTATTCCATAGTAGACCATGAAGTTTTGAACCTTTGTTAAAGCTTGAATTGTCTTCTTATATGATATTTAAACAGTCAATGGGAGGGAACCCATGGAGATATATATTTCATAAAGTAAACATTTTTCTTCCTCCAAGAATTATGTCTTTCTCTTTCTTGATTCTGAAAACAAATTCTGACCTTACACTGAAAGGAGCACAAGTTTGACTTCAAAATTAAAGGTTTATAGGTCAATAACAGTTATGACAGTCGACTAATGGTTATGTCGTAAAGTATCTTTTCAGTATAATCAAATTAATGATACAGTTAAAGACTTGTACAAGGAAAAAAAAAATACCTGAACTCTAATGTTGCTTCAAGATGTGTTGTTTGTGAACTTGAGAATTAGGAATATATAATTTTCTGTCAAAGGGACAAGGGGCATAAGAGATCACATGGTATTGTCTTGTAGGTATTTTTCAAGGATCGTGAAGTTAAATGAGAGTGCATACCCCACCACAAAGACATTTGCAATAAGTGAAAACTAATGTTTGTTCATGCATTGTACAAAACTTAAAAAAGGTGGACATGTAACACTGACATGCAATACAGCAATTCCATTTTGTAGACACGCTTTAGACATCTCACATATCTTCTTTATATTGGCAACATTGCTGACATACAGCTATCAAGCCAACTAATATAAGAGAAAAGATTAAAATCTGGAAATCTTGAGGAGGACGTGAATTGATGGATGCTACATCATAGTGTTTGGAGGTAAGGATAGCATGATCACTAACTTGTATAGGCAAGACCACGTGGAGAGTACATGAAGTTTGGCTCCACAGTGGACAAGATGATCTGATCAGACTTGAATGAGTAGATTTTAGATGATATTGAAAGCACAACTTCTCAGATAAGAGACAGTTAGCCAAATAACAGTCACATTCATACCCGCTACTACAAGACATACTTGTTCTATAAAACTGTACCTTGTACTGATACTAATTGTTTGACAATTTTTTCTGCAACTATATCTCATGAACCTCTATAAGACCAGCTCGAGTTGTCTGCCTGAGTTGCAATAAAATATTAATAAAATTTGCTTATGAAATATAGATTTATTTTGAGTATAAAATAAAATTATTTTATAATTCTTATTAAGAATTTACTAGGATTATTTTACCTCACTTATCTACAGAAACCTTTGGTACTTTCAAGCAAAATCTTAATTGGATTTTACTGGACCAAAGAATATAATATCTTTTTTTTTTCAATTGTTACAAGACAAGAATACTAATTTTCAGTCACCTAAACTGAAGTTCAATGCCTTTAATATTCAAAATTAATAGAGATATGCTTGAAAAATTTCTTCTCATAAATTTCTCATTTAGATAAACAATTTTCCACTTCCCAAGTTAATCTTGTCTTTGCAAAACTGTGTTGACTAATCAAAATCTTGACTGGATTTTACTGAACCAAAGAACATAATATCTTTTTCTCAATTGCTAGAAGATAAGAATACAAATTTTCAGTCAGTCGAAAATGAAAGTTCAATGTCTTTAATATTCAAAATTGATTGAGATACGCTTGCAAAATGTCTACTTATAAATTTCTCATTCAGATAACTGATTTTCCACTTCCCAAGTAGGGAAAGAAAATGGGGAATAAAAAATCTTTACAAGACAAAAGGATCGGAATTGCTTCCTTTACAAAACTGTGTTGACTAATCTAATTTAGTCTTGTCCTTGCAAGTTAGCACCCATTGAAGGAAGAAGTGACATTTAGGAAGACATCTTCTGTGCAAGGAACAGTGAGGGCACCCATTGGATGATCATACCCAAATTCTTCCTCAGCTTGGTTTAATAACTCTTGAAATGAAGGCTGGTTCAAGTATGATATAGGGATCACAAACCTCTTTCTTTTCTCTCCAACATACACCGCAAGATATCCCTTTGGCACCTCACCAGATTTTGGAGAAGCCATTTTGGCAGCAAATGAAGCCCTTCTGATTCCAGGTAAACGAAAACCCATTGTTTCTTATGTGTTTAAGAGAATAAGAAGGAAGTGTATGACTTTAGATGCTTGAGGATATTGTGCAAGAGTTGTGTTGCTTCTGAAAGCATGCAAGTATGAGTATATATAGATGAAAGGATTTGTTTATCCTCAATGGTTGGTGGAGGAGAGGCTATGGGATAGGGCCTATTGGGAGACAAGGGCTCATTAGAGATCACATGGTGTTGTCTTAGAGGTCTTTTTCAAAAAGCAACAAGTCAGGATTAGCCAAATTAAGAAGGGAGTTTGGAAACTCATTTGGTTGGACATGATTGACGAAGGGTTAGCTAAATGGGGTGTAGTCCAGTCCAGAGACATGGATGAGAAGGATCATATGATTCTGTCCTATATGTCTTTGTCAAATATCAAGAATTATCATTTGAACAGTTCAAAGCCTAATGTTGATCTAAAGATTTTTATAGCTGTCATTTTAATTGCTAGACATGCTCGAGACATTTCATATGTTTCCATTATCTTCATCAGGCCAACCGATAGCATGTTCCAACAGCATTTAATTGAGGCTGCTAAGTAATAGTTGGCACGTTTTCTTCAAAAAATATATTGAGCATTTTGAAAGTGTCTTTTATGAAGTTGCAATAAACATGTTTCTTGAGCTGAGGTTAACAAATTGTCTGGAATGTTGCCTCTCGGGGATTTTCCTTGGCTCATTCTTAAGCCCAACTGAATAAGGAAAGCAGAATTAGGTAACTTGATTTACATTAGAAGTTTTTCAATGTTGAAGAGAATGGCAAAGTTTGTTGCAATCAATAAAGTTATTGATGGAAGTCGTATACACAAAAAACATCCTGCTTTTTTCCATTCCTACATGTAATTGTTCGTAAATTTTTTTTACAGAAACATTATAGTCAATACTATAAGAAAAGTTTCTCTATTTTGTATGTGAAAATGTAGATAACAGGTCTGGGATACTATTGTATAAAACTGGGGGTTTTGTAAACGCAGAACTGGGCTCCATGTTCCAAGTAAGCCTACTTCGGGATCTAATTTGCTCTGCTATGGTGATTTCTACCTACTAGGCACTAGTAGGACATAAGAAATTAAAAAAGACTCAGTGAGATAACTATGAAGGAAGTTATTTCTCTTTTCTTTTTATATTTCCACGTCATACAGAACTCTTGAGTTTGTAATAAAAGATTCAAATGTCTCAAATTTTCAATCAGGTATTATTCTTGGTTGGATTAAGGTTGTTGTAGATAGAGGACATAAATGGGGCAAAATAATAAAGTGCTAGAAATAATGGATTAACATGGTTTGGTTTTTAACCTATATCCTTGACAAAGATGGCGAACAAATTTCTACTAAGGAAACAAATGGAAAATACAAATTTCGCTTGGCCCACTCAAGACCCGAACCCCAAATACACCAAAAAATGTTTCAATATTTTTCTCCCCAGTGTATCACTTCGCACTAACACTACACCTTCACAATTGTCTCTCCTTGCTCTTACTTCCAGTGGTTTATAATTCATGCTTATTTATAACATGAAGGAAGAGTATAACGGTTAATGGTAAATAGTGCTAGTAATAGGTAATTTACGACGAATTCTTGTAGGAGAAGTTAAACTAACTCCACAAACAATCAATGTCTTATAAAAGAAGTAATTCTAAATCACAAGTATCATAGGTACGTGATGAAAAGCATAAGCAGTTCATTTAATTGAAATGGTATTAAAAGTGCGAAGTTATGAAAGAAAGCACCTTTCTAGTAATCAAATCTGAGTAATATTTATCTAGGAAAAAAAAAAGATTTTAATTACGAAGTGGTTTGTTGGGGGGGGGGGGAGTTTTTCAGAAAATTTCTGTAACTCTGTTCCTAAACTTCTCATCTAAATGGGCAATTTCACAGTTCACTGGAGGGCAAAAGGATCAAGAGAGTAAAGAGAAATCCTTAGATGAAGAAGATGACGCCAGTGCCGCAATTGTGTATCCAATAATCATACTGAGAATTGCCACAACAGCCCCATTTTCTATAGGAAAATAATGAACAATAATAAGTCGTTAGGAATAGTCTGTGAAGGGTGTACAACAAGGAAGTGCCCTTCTCAAGGAGATCAATGGACAGACTACACCCTTCATATTTCTGGGAGTCCAAACTAGCTAGTTTCCTCAGAAGCTGTCATGCAGTTTCGTGATTGTACTTTTAGTTCATCTTTCTTTACTTTAATTATTTGTATTTGGTGAATTTAGGCAATAAGTCCATGGGCTACACAAGAATGCCACCACGGATTCCTCTTTTCTGTATTCTACAATACATGGCGTGTAAAAACAATAATAAGATTAGAAGCATGTTTTCACAATTACAAATAATAGTTGCAGGAGTTCCTTCATCTAGTAGATAAATGCCTAACATTGAATTGGTTTCGCTATCCAAATTAAAATAAGTTTTAATACTTCTACGACTTCTCCAAAAATTTTAGCTAAATGTTTATTAATCAATGACCAACCGTACCAGGCTCGCTTGTCTAACAGCGTGAGCTGACTTGCATAGGAGCTATGGTTTTGATTTTGTGTGTGTGTGTGTTTTTCTTTTTTTTAATGCAGAGCACGTTACTTCTTAATTATATAATAGCCTTAAAATATGACTTTTTTAACGCATCTTAATTCAAGCCACAATTGTTTTTAAAAGTCTGAAGGGTTTTTGATTAATTTTTAAAGTTGGGGACTACAAATTACACTACTTTATAAGAAGAGAGTTCTTTCCATTTTGACTTAATTTAAAACAAAGAGAATATATATAAGTTGAAGAGAGGTGCTGAATCTTGGAGGGACATATTTCTCTCCTAGCAGGTGATTCTGTGGTGATCACTAGCTGTTTCCATGGAATGAAATTGTGTTCCTTGAGTTTGATTGAAACTGGGTTGTTGAATGATTGTGCAGTGAACTTTACACTCGATGTGTTGGCTTATGAATTTGTTGTTGTTGTAGAGGAAGCGTCCTCTATTGGTAAAGCTTGAAGCTCTAATACCATGAAAATACCGGTGGTACATAAGAGAAGAAAGATCCAGAGAAGAGGAAGGAGAGTAGAACAAGGGATTGAAGATGTATTGTATTATGATCAGAAGATGATTCTATACACAGCAGAGGCTTATATATACTAATATATACGTTTTTAATAGACTCTAACAACATAACAGACTATAACTAGGTTTCAGTCCTTTACAAGGTCCTCCTGTAGAAATTACCTTCTAGACCAGTGCTACGAAACTGAGCAATTGACCTTGTGAACACACCATAACATGTCCATCACACCTGAAAATAATAAATGTGTCTGTATTTTATAGAAGAGAGAAATTAGACCATGAAAATTGTTGAGTACACAGCTGGTTGAACAAAACCTCTGTACTTGTAGAACAGAGCAATATTTTACAACTTTTGTAGTCTATTACTTGTAGAACAGAGCAATATTCCTACCTTACCCTTGCTGTGATCCCACAATATTATAAGGATATTTTGCTCCTTTTTTATCCTAAAAAGTAGCTCGATGGCCCTTTTCCTCTCAGTTTTCTCAACGGTTATTTATTTTGTAATTATATTAAAAGTAAATATATAAATTCAATAAATTATGATTAGAGATATTATAAGTTTATTATTATTGTAATAATTGTTCTTACAATAACATTATAATGAGTGCATACCCCACCTTGATAGATTGGCTAATTTAGAATTCTTTATTTAGTCAATAACTTAGCTCCAGGATTTTTAATTCTACACTTTAAGCCCGATAATGTAAACGGTAACTACCCATATCCATGGAAATTTGATAAATATAGCTCTGATAATTGAATTTTGGAAAAGTTGGGGCATAGTTAAAACTTCACTAGACAAAGACGAAAACTGCTCTAGATAAACCAAAGGCAAATGTTTTGAGCAAAACCTATTGCTACTGAAGTAGGTCTTAAATTTATGGGAATGATCAAACCTTGAGCCTTAGTCCATCATTAAAGGGGGTCTGCCTCAGAATCAACTGTCCCTTCTTCAAAATTCTGGGATGATCAAGGGAAGCTTCTAATTGCAATAAAAATTGTAATTACTAACTTTTAAGAATAAACAGAAACAGGAGCCACTTGAGTTGTTGAATTCGCTGTAATTAGACCCCATAAATATATATATATATATATGCAGAGAACTCTCTGTTCATGAATATCTCATTCAAATGGACATTTTGTTTCCATTTTGTGAAAATGAGGGGAAAAAAAATCCTTTACAAGCTAATAAAATGCCCAGATTAGAAAATGTCTACTAAATCTATGTCAGTCAGTCACTCTCCTTCACTATGCTTTATAGCCTATTGAACCGAGAAGTGATATCTAAGAACATATCCTCTCGACAAGGAATCGTGAGGCCACCCATTGGATGGTCATATCCGAACTCTTCCTCGGCCTAACTCAGCAAATCTTGAAATGAATTTTGGTAGAAGTGTGATATGGGGATCACAAAACGCTTTATTTTCTCTCCTACATACATTGCAAGATAGCCCTTTGGGACTTAGATTTCGAAAAGCTCCTACACTTGTAGTAAACGAAGCCCCTCTAATACCAGCTAAACGAAAACTCATTTCTTTTGTTTCTCTGCTAGAATAGTAAGGTAGTGTTTAGATTTTGATTTTTGAGGACTGGAGTGGCTTGTGTTACTTGTGCAGGCAAGAGGGAGTATTTATTTATACTTGTTAAAGGTTAGCTATAGAATATGGTAAAGACAAGGGTTGTCATGTGTGTGCCATAAGAGATCATGTTGTGTTGTCTTAAAGTTCTCTATTAAGGATATAAGGAGTTGTACAAGAATGATGCGTACCCCACATTGTAAAAAAGAGGACAATAGGGTACCCTTTTGATATCACCTAGATATGCACAAGTGAGTCCTAATGTTTTCTCATGCATTGTTTAATGGCTAGTCCATTTTGTAGACATCTTTAGACATCTCTCATGTTTTTTCTTCATATCATGCTCCAGCTGAATGTTGGTTATAGCTCCCATCCAAGATCTAGGTGACTATTGGAGTTCTACATCAGGAGTTCCAAGTAATCCATGTAGTACTTAAAGGGAGAGATTCTTTCCTTTTGCAATTTGGTTTTAAGGGTGGGCTCCCTTCTAAGTCTCTTGAAACCTCTTAGTTATATCTCTCATCAAAAAAAGTAGTTACTATGATCAATCCTCCACCATAGGGAGTTAGGGGCCAAACATACTTTCATATATGCATAAAACTCGTTACAAAAGTCATTTCAAAGAATAACTCATAAAGTCATCATACAATTAAATATACAAGCATCTCAACTTATTCACACACATCTAAATGTATGTAAAATTGGGAGAGATAGCTACCTTATGGAGGTTAGAACCAAGAAGCACCTTATTTTATATATTGGTTCCTATGGAAATGAACCTTGAATAGATTAAAATTTACTCAAAATGAGATATTGTAACATAGAGGCCAATTTTGAACTAAATTTTGGTCCAAATGAATCATAAATTACACTTCTATTCTTAACAACCTAAATGACAACCCAAATGAGCCATAAATGCCTAAATTCTAGTTCTTAGATTTTTTCCCTTTACTTGAAGAGCCTGTCATGGTTAGTGGGAGATGAATGGGATCAGATTCTTGGGATAATCTCATATCAATGCACATAATGAATGTAATAAGGAAATGCATGCATGAAGTTCGTGAACATCAAATAGTTCAACATAAAATTTAGCATGAAACTTTAATTTTCATCAATCCATGGCATCAAGACATATGAATAAATGTAACATCATATCTATATAGGTCTTAACTCATAGCACAATTGGCATATAGCATTTATTTTCATCAAAATAGCGCTTTTAGCAGTGGATAATTGCATTATTGAAGGCTAAATTTCTTTATTCTGGGCTTAATGGACCATATGAGTTTACCAAATTTATTTTCCATCCCTAACACATTTTTTCAATCATAAATATCACAATTTGAAGCTTAAAACTTGGGTCCAAAGCATATAACACGAAATTGCATCTTTCTTGCATTTATTCATACATTCTATATTCTGATATAAATTTTGAAAAATCATAACTAATTTTAGAAAAATCTAAATTATGCAACCTATATCTTTCTAGAAAGCTTAGAATGTCATCAAGTTTCCATAAAAATTTTGGATCAAAACAACCACATTTAGCCTATGAAAATTGATAGAACAATATATTAAGTCTGGTGGTCGTTCTGTAGCAAACCAAAAATTTCAAAAATTTATATCCCTCTTTACAGAGATCCAAATTAGGTACTCTTAGTGGGTATAGAAAGCTTATGATGTATACTATATGCCTCTAAAATTTCATGAGTATTGGACTTTATTTGACCCTTTTGTGACACAAAAAAGTAAACTGACCACATGAATAGTAATAATGACAATTTCTGCATAATTTGACCAATTTTTTTAAAAAAATTATAATAAATTTTTTAGAGCTCCAAAAATAATACTCTTTGGCTCTATGAAAATTTTTAGATAAGATTTATTTGCTTGCCAAATTTCATACACAATCTCATCCATTTGGTCAGTTTGTGGTTTAGGTCAAGAATATGACAAATTTTGAAATTATAATGGGGTCAAATAGCCTTTTAACTAAGACATGACCATTTGAGCATTTTCCAACACATAAAGGTAACATATAGAAACTTCTTAAATGGTCCAAATCATCATATATCTCAAAACCACCTTTTCACTTAGTTTCATACACATGCATCAAGGCACTAGGATGTCAAATTCTCACATAATCATTCATTTGGCTCCATATTCCATTCATACATGATAATTGCATACTTTTATACATGTTTAAAATTTTATATCTCATAAATATCATATAGTTACCAATTTTGACATCAACATACATATATTCCTATACTATTTTCAAAGTCACATTCTTCAAGTAGCTTGGCTCCCATTTCTTGCTCCTTGTGCTTTACCTAAACATGGTTAAATATATGGGAAGAAGAGTGAGATTCAAAGAATCTTAATAGCTCTTTTACTCCTTTAATCATACATACATAGCACATTTTCATGTCCAAGACTGCAAGCATGTACTGAAAGGCTCTTGTAAGCATTCATAAATATAT
The DNA here is from genome assembly GCA_026724425.1 of Erythrophleum ivorense. Lineage (NCBI taxonomy): Eukaryota > Viridiplantae > Streptophyta > Magnoliopsida > Fabales > Fabaceae > Erythrophleum > Erythrophleum ivorense. Next base: position 2,852,943 of record JAIUCV010000024.1, read on the forward strand.
TCTCATATCACATAAATTTATACGTGTCAAACACAAGTTCCAAAGGCTTTTGGTCTAGTCTCACCTAATTCTTTAAGACTTTTGGTTTTGCCTCACTTATTGTTAGAGACTTTTGGCTTTTCTTCACCTATTTTAAAAGAATTTTGGCACAACCATACCCATTCAAGGCATCTTGCATTCAAAATACATTTCAAGAAGTATATTGGTACTAATGCATTAATTCAATGGCTATAAACATATCTCATGGTTCAAACACACACACTAGTATCCAATGACAATTAAATATTCAAGAAATGCATACAAGAAAGGATAAAGAGTTACCTTGTACCAAGAACATAAACTTTTTCCTTTGCTTTCTTACTTTCCCTTCTCGGCCTCACACCTACACCTAGGAGGATCTTGATTTGCTTGGTGTAGATACATCAAATAAGACACAATTCAATCATTTAAACAAGTTCTAACCTCATATAAAATCTATGTAAGCTTGTCTGAACCCATGGCATGGTTATCGTTCTATATAAGAGTATAATGAAGCAACCCTTAGAATTTATGATCTTATCTTCAATTTCTCATTTAATTTAAGTCTTATGACTCCATTTAAGCTCAATAGAGTCATCATAATTCAATTCAAAGAGTCTAAAATCTAGTTGCTTCTTTATGCCTTAAAAAGAAACTTAAACCTCCATCTCCTAAATCATGACTTCTAAATTCAAACTAATGCTTCCTATGGTGTTTATTAATCATATATAGACTATTTCTATTCTTGGAATCAAAGAAAAATCTCCCTTGGTGTATCATCCTCTCTTAGCTGAGACATGGTACAAGGTGAGAACCCATGGAGTTTGCTTAGTTTTTCTTAGGGAAATGGCACTTGTAAAGCTTCATAGATCTCTTATAAACTCTTACATACTCTTGTACAAGCTAAATTATTACTAGAAAGTTTAAAAATGGCTAGGTGCAACAAGAACCCTAGGTAACATGACTTGAATTCTAAAACTTCTATTTTAAATCTAATTGCATATTCTTGTTTCTCATGTTCTAAAACCTTTGTCCTTACCTTATTATGATCTGAATTCCTTCCCTCCTTAATGGGCCTAGGGTTGGCTGAAACACACAAGAGAAGAAGGAAACAAGATGAAGTAAAACCATATTTCTAACCTTATTTACAAACTTTTTCAAGGAGCTTTCAATTGCTTTTAATCTCTCCTTGAATTTCTCTTCTCCTCTTACTGAACTAGCCATAGAACAGTTCCAAATCAATCATCAAAATTATAGGAAAAGAGATAAGAAAGAGGGGAAGGAGTTTGATAGAGCAAGAAGCATGGAAAAACCCTTAAAGTCTTACCTTTCTACTTGGTTTTCTCCTCCTTTCTTCCTCCCTTTTTGTGCACCTCCTGAGACTTTCTTAGTTTCTATTTTAGTCCAGAGAAAATTTGGTTTAGGCACTAAGAAGAAATGGGACGTGATATATAAGAAGCAAGGCAAGTTATAACACTTTTTAGAAATTTTCATTTTGTCTCTTTTCTTGGTTCTTTCCATTTGGGTTCATTTCAACTCATTTTTGAGAATTGTCTTTTCCATCATGAAATTTAAGTTCTCTAATTTATAAAATGCCTTTAGTTTCATCCACATTAAATTTAAAACCTTTTCGAACAAATAGGTCAAAGTTTCAGTCAATTGATACTCTAAATTGCATACCGGAGGGGTTTTAACCATTCTAGAGGTTCTTATGATTTTTAAGACCTTTGAGAACTCTGAAAAACTTAATTTTTTCATTTAAAGATCCCTCCTATGAGTTTTCTAAAAGTTGGCCAAAATTACGAAAATGTCATTGCTTTTTGTCTCATTTTATTTAACTATTATGGCTTTGGTTTTCGGGTATCATTAGCTTTGTATTCTCATTTCTAAATCTCTAGATCATTACTATAATCTTATTTAGCTTCTAATCATTTCATTCTGATGTCTTCCTTTTGTAATCTCCTTAGTTTTATGACTTTTAGAATAATCAAGCATTATAAGTTAGGCTCAAATAAACTCAACTTTGAGCTAAAGAAGAGTTACCATACTCAATTCTCTACCATAGGGAGCTAAGAGCCAAAACATAGCTTTTTACACACATAAAACTCGAGATAGATGCCAATATAAAATATAGCTCATGAAATCATTAAGAAACGACCATACAAACATCTCAACTCAGTCAAACACTCAAATGCATTTAAGATAGGGAAAGATAACTACCTTATGGATTTAAAAGCTTTAAATTACTATTAACCCCTTTGGTCCTTCTCTATGCTTTGATCTACCTTGGCTTGACACCCACAAATTAATAGATTTGAGCTAATTTGGCCTACATATATCAATTTATAATGCAAAATAACTCATTAGGATCAATTCTACCTCTTATTATTAGCATCTAATCCTATTAGAGTTCGATATGTATTTTTAAACCATTTTAGGTCCCTTAAAAGGCAACTCTTACATTTCACTTTTTTGTGTAATAATCCAAATTAAAATAATAATAGTAAAATAATTAACAAAATTAGATAAAATTATTTTTAGGATAAATATAATATTTAGATAATTTTAAGGATAATTTTATAGTTTTAAAATTTATTTTAAAGAGCTATTTTGACATCTGTCTTATACCCATTGGGATATTTTTATGTCCTAAAATTTTTAAAATAGGTCAACATGGAAACTTTAAATAATTGTAGGGTCCTTATTTTTATTTTTAGACACATAAGAATAATTTTTCAATAGTCTTAAATAAATTACATTGAAAAAATTTGGGTGCTTTTTATAATTTTTCCTTTTCCCTTTATTATAAGATTTCCTTCCTTTCTTCCTTACCTTTTGACCAACTGTAGCACGTTTCCCCCATCCTTGTTTTTCTCTTTTTTTGAAAGCTTCTTCTTATCTTTTGTAGCTTCCCATTAACGTAACCCCCTTTCTCCTCCTCTTCTTTCATTTTCTTTCTTTTCTTTTCTTTGTTCTTGTTACTTGTTGGCCATTCTTCCCTTTGAGATGTTGTTGCCATCATCTTGCTCAAGTGGCTTAGTGTTAGGTGGCTGTGGCTACTGTATGAGAAAAGACACATTATGGTGAGCTCCATTAAAGCTTTAATTTCATTCTTCTTTTTCTCCTATACTTGGGTTGCATTTCTCCTTGACTTTAGCTATCATTTTTGCTCCATTTTCATACCAATGGTGATCCAAACTTTAATGGTGGCTTCCCTTCTCTTTTTGGCTATAGAAGGAGTTCTCAAATTAGGGCTTTTTATTTTATACCACTTAGTTATGAATTGACACTTCCTACATGCTCATTTAAGCTCTTTAAAATATATTCTAAGCTCAAACTAAATTTTAGAAACTTAAATTGGATTGTGACAATTAATTTATGAAATCTAAAACCCAGGGTTAATAATGACATTAAAAAATTTAAACTATAATTATGGGTTTAGGTGTGAGAGAGTGAAATTAATTATATTGAATATATTAGAAGCTAATAGAGTAAGTAAAGTGATATTTTTATATTCAATATAATTAGAGGTGATATTGATGCTACTCTTTCAATTGGAGATCTCTTCAAATTTTAGGAATTTAAGACCTCTACGATTGGCCCCCACAGGTGAATGTGTAGATAATAAAGTGGCAGTTTCTTTTCACTCCATCCTTTGTATTACTAGCCCAACTTCACATTTTATGATTTATCTTGTTCATTTTGTCAAGTAAACAAATCTTGCATTTTAAACTTTATATGAGTCATAATATGCATGTGAAAGTGTATATATATATATATACATGGTTATTATGTTGGAGAGATAATGAATGACTTTTTATTTATAATTTTATTATATAAATTTATTAATTCATCGTTTTTATTTCATCTATATAAATTTGTTGATTCATTGTTTTTATATTATCTAAATTACTTCTTTTATTTGATCTAATTTTTATTTATTTATTTACTTACTTACTTGTAGCCATTTAATTTATTTAGACAAATTTAATTTAAAATTTTAGATAAGAATTTGGTTAGAATCCCATAGTCATTAGCGAGGGTAACAACTTAGGTGCACTTAGTTAAAATGATGGATAATCACTGTGTGGTGACACTCAGTGATAAATATAGCGAATATGACATGAAATGTACACTGTCTGGCAGCACTCAGTGATAGTGGTGATATTGTGCAGTGACATTAATGGTAGTATTGAATCTTGTGTAGTAGCACTCAGGGTAGATTATAGTTCTTCCTTGCAATACCCATTCCATATTACTTTCTTTAATCTTAATTACACTTTTGCTGATAACTTACAGTATAATTGAGTTGTTGTCATTAAACGTATATATATATATATATGTTGGTTATTTGATTGTCAAAGTACTCTACTCGAAACACTCTATGCTCACTTGTTTCCCTTTCCACTTCCCTTGTTGTCTATACATTTACTAAGTCAATGGTAGGTTTACCTCTTTCCTTTGTCATATTTCATATCAGTATAAAGTAGATTAAGGTACTCTGGGATTTGCATGCCTCCCAAATATGGATGGTATGATATTTTAGTCAGTTAGTTTGTGTAAGGACTCTAAAACATATTGGCTATTAGATGTTGCATTATTTTGAGTCATGTGGATGTTGTACTTCTTTTGTAAACCGCACAATGACCTTTGTAATAAAAATTGTTTATATTTTAAAACTCATGTACATGTTGTATTGTGGTAAAAATTTGGAGGCATAAGATATTAGTGAGTTTTTGAAATGAAATGTATTGAGTTGTGTTGGATTTGCAAGACTGGGATGTTCAACTTTTAGGGAAGGTGTTGCTGAATTTTTGACAATCTCTAATCATTTGTATGTATGTTTATATAAAAGCATGACTATTGAATGAGTTGTCAAGCTTATTAAGCTAGGCCAATTTTGTTTGGCTTGTTTTAGGTGCCAATTGTGGCTCAGAGTTTGGGTTGTGACATTTTAGATTCCAAAATCTCCCTTATTATAAGTCATATAACTCTAAGGAACTCATTAGGGCTATCATATGCATAAGTAAACAAACCAAAAGTCAAGTTATTTTTTTAGGTCATTTTGAATCTTAAAATTTAACATTTACAAAATAGAGCTCTCAAATTTATTCCAATAGTTCTATTAGTATTTATAAACCACATTTAGGCCTCTAAAACTTTTTAACTTATAAAAGCACTCTCTAGGTATTATTTCTAATGCTTGGCCAAGACTAGTACCCTTAATGGCCTAAATGGAGCTTTGTCACTTTTCTTACAGAATTTAAGTCATATAGACTGTCCTTGGCTAGTTCAAGTTTGTTCTTAAATGGCTTAAAACATCTTCCTAAAGTTCCATAACTTTTATGGTGCAACAAAAACCCTATGTGCCCTAACTTGAATTCTATGGCTTCTTAATTGATTCTTTATGCATATTCTTAATCTCCATGTTTCTAGACCCTTGTTCCTATCAAATTTTAACCAAACTTAAACTTCCTTTCGATTATCTCTATCTAGGCCTAAATGATGAAGAGAAGAATTCCAAAGGAAAGGCAAAATTTCTAACTCATACATACCTTATTTGAAAGCCTATGGAATGGAGATTCTTGTGATGCAATTTGTTGCTCCAATCTCCCTCCTTTCCTCAAGTGGTTAACAACCAAAATGCTTCTTTTAAGAATCTAAAACCATCAATAGAAAGGTCTTTAAGAGGAGAAGAAGTTTGATAACTAACACACCATGAAATTAAGCACTTTTCCTTGCCTATTTTGCACTTTTTTCCATTCTCTTTCCTCCCTCCTTTGGACATCTATGGCAGTTGGTCCTGGAGTGTCTAAGTTAGTTTTGAAGAGAAGACTAAGTGGTGTGACCTATCTAAGAAGGAAAGAGATGTTTTAAAGTAATTTCTAAAATTCCTTTTTTATCCTAGCATTTAATCTCTATGTTTGAGCTCATTTTAGATCCTTTTTTAAAATTGTCTTTTCCATAATGAAATTGAGGCTTTATAGTTTATGAAAAATATTTACTTTAAAATTTATGGTATTTAGAACGACATAAAAAAGATCGATAAAAGTTACAGTTAACTGATGTCCTAAACGGTACAATACCAAGGTTTATCCATTATGATAGTTCTTATGATTTTTTGGATCTTTAAAAACTCTAATGAGTTTAATTTTGATGCTTAAAACTCTTTTTTTTTTAAATTTTGCTCAAAATTATAATTTTGACATTGCTATATCAATTTACCCCATTTAGCTACTTAGCTTCTATTTTGAGCTATTAATGATTTCATAACCTCTTTTCTAGATATTTTAATTAATATTCTTCCCTTGTTTGCCCTTGGTTTATCTTGTTTTAAGGTCCTCTTTCATTAACATAATAACTTCTAATTCAATTTAAAAAGACTGTATGTTACATTTCCCCTTTCCCCTCATAAATAAAAATTTTGTCATCAAAATTTAGATACATACCTTAGTGAAATAATTTTGGATGCTTCTTTCTATATCTTCTTCCAGTTTTCAAGTGGTGTCTTTAGGAGATAACACTTTCCAAACCACTTTCAGCAATGATATGCTTTTGTTCCTTAATTGTTTAAGAAAGCATATCAACAATCCAATCTTGTAATACTATGTAAGATAAATTGTCCTATAAATGTACATTTTCATATTCTATGACAAGTGAAAGGTAGGGCTCATAGTTTTTTAAGCTACAATACATGGAATACATATTGAATTTGGGCTAGGTTTGAAGGAAGGGCTATTATATAGGATGCTGGTCTAACTCAGTCTAAAATATGAAACAAACTTATATACTTTAGATTGAGTTTCTTAGTTTTCTTAGACCTACCTATCTTTGTGATTGGAGACACTCTAATGAACACATGGTCTCCAACCTCAAATTCTAATAGTTTTCTTCTTCTTCTTCTGTCTGCATAACTTTTTTGTCTGCTTTTTGCCATTAGAAGTTTCTTCTTGATCAATTCTATTTGTTTAAAGTTTTGTCCATTATATCTAAGCCTATCAAGTTCCTTTCTCTAAATGTAACCTAACATATTGGAGACTTACATTTCCTTCAATACAAAATTTCATAAGGTGCCATCTGAATGCTAGACTAGTATCTATTATTATATGCAAATTTTGCTAGTGACAAGTAGGTATCCCAGTTCTCTTTCATCTTTAAGACACAAGTCCTTAACATGTCCTTTAGAGTTTGGATACTTCTTTTTGTTTGAGGGTGATACGCTATACTAAACCCTAACTTAGTTCCTATGGCATCCTGTAATGATCTCTAAAAATTTAAAGTAAATTTAAGATCTTTGTCTGAAACTGTACTTCTAGGTACACCATGCAATTTTATAGTTTCCTTTATGTATGACTGGACTAATTTATCTAGCATATGGCTTTAATTGGTAAGAAATGAGCAGATATAGTCAAACTATCCATTATCACCCATATTGTATCATACCTTAATGATGTTCTAAGTAAACCTATAATAAAATCTATAGTTATACTATTCCATTTTCACTCATGGACATTTAAAGGTTGAAGTAACCCAACTGGCTTTTGATATTCAATCTTAATTCCTTAACATACTAGACATCTTGCTATATACTTTGCTATATCAATTTTCATTCCAGGCCACCAAAACATTTTCTTTAAATATGGTACATCTTAGTATTGCCTAGATGAATCGTGTATATGTTTTTATGTGCCTTTTCTAGTATTTTATCTCTTAACTTTGGCTTTTCAAGCACACACATCCAATCTCTATATCTCACTATCCCATCCTTAAATATATTAAACTCTGAGGTTCTACCTTGGGATATCTTATCTTTAATTTCTCTTAAGTAGTGATCCTTTTCTTGGGCTTCTCTTATCTGATTCCTTATCTCATTTTCTATCCAAGTTTTACTCATTAGCAGTTTATTGGAATGCGCTTAATATGAGAGATTCATATCTCTAAACTTTTCTATAAGTTCCTATTCTTTTAGATCATAAAGGCCATATGCATGAACTTTCTACTTAATGCATTTGCTACTACATTAAGGATATAATCTTAAGGATATAATCATAATCTTTTAAAAATTCTAACCATTTTCTCTATCTTATATTTTACTCTTTCTATTCAAATAGGCACCTAAAACTTTGGTGGTCACTGTACATTCTATGGTTGCATCTTATAGATAGTGCCTCCATATCTTAAAAACAAAGACCATTGCTGCTAGCTCTAAATCATAGGTGGATAATTCTCTTTATGTGGCTTCAACTATCTAGAAGTGTAGGCTATCACTTTGCCCTCCTGCATAAGCACACATTCTAGCCTTTTCCTAGAAACATCACTGTAAATTACAGAAGTCTCTCTAGGGTCAAGGATAACTAAAATTGAAGTTGTGGTTAACCTATGCTTCAATTCTTGGAAACTCTACTCACATTTCTCGTCCCACACAAATGGTACATCTTCCTAATGAGCTTAGTTAGTGGCATGGCTATTTGAGAAAAGCATAAAATAAACCTCTTGTAATAGCCTGTCAAACCTATGAAACTTCTTATCTTTGTAACTATCTTAGGTCTCTCACACTGAAGTACTGCCTCTACTTTTTAGGGATCTACTACAACCTTTGCTTAGGAGATTGCATGGTCTAAGAATCTCACTTCTGTAAACCAAAACTCATATTTGCTAATTTGGCATAAAGCTATTTCTCTCTCAAAGTTTTAAAGACTAATCTCAAATGCCACTTATGCTCCAAGATGAGAATATTATCTATGAAGACTATAATAAATTTATCTAGGTATGGCCTAAATGCTCGATTCATATAGTCCATAAAAACTACAAATGCATTTGTCAACTCGAAGGGCATCACTAGAAACTAATAATGCATATACATTATCTTAAAGGTTGTCTTAAGGATGTCTTCAGCCTTAATCTTAATTGATGGTACACTGACCTTGAGGTCTATCTTAGATAACACCAACACTTCTACTAACTAGTCTAAAAAGTCATCTATTTTGGATGAAAGGTACTTATTCTTAATGTGGCCTTGTTAAGTTCTTTATAATCTATACATAGCCTAAGACTTCTATCTTTCTTTTCCACAAATAGAATTGGGGCTCCTCATAAAAAAATACTAGGCCTGATAAAGCCTTTCTCTAATAACTCTTTTATCTATTTCTTTAACTCAGCTAGCTTGGTGGGAACCATCCTATAAGGAACCTTAGACACTGGACCTGCCTTAGGCATTACGTATATAGAGAATTCTACTTTCCTGTTAGGAGAAATCCAATAATTTCCTCAAGGAAGACTTTTGGAAATTTCCTAACTATAGATATTTCTTTTATTCCTTATACTACTTTTGCTTGTATAGAAAAGAAAATTAGGAAACCTTGACAGCCATGTTCTAGAGATCTTTCTACCTAAGTAGTGCTTATAAATACTAGCTTAGTCCTGGTACTAGGGATAGTTCCACAATTAGGTAGTGTAATTTATTTATTCTGGTAATCAAATAAGGCATTATTGGTAGACATCTAATTCATACCAACAAATGAATCAATATCAATGAAGGGCATGCAAATCAGATCAAGTGTGGTATAACAATGGTTCAACTAAGATACATAGTTCAAACAAATATGAGAGGTAATAAATTTATTTTTTGTGAGGGTAGAAACATGTAAATCATATAGTAATGCACAAATACTCAAATCCAACCTTCTAGCACAGTCATAGAATATAAATGAATGATTAGCATCTAAATCAAATATAACATTTACATTATAATCATTAATCTTAATAGTACTTTAGATTAGACTTGGAGATCTATTAGCTTCCTGTTGTATCAAGGCAAACACTCTACCTTGGGTCTATAGTCTGGGTGCTGGCACTACCTCCCTCTGTTGGAAACAATCTCTAGCCATATGCCCCAACTTGTTGCATTTCTAGTAGACATTCTGCCTTACATAACCTAGTTTGGCCCTATGGTACATGTCTTCCCTTATGAAAGGCTACTTGTGGTATATGCATGGATGGATGTGGAATAGTAATTTTTAATAGCTAGCCTTATTTTATTGATTGGTTCCTATGGAAATGAAGCTTGAATAAATTAAAATTAGCTCAAAATGAGAGATTGCAATTTAAAGACTAAAAGGATAATTTTAGAACCAAATTTTGGTTTAAATGAGTCATAAATTATACCTCTATCCTTAATAGCCTAAATAACCAATTTTGGGGCTGAAATTTGGTGAGCGTTTACACAATTTATAGAGCTTTCTAACAAATTAAAGATATTATTTTTTGGAGCTCTATAGAATATTTGATAAATTTTTTAATTTGATCCAAAACTATGCAATTATGTCGTTACTGTTCATGTTGTCATGGCCTTGTTTTTTTTTCTTTTTACTTTTGAAGGGCCAGTGGATTCATTTTCACTTGAAGTTCTTATAGCATAAAACTCAGATTATAAGTTTTTTATAAACACTTAATTTGTATAAATCAGAATTATATAATTAAAGTTATGATTTTTTAAGTTTAAGGCCCTTTTATGTTCAAAGTGCCCAAAATGGACTATATGGCTCCTATATATAAATGGGACTCATATCTTAGTCATATGGATCAAAACAAATTTGTGTATAGTAGCCATAAATGAAAATGATAAGAAATTTAAATTTTAACCCCTATAATTCTTGTATGGTTATATGGTATTGTTTAATGGCTAGTCCATTTTGTAGGCATCTTTAGACATCTCTCATGCTTTTTCTTCATATCATGCTCTAGTTGAATGCCAATATATGGCTACCATCTAAGATCTAGGTGATTGATGGAGTAACATATCAGAAGTCCTAGGTAATCCACGTAGTACCAAAAAGGAGAGATTCTTGCACAATTTGGTTTTAAGGGTAGGCTACCTTCTAAGTCTCTTGAAATCTCTTCATATCTCTCATTAAAAGATGTTATTCAATTATAGAACATGAAGTTTTGAATTTTTCTTAAAGCTTGAATTATCTTCTTATGTGATATTTAAACAATTAATGAAAAGGGAACCTATGGAGCTAAATTATATATTTCATAAACCTTTTCCCCCATTCTGGAATGATTTTATGTTTTTCTCTTTCTTGATTCTAAAAAAAATTATGAACTTTCCTTGAAAGCAAACAAGTTCTCAAATTAGATATTTATAAGTCAATGACAGTTATGACAGTCAATGGTTATGTTGTAAAGTATCTTTTCAATACAATAAAAAAATATTTGAATTGTAATGATTCTTAGACTATGAAGTTACGTGTGAACTCAAGAATTACAAATATACTCAATAGTTAATAATTATGAGTGTCTAATTTGCTTACTAAGGGACAAGGGCCATAAGAGATCACTTGGTATTGTCTTATGTGTAATTTTCAAGGATTAGGAAGTTAAATGAGTGCATACCCCACCTTAAAGACATTGTACAAAACCTAAAAAATGTGGACATGTAACACTAACATGCAATATAGCAATTCCATTTTGTGAAGACATCTCATATATCTTATTTAGCTTGCCAACGTTGCTCACATACAGCTATTAAGCCAACTTATATAGGAGAGACAGATTATAATCTGGAAAGCTTGAGGAGGACTTGAATTGATGGATGCTACATCATAGTGTTTGGTGGCAAGAATAGCATGATCACTAACTTGTATAGGCAAGAGAGCACATGAACTTTGGCTGCATAGTAGGACAAGATGATCTAATCAGACATACATGATTAGATTCTAGATAATATTGGAAGCATCATTTCTCAAATAAGAGATAATTAGCCAAACAATTACATTCAAATCAACTACCATGGGGACTACTTGTTCTGTAAAACTGTTCCTTATACTGATACGAAACGTTTGATGAATTTTTCTGCAAATTTCATTAACCTCTATTAGACCAGCTTGAGTTGTCTTCTTCTGTGGTAATTTAGACGACCATTTTGATAGTTCACATATATATATTTTTTAATCTAGGCAAAGAGCAGTTAACCGTAAGGAAATGAGGCCTCTATGAACAGAGATGGAACACCAAAGAGAACTACATGTGATATTCTTTGATGTTGATATTTGATACCAGAAACCAAATGAACCACATATTATTTATGAAATCTAGCAACATGTACCTAAGAATTGTGATGATACCTTCAAATCTCAAAACCGAAGTTTCACATCAGATAGAACTCAGATGGGAAGGGAATTCCTCATATATAAAAAAGGAGAAAAGTCCCACATCGAGTAGAATTGAGTTGGGAGTAGGATTGTTTATATATATAAAGAAAGCTTCTACATCTATACCTTATACCTTGTATCATTCAGTCTTAATAGTGTAAAGTTTTTTCTCCCTGCCCGTGGATGTAGGTCACATTGGCTAAACCATATTAATTTTCTGTGTCATTCTTTTTTTTCTTTCTACTTTTCTAATATTGTCAATTCACAACAATTGGTATCAGAGCTTTTGGCTTAAGTTTTTTTACTGAAAGAAAATGGCAGCTCACAAATTTGATAATAAAAAATTCAATGAGTCGAATGATTTCACATTGTGGAAGGTGAAGATGCAGGCAATTCTGGTTTAGCAAGGATGCGCGGCGGCGATAGATGGAGAGGAAAGATTGCCCAAGAGTTTGAAGGAGGAGGAAAGGGCAGAGATTTTGGCGAAGGCTCATAGCGCTATTCTATTGAGTTTGACGGATGAGGTCTTAAGGGAGGTTGTAGACGAGACTTCTATGGCTTCGTTATGAAAGACATTAGAAAGCAAGTACCAGAAGAAATCCTTGACAAGTCGGTTATATCAGAAGTAGCAGTTATATACCCTCAAGATGTCAGAAAGTACACCGGTAAGAGATTATATTGACAATTTTAACCGAATTATTTTAGATCTTCAAGGGGTTAGGTTAAAATTGAAGAAGAGGACTAGGCAATAATTCTTTTATGCTCATTACCTAATTCATATGAAAACTTTGTTGACATGATGCTTTATGGGAGAGACACTATCTTAGTTGGTGATGTAAATGATACTTTACAATCAAAGGAACTGAAGAGGAGGGTGTCTAGATCCAGTGAGGAAGCATCAGATATGGGTTTGGTAGTGAATAGCGGCAAAAGCAAGGAGAAAGATGAAGGTAATCAAAGTAAGTCCCATTTAAAGTCAAGGTCGAAGGGGTAACTACGGTGCTTTGAGTGTAAGTAAAATGGGAATTTCAAGAAAGATTGTCCACAGTGGAAAAAGAGAAATAATAAGAAGGAATCAAATGGTAAGGCAAGTGCCTCAGTGGTTCAGGACAGTTCAGATGAGGGTGATGATAGAGATATTTTGACAATTAGTACCTTAAATTCTACAAATACTTGGGTCATGGATACTGGAGCTTCTTATCAAATGACTTTCACAAATGAGCTGTTTACTTCTTTTAAGGAGTGGAAAGGCAATGTAAAGTTGGGAGATGATCAGGAGCTTAGTGTTGAAGGCAGTGGGTCAGTATAGGTAAAAATATTTGATGATATGGTTAGAACATTTGATGCATGGTATATTCCTGGGCTACAAAAAAATTGATTTCTCTGGGTGCGTTAGACAAGCAAGGATACAGTTTTTCTAACGAGGGTGGACAGGTAAAGGTTTCTAAAGGTGTTCTGGTAGTGATGAAGGGTAGACTTCAGCATGGGGTCTATATACTCATTAGAAACTCAGTAATGGGTACTGTGACAGTTTCTAATTTTTTGGAAAAGAACAATGATCAAATAGAGTTATGGCATCGACGACTAAGGTACATGAGTAAGAAAGGACTAGTAGTGTTGCGAAAGCAGGGGTTGTTGGAGGGCGTGGAAACTGGAAAGTTAAAGTTCTGTGAAACTTGTGTCAAGGGCAAGCAACGTAGAGTCAAGTTCAGTTCAGGAAAGCATACATCTACTGATATCCTTGAATATATACATTCATACTTGTAGGGTCCTTTTCCAATTGAGTCTCATGGAGGGTGCAAAAATTTTTGTGACATTTATTGATGACTACTCCAAAAAAGTGTGGGTGTATTTTTTGAAGAAGAAGGATGAGGTATTTGGGAAGTTCAAGGAGTGGAAGACTATGATTGAGAAGTGTACTGGGAAGCAAGTCAAGACATTTAGAATTGATAATGAGTTGGAGTTCTGCAATACACCATTTGATGAGTTCTATTAGAAAGAAGGTATAGTGAGACACTACACTGTACGTCACACACCACAATAAAATGGTGTAGCAGAGCAGATGAACTAAACACTTTTGCAGCGCGTAAGATGTATGTGGCCAAGTACTAATCTTCCTAAGCAATTTTGGGCTGAAGCAGTTAACACTACAATCTATCTAGTGAATAGATCTCCATTAACTACAATTGATCTGAAGACTCCATAAGAGATGTGGTACAGTACACCTTCGAATTATTCTGGTTTGAAGATATTTGGGTGCCCAACATACATTCATGTGAATGATGGTAAGCGAGGGCAATGAAGTGCATATTTCTAGGGTATGCAACTGGTGTGAAGGGGTATAGACTGTGGTATACAAAACAGGACAGGACCTCAAGATTCTTTATTAGTAGAGATGTGACGTTTGATGAATCTACTATGTTCAACCAGAAGGAGGAACTTGATGATCTTGCAGGAAACGATCTGAACGTTAATCAGAAGGTGGAGTTTAAGGTGGAGACCTCAAGGACAAACAAGAGCTCTATAGACTAACCTATAGATTTGCAGGAAGAGCAGCAGAGTATAGCAATAAGAAGAGAAAAAGGAGAAAATAAAAGACCTGTCAGGTATGCAGATTGTGTGAATTTTATTGATACTAACCCTGTTGCATATGCACTAGTGGTGGCAAAAAGCATTGATGCTGAGGAGCCACAGTCTTACAAAGAGGCAGTCCAAAATAAAGAGGCAACTAACTGGTTACTAGCTATGAATGAAGAAATACAGTCCCTATCAAAGAATGAGACTTGATAGCTGGAACCTCTACCAAAGGGTGTAAAGCCTGTAAGATGCAAGTGGATGTATAAGAAGAAGGAAGGGATTCTTGAAGTTGAGCTAGCAAGGTTCAAGGCGAAACTTGTAGCGAAGGGATTCTCACAAAAGGAGAGTATAAACTACTATGAAGTATTCTCTCTAATTGTGAAGCATAAGACCATTCGGGTTCTTTTAGCCATGGTAAATGCGCTTGATTTGGAGTTGGAGCAACTTGATGTAAAGAAAGCATTCTTACATGGGAATTTAGAAGAGGACATCTACATGACTTAGCCTGAGGGGATTCAAGATCTTAAAAAGGGAAATATGTTTGCTTGGTGAAGAAGTCTGTGTATGGCTTAAAACAGTTGCCCAGACAGTGGTACAAAAGGTTTGATACTTTCATAGTTTTTAAAGAATTTACTCGTTGTCACACCCCACAAACTTAAGTACGATGACGCAGAAGTGGAAAAATAAAGAAAATAATTATGGGTATCAATTTTGATTTATATAAAATATATAAGCTTTTCTTTAAAGGACATTTGTAAAAATTTCGGCAGAGTCCCCTCTATAATGTGGACCTCCCGATATTTCTACAAAGTATCAGACAATACAATACATCCATTCAGACCAAAAGAAACATCCGGGGAGTAGGGATGCCTTAACTATGATTCAGTGGAGCCAACTTTACAAGATTCAAAACAAAATACACATACAGACAAAATACACCCACATGAGCCACTGCAGGCTCGTCAAAGAAGTAATCGAAATATCGACCACTAGAAGGCGGCTGGAGGTAAATTAGGGTTCCTACTGCTCTCTGAAAAAAAAATTTAAAAGAAAAGTGAGTTTGATACGCAATGAATAAGTAATGCTAACCTTTTTTTTAAAATAGAGATAAAGCCAAGAATATATATATTTATTGCATTGGAACATGCTTTATACAAAAGTTTTATTAAGATGCACTGAAAGCACCTAAGCAGAACCAATTGGAAACAGACGCAGAGCACACAGCTCGCGGGGAAAATAACTATAGACGCAAAGCATTTAGCTTGCGAAGATAACATAAGTCCACGTGTGGTGGCCTACACACGGGGCTAGCACCGCCCCTGCTAGCTGAGGTACAGATCATGGTGCACCAGGGCTAACATCTACTGCTGTTAGCTACAGGGTTCTGAGCAGATGACTTCATAAAACAATACATTTTCTCTAATTAACATTTCAGACAAAGTACCATTCAGATCGGTTTCATAGTAAGATTTCTAATTAACTCAAACATCCGTCCATTTGAAAAAATTCACGTTCGAACCGCTCTTTTCTGGTAAACATGCATATGACAAAATATTGAAATGTGTATCTCTATAAATGGATAATCAAATTTTTAAAACACTGCAAGGAAACTTAGTAACAAAATAAGGATTTCCTATGTCTCACGGTCCGCGTTACTTACTCACCTTCCAAGATTTTTTTATAGAAATTCCCTAACTCTTTTTCAGCTATGCCTCAATCTCCTGAATTCCCTACAATACCCGTTCATCAAATTTTAGAGGGTGAATCATTCCAATGATCCCATACAGAACTTATCTTGTTAAAAATTTATTCCTTTACTAAATTTTACGCCTTCCATATTCGTACAATGTATACCATATACATATATTGTGCTCTCTTTTCCCTAATTCCACTTAGGAGCTAAACTCAAAATCCAAAAATAAAGGAAACACATACCGTTTTTAATCTGCAGCCACACGTTAAAGGGAAGCTTATTCTGCATAAATATAAGTTGACAAGTAAGAAAAAGCATAGTGAGATTTTGTCTTTAATTAAGAATATATATGCAGAATTTTTAGGAGGAATTAACGTATAGGAGAATGGACATACAATTAAGCATGAATGAAGTCATAATTTTTGCAACCAGAATCATCTTCCTGCATCACCTTTCCTTCTACGCAGGACTTCCCCTAGCTGGCCACTACATAAAACATATCACAGCATTGATAAATAGAGGAGGGAAACGTCTATAATTGGGATTAAAGAAGTAGCACATACAACAGAAATTTTCAAGCCTAAATGAACCTATATAGTGTTGCTTTCCTGCCACACCCACAGCCACGAAGGTCAGCTTAAACGAAGAGGGAGAGGGCTATTCTGGACAGCGAACTAGCAGAACAATATGGCGTGAAAAGGGGGAGGAAGATGAACCCAGCAAAAGCAATTCATATGGCAGAATTTCAGACTTGGGAAATTAATTTTTCTGGCTTGGTTTCACCAGCAACCAGCAGCAAACAGTGGAACAATTTCAAGGAGCAACTCTGCTACTAAATTTCGAACCAAACCAGCAAAATCAACATTGAACAGGGCAGGGAAGTGGCGCTGAACAGAGGAGAAAAATTGCAGCTTTTACTCAGCACCACAGTTCGTCCAGCAGGGAGCTTCCATGCGACTGAATGAAGCAGCAAAACTGGAGGAAATTCACAGCTCGAAGAAGCAGAAGTGCAGCGTCCAGCAACTCGAAGAAGCAGAAAAGGCAGCGTCCAGCAAAATAGGGGATGAAGATGCAGAGTTCTGTTGGTTCTGTGATTGCTTTGCTGGAAGGATATATGTTGCACAATTTGGAGTGCTCAATGACCAAAAAACCAGGCTGAAAGTGATTAAAAGCAAGGATATATCAGTAATTTTTGAAGAGCAAAGATCAGTACGTGGCAGCTACACAACATTTGCATGGAAAAGTTAAACCTCCCTCCCTTCCATATATATTTTCATGCACGTTAGCACGTTGGGTTTTACTTCTGAGTTCTTAATAATTGAATTTCACATAAAAACTCAACCTATGATAAGTGTCAAAACTAGTTTTACTAACTATTAACTTGTACATTTAGACTCAACAATTCAATAAATCACTTATTAAAGAAACTTAATAGTAGAATATACTTGAAATTTTTTTCTTTTAAACATTCTTTGAGCATTATCTAAACTTTAAATTTTCATCTCACTCTCTCAATATAAGGCTAGATGATATTTTAGATTAGAGTTAACGCTAAGGATGGATCTTAACATTCCAGATTTACTTCTGAGTTCTTAAATCCTTTCCTAACCATTACACAATCACATGACACATTGCAAATTCATACCAGAACTTAAATCATATGGCAAGCATTCTAATTTACAAAAAAATTTGGTAGCATGCTAGCTAGAAGCCACATGGTGCCCAGGCACTGTGGCCTTTGCTTTTAATAAAGCCAATTACGCCTATAATTGAAGTTCAATATATTCAATTTTAGAGACCTTAAGGCTCAATTATCAGCTAGCCCCCTTTGGACCCAAACTACTTAAATAGTCAAGAATATTAAATACCCATAAACACATCAAATAACCATTTACATTAATGGAAATAGCCATACACTTTCTAATCCATCTTTGTACAATCACATCTAGGCTCATAATGTATATATCATCATTGCTAAATACTTATCAATCTTAAACTATAGTCTAACAAAAAATATATAAAAAGATATATTATCCCCTACATATGCCTTATGGAACTATAGACTTTCCTTGATCTAACTTATTGCTTTCGCTTGGCAAGAGGGTTAGTGAAAAAAAGAGTGAGATTCTGAGAAGAATCTTAGTAGCATCCTCCATATCCAATGCATACATCAAGTCATCTAAGTATAAGGAATACAAGTGCACATACAATATAACTCATGAAATACTAAGGCTAGCATATACATATTTGTTCAATGAGTAAGTGGCCATGACTCTTAAAACATAAATTAACCGGGATTCACTTAGGGAAGAGCTATCATGCTCAATTCCCTCTATGGGCATCATTTATACTCTAACACATACTAAACAAAGCATGTTATATCGAAAGAGCTCAAACATGCAAGCATAGTAACATATAACATGTCATAGCACACAAGCATCCAAACACTCAAGGCAATAAGCATGTATACAAAGAACAGAGAGATGCTACTTGGGGGATGAAAGGTTGATACTAAAATTCTTACTTTACCTCTTGCCTTGTCTAACTTTCTTCATTTATCTCTTTTACTTGGCCTTTATTAACTTAATTATCCACTTCCTAATCTTTTTTCCTGAGGGCCACTCTAGCCATCTCCACATGTCTAAAGTATCATATTAAACATGAAAAATAAGTAACCAATGCATATCAAAGCTAACTTTTTCGTATGCCCCTCAATTGCCCTATATATTACATATTATGGTTTAACTTTAAAAATGCATAAATTTGGCTAAGGATCTCCAAATTAGGCAAATAATACTTTTTGGGAAAGCTTATAATATCTATTTTAAAAATCTTAGATTTAATTGAATTCATATTGTCACACCCCAGATTTTAAGTACACATGCGCGGAAGCGGAATTATAGAGGAAATACTTATGGCCTTCATTTGAATCATATAAAACATATGAGTTTTTCTTTAGAGGACATTTGTAGAAATTTCGGCAGAGTCTCCTCTATAACGTAGACCTCCCGATATTTCTACAAACGCTCAGCCAGTACAATATATCCCAACAGGGGTACAATCAGATCAAAAGAAAACATCTGGGGTGTAGGGATACCCTAACTATGATTCAGTGGAGCTAAATTTACAAGGTTTTACAAAAATTCAAACAAAATACATATACAATCCAAATACACCCACAAGAGCTCCGCAGGCTCGCCAAAGGACGTCTCAAGAGGTTAGCCACTAGAAGGCGGCTGGGGGCAGGCTAGAGTCCCTACTGCTCTCTAAAAAATATATATATAAAAAAAAATGAGTCGAATACTCAGTGAATAAGTACACCGACCCTTTTTAAAATAAATGTAGGTCAAATAGGTTTACATATATATATATATATATATACAGATATAGACCATATGAAACAGATTTTAAACAGACTCCTTTTTCAAAATACACCAAACGCATCTAAACAGAACCAATTGGAACAGACGCAGAGCACACAGCTCGCGGGGAAAATCACTACAGACGCAAAGCTCTCAGCTTGCGAAAATAAAATAACTCCGCGTGTGGTGGCCTGCACACGGGGCTAGCACCACCCCTGCTAGCTGAGGTTCAGATCATGGTGCACCAGGGCTAACATCTACTGCTGTTAGCTACAGGGTTCTGAGCAGATAACTCCATAAAATTTCCAAATAACATTTCAGACAAGGTATCGTTCAGATCAGTTTCACAGTAAGATTTCCAATTAACTCAACATTCGTCAACTTGCAAAATTCCTGATTGAAATCAAATTTTGGTAAATATGCTTATGACTACATTTTTGAAATATATATCTCCATAAATAAAGAATCAAATTCTTAAAACACTGCAAGGAAACTTAAGAACAGAAATAAGAATTTCCTGAATCTTTGGTCCGCGTTACTTACTCACCTTCCAAGAATTTATAGAGATTCCCTGACCCGTTCCTCGGCTACACCTCAACCTTCAGAATCTTCTACAATACCCGTTCACCAGAGTTTAGAAACTGAATCACCCCAATTAATTTTATACAGGACTCGGACTTATCAAAAGTTAGAATTTATTCCTCTACTAATTTTACGCCTTCCAACTCGTAAGGTAAATTCCTTGGTTCCACTTAAGAGTTAAACCAAATTTCAAAAATTAAAAGAAATGTCTACCATCATCGGAAAATTTATTCTAATTTAACAATTAAGAAAGGAACACAGGGGGTTTTGGTCCTTAATTAAAATTATATATATATATGTACAATTTTTGGGGGGATTACTGTACCGAAAAAAAATGAGTGTATAGTTTAGCATGAAGGAATTTGAGATTACTCCAATCGAAATTAGCTTCCTTCAGCATTTTTTCCTATGCTAATCTTAGCTAGCTGACCACACCCAACACATGCAAAACTCGTGCAAAACAGGGAAGAAAATGCTTGGAAAATTGACCAGAAAAGTCAATACATACTTCAAAAATTCCAGACTTAAATTTCTATGCAACGTTGCTCTCTTCCTTCACACACATAGTCCTGAAGCTCCGCTTGAACAGAGAGCAGAAGGCTGTACCGAAAAGAAAACACAGCAAGTCATATGGTGTGAAAAAAAATAGGGAAGAAAAAGGAATCCAACACCAACAATCTGTGCAGCAGAATTTTGGACCTGGAAGGTGACTTTCTGGCGTGATTTCCCCAGTCTCCAGCAGCCCAAAATGGAGCAAATTCAAGGAGCAACTTTCAGCTTAAATTTGGATCAACCCAGCGCTGAAACATGTGTATATGGGAGGCGCTGGACAGAGGAGAAGAATCAGAATTTCTGGTGTGCTCTCACCCAAAAATCAGCAGCAAAACCTCACCCAAAACAGCAGCAAAACTCAACCAGATTCGAAGAGAAGCTTGCAGCTGGAAGTCGAACAGCATCAACGCTGAAACAGGGCAACCAGAAATGCTGAATAGAGGAGTAAATAAGCTGCAAAATTAATCCATACCACTTCGTTCAGCAAGGAGGAGATGCGACTGGAATGGAGCACTCACCAGGAGAATTTTCACAGCGTGCAGAGGGAAGAAACCAGCGTCCAGCAGTTCGCACAAGCAGAGATGGTAGCATCCAGCGAAAACAGGGGATGAAGTTTTGTCGGTTCAGTGCTTGCTTGCTGGAAGGATATACTTTGCTGAAAGCTGGATGGGAGAAGACCGAAAAACCAGCAGAAAGTGATGCAAATGAAGGGTATATATGTAAGTTGCAGAAGGGCAGAATTATGCTTTGAAAAGTCAACTCCTTCATGCATCACGTAGCTTCTTTGTTTCTTTATACAGCACGTCGTTTTTTTTTTCTTCCTCCTGCATCACGAGTTCACGTCGGTTCTTACACATATAGCCCCTTAAAAAAGGCAAAACAATGGATGGTTCTTGTTGCATAATGGTTTTCTAATGCTAACTTTTAAAATTCATAATTTTAGTTGGGAGTGTCCAAATTAGGTAAAATAAGACTTGTCAGAAAACTCTTGATATGCCCTAACTACTATAAAAATTTCAAGTTAAAATAAAAGCCTTTAACCCCTCAAGGAATATGAAAACTATGGTTGTACCAGAGACTAAAATTGATACAAGGTAGTTTTACTAGGGCAATTTTAAAAATTCATAAAATATTTTTTACTAACCCAAAATTACAAACTTTAATTCATATGAAACTTTAAGGTGTGCTTTAAATGTCTATCAAGTTCATGCCTAAATTTATCTATTAAGGCCTCCATAGGTAGAGATACAATTTCAAACTCATTATGGGTCTGTTTTGATCATTTTAGGTTTTGAATTTGCCATATCAATTATTCATGCAATTTTCTTTTTTCTGAGCATGTTTCTTGATAGAAAATAAATTATTTAACTGGTCCTTAACATAAAATATGACTTATACCAAAACATAGCTATGCCACTTGTTTAATTGTCCTAAACTTTCATCTTAGCATTTTACACCATAGGTGGCCATAATGCATTTTATTGATTGTAACTCTAATCTTATGACTTGCACATTATTCATAGGTCATTTTACACTTGCTAGGCCAGCCATATGACCATTTCCATTTTGTGCTAGCTTATGGAGCTGATAAAGCTTATATGGTCTTTTCTAGACCTAGGCATCTTTAGCCACTTTCATACATCTAGACTTCCTTCTCATTTCTTATATGGCTTGTTGGACTCTCATATAACTTGTTAGAAGTATCAAATGAAGTGCTAACTCCATGCAATATTTTGACTACTTAGGACTTTACTTGAACCCTAAATTTTTGACTTTGACAATTGGCTTCCATAATTCAAAACAATATTTCCCCTAGCCTCTAGAATTCTCTAGAGGACATTTAAATTCATTAGAACTAAAAAACAAACTCATCTATGGCATAAACCATATGCTTAGTCCAAGAGCCCTCCACACTTGGCACCAATGGAGTTCTCTTTATTTCTATGACTAATTCACTCCATATTCAAGCTCTAGCTCACTCCTACATGCTCTTTACTATTACTAGCATGCAAGAAAACATGGAGAGAAAGACTTTCTCTCTCTACACATGATAATGAAAGCTCGAGCTCTTAAAAAATTTAACTTAAAGCATAACAAACTATACCTTATTTTAAAGCTCTTTCGACACTCTTTATTTTTCCTCCAATGATTTTCTGAATAAAGCCTTTTTTCCCTATTAGAAATAGTAAACTTCATCCTTTATAAATAAATTAAGGATAAAAAGAGCTAAAACATACCTTAATCTTGCCTGTTTTTCTTTTTCTCTCTCTTTCTCTCTCCATGTACACCATTAGAGACCTTAAAGATGCTAGAATTTTAGAGTTAAGGTGGTCAAAGAAAGAGCTACATAAAACATATGTAAAAAGGAATAAAAGGAGATTGACTTTTTGACTTTTATAACAATTTTGCCCTTACTTCTTTGACTTACAAATTTTCCGCACTTTAACTCAATTTTTCCACAGATTTCAACCCCATGATCCATTCTACAAGGTTTTAAAACCTTTAGGGCAACTTTATTGGGCTACAAGGACTCAAAACAATGTAAAACAACTTAAATTAGTAATGTATTGCAGGCTTTTTCATTTTTTGTATCGTCAATGTTTTGACAAGTTTGATACTTTTTGGGTATTCTAGTAAGTTCATTTAACTAATATATAGAGAGAAATAATTTTATCTCACTCTATTTTGCTTTTTATTTAATTTCCTATTTTTTTAGTTGTACACTGTACTATCCTATATAGGTATCATTATTTCTGGTTCTTTCTCGACTTTTCTTCTCATTATCTTTCTTTAGTTGGCCTTATACTCTTTTTCTCATATTGTTGTGACTTATTAGCAACTCTACACTCAAATTAAAGCACAAGATATGCCTTCTTTTTCTTTTGTATTTCTCTTACTGCACTGCAACCTTTTGTAGTTGTAATGCTTAGTATGTTGTACAACCACTTGAACGGGCTGATTTGAAAAGTAAGTCCCCTGAGATGAGTGATTCAAAGCCAAATAAAATTTGGATAAAATTTTGAATAATAGAAAATGAGGATTTGAGCCTTGAGTTGCCCAAAAACTAAGGTCAAAGTGATTCAAAAAATTTGCCGATAGGCCAGTGGCATTTTCGTAAATAAGTGCAATGTTGGAAAAACACCTAGGAAGGCTTTTTTTAATGAAAATTTTGAGTTGCCCAGGGTTCTCAGAGGCCCTAAAAACCATGGGAAGCCCCAAGACCGGTAAAATCCCTTCGGTGTACTCTTTCCGACGTCGGTTGACTTAAACTTTGATCGGTTCAGTCAGGAAGGTTTTAGCTTCGATTTGAGGGATTCCAAAGGCATTTTATTAAATTGGAAATCTAAATTTTATGATGGAAAAGAAGGTTCTAAAAAAGAAGTTAAAATGAAGCCAAACCGGAAATGCCATTATGGAAGGGCAAAAATGGAAACAAATTGTACAAAGGAAGCTTCCAAACCCTCTTTTTAAGTCACGTTCAGCCTCGCCCCTCTCTAGACCGACTTTCTTCTGCTCAAATCTCAGAAATGGAGCTGCTGTCTTAGGCACACAAAGAGAGAAAATTTTGGAAAAGAAAAGCCAAAGAAAGGGTGAGAAAGTGTAAGGTTTTCATGCTCTTTCCTCTTGAAACTTCATCCTCCCCTTCTTGCTTCATCTTTCCATGGTTTTAATGTATTTTTTGGTGCTGATTTGGGTCCAGATCAGAGGAGGGAAATTCAAAATTTAAGGAGGAGAAAGAGGGAAGAGGAAGGGCTCTTGAAGGAAGCTTGATTACAAGGTAGTTTCTCTCTCATTGTTGCTTCTTGTTCTCCTTCTCCTCTTCCATGGTGGGATGTCTCAAATAGAACCATGAAGAGGGAAGAGTTTCTGTTTTATAATCCAAAAGAATCCATCAAACTAAGCCATGGGAAGATGGATTATACCAAAGAAATGCATGAAAAACTAGTAAAATTCAAGTTAGAAAAGTGTAGGGTGCTTGAACATAGTTTAAAATCTAGGTTGATTCAAGACTTTCCCATCATATATGAGTGTTTATTTGAGTTTCTAAGACTCCTAGGGAGCCTCCCAAGTGCCCCATCTATTAAGGAAAAATCCCAAACTCTATGGGTCTTTAATGGAAGCATAACTAGGTCAGAACCCATAGAGATAACTAGGGGGTATTTTAAATGATTCCAAGCTTGATCTGGGACTTTATATGATAAAAGAAGATAGGAGAAACCCTTGAAAAAAATTTAGAAGCCTTAAATTGGGAGATGAGGCAATGGCTTCCATAATATAACCTTATGAAGCAACATGGACCTAGGTTTGTGAAAGTGAGTGTGTGATGGCTTCAAGGACCTTAAATGAGGTCAAGAGGTCTAAATATGGCAAGAGAATGGAACTAAGAATGTTAATTGTGGTAATTGCTTCATTAGGTCCTTAATGGAACCATATTGTGACAAATAGAACAAAATGTAGTCTTAAGAGTAAGTTGGATGTCATAATTTGCTCCAAGAGTATAATTAAGTGTTGTTTATTGTGAATAGGCCAAGGAAATTCAACCCCACCTCCTTGTGTTTGTGGAACTAAAAAAGAGAAGAAACAAGGAAAGTAAAGCTTGAATTTGCACCAAGGTAGCTCTCCACCTTTTCTTGTTACATTTTCTTATTGCATATGATGTCATTATGTGCTTGTGTGTATGTTTATATATTTGAGACATGCCACTTGATGCTATGTTGCTATTTTGGTACCAATATGCCTTCTTGAATGTCTTTGAATGGTGGAAATGGCTCATAAGGGTGAGGTAATGCCAAAAGTCCCTTAATGTGGGTAAGGAGATGCCAAAAGTCTCATGGCATGGGTGAGACAATGCCAAAAGTATCTTGGATGGGTGAGGCTAAGTCAAAAGTTCCAAAAACTAAGAGTGAGGCAATTCAAAAGTCCTAGAAATGGGGTGAGGCCAAACCAAAAGTCCCTGGAGCTTATTTTTGTGCTTGACATGAGTTTGTGATACAAAAATGTGAAAGATGAATGCTTCATGGATTGATTGATTGCATACTTGTACCTTTGACATGTTTTATGCCTTGAAAATGTGCTTGAATAGGTGTATGAGCTATTGAGATTCAATAAATCTCACCCCCTTCTTTCTCTCATCTCATACGATCTAGGTGGAGTTCAAGATCCAAAGGATGGAAGCCAAGGAGCTTAAATCTCCATCTCTTGGCAAATCTTTTCATTTTTGATGTACTATGATGTCTAGAATGTCAAAGTAGATATGTAAATATTATTTTTGAGCCATGATACTTTGAACTAGTGTAAAACTATGTAAAGTTAGTGTATGTATCAAGAATAGAGTTTAATGAATAGAATTGTGTATTTTGACCACTTGGGAGCCCACTTGTGTATGTCTGTTTATGGAAGTGACATTGTGAATTTGAGTTGCATGAGGATTCAGACCTTATGAGGGACTTATTTGTGCTATATTTATGCTTTCTAAGTTGTTTAAATGTGTGTGGAACAATGGATGGCTCATTTGAACTAAATTTGCCTCTTGTTGGGACCAAAATTGTCATATTCTTGAGCTATGGCAAAGTCTAACCAAATGACCTCTTCTTGACTTGAAAATTTGCATGCTACTAGATATTGCCTAGAGATTTTTGGGAAGCTAAAGATCAGGTCATTTGGAGGTCTATGAAATTTTCTATGATTTTTCAAAGTTGGTATTAGAATTTCGGATTTGCACTAGTACTGTTCATTTAGTCAGCTGTGAAATTGTGTCATATGAGAGGAAAACGTGGTCCAATGGCTATGAAATTTTATAGGCAGAAACTAGGCATTTACAGTGACTTGTAGCAATTAGAAGCACCTTATTTGGAAGTCTGAACTAAGAGATATAAATTTTTGAATTTCTGCAATAGCAATAATAGCACAGCACTACCTGAGTCACTGTTCCATTGAATTTCAGTGGCTAAATGTGCTTTATCTGGTCTGAGTCTATTTTTACCATAAATTTAACATTCATAGCTTTCTAAATTGATATATTTGCATGTATTGGATTTTTTTGGAATTAATTAGACATTTTCGAAGTTCATAGTAGACACTTGTATCAGTACCAGTAGCTGTCCAAACCTTTGTCCCTTTTTACATAAATTAGACATATGTAGCTTTCCAAAATGGCCAAGAATGCATGATTTCAATTTTTCTAGAATTATTTATGAATTTTGAAACTTTATATTAGTAAACTGAACTAGTGGCCCAGATAGCAGTGACCTCAGTGGCTTTTCGGATGTCAATTGTTCTCTACTTAATGATTCATGAGCTAAAATTATTTTTCGCATGGGGTAGACATCCAGAGCTTTCCGGAATGGTAAAGTTGAGTTTGATGCTCCCATTTGAATTCCACGAGTTGTGGGCCAATTTTGGTTATGCAAATGAGTTGTATTTATGTAATTAAATATGAGAATGCGACATATGAGTTCATATGGTCTGCATGACACCGAATAGAATTTTCATACGTAACGCAACGCGAAATAAGGCATTATTTTCATGCCATTTTCCATTCCTTTTTGTGCAATTCATCATGTGAGACTTAAAAATGATAAGAAGCATGCTAGAAATATATGGTATTACATCAGTTTCCTCTTTAGACCTTTCTCTCATTCCTAATCCCAATCCTTCATCAAGTTTGGGCTTTTAATTACTTTTAATCCTTCTTCTTACTCCTCTCTAGGAGTTTGGCCTAGTATAGAATGCTAGTTTGTGACAATAAGTGTATCTATTTGAATCTATTAGCTACTTTGATACAACTAAACTTCTAAATCTTCAAATCTTTAAGTTTTTCAATTTTTGGAGTAACCTTTCTTTATGCTTTTCATTTCTTTGTGTAAAGTTATGATATTGATAATTTATTCTTTTCACTTCACTACTCACTCTTCTTTCTTTAGACCATCTTATACGAAAAATATTTAACTTACAAACTAAATAATTATTCTAATTCACATTTATCAATACACATGACATAATAGCATTTAATTGTATTATAAATAATCTTATCATACATATGAGATTTTTATAATTCATATATCCAACGTAGAATATATATATATATATATATCCTTAAAGCCTCTTGGATATATCACAAGTAAATACATAAGTAATAAAGGATGATTCAAGAATGAAGTATTACAAGTTAATGATTAAACAAATAAGCATATATTAATAATATATTTGTCAACATTTTTTATAATCAAAACTTATAACATAATTAGGGTAAACAATCTCTTCTATAATCATGCATAGCTTTTTAACAATCAATTAAGTACACATTTGTAATTTATTTCTCACATATTTGTCATTATCAAAATTTATAAGATAAAACTTTAAGGCTAACAACATTCTTTTAACGATGTTAAATGTCAATCCAAAGACCTATATGCTAAAGAAAACTTCAAAAAAAGAAAAGAAAAGAAAAGAAAAATGCAACTATTTCACAAGGGTTAAATAACAACTAGATCCATAATCAAACCCATATCTATAAAAACCATCGAAACTTATGGATTTTATAGAACAAAGCATAGTATAACAATAAAAAAATTTTATTGGAGATGATTAAATCATGCTTATTTTTATTCAAATTTGCCCAAAACAATTTGTGAGCACTCTTCCTTTTGAAGTTGAGCTTTAGTACATTAGTAAATGCTAGTGCAAATAAAGAAAGGGAAACAAGGGAGAGGAGAGAGACTGAGTGAGAGAGGAGAAAGGAAGAGAGGGAAGAGAAGAAGGAAAAAAAGAAAAGTGGGAACTCTTCTTGAATTTAGCTTTCTAGGTTGTAGAAAAGAGAGAGAGGAGTGAGTGAAGAATGAGAGGTGATTAGCATGCCTTAGGTAGTGAAGAATGAGTAGAAATTATGCTTCTAAGGACATCAACATGCTTTTTTGCTTTTGAACAAGTGGAGATTGACATGTTTTGGAGGACAAAGAATGACCAGAGAATGATCATGATCATGCTTATAAGGAAGAAGAAAGGATGCATTGCATTTTGGGGTAAGGGCATATGTTAGGATAAAATGGCTACATTGTCCCCTTGTCCTAGTCAAATGACATGTTTTAAAATAGCTAAAATGATGCTTCTCAATTAGTGATTTAATGAAATTACTAACAAAAAGGAGTTCTCTGCTTAAAATTGAAAGTTTAAAGGGGTTTAGTGTCTTTTATAAAGCTCAGGAACATTTCTTGCATATGACTTGAAGTCCAGGGGGCTATGTGCATTTTAAGAAAATAATTTTTAAAATTTTCAAATATTTTTTGTTTGCTTAATATTAATAAAATATGTATTGTGTTAATATTGACAAATTTTTCACATAATTTAATTTCAATTCACTTATTCTCAAACTATTTTTATTAGAATTGTAAGAAAACTACTATAGCAATTTGAGTTTTTTTTATAACAAACATATTTTGTTTATAAAATTTTATCTGTATATTATGTTTTTATCAATTTTTAAATTTTTTATTTTGTGAATGTAAAGGAGGCACAAAGCATAAGAATTTGGAGTGACAAAATGGAAAGGGTAATTAGTGACTCTTAATGGGATAAGATTAATTACATCATCTCTTTCACAAAGCTTATTTATGACATACTTAGATTTTGTGATACGAACAAACCTATACTTCACTTGATTTATGATATGTGGGATTCAATGATAGAGCAAGTAAAGGCATCAATATACAAACATGAAAAAAAGGAACTTTCTGAGCATTCAAGATTTTATGAAGTTGTGTATAGAATTATAATTGATCGTTAGACAAAGAGTTGTATACCATTTCATTGCCTTGCTCATTCATTGAATCCTAGGTAAGCTATACTAATATTACATACTTCTATTATTGATATTCTTTCCACATTTAATTTTGTGCTAAACAAGTCCAATTCTCATTGTTTTTATTGCATACTACATAGGTATTATACTCCTCAATGACTTGATGCAACACCAAATAGAGCTCCTTCTCATCTAGATGCTAAAATTTCAACTAAGAGAACCAAATGCTTTAATATGTACTTTAAAGATTCTAGGGAGAGAAAATTGGTCCCTTAAGGGTTTTCAATGTTTTATGGAACTTCAAATGCATATTTATCATTTGATTCCTTACAAGATAGGTGAAATTTGAAACCTAAAGATTGATGGTTAAATTATAGTTTTTCAACCCCAATACTCTAATAGTTTACATTAAAGCTTCTTTGTCAATCATGTTCATAATCTTGTTGCAAAAGGAATTAGAACACCAGCTCTTTCATTCACTTACTTAAAAGGAATAAGTTGAATCCATAAAGGGCTAAAGATTTAGTTTATGTTTATACCAATCATTGTCTTCTATCAAGAAATAGTGAAAAGTATTCTAGTGAAGTGACTAGGATGTGAAATGTTAATGGAGATCATTGGGAATCATTTGATGGGGCAGGAGGTCATTAAGTTACAAATTTATCTCTAAATGAACTAGGTTTGGAACAAGAGCTCATAGGGAGTGTTACTAATGTGGATGTAGATGAAGATGGGAATTAGTTTGAATTGAAAATTCTAATATTATTACTTATAGGGAATGTAACTTGTTATAGACATCTTATTTATGTTTGTAAATTGTTTTATCATTTTTGCTATTGTAGTTTATTTATGGTTTAATGTAATTTTTAATGTTAGATTATTGAATATATATATATATATATTCATCTCTTGTATCTTAAAATTTTATAAATTGTCATATCTCAAGTATTGTATCATATCATACTCGATACGCATATCCATATTGATGCTTCTTAGATAATCACTAACTTGTACAGGCAAGACCATGTGAAGAGTACATGAAGTTTGGCTCCATAGTGGACAAGATGATCTAATCAGACTTGAATGATTAGATTTTAGATGGTATTGAGAAATGTACCATTTCTCAAATAAGATCCAATTAGCCAAATAACAGTCACATTCATACCTACTACAACAAGACATACTTGTTCTATAAAAATGTACCATGTACTGATACAAATTGTTTGACATTTTTTTCTACAA
This sequence comes from Erythrophleum ivorense, assembly GCA_026724425.1. Classification (NCBI taxonomy): domain Eukaryota; kingdom Viridiplantae; phylum Streptophyta; class Magnoliopsida; order Fabales; family Fabaceae; genus Erythrophleum; species Erythrophleum ivorense. The sequence continues at coordinate 2,883,918 of JAIUCV010000024.1, forward strand.
CTATGTTTCATGAGCCTCTATTAAGACTAGCTGAAGTTGCCTTCCAGACTTAGAATAAAAAATATTAATAAAATTTGCTTATGAAATATTGATTTATTTTGAGTATAAAGTAAAATTATTTTGTAATTCTTATTAAGAGTTTACTAGGATTATTTTACCTGCACTTATCTATAGAAATTTTTAGTACCCTCAAGCAAAATCTTGATTGGATTTTATTGGACCAAAAGAATATAATATCTTTTTTTTTTATCAATTGCTACTAGACAAGAATGCAAATTTTCAGTCACCTAAACTGAAGTTCAATACCTTTAACATTCAAAATTAATTAAGATATGCTTAAAAAATTTCTACTCATAAATTTCTCATTCAGATAAACAATTTTCACTTCCCAAGTTAGTCTCTGTCTTTCTAAAATTGTGTTGACTAATCAAAATATTGATTGGATTTTATTGGACCAAAGAATATAATATCTTTTTCTGAATTGCTACAAGATAAGAATACAAATTTTCAATTACCTAAACTAAAAGTTCAATGCCTTTAATATTCAAAATTGATTGAGATATGCTTGAAAAATGTCTATTCATAAACTTCTTATTCAGACAGCAAATTTTCCACTTCCCATGTAGAAAAAGAAAATGGAAAAAAAAAATCTTTACATGACGAAAGGATCGGAATTGCTTCCTCTACAAAGCGTTGTTGACTAATCTAAGGCAGTCTTGTCTTTGCAAGTTAGCACCCATCGAAGGAAGAAGTGACATTTAGGAAGACATCTTCTGTGCAACGAATAGTGAGGGCACCCATTGGATGATCATACCCAAATTCTTCCTCAGCTTGGCTTAACAACTCTTGAAATGAAGGTTGGTTCAAGTGTGATATAGGGATTACAAACCTCCTCATTTTCTCTCCAACATACACAGCAAGATATCCCCTTGGCACTTCACCAGATTTTGAAGAAGCGATTTTGGCAGCAAATGAAGCCCTTCTGATTCCAGGTAAAAGAAAACCCATTGTTTTTTATGTGTTTAAGAGAATAAGAAGGAAGTGTTTGGCTTTAGATGCTTGAGAATATTATGCAGGAGTTTGGTTGCTTCTGAGAGCATGCAAATATGAGTATATATAGATGAAAGTATTTGTTTTTCTTCAATGATTGGTGGAGGAGAGCTACGTGATAGGACCCATTGGAAGACAAGGGCTCATTAGAGATCACATGGTGTTGTCTTAGAGGTCTTTTTCAAAAAGCAATAAGTCAGGATTAGCCAAATTAAGAGAGGACTTCGGAAACCCATTTGGTTGAGACATGATTGACGAAGGGTTAGCTAAATGGGGTGTAGTCCAGTCAGAGACATGGATGAGAAGGATCATATGATTCTGTCCTATATGTCTTTGTCAAATATCAAGAATTATCATTTGAACAGTTCAAAGCCTAATGTCTATCTAAAGATTTTTATAGCTGCCATTTTAATTGCTAGACATGCGCGAGACATCTCATATGTTTCCTTTATCTTCATCAGGCCAACCGATAGGATGTTCCAACAGCATTTAATTGAGGCTGATAAGTAACAGTTGGCATGTTTTCTTAAAAAAAAATATATATTGAGCCTTTTGAAAGTGTCTTTTATAAAACTGCAATAAACATGTTTATTGAGCTCAGGTTAATAAATTGTCTGGAATGTTGCCACACAGGCGGATTTTCCTTGGGTCATTCTTAAGCACAACTGAATAAGGAAAGCAGAATTAGGTAACTTGATTAATATTAGAAGTTTTTTAATGTTGAAGAGAATAGCAAAGTTTGTTGCAATCAATAAAGTTATTGATGGGGTCGTATACACAAGAAAATATCCTGCTTTTTTCCATTCCTAAATTTAATTGTCTGTAAATTTTTTTTTAACAGAAACATTATAATAAATACTATAAGAAAAGATTCTCTATTTTGTTTCAGAAAATGTAAAGTAACTGGTCTGGGATACTATTGTATAAAACTGGGCGTTTTGTAAATGCAGAACTTGGCTCCATGTTCCAACTTCCAAGCCTACTTCAGGATCTAATATGCTCTGCTATGGTGGTTTCTACCTACTAGGCACTAGAAGCACATAAGAAATTAAAAAAGACTGAGTGAAATAACTATGAGGGAAGTTATTTCTCTTTTCTTTTTATATTTCCACATTTCATACAGAACTCTTGAGTTTGTAATAAAAGATTCAGATGTCTTAAATTTTCAATCAGGTATTATTCTTGGTTGGATTAAGGTTGTTGTCGATAGATGACATAAATGGTGCAAAATAATAAAGTGGTACAAATAACAGATTAACATGGTCTGGTTTTTAACCTATATCCTTGACAAAGATTGTGAACAAATTTCTACTAAGGAAACAAATGGAAAATACAAATTTCACTTGGCCACACTCAAGACCCGAACCCCGAATACACTCAAAAATATCCCAATATTTTTCTCACCAGTGTATCACTTCGCACTAACACTACACCTTCATAATTCATGCTTATTTATGACATGAAGGAAGATCAATGTAAATAGTGTTAGTAATAGGTAAGTTATTATGAATTCTTGTAGGAGAAGTTAAACTAACTCCACAAGCAATCAATGTCTTATGAAAAAAGTAATTCTAAGCCACAAGTAACAAAGATACCCGATGAAAAGTATAAGCAGCCCATTTAACTGAAATAGTATTAAAAAATGCAAAGTTATGAAAGAAAATACGTTTCTAGTAATATAAGAGGAGCACTATTTATTTTAAGGGAAAAAAACCTTAATTATGAAGTGGTTTGTGGAGGGAATTTTTCAGAAAATTTCAGTAACTCTGTTCCTAAACTTCTCATTTAAATGGGCAATTTCACAGTTCCCTGGAGGGTAAAAGGAACAAAACAGTAAAGAAAAATCCTTAAATGAAGAAGATCATGCCAATGACGCAATTCGGTATCCAATAATCATACTGAGAATTGCTACAACAGCCCCCATTTTCTATAGGGCAATTTCCTCTGTGCTTGTGGAACAGAGCAATATTCCTACCTTACCCTTGCTGTGATCCCACAATATTGTAAGGATTTTCTGCTTCTTCTTTATCCCAAAAAGTAGCTCAATGGCCCTTTTACTCTCAGTTTTCTCAATGGCTATTTATTTTATAATTATATTAATTAAATATATAAATTCATTAAATAATGATTAAAGATATTTTAAGTTTATTATTATTGTAATAATTGTTCTTACAATAATATTATAATAAGTGCATACCCCACCTTGATAAATTGGCTATTTTAGAATTCTTTATTTAGTTAATAACTTAGCTCCAAGATTTTTAATTCTACACTTTAAGCCCGGTAATGTAAACGGTAACTACCCATATCCTTGGAAATTTGATAAATATAGCTCTGATAATTGAATTTTGGAAAATTTGAGGCATAGTTAAAACTTCACTAGACAGAGATGAAAACTGCTCTAAATAAACCAAACGCAAACGTTTTGAGCAAAACCTATTGCTACTGAAGGGGGTCTCAAATTTATGGGAATGATCGAACCTTGAGGCTTAGTCATCATTAGCGTGGGTCTGCCTCAGAATCAATTGTACCTTCTTCAAAATTCGGGGATGATCAAGGGAAGCTTCTAATTGCAATAAAAATTGTAATTACTAGCTTTTAAGAATAAACAGAAACGGAAGAGCCACTTGAGTTGTCGAATTTGTTGTAATTAGACACCTCTCCGCCCAAAAAAAAGAGCAGAGAACACTCTGTTCATGAATATCTCATTCAAATGGACATTTGTTTCCACTTCATAAAAATGAAGTAAAAAAAAAATCCTTTACAAGCTAATAAAATGCCCAGATTACAAAATGTCTGCTAAATCTATGTAAGTTAGTCAGTCTCCTTCACTATGCTTTGTAGCCTATTGAACTGAGAAGTGATATCTAAGAACATATCCTCTCTGCTTTATAGCCTGTTGAACTGAGAAGTGATATCTAAGAACATATCCTCTCGACAAGGAATAGTGAGTGTTGAGATATGCCTCATTAGCTGTCAACATGCGGTTGTTGTTTTTTAGGAATTGGTTGCATTTAAAAAAATAAATTTGATAGAGTTTGTTTTTGTCAAAGTTTGTTTCCTAATATTTAACTATTTAGTTACTGATTTAGTGGGATGTTAGTAGTTAGCCACATAGTTGCTAATTTAGTGGGATTTTAGCATATTTTTTTTATTTATGTTAATCATGATTTGATGTATTTAAATACTCAATGATAGACTTAATAAAAGTTATCCTCTGAAAATATTTTTCTTTGCTCTTTCTTCACACTTTCTTTGAGAGTTTTATTTCTAAAACCAACAAACTGGTATCAAAGCTTTATTATCTTGTGGGACCTATGAGAAAAACACTGAGTGTTATACAAAATGCAAACCACCATGCAAGTTGAACCCTTTTTTATTGCTATAGCTCCTCCATTTTTTGATGGCCTAAATTATCATATTTGCACAGTGAGAATGGAAGCTTTTCTAGATGCCAATGACCTATGGGAAGCTGTTGAGGAGGATTATGAGATTCCTCCTTTGCCAGAGAATCCTACAGTAGCTCAACTATGAAGTCACTAAGAGAAGAAGTAGAGGAAGTCAAAAGCTAAGTCTTGTTTGTTTACTGCTATTTCTCCAATAATCTTCACAAGAATTATGACCCTCAAGATAGCTAAGGAGATTTGGGATTATCTCAAGAAAGAGTATGAAGGAGATAAGAAGATCAAAGGAATGTAGATGCTAAATCCTGTAAGGGAATTTGAAATGCAGAAGATGAAGGAATTTGAAACTATTTAAGAGTATTCAGATAAACTTTTAGGAATTGCAAATAAAGTTAGGTTGTTGGGAGGAGACTTTGCTGATTCCAGGATAGTGTAGAAGCTGCTAGTAACCATTCCTGAAAGGTTTGAGACAACTATCTGAGTGTTGGAGAACTCAAAAGATTTGTTGACCATCACTTTGGCAGAAATTTTGAGTGCCTTGCAAGCACAGGAACAAATAAGGCATATGAGGCAGGAAGGGTCTATTGAGGGAGCATTGTAAACCAGGGTGCAAGTCAGTTAAAGTTATAAAAGAAAGAAGAAAGGAAAGAAGGAGGACAACAGTAGTTCTGATAAGAAGGAAGGAGACAGCAACAAGAATAACTTTCCTCCTTGTGAACACTGTGGGAAGAAGGGTCATCCACCATTTAAATGTTGGAAGAGACCAAATGTGATGTGCAACAAATGCAAACAATTGGGGTATATTGCTAAAATATGCAAAAACAAATCTCAACATTCTCAACAAGTGACAGAAGCTCATGTTGTAGATCAACAGGAGGAGCAATTATTCACTGCAAGGTGTTTTTTAGTCACAACTTCAAGCAAAATTTGGTTGGTAGACAGTGGTTGCACTAGTCATATGACTAGCAATCAGGAGTTATTTATTGATCTAGAAGAGGTAGAAGGCTCCAAAGTAAAGAAAGGCAATGGAAATTACATGAAGATTAAAGGCAGAGGCACCATTGCATTGCAAACTCCTTCAGGTATAAAGAAGATTTCAAATGTTCTTTTTATTCTTGAGGTATATCAAAACTTACTTAGTGTTGGCCAATTAATGGATAATGGTTTTGAGGTGTCATTTAAAGATAAAATGTACTGGATCAGTGATACTCATGGTCAATTATTGTTTAAAGTCAAAATGAAAAATAGATGTTTTCTCTTGGATTTGATTGATATTGATCAAAGAGCTCATGTTGTAATTAGTGATGAATTAGAGCTTTAACACAAAAGGTTAGGCCATTGCAATGAGTATGTTTTACAGCATCGTAGCAAGAAAGATTTGGTGCAAGGAGTACCTCCATTGGAACCTCTCAAATCAGTTTGTAAAACTTGTCAATATGGGAGACAAACTAGGCTGTCATTTGCTCAATCAGTTTGGAGAGCAACTCAAAAGTTACAATTGATCCACATTGATCTTTGTGGGCCTATGTCTGAGCCATCTTTGAATGGAAGTCTTTATTATATATCTTTTATTGATGATCTGATTAGAATGTGCTGGATTTATTTCTTGAGATTCAAAATTGAAGTTGCAGGAGTGTTTTGGAATTTCAAAGCGTGGATTGAAAATCAAAGTGGTTTCAAGATTCAGACCATTAGATCAGATAATGGGACTGAATACACATCAAATCAATTCACTAAGTTTTATGAAGAAGCTGGAATTGAGCATCAATTAACAGCTCCTTACACTCCTCAGTAAAATGGAGTGAGTGAAAGAAAGAATAGAACTATTATGGAGATGTCTCACTGCATGCTTCACGAGAAGGATCTTCCCAATAAGTTTTGGGCTGAAGCAGCATATACAGCTGTATTTTTGCAAAATAGGTTGCCTACGAAAGCATTGCAAGGCAAAACGTCATTTGAAGCTTGGTATGGTTACAAGCCAATTTTAAAGAGCCTGAAAGTGTTTGGTTGTATTTGTTATACTCTTGTGCCACAGGTGAAAAGAGACAAACTTGATAAGAGAGCTGATCCGGGTATCTTTGTAGGCTATAACAGTATCTCTAAAGCCTATAAAGTATTTCTTCCATAATCTGGAAAAATAGTGATCAGCAAAGATGTTCAATTTGCAAAACAAGAAAAGTGGCATTGAGAAGAAAAATAGAGTATACTAAACAGCAGATCATCATCATCTATAGCTTCACCATTAAATAAGACTATCGTTGATCTTCCAGTTAGAGGTACAAGACTATTATCTGATGTATATCAGAATTGTAATGTGTCTATGGTAGAGCCTAAACATTTTACAAATGCAGCAAAGGATCCAAGGTGGATTGATATTATGCAGGAGGAGCTGAATATGATTAAGAAGAATCAGGCTTAGGTTTTGGTTGATAGACCAGAACATAAGAAAGTCATTGGAGGGAGATGGGTGTTTAAGACAAAGTTGAATGTCGATGGCTCCATCAACAAATATAAAGCAAGGTTGGTGGTTAAAGGCTATGCATAAGTGTATGGAGAAGATTTCACAGATACTTTTGCACCTGTTACATGACTAGACACCATTAGATTAATACTTGCAATTGCAACTCAAAAAGGATGGATAGTATGGCAACTTGATGTGAATTCAGCCTTTCTCAATGGTTACTTGGAGGAAGAGATTTTTGTAGAACAGCCAGAAGGTTTTGCTGTTCAAAGGCAAGAGGACAAGGTCTACTTGCTAAAGAAAGCCTTGTGTGGGTTGAAGCAAGCTCCTAGAGCATGGTATAGTAGAATAGATGAGCATTTGCAGAGCCTTGGATTCATAAGAAGCTTAAATGAATCAACCTTGTACATCAAGTACTCACATGTTGATTTATTGATTGTCTCTTTATATGTTGATGATCTCTTGGTGACAAGAAGAAAGATTTATTCAAGCAAGAAATGCAGAAACTCTTTGAAATGACAGATCTTGGAGCTATGGCCTATTTTCTAGGCATGGAAATAAAATAAGATCAATAGGGAATTTTTATCAATAAGAAGAAATATGCAAAAGAAATTCTGAACAGATTTGGCATGGAGGGATGTAAAGCTATTGCTACTCCAATGAATCAAAAGGAGAAGCTGAGTAAGAATGATGCTGCAAAGAAGATTGAAAAGGGCATTTTTAGAAGTCTTGTTGGTTGTCTCATGTATTTGACTACAACAAGACCTGATATCCTTTATGTTGTAAGTGTTCTTTCAAGATTTTTGCATTGTGCTACAGTGAATCATTACAAGGCTGCAAAGAGAGTCTTAAGATATATTAAAGGCACTTTTGATTATGGTATTCAATATAAACGTAATCAAGTGTTCAAATTGGAAGGTTATTCTGACTCAGATTAGGGAGGATCTTTGGATGATTTGAAGAGCACCTTAGGATACTGTTTTACCTTAAATTTTGGGATATTTTGTTAGAGTTCAAAGAAGCAGGAAGTGGTAGCTCAATCAACTGCAGAAGCAGAATTCATAGGAGCAAATGCAGCTGTTAAGCAAGTTCTTTGGCTAGGAAAGTTACTGATTGATTTACAGTTTATGCAACAGGAAAGCACACCAATTTATGTGGACAATCAAGCAGCCATTGCAATATCCAAAAATTCAATTTTCCATGGCAAAACGAAACATTTTAATATCAAGTTATATTTTATCAGAGAAGTTCAACAAAATGGTGAAATCACACTGACTTATTGCAAAACCTCTGATCAAGTAGCTGATATTTTTACTAAAGCTTTACCAAGAGACAAGTTTGAAACACTAAGGATGAAGCTAGGCATGTGCAGCTATTGATGCAAGGAGGAGATGTTGAGATATGCCTCATTAGCTGTCAACGTGCGGTTGTTGTTTTTAGGAATTGGTTGCATTTAAAAAAATAAATTTGATAGAGTTTGTTTTTGTCAAAGTTTATTTCCTAATATTTAGCCATTTAGTTGCTGATTTAGTGGGGTGTTAGTAGTTAGCCACATAGTTGCTGATTCAGTGGGATTTTAGCATATTTTTTATATTTATTTTAATCATGATTTGATGTATTTAAATACTCAATGATAGACTCAATAAAAGTTATCCTCCGAAAATATTTTTCTCTGCTCCTTCTTCACACTTTCTTTGAGAGTTTTATTTTTAAAACCAACAGTGAGGCCATCCATTGGATGGTCAATCTGAACTATTCCTCTGACTCAACAAGTCTTGAAATGAAAGTTGGTTGAAGTATGATATGGTGATCACAAAACGTTTCATTTTCTCTCTAACATACATCACAAGATATCCCTTTGGGACTTGCTCAGATTTCGAAGTTCCTACACTAGCAGTAAATGAAGCCCCTCTGATACCAGGTATATGAAAACCTATTTCTTTTGTTTCTCTGCTAAAATAGTAAGGTCGTGTTTAGATTTTGATTCTCGAGGACTGGAATGGCTTGTGTTGCCTGTGAAGGCAAGAGGAAGTATTTATTCATATTTGTTAAAGGTTAGCTATAGAATATGGTAGAGACAAGGGTTGTGTCATGTGTATGCCATAAGAGATCATGTTTTGTTGTCTTAGAGGTCTCTATTAAGGATTTAAGGAGTTGTGTAAGAACGAATGCATAACCCACCTTGTAAAAGAGAGGACAATAGGGTACCCTTCTGATATCACCTAGATATTTACAGGTGAGTCCTAATGTTTTCTCATGCTTTGTTTAATGGCCAATCCATTTTGTAGACATTTTTAGATATCTCACATGTTTTTTTTTTCATATCATGCTCCAGTTGAATGCTGATGTATAGCTAGCAACTAGGATCTAGGTGACTCATGGAGTCACACATTAGGAGTCCTGGTAATCCATGTAGTACCTAAAGGGAGAGATTCTTTCCTTCTACAATTTGGTTTTAAGGGTGGGCTCCCTTGCAAGTTTCTCGAAACCTCTTGTTTATATCTCTCATCAAAAGATGTTATTCAATTGTAGAACAAGAAGTTTTGAGTCATTGTTAAAGCTTGAATTATCTTCTTATGTGATATTTAAACAATCAATAAGAGGGACCCATGGAGCTATATTTTATATTTCATAAACATTTTCCCCCTTCATAAATGAACTTATGTTTTTCTCTTTCTTGATTCTAAAAAGAAACTTTGAACTTTCAGTGAAAGCAGACAAGTTTGACCTCAATTAAAGATTTATAGGTCAATGACAATTATGATAATCAACTAATTGTTATGTTGTAAAGATAATTAAATTAATAATAAACACTTGTCTTATATTAGAAAAGAAATATTTGAACTCTAATAATTCTTCAGGCTGTGAAGTTATTTGTGAACTCGAGAATTATAAATATACTCAATAGCCAATAACTATGAATATATATTTTGCTTACCAAGGGACAAGGGCCATAAGAGATCACATGGTATTGTCTTATAGGTAATTTTCAAGGATCAAGAAGTAAAATGAGTGCATGGCCCACCTTAAAGACATTGTACAAAGGCTAAAAAATGTGGACATGTAACGCTGACATGCAATATAGCAAAATTCCATTTTGTAAAGATATCTCATATATCTTCTTTACATTGCCAACGTTGCTGACATACAGCTATTAAGCCAATTCATATAGGAGAGACATATTACAATCTGGAAAGCTTGAGCAGGACCTTAATTGATGGATGCTACATCATAGTGTTTGGAGGCAAGAATAGCATGATCACTAACTAGTGTAGGCAAGACCACGTGAAGAGTACATGAACTTTGGCTGCATAGTAGGCCAAGATGATCTAATCAGACAAACATGATTAGATTCTAGATAATATTGGAAGCATCATTCCTCAGATAAGAGATAATTAGCCAAACAACAGTTACATTCAAATCTACTACAATGAGGCATACCTGTTTTGTAAAACTGTTCCTTGTACTAATACAAATGTTTGATGAATATTTCTGCAAATTTCATTAACCTCTGTTAGACCTGCTTGAGTTGCCTTCTTCTGTAGTTATTTAGATGACCATTTTGATATTTCACATATTTATTTTTATTTGGGCAAAGAGCAGTCAACTGTAAGGAAATGGGGCCCCCTACGAGCAGAGAGGGAGCACCAAAGAGAACTACATGTGATATTCTTTGGTGTTGATACCAGAAACCAAATGAACCACATATTATCTATGAAATCTAGCAACAAGTGGCTAAGAATAATTTACGACTTCCAACTTTTTAGTTGGGCTTTTGTCTTACTTTTATGGATGAAATATGATCTCATGTCACATAGGACTTAATTAATCCAGTGGCCACAATGCACCAAAGAGGGTTGGTCCAAAAAATCTATAAAAAATAAACTGGACCATGGAAGATTAATGTAGTTGCTAGTCCTACAAGCTATTGAATTGAATCCACTTATTTTTATAAATTGAGATAATATCACTGAAGACAGAAACAGAAATGATGTACCTCTTCGCTTACAAAATATAATTCTTGAGTTCAAATTGAAAATTGATACAATTTGCTCATGAAATATAGATTTATTTTGAGTATCAACTAAAATTATTTTGTAATTCTTATTAAGAGTTTCCTAGTATTTACCTACACTTATCTACAGAAGCTTTTGATACCCGCAAGCAAATCTTGATTGGATTTTAATGGACCAAAAAGTTTAATTTATTTTTTTTCTTCAATTTTTGCTTCAAGATAAGAATACAAAATTTCAATCGCCTAGACTGAAAATTCAATGCCTTTAATATTCAAAATTGATTGAGACATGCATAAAAAATGTGCATGCATAAATTTCTCATTCGATTAAACAATTTTCCACATCCGAAGTAGGAAAAGAAAATGAGAAATAATAATCTTTACAAAACAAAAGGATCGGAATTGGTTCCTTTACAAAATTTTGTTTAACAATCTATGCTAGTCTTGTCTTTGCAAATTATCACCAATTGAAGGAAGAAGTAACATTTAAGAAGGCATCTTCTGTGCAAGGAATAGTGAGGGCACCCATTGGATGATCATACCCAAATTCTTCCTCAGCTTGGCTTAACAACTCTTGAAATGAAGGTTGGTTCAAGTGTGATATAGGGATCACAAACCTCTTCATTTTCTCTCCAACATACACAGCAAGATATCCCCTTGGCACTTCACCAGATTTTGAAGAAGCGATTTTGGCAGCAAATGAAGCCCTTCTGATTCCAGGTAAACGAAAACCCATTGTTTTTTATGTGTTTAAGAAGAGATAAATAAGAAAGTGTTTGAGTTTAGATGCTTGAGGATCTTGTGAAGGATTTGTGTTGCTTGCGAAAGCATGCAAGTATGAGTATATATAGATGAAAGGACTTGTTCTTCTTCTATGATTGGTGGAGGAGAGGCTATGTGATAGGGCCCATTGGAAGACATGGGCTCATTAGAGGTCACATGGTGTTGTCTTGGAGGTCATTCTCAAAAATCTACAAATCAGCAGAGGATGCTTATCCCACCTATGACCTAAGCACTGTTGAAATGGGTCGAAGCCCTTGATTAGCATGTTTAACTTGTTTATTGGACAAGTATTGTCTAAAAGTTTTTAAACAGTTCAAAACCATATGTCTAAAGATTTTTATAGTTTTCATTGTCATCTTAACTTCTAGACATGCTTGGGACGTCTCTTATGTTTTCTTTATCTTGATCAGGCAAACCGATAGCATGTCCCAGCAGCATTTATTTGAAGCTTATAAGTAATTGCTGTGGCGTTTTTTTAAATTCAAATAATATATTGAGCCCTGTTTTACAGAATTGCAATGAACATGCTTCTTGAGCTCAAGTAAATAAATTGTCAGGAACGTTAGCCTCTTGGGGAGATTTTTCTTGGCTCGTTCCCAGGTGCAAATAACTAAGGGAAACAGACCTAGGTAGCTTGATGAACATTAGAAGCTTTTTAAGGTTGAAGAGAAAGGAAAGTTATGTTGCAATTAATGTTGTTGATGGAAGCATGGTTACTGACACAACCTTAGCTGAAGACCCCGTACTTAGTTTAGTTTTAAGTTCAAGTATTTTTTGTCAATGGTATAGGCAAACCCTTTTTTCAGGAGTCAAGTTAGGAAAGTTATAAAAACTTATAGATGGTGAAAATTGAAAATGCTTTTACCAACTTCCAAGCTTAAATACCTCTACAATGAATGGAAAAATGACTTTTCGCCCCTCATTTCCATGTTCTGTTTGCTGCATATTCTGCTGCTGTATAAACATAAAACAACCTATTGTATGTAAATTTCTTCACAGAAATATTAGAGTCAATACTATAGGAATAGTTTCTCTATTTTGTATGTAAAAGTGGAAAGTGTAAAAATATTGGGGGAAGACAGAGTAATTTGTACCCTCTAAGAAATTACCATTAGCTCTTATACATTGAAGATATTCCATATTCATACTGATTAGAATGAGCATCATCTTTTCAACATCTTATACGGATCATTTTTCTTCCAAGTTTGAATCTGGCCACTGCTCCAGAAGATAGTGTATCAAATAACAAATGAGTTGAACCTGCATAGCATATCATATTTAAAATCTTCTTATAAATGGTAAGCAATTTATGTTTGTCATTTGTAATAGCATATGGATGCCAGACCAGGTATAAAGGGGATCTAGTATACGTGACTGCCATCTTGACCGATAATATTAAGATGATCTCATTAACTGCCATTTAAATATCGTAGACCAGGTCCTAAATAATTAGTGAGTGGTTGATGACTTGATGCACAAGACCGTAAGCTTTCGTTACGCATCATTTCATAGTTTCTCTTAGCCAAGGAAGTTCCTCTCAATTTTTATATAGGCAAATATACAGTAACATGAAAGAAGCTATCATTTAGCAAGTCAAGTCATATTCAACATTCTGAATGGGCCCAACTATCCTTTACCTTGTTCTTACTTTACTAAGCAATATCGAATTTCTTCTTCTTTTAACAGCCTCTGAATTTCAAACATAGTCATGTCTTTTTAAGTTGGCATCCGGATTCTTGCTGCTACAAGAGGAGCAGCAGAGAGTAGGACGCCATCTCAGCTCTCCAAACAGTGGGGTTGTATGATTTTTCATTTTTTTTTCTAAATGAAACTCTGCTAAGGAGCAGCACAGCAGAGAATCCATTTTGCTTAAAGTTGGCATGCTGATGGGTACTAGCATTAAGAAAATCCTGCATTTTTTCTGATTTCTTTTTAGCAACAAATGGCTTTAATTGGTCTTAGCTGCAATAAATACCCAAGTTCTAGTAATAGAAAAGTTCATTTGTCAGTGGCATTCAAAAACCAAAGTTCTGATACATACGCCAAAATGGATCCTTATTAGCACCATAAATCTTATTCTATTTGCATTGAAAATTATTCTCATAAGAAAATAAAATTCATCTGTATACAGGCTAGTAAATCATGCGCTGAAATTTAAGCAAAATTACAGGACAAAACAATCACGCAACGGATATAGCAACACAGAAAGAGAGACACAAAGCAAGTCCTCCAAAAAATGAAATTTAGACTCTTAACATATGCCTCAACCTAATTTCTTCAACCAGAGAATTAGACCATGAAAATTTTTTGAGCATGCATTTGGTTGGACAACACCTCTTCCCTTGTGGAAAATAGCAATATCTTGCAACCTGCGTGATCTGCAGCAAATGGGATTCCTACCTTATCCAAGTCAAGCCCCTTGCATAGGTCACACAAGATAATAAGGATTTTGTGCTTATTCTTTATCTTATCCCGCAATTCGCTAGCTCTTTTATGTTTAGACTTCTCATAAAAGTTGAATCCCAATTGGCCTGCAATCTCATCTTGAATCTTCTTCGTATTTGGATTCTTTGTTATAGTTGTAGACAGAACCGCATCAAACAATTGGTCTCTGCGATGTCTTCTACGAACTCTCTCAAGCAGAGTATCTTTAATCTCATCACCGATTCCTTCGGGTTTCCTTCATCACCCGTCGTTTACATTATCTTGGCCATCATACAATTTGTTTTGGGTAAATTATTCTTTAGTCTTTATAATTTCATTTATTTTAACTGCAAATTTAAATTAAAATATGTATTCATGGCTATTATGACATTTTCAGAGTTTTAGCTAAATGTTTTAGTCCATGACCAACCGGAGCAGACCCACTTGTCAGCATCGACCAAGCCTTTCTGCTGAATAACCATCGGTCCTTATACATAACTTTTTATTTCTAGTGCTTGACTTATTCTTAATTAAAACTTCAAAAATTAGTTATCGAAAAATTAAAAAGAAAATTAAGAAGACAAATATAGCTAATTACAATCTTTTTAATAAATAAATTGGGTAAAATAAATATAATCTCCCTAAACTTTTTGTCATGTATAAAAAACTCTTTGAACTTTAAAATATGACACTCAATGCTTTGAAACTTTTAATTTTAAGTAGAAAATCTCTTTCTCTTAATAATTTTACTAAATCACTAATGAAAATATGACATGTTGTAATTTACTAGATCACATGGCATTTAACATGGATCCATAAAATCTACATCACCTTCCAAAATATGCTTTGTTTTAAATAAATCCCAAATTCTCCCTATTTTTCTTTAATTGTTATATTTTTTTGGCAGCCAATCAGATTGGCGAATACATGGTATTTGTTAGATAATATATGGCACTAATTTAGTCAACTAGGAATGCAAGACCTTCAACTAGACAAGGGAACCAACACTCAAGAAAGGAGTGAATTGCATATTTATAAAAACTTGGGTTATTTTCAAAAAAAATTTCAAAAACTTGTTACTAAGGTTACTTTAAAGAATATTGAATCAACCAATGATTATATCAATCAAAGAAAACTTTTTATTAATATATGGAATATAAAAAATACAATCTTTATTTCCAAAATATAGCACTTAACTTTTTATAGTTAAACTTGATATCAAACCTTATTTCTAATAAAACTTAGAATAACTTAACAATCTCTTCAGGTTTACTTGAAATAAATATAGAAGAATATATCTAACAAGAGATAATTAATATTTCATATGAAACATCGACTAAAAATAAAGTATCAATTAAGCAACTTGAAATGTAAGGAGTGTAGGGAGAAAGAATGCAAAGTCAAATATTTATCCTGATTCTAACCTAAGCTTATATTTAATCACAAAGCTTTCATCTAAGATTTCTCCACTAATTCCATAATTTAATCGAACATTTTGAGCCTTTACAATTTCAACTTAATATAGAGTTATTTTTGAAATAGAGCACTTCTCATTTCTTAAAGGAAAATGTCTCTAAGAGCTCCTCCACTCTTATTTTCTCTCACAGGGATACAGTACCTTTGTCTTACAATGATTTTAGCATAATAATATTGCTCAAAAAAATTCTCTAAAAAAGTAAATATACAAGATGAAGCATTAAAAACTCAAATGATAGAAATTTTTACAAGATTTATGTCACACCCTTAAATCATGAGTATGACCAACATGGAAGATGACTAGTTACTCTTCCATAAGCCTATCCAAAACAAAAAATTCGGCTGCTAACATTCAGAAAATATTTCTATAGTTCAATGTCAAATAAGAGAACCAAACCATTCAATGATGAAATGTACTTACATTACATATATTTAGTTAAAGGTGACTTCTTATAAAAATTTTGACAGAATCTCCCTTATAATTAGGACCTCTTGATATTTCTACAATTAACTCAACCATTACAAATACATCCAAAGAGAGTCACATTATCAGTCTAGACCAATATACAACAATATCTAGGGTGGGGGACCCTATCTATGGTTCAATGGATCTATATAATATTATACTATAGAACAAAATAAATTCTAATTGAATTATTAAAATAGGCCCATGCAAATAGATGTGGGGCTCACTAAAAACGTGAAGGAATGACCGATCCTATGTTGCAGAAGGAGGATCCGATTTAGAACTACTATCTAAAACATAAAATAAAATTATAGGGAGTTAGTCAACTACTCAATGAGTAAATAAGGCTAACCATACAGTATGAGAACATTTTCGTATTTAAACCTTATTTAAAATAACAATTTCCATAGTTGAACCCTTAAAAGCAGTGATAAAAGAAAATAAACATGTATATATATTTTCTCAATAAAAAAATCATTCACCAATTGCAGTGGAAAGCATCAAATCAATACCAACTGAGCCAGACGCAAAGCACATAGCCTACAAGGGTAAGTAACATGGACATGGAGTCATCAGCTTATGAAAATCAAAACAGATTTGTGTGTGGCAGCCAACCATACAGGGCTAGCAACACCCTTGCTAGTTGGGATATATATCACAATGCACCATAGCTAACCATAACTGTGGTTAACTACAGAGTTTCGAAATAAATAGCTCCAACAAGAAATTATCTCATAAATATATGCTTAGAGTAAATCAAATTCTAATTATGTATACTTATAGTCTAAACATAGAATAACATTCATTAGTAAAATTTCCACTTGTAGAGGAATTAGAAAATTTAAAATTTAGGACTTGCATAGTCCTCATAGGTGATTTTTTTTTCATTATCAATAACCATGGTCTCAAGGTATAGAAACACTAAATAAATCTTTAGATACGTAGATCATTAAAAATGCATTTAATAAGTAAATACATTAATTAAAGAGTATTTAACCATAAACCTTGAATAAAAAATATAGCCAGCATTATTTACTCACCTTTGAAGACGATACAAGAAAATCTCCTATCATATACCTTGCTAATTCCTTAGTGTGCCCATATCTCTCGAATACCCTAAAACACTGATTCATAGTTTTAGCACCTAAATGACTTCGAATTGTTTTATAATCAAATTTTCTCTTGTTATCATTCATTTATTTATTTTTCTTAACTCCCCTTAAGTCATGGAGTTTTAAAGGAGTTGATGAAGTTATTGTCCTAACCTCATTAGACTAGGAGCTTGTAAATTCTGCATTTGCTATGATACCTTATGTAGTACCACTTACATGGTTACCCATTAGAATGATGACTAAGTAAAAGCCAAAGTCATTTAGCCTATAGTGTAGTTCTAGTTAATGCCTTCTATTTACATGCTTATTCTTTATTTCCTTAATATTTGGACCAAAACTCTAAGAAATAAACAAGTTGGATGCAATCAAACTTCAAGAAAAGTTTAAATTCACTAGTAAAAGAAGGGCACCAAATTTTGTTGGGTTATTCAAATTAGTCCTCAAGCTCACAAATTCCAAAATTTAAATTCAAAATGACAAGAGGCAAAAAGGTTTTGTCTATTCTTGAAATGGTTAGCTAATTTAATAGAGACTTGCTTTATTGATCAGGAAATCAGGGAGACAACTAAATAAATAAACCTAAATAAATAAGTAAGATGTGCAAATGGAATTTAGAGCCATAAAAAAATGAAGGCAAGGCACAAAAAATGAACAAGGTAAATTGATAAAGACAGGAATATACATATATATATATATATGTGTGTGTGTGTGTGTGTGTGTATTTTTATTAGATTTTTTTTTTTGGATCAAGCTTACATGAAATGGCTATGAAGATGAGGGACCCGAGTGAAGTAAAATGGAATTGATTACAGTCTTTTACATGTCCTTCTTCCCTCTCTCGATTCTCCTTCCATTCAAAACGAAAATTAGGTGCAGCCATTACAGCACATTGCACATTCTTACTGACCTAGAACCATAACAAAGGAGGAGAAAAATTACAAACTAGTTCAGGATCAAAGGGAGAATGGAATAACACACTAAATAGCAATGAAATTTGAGGAAGAGGTAAAAGACACATTCGAGCAAAACAAAAACTATAATTTTAGACTAGGAGGCATGAATCTTACCCAAAATTTTGGGTTGCACAAAGCTCCCCACTAGTAAGGTTTCTATGGCAAAAGGTGTATATTAGCCAACAGAAATAAAAAAAAGTATGTAGCTACAAGAATGAAATAGAAAGGGAGAGCAAGATGTACTAGTCAAGATTCAGACTTGAGAGGTGCGAAAATCTTGCTACCAAAATGGATCCATCAATCTCGATTTACAATAAGGAAGGGATGTACAAAAGACTAAAACAAGAAAGGAGCCTTCAGAAGGGAAAAACACTATACTAGCCACAAAGAAACTATAACCTCAGATCAAAAATTGAAGTAGATTTGCACAACAAAATGGTTGGCCAATCAGTAACAGAACATGGCTGAAGGGAGGGGGTTTTGCACAAGAGAAAATTGGTAGCTAATAAGCACAATGAGATATGCTGCTACAATAAAAATCACGTAAGAAATAAAAGCAGGGGAGGAGCATGAGTTATAGTGAAGATCTAGATGTTAGCTAATAGTTTCTAGTGTCCTATCCACTACTTCTACTGTTTGAAAGGATGGTTCTGCTACTAAAGACATGGAGCAGTAGGTTAGAGTGGAAATGACCAAAAACACAACTTTTAAGTACAATAGGCAAAGACAGTTTTGGCATAGCAAAAATAAAGAAATGATAGAATAAAAATGAGGCAGTGGTCTGGGTTTGAATCCTACCTCTGTGCGTGTTTGTTTGTGAGCATATATATATATATATATATATTTATATGGATTTTACAATTTAGCTTAAAAATAATATTTTCTCTTTCTAAAGATTAAGAATAAATTTAAGATCACATTGCAACCCATTGTTCTCATAACAAACATGTTTGGAAGGTCTTATTTATAGTCCTTAATGCAATATAACCATTTGGGATCAAAAGGATTCATTACATACTTTAAAAAGCTATTTCTAATGCTATCGATTGACTTTGAAAACTGTGCTAGTTGACTATCATAAAAAATATGACCTCTAACTTGAATTCGATTGACTTTGAAAACTGTGCTAGTTGACTATCATAAAAAATATGACCTCTAACTTGAATTTCTAAGGACTAGTTAACTAGTTTTGTCCAGAAGCACTAAATTTCATTTTGCACAAGGCCAGTCGATTGGTTTTTGAGGTCAATCAACTTATTAGCACAAATTCAACTTTAAATGCTCATATCTCTTCAATTTTAACTTTGTTTTAAGTAAATAATCAATTTGTTGAAAAGTTCTTTGAGTTTACTTTCTAATACAATAAGTTTCATTTCTAAATTCCATATATTTTGTGAGATATGATCAAAAGAGTTACCAAAGATTATAATAGAGTTTTGTATAAAATCTATATTTCATTACTTAATTTTAAATAATCATAACTTTTTCATTGAACTTCTTTTTAAGCAAATGACCTATCTTTGAAAAATTATTTGAGCCTATTTTCAAATGAAACAAGTTTCATATCACACGTTCATACAATTTATGAAAATTGATACAAATAGTGACCAAAAGTCAAACTAAAATTTTTGGAAAAAGCTATATCTCACTATCTTTTAGGTCTAAATATATATTTCGAGATCAAAATGTCTTGGGCTAATAAATGCAAATCTAAATTATTAAATTTCACAGAAAACCCCTAACTTATGATAAATATATCTATTTGAGTCAATTAGCTATTTTGATGCAACCAAGCTTCCAAATATTTAAATCTTTAAGTTCTTTAATTTTTAGAATATCATTTCTTTATACTTGCTATTTCTTTATGTAAAGTATAATATTCATGTTATATTCTCTTTACTTCAATGCTCACTCTTCTTTCTTTGGTCCATCCTACATGAAAGATATTTAACTTAAAAACTAAATAGTTAGACTAATTCACATTTATCAATGTGCATGACATAATATCATTTTAGTTGTAATACAAATAATTTTATCATGCATATGAGATTTTTATAATTTATATATCTAATTTAGAATATATATATATATATACATATATATAAAGCCTCTTGGATATATTACAAGCAAATACATAAGTAATAAAGTATGATTTAAGGATGAAGTATTATAAGTTAATGATTAAAAAATTAGGCATATATTAATATTATATTTGTCAACATCTTTTATCATCGAAACTTATAACATAATTGAGGTAGACAATCTCTCCTATAATCATGTATAGCTTTTAACAATCAAGTAAGCACATATTTATAACTTATTTTTTTACATATTTGTCCTCATCAAAACTTATAACATAGAACTTTAAGGCAAACAATATCCTTTTAACAATTTTAAACACCAAGCCAAAGATTTATATGCTAAAGAAAACTTAAAAAGAAAAGAAAACAAAGAAAAGAAAAGAAAAACATAGTCACTTCACAAAGTTTAAATAACAAATAGATTTATGGATTGTATACAATGAGCTTTTTAAACTTATGGATTTTAGAGAACAAAGCCTAGTATAACAAGCAAAAAATATGTTTTATTGGAGGCAATTAACTTGTGCTTCTTTTGATTCAACTTCTGTAATACCCAGTTCTTCTGTAAACATCTGTAACTAGTCAGTTACAAAAGGAAGTCCTATAAATCATATGAATAGTGCCTAAATAAAATTAGAGAGATAAACTAAACCTCTAAAAATGAGGATGTGATGCTTGAGATGCCCAGAAACCTAAGCCAGAAAGCTAAGAAAAATCGTGAAAATTCGTAGTGACATTTTCATAATTTCATGCACTTTTTAGAAACTTTAAGAAGGCGTCTTTAAATGAAAAAATTAAATTTCACAGGGTTCTTAGAGACCTTAAAAATCATAGGAACCCATAGAATAGTTAAAACCCCTCTAATTTACGTGTTAGAGTGGCGGTTGACCCAAATTTTAACTAGTTTATTTGAGAAGATTTTAAATCCAAATTGAGTGAAACCAAAATCATTTTATAAATTATAAGACCTAAATTTTATGATAAAAAAATGGTTCTAAAAAATGAGTTGAAATGAGCTTAAAAGAAAATAGTCAAGAATAGAGGACAAGAATAGAATTTTTAAGAAGCTTTGCTTTAAATTTGTCATCCCATTCCTCCTCCTCCTCTTTCCTTAACTGACCTATGTTCTATCCCAAACCAGAGGAGAAACCAGCAGAGAAGCATGCATAAGAGGAAGGGAAGAAGAAGAAGAAGAAAGGCCTAGGAAAAAGGTAAGAAAACTATGATTTTTCATATTCTTTCTTTCACTAAAGTTGTTCTCCTCCTTTTCCTCTCTTTTCCTATGGGTTTAATGGCTAAATTAGGATTGGTTTATGGCTACTTCAGAGGAGAGAAACTAGAATTTGAAGGAGCAACTTGAAGCAATTGAAAGAGCTCTTGAAAAGGCATTAAATCAAGGTAATTTCCATAACCATTCATGCTTCCTTTGCTTGTTCTTCCTTGAGTGAATTTCAACCAATTCTAGCCTAGCCAAGAAGGAGTTAATTCAAGTATTAGCAAAAAAGAAACATAGGCTTTAGAGTATGAGAAATGCAACATCCAGTTTCTCCGTAAACGTATGAAACTAACCATATATAAAAGGGAAGTCTCTTAAATAGATAGATTTGAAGCCAAAAAAAAATTAAGAAAAATTTTTAAATAGTGAAAAATAAGAATCCAAGGCTTAAGATGCCTGAAAATCAGAGCCAAAATAGTTCAATAAAATTATCGAAAACATAATAATATTTTCGTAATTTTGGGTACTTTTTAGAAAATTCACAGGAGATATTTTTAAATGAGAAAAATGAGTTTTCTGAGGTTTTCAGAGGCTTTAAAAACTATAAGAACCCTAAAATAGTTAAAACCCCTTCGGTCAATGTTTTACAACGTTAGTTGACTTAAACTTTGACCAGTTTATTCAAGAAGGTTTTAGATAGAAATTGAGTGAAACTAAAGACATTTTATAAATTAGAGAATCTGAATTTTCATATGAAAAATACGGTTCTCAAAAAGAATTTAAAATGAGCTCAAACGACATAGTTAAAGTATAGTGACAAATTGGTAATTATGGGAAGAAGTCAACATACCTTTTTCTATTTAATTATAATGCACCAGCCATTTCATCTTCATCTCCACCAACTTGAATCAGTGCTAAATGGAATGGAAATGGCGTGAAAAATGGGAGAAGAGAGATAGAAGAAAAAGAAAGGTAAATAGGTAAGCATACATGCAAAATCTCATGTTATGGTAGTTGGTAACCTTGGTCTACTCCTCATGCTTTTTTTAATGGTGGTTTCAACTTCATGAAAGGATGATTTTAGTGGCTTACCTTATGAGAAAAGTGGAGGTTTAGAGAAACCAAATAGAGCAAAATAATCACTATTTAGTAAGCTTTCAAATGAGGTATGTCATGCAATAGAAAGACTTTTTTTTTTAATTTCAATGGCTTCCATATTAGGTCTAGAGAGAGAACTAGAGAGGAGAAGTGAATTTGGATAAAACTTGATGGAATCAAGGGTTTTGGAGTGTGAGAATTAAGATTATGTAAGTGGAACTAAAAGTGAAGCTTTAAAATGCAAGTTGTGATGCTTAGGGATTTTGTTACACTTAACCATTCTTAAAGCTTTCTAAGGATAATTTAGCTTATGTAAGAGTATCTATGAGTCTATAAAACATCTAAAAAGCTTCACAAATGCCAATTTCCTAGGAAAAACCAAGACAATTCCATAGATGCTATATGCTTGCATAGTCTTAACCAAGCAAGGCTAATATACCTAGGAAGTATTTTAAATTTTTCTAAGGCTAGATGGCACTAAATATTATAGGAGAACATCAATGGAAGCCTTGATAAAAATAAAAAGCCTTGGTTTGTGAGATAGAGGTGTAGGCTCCATAATGAGACATAAAAAAATAACTTATAATTAGGCTCCTTAAAATCAATGTGTAATGACTCCAAGGAATTTAAAGGAAGTCAAGAGATCTAGAATGAATGAGAAATAGGAGCCAAGAGCATGAATTTCAAGAGTTGTTTCATTGTGTTCTATATGGAAGCATTATGGAAACAAATGAGAAAGTAAGCATACATAAGAGTTGCATAAGGCTAGAGCTAATTCCAATGATCTAAGTGCGTCTCATTTGACGTGTTTAGGCTAAGAGGATCAAGTGCCACCTAATTCCAAGAGCTTGGCTAAAAGAAAGAGGAAGATTTCAAGGTAAAAGTGAGTTACATTGGCTCCAAGGTAACTCTCTAACTTTTCTCTCATGCATTTTTAGATGTTTCCTTGTCTTTGGATGTGTGTATGTATATTTATACCATGAGAAATGTTTTTAGCTATTTTCCTATATGCAATGGTACCATGATATTCTTGAAATGTTTATTATAAATGTCTTTTTGCTTGAATAGGTATAGTGATACCAAAAGTCCCTTAGCAAGGGTGAGGATGAGCTAAAAGTCTCTAAGATTGGGTAAGACAAAGCCATAAGTCTCAAGAAGAGTGAGGCTTAGTAAAAAATCCTTTGAAAATGAATGAAGTAAATCCAAAAGTCTAAGAAAAAGGGGTAAAACTAAACCAAGGCCCTCTTGAAAGCCTATGTATGTTATATATGAGTTTCTTGATCATGGAAAATGTTATGTATATGTTTACTAATAGCTTGAAAGCCATCCATACATTCTTTGGCTTGTAAATACATTCATTATGTATGTTTGAAAGGGTTAAGAGTTATTAAGATTCTTTGAATCTCACTTTTCCCCCTTCATATGCTTATTCATATCTAGATGAGCCAAGAAATCTAATGAAAGGAGATTAAATGCCTTGGAGCATGATTCTTGACAAGAAAATAGAAACATGAGCAATTTGATAGCATATTGATGTCAAGAAATATATCCATGTGATGTATATGAGATGTAACCATTTGAGCAAGATCAAATCTATATAATTATGATCTATATATGAGTCTGGAAGCCAAATGTATGGAAATGTGACAATTTGCCACCTTTGTACTAGTATGTGCTTGTGTACGAATGTAAGTGGCATGATGAGTTTGAGCTTTATGATAGTTTGGATCATTTGGCATGTTTCCCTAAGCTATATTTATACTATGGGATGTGCTTAAGTTGCTATGGAATAAAAGGAAGGTCAAATGGTGTCTTGTGAACCCATTTTGATCATCAAAAGTGACTAAATCATGAGCTAAATGAAAGTATAACAAAATGGATAAGTTTTTACATGAAATTTGGCCAGCTACTAGGGCTCATCAAGAGCTTTTCATAGAGCTAAGGAGCACCTAATCTAGAGCTCTATAGAATTTATTATGATTTTTCATAGTAGGCTAAATTATGTAGAATGATAATGTGTACTATTTATACGGTTAGATTTTGTTTCTATGTCACTTGTAGGACAAATGAAGTTCAATGGCTATGAAATTTTATAAGAATAAATTAGACACCATAAGCTTTCCATATCCATTAAGATCACCTCATTTGGAGCTCTGTGGAGAGAGAACTGGATTTATAAATTTGGAGGATAGTACCAGTAGTGCAGATAGACCTCCAGTATTATTCCATTAATTTTCATGAGTTAGATGTCATTTTCTTGATCTATAACTATTTTTAGCAATATTAGACATTCACAAATTTCCAAAATGTTATGTTTTGCTAGATATTTATTTTTCTATAATTAATTATGAATTTTCGAAATTTATATCAGAAACCTATGATAGCAAACCTGGGTAACTGGATCTTTGGTGTTATTTTATTGTGATTTGTAGTACAATTAATTTTTTATATTTTGAAATGATTTTTACCTATGTTTGACATTTAAGGCTTTCCAGAAAGCTATCATTTGCTTGATTTTGATTTTTTTGGAATTAATTACAATTTTCCAAAGTTGATGTTAGAAAGTTGGAACATGGAACCTGAAGCAAAATTCTGGTTTTTGTATGATATGGTTCCAAATCCGAAATGAATGAGACCAAATGTGATGTTTATGACTTGAATAAGTTTGATATGGATAGGAAATAATGTTAATGAGTTCACATGGTTCCTAAAGTCATACATCATGAATATGGTCTTCCAATCATGCAACTTTTCATAAAGGAAAACATTGACTTCCTTGTAAATGTTGCCTAATATGCTATGAATGGATTGGGATAGACTATGGGACCATTGTGTATGTGCTAAGAGGTCAAGGTATTATAACAAAAAGAATATACAAAGAAATTCAAAAGAGAGGCATTAGAATTAAAGTTGCAAAAGTTAGAGATTTAGTTACACCTTGATATGTATAAGAATTTCTAATGATAATTTAGATTGTCTAAGAGTGTATATGAGTTCTCAAGACACCTAGGAAGTCTTACAAGTGGCAATTCCCTAAAGAGAAGCAAGCAAACTCCATGGGTGCATTAGCTTATGTATGTTTCAGCCAAGAGCTCTCCAAGCACTTAGAGATAGTTTTGAATTTTTCTAAGGCTAGAAAGGGACTAAATATAACTAATAAACATCAAAGGAAGAATTGGAATGAACTTAGAAAGCATGGTTTGTGAGATGGAGATTTAGACTCCATTTTATGACATAAAGAAGCAACTTGTATTGAAGCTCCTTGTAATGAATTTGTGATGACTCTAAGAAGTTTAAATAGAGTCAAGAGACTTAGATTGAAAGAAAAATTAGAGCCAAAATCATGAATTCCAATAGTTGTTTCATTGTGTCTTGTATGGAATCATAATAGAGTCAAATGAGAAAGTAAGCTTCCATAGAGTTTGTATTAAGTTAGAGCTTGTTCTAATGATTGAATCATATCTCATTTGATGTGTTTAGACTAAGAGAATCAAGTGCCACCTAGTTGCAAGTGCTTGGCCAAAAAAGGGAAGAAGAATCAAAGAGAAAAGTTTGTGGTTTTCCTTTAAGGTAGCTCTTTAGCCTTTCTTACATGCATTACTTGAATGTTTGCTTGTCTTTGAATGCTTTTGTGTGTGTTTAAACTATGAGAAATGTTTCTAGCCATTGATTACATGTTATGATACCATTATGCTTCTTGAAATGTGTTTATGTATGCAATGTGACTTAAATGTGTATGGTTATACCAAAAGTCCCTTAGTATAGGTGAGAATGAGCTAAAAGTCCCAAAGAATAGGTGAGATAAAGCCAAAAACCTTAAGAAAAGTGAGGCTAAGTTAAAATTCCCTTAAAAGTAGGTGAGGCAAATCCAAAAGTCCCTTAGACCAATGCCCTTGAGAGCCTATGTTTGATCTGTATGAATTCACACTATGAAGAAAATGATTTATATATGTTCATGAGAAATGTTTATGTCATGCATGCATTCTTTGACATAAAAGTGCATCTTTTATGTGTGTTTGAAAGGGCAAAGAGCTAGTAGAATTTTTTAAATCTCACTTTTCTCTATTTTCCATCTAACCATGTCTAGGTAAAGCTTAAGGAAACAAAAATGGGAGTCAAGGAGTATAATTAGCTATACTTTAACAATTGCATAGCTTTGAATGTAATTTGATATCAAATTTTGTAAAGACATAATGTATATAAGGTGTAACCACTTGAACAAGTTTAAATTTATATAATCATGATGTGTATATCAATCTTGAAGCTAAATGAATGCATATATTGGAAATTGACATCCTAGCACCATTATGTTCATGTGTATGATTACATGTGGTATGGTGAGATTGAGCTTCATGATGATTTGAACCATTTGGCATGCTTCCTTAAGCTGTAATTGTGCTTTTGGATGTGCCTAAGTGACTATGGAATTATAGAAAGGTCATTTGATGCATGTTAAACCGATTATGGACTTCAATTTTGATCAATTCTTGAGCTAAACCAAAGTCTGACTAAATGGATGAGTTTTTGTATGAAATTTGGCCAGCAAGTAGGTCTCATCTAGAGCTTTTCATAAAGTTAAAGAGTACCTAATTTAGAGCTCTAGAGAATTTATCATGATTTTTCAAAGTTGGCCAAATTATGCAGAATTGGTATGGTTACTATTCATATAGTCAGTTTGCTTCCCTATGTCACTTGTAGGCCAAATGAAGTCAAATACTTATGAAATTTTACAAATATAAACTATACATCATAAGCTTTCTATAGCCACTAAGAGTACCTCATTTGAAGCTATGTAGAGGGAGAAATAAAATTTTGAAGTTCCAGGTCTTGATGCTATTTAAGAGTATGACCTGAGTTATTGTTTCATTATTTTTCAAAAATTAAATACCATTGTCTTAGTATAGAACTATTTTTAGTCATTAGCTAACATCCAAAGCTTTTCAGAAAGATATCATATGCATGATTTTAATTTTTTAAAAATTAGTTATGAATTTTCAAATTTTATATCAAAAATCTAGGACAATAAACCCGAGAGCAAATTTTGGTTTTTGTGATGTATGGTTCCAAACCTGAGATATATGAGATAAAATGGGATGTTTCTAATTTGAATGGATATGTTATGGATGGAAAATGATATTGATGATGTCACATACTCCCTAAAGCCAATAATGAATTAATTGGGCTTTTTGTTACACAAATTTTCGTTGTTTAATGTGCTATTTCATGTGAATGTGTTATAATAAGCTTATGGGATATAGAGTAAGGGCTAGGGAGCTATGGTATTACAACTTCACCTAAAAAAATTTGTGAGTGCTCTTCTTTTTTTATTCATTTTGAGCTTTATTATGTTAAGGAATGCTAATGCAAATAAAGAAAGAGAAAAGAGGGAGAAGAGAGAGAGAGAGAGAGAGGAAGAGGAAGAGAGGGAATAAAAGAAAAAAAAGTGGGAACTCTTCCTGGATTTAGCTTTCTAGGTTGCAGAAAAAAGAGAGAGGAGTGAGTGAAGAATGAGTGGTGATTGGCATACCCTAGGTAGTGGGTAATAAGCAAAGATTGTGCTTCTAAGGAGATCAATGTGCTTTTCGGCTTCTAAACCAATAGAGATTGACATGCTTCAGAGGACAAAGAACAACCAAAGAACAATCATGCTTCTAAAGAAGAAGAAAGGATGTGTTGCATTTTGGGTTAAGGGTGAAGGTTGGGATAAAATGGTTACAATGACCCAAGCTTAGGTTAAATAACATGTGTTTTAAAATAGCTAACATGGCACTTCTCAATTAGTGATTTAACAAAATTATTAACAAAAAAGGGTTCTTTGCTTAAAATTGAAAATTTAAAGGGTTTTAGTGTCACTTTTTTAGGCTAAAAAAGTTTCTCCATATATGATTCAAAGTTCAAGGGTTATGTGCATTTTAACCAATAAATTTTAAAATTTTCAAATATTTTTCGTTTTCTTACTATAACTAAAATATGTATTGTGTTAATATTGATAAATTTTTAACAATTTAATTTCAATTTACTTATTCTCAAATTATTTTTACTAAAGTTGTAAGAAAATTGCTAAGCAATTTAAGTTTTTTTTAACAACAAATTCTACCAATAAAATTTTATCTATATATATTATGTTTTTATCAATTGTTTAAATTTTTACTTTGTGATTGTAAAAGAGGCACAAAGCCTAAGAATATGGAGTGACAAAATGGATAGGGTAAAACACGTGTACATCAACACCTCCTGTACTTGTGTTTAAGGAAAGTATCACTTAACGTAAGGTTTTTAATGATTAAATTTTTACTTTCACTATTGATTTTTATATGCCTAGAGTAGTATATTTCACATCATTTAACATATTAGAAAAATAATTGGTATAGACTATTATTATTAGTTTTTTAAAGTTGTATCCTATTATTCAATTAAAATATGTTTTAAATTTTTATCCATGCAAAATATTACACCCATGTCCTATAAATTTAATGGAAATTGAACTCTAGGGATCTTATTTCTATTTAATTTTTTTTATAAAGTTAACTTGAGTCAACCTTGAGTTAATGCCATCCACAATTCTAAAATTTTCTTATTTAGCCAGTGATGCTTACAGCATCAATTTATTAGCTTTTTGGGTGTCATACCATAATTTATCTAGCGTCATATCCCTTCCTTTAGAATGAGTCTTATATGGAACCAATCAAAATCCCAAAAAAAGGGGATAAAAATATTAAATTTATATACTTTACGTCAAGGTTTAAGATTTCATTTCACGTATTATGGCCCCTTGAATTCACTAACCACATTCTCCATTCATATTCCACCCCTACAAGTCATAAACAATCCAATAAATTACATAAAACCATGGATCAAGAGTTAAAAACTAGAAAAACCCATTGTTGCTCTTGGGTGCCTAGTGACAGTTTACTGATGGCAACTTTTTAAAAATCATAACTAATTCTAAAAAAATCAAAATTATGCACATGATAGGTTTTTGGAAAGCCCTAGATGTTATTTTCACTCTAAAAATAATTTCAAGCTACGAAAACATCATTTGGACCATAATTGACAATAGGAAAGGGGCAAAGGTTGGACTGCCCAGCATTTCCGATATAGTTTATTGACATAAATTTCAAAATTGCATAATTAATTCCATAAAACTCCAATTCATACAAACCATACCAATCTAGGAAGCTAGAAATGTTAACTAGATGGGAAAAATAATTCCAGACTAATTCAGAAGCCTTCAGACCCTGAAAGCTATTAGAATGGTACCTGAGGTATGACTGTGCCCCTGATGTTGACCTAAAACTTCAAAAATTTGGTTCTCCCTCTATAAACTTTTGATTGAGTTATTTTTAGTTGGCATAGGTCATGTAAATATCTAGTTTCTCTCTGTCAAATTTCACAGCCATTGGATGTAACATTCCATTCCTCCGTAAATGTGAGAAATGTAATATCCAATTTTTTCATAAACGTACAAAATGCATTAGATATAAAAGAAAGTCCTCCAGATAGAATGATTTGAGGCCTAATAAAATTAGAGTAATAATCTAGACCTCAAATAATGAGAATTTAAGGTTAGAGGTACTCTAAAAATAGAGCCAGAATAATTAGATGAAATTCAACAAAGATGTAGTGGCATTTTTGTAATTTTGGGCACTTTTTAGAAAACTCAAAGGAGAGATTTTTAAATAGAAAAAAATGATTTTTTTAGAGTTCTCAGAGGCCCTAAAAACCATAGGAATTTCTAGAATGGTTTAAATCCCTTCGGTTTATGTTTTAGAGTATTAGTTAACCTGAACTTTAACCAATTTGTTCAAAAAGGTTTTAAATCCAATTTGGATGAAATCAAAGGCATGTTATGAATTAGAAGACCTAAATTTTATAATGGAAAAGACGGTTCTAAAAAAAGAGTTCAAATAAGCCTAAACAGAGCAAACAAGTGTGTAAGGCAAAATAGTTATTTTAAAAAATTGTAAAAGAGGCTTCTTAAGTAATATTACACCTCATCATCTTATCCAAGCTTCCATTTTTAGATTTTTAGAGAGCTATGGCATAACATTAACAGGAGAGAGAGAGAGAAAAAGTTTAAACTTCCATTTAGATAAGTAAATGGCCCTGTTTCATTCCGCGCTAGTTAGGAAAGTTGTTTCTCTCTTTAAGAGCTTTTTAATGGTGATTTTCTTTTCTTGAAAACATAAAGATTCAGGTTTGACCCAAACCAAAAAGAAACCTTTTTCAAGAAACCAATTGGTGAAAAATAATCTACACGAAGAGAAATTTGTTTTAAGATAAGATTTACCTAAAACACTTGCAAAATTTTGTGTTTTCAAGCTATTTAAGCTTCGTTCTAGGGAGAGAAAGTGAGAAAAAGAGTTTTTCTTCATATTTTCTTGATGGAACCAAGGGCTATGGAGTGTGAGGATTAAGAGTATACAACTAAAATTGAAAAGGGAGCTTTAGAATGCAAGTTATAGAATTGAGGGATTTGGTTGCACCTATGCTAAGATGAAGCTTCCTAGTAGTAATTTAAGTTGTTTAAAAGTATATATGAGTTCTAAAGACATCTAAGAAGCTTTCCTTTAAATAATTTTGTGAATTTTTCCTATTAAATTTTTCTTATTATTTGTGCAGACTTTACAAGGTAATGGGACTTTTAATGGTGGAAAGAAAATTTAAAGAATTTAAGGTTACAAGATCAATTGAAGGGCCAAGATTTCAAAGGAGGAAAAGCCACATTTTGCAATTAGAAATGAGAGATTTTTGGATGGAAGGTAGCTCAAGTTAAAGGCATGCACCATTCCCTTCATTCATGTAGCATTTGTCCAGTAGATCATACGTGTAAGTAACACTCATCAGCAACCACCATATCCAAAAGAGAAAGAGGCTTGGGTTCTACATTGAAAAGAGAAGTTTGAGAGGAAAATATGAGGAAGAAATATGTGAGAAGTGACGTAGAATAAAGGAAGCAAGTGAACATCAAGAAGAGAGCTACATGTGAGAAGAAGATGCATGAAGGAACATGCGAAGAGCTACATGAGGAGTTTAAGCTGCATGGGTAAGCTATAGGCTCGAGAGAAACAATGCGAAGGGTTTAAGAAGCAGAATATGCCATTGCTTGAGAGGAGAAAGAAAGAAGCTCGAGTTGAAGGAGTTAACGTGGGAAACTTTTAACAAGCATACATAGAACATACAACTAGCCACATGCAGAAGAGGAGGAGAAGGAACATGAACTTTCCATAGGTTTATGGGACGAGGAAGGCTTTACATGCAGGAGGAAATAAAATAAAAAAACAAGAAGAAGTAAAACACATGGAATGAGCTGCAGAATGAAAGAAGAACTAGATACAGGTTGAGTGGGCTCTGGTTTGAAAAGGGAGAGTGTAAGCCATGTTCTCCTTCAGCAACATAAAGATACTAGTTCACAAGAGAGGAGAAAGAAATGCTAGGACTTGGCAAGGCTAAAAACACGTTAAGAAGTAGTGTGGGAGAGTTTCACGTGGAAGAACCACGCATGGGCTGGACAAAGAAGCTACACGAGCTAGAACAGAGCTGGAAGAAGAGCTAACATGCATAGTTGGTGTGGAGAGGAAGAGCACATGGCTAGAACAGATGTTGAATAACGTGAGAGAAGGCTAAAGCTGAAAGAAAAATAATAACGTAAGCTGAGGAGTATAGGCTGACGTGTATTAACAAAGCTTGCACGAGCTAGATTGGAAGCTACAGACCACGTGGAAATAAGAAGAAGCTCAGGCAATTTACACACACAGAACATATAAGAGGTTGATATGAAAAGGAATTAAATTAAAGCATGATGGGCATGTGACTCATTAAGAAAAGACATTGAAGCATTCATTGAATTGGCGGAAGATCAATGTGAGAGAGGGAGTTGGGGGAAAGAAGGCGATTAGATGATGTGAAAAAGGCTAGAGCTCTAGAGAGGGAATGAAGGAGGGTCATTCATCAATTTCTCTATGGTTGAAGCTCTCATCATCGATTTTCTTCCATTTAAACTTTCCATAGTGGCTTAAATCATCCTTGGTGGCTAGCTGAAAATTGAAGACTCCTAGATGTAGATTTGAGCTTCACATTTTCTCACCAAATTGGATAAAAATTCTTTACTCAATCTTTTAATTTCAAAATTATTTTTCTTATTAATTTGACTAGGTTTAGTTTATTAATTTAGGAATTTAATTACTGAAAATTACTGGATTGGTTTGATTTATGGATTAAGTATAATTTGATCTTTGAAATGTTAATTATGATCATTACATGTTTGTGAAAATTCTAGAATTAGTGTTGTCCAAATTACTTTTAATTTCCTCTTGATTATAGGCCAATTGATGCAATGGTTGTTGGATTAAGTGGCTGGAATTTTTGTGCAATTAATTGTTTGAGGAATTCATTAATCTAATTAGTTAATTAGCATCTTAAGTAGATTGTGCAACAGATTTTATTAATCAATTAGGATTGGTTATAGTGTGTTCTTGTTCTTAATTCAATTAATCAATTTTTCAAGGTTTCTTGTGGTTACAAATTCCTTGATAATTGATGAATTGAATCTTGGATGGTCATTCAAGAGCTTTTATAGGGAATACTCTAATGAGCAAGAAACTAAATTGAATTTTGGTACACTAAAAAGGGAGTAAGGATAATTGAATTCTAGGGAGTCCATCTAAAGGTTAACTACCACATTTTCTTAACCATTCATTTCATTTAGTCTTAAGTTTTTTATTCTTCTCATTTAAAATTTAGTTTAATTAAATTTTAGTAATCCAAACCCCCTAAACAATTGTCATTTAGTAAAGCTTAGAACACTCTTTCATAAATAAATTGAGGTACAAACTCCTTGGGAAATGACCTAGGTTACACCATTACCTGCAAATTTTATCTGTCTACTTAGTTTTATTTGAGATTGCATGACACAATCGTCAACTAAATATGATAGAAGCATATTAGTGGAAGCCTTGAAAAAATTTAGAAGTTATGGAATGTGAGACGGAGGTGTAGGCTCCATAATGTGACATTATGAAGCAACTTAGTACTAGGCTCCTTAAAATGAATGTCTAATCACTCTAAGGAGTCTAAAGTAAGTCAAGAGACCTAGAACAAATGAGAAATGGGAGCTGAAGCCATGAATTCTCTTAATTGCTTCATAAGGTCTTGTATATAAGCATAATGGAGCAATAGAACAAAGTAGCTTCATATAGAGTGTGTATGATGCCAAGGCTTATTTCCATGAGTGTTTACATCTCTTTTAATATATCTAGGCCAATAAAACTAAGGGCCACCTAATTACAAGGCTTAGTCGAAAAAGGGTAAGAAGAATTTCAAGAGAAAATGTTGTGTTCTTATTTCAAGGTAACTCTTTAACCTTTCTCTCATGCGTAGCTTGGATGTTTACTTGTCCTTGAGTGCTTGTATGTGTGTTTGAGCTATGAGAAGTGTTTCTAGCCTATGCTTATGTGTTATGGTACCATTATATTTCTTGAAATATGATTATGATTGCATAATAGCTTGTGTGGGTTTGGTTGTGCCAAAAGTCCTTTAGCGAGGGTGAGAATGAGCCAAAAGTCCCTAAAAATGAGTGAGACAAAGCCAAAAGTATGAAAAAGAGTGAGGCTTAGTCAAAAGTTCCTTGAAAGTGGGTGAGGCAAATCCAAAAGTCCCAAAAAAGATGGGTGATGCTAGACTAATGCCCTTGAGAGCTTATGTTTATTTTGTATGAGTTTATGTGACAAGAAAAATGCTTTATACATGTTCATTAGTTGCTTATCATGCTTGCATTCTTTGACATGTTTTAGCATCCATTATATATGTTTGAAAGGGTTAAGAGCTATTGGGATTCTTTGAATCTCATTCTTCTTCCACACGTCTAACCATGTCTAGGTGAGCTAAATAGACAAGGAAATGGAAGCCAACAAGCATGAGAAGTAAGATCTTGACAAATGGATAGAGAAATGAGATTTTTGTTTATATTTTGATGTCAACTTATGTAACCATGAGATGTGTCTATGACATAGACCCTTGAGCATGTTTTAATATATGTACAAATATTGTATATATCCATGTAGAAGCTAGATAAATGAGAATGTGAGATTTTACCATTCCTTTGCCATTATGTGACTTGATGTTCTTGTGTATATATGGATGTGGCAAAGTGAGATTGAACTTCATGATGATTTGAATCATTTGGCAAGCTTTTTTATGTGTGGTGTTTATACTTTTAAACTTACCCAAGTGGTTGTGAAAAGCAAAATAGGCCATTTGGTGTCTTGAGATGCTATTTTGAACTTCAATTTTGACTAAATAATTTGTTAAACCAAAGTATGACCAAATGAATGTTTTTTTCCACGAAATTTGGCTAGTAAGTAGGTCTCATCTATAGCTTTTTACAGAGTGAAAGAGCACTCAATTTGGAGCCCTATAGAATTTATTATGATTTTCCAAAGTTGGCCAAATTATGCAAAAATAGTATGGTTACTATTCATTTGATCAGTTTGCTTCTCTGTGTCACACATAGGCCAAATGAAGTCCCATACTCAAGAAATTTTACAAGAATAAACTAGACATCATAAGCTTTTCATAGCCACTAAGATCACCTCATTTAGAGTTCTATAGAGGGAGATATAAATTTTTAAATTATATGATAGTACCAATAATGCAGCCTGACATGTGTTATTGTTCCATCAATTTCTGATAGCTTGAGACTACTGCATTAGTCTGAACTTATTTTGAGTCAAACATCTAGAATGGTATGATTTGCTTGATTTTGATTTTTTTAGAATTAGTTATGAATTTTCAATGTTTGTATAAGAAAATTGAAATTGGAACCCGAGAGCAAACTATAAGCTTTATGAGATGTAGCTTCAAACCCGAAATGAATGAGGTCAATTATGATGTGTATGACGTATATGGATGTGTTATGACTAGAAATTGATGTTGATGAGTTTATATGGTTCATAGGTCATAAGATGAGGAATGAAATCTTACGTAACACAATTAATTCAATTAATTTAATGCCTTTTCCATGGGAAAGTTGGCTTCTTTATATGATTATGCTCCAATTCATATGAAATGTATTGAGATGGATAATGAGACCATGGTAAAATAGCTAAGAGTTCAAGGTATTACATTAGACACCATTTTCCTAATGAATGATAGAGATGCAAATTTAAACCAATTGCACAGTGACAATACCAAAATCATGAAAATTTGCAAACTTTGAAAATTCACTAAACATTTTGTAAAGCTCAAAATAATATGCATTTTAGCTTTCTAAAAAGCTTTAACAAGATCTATATGCATGCTAAATTTTAGACCAAGAAGAGGTTATTTGAGTAGATTTTGCCATAGCTCACAATTATGATCACTTTAGTATCATATAAGGGTTCAATTTGGTCCAAATGGTCTCCTATTGCTTCCACCATAGTTTGGGCAAGTTTGAAAGCACAAATGCATCATATATGGACTGCCCAAATGGTCCAAATCATCATGTGTCTCAATTTGGCCATTCCATTGGCAAGAATACATAAAAAAATATAAGCTCTTAAGTACCCAAATCACATTCTACCATTACTTTGCCATCAAATTTGGTTCATACATCATCAATGCATGCTTTTACATTTGCTCATATATTTACAACTCAAAAATAATATATACATAAGCATTGTGACATTTCTTTACATTCAAAAGCGATACAATTGGCACCATTGTCAAAACATAGCTAATTAAGCTTCATTGCCCCCATTCTTTGACTCTTGAGCTCTACTTAAAGAATTTGAGATGGGAGAGGAAAGGGGGTGAGATTCATGAAATCTCAATAACTCATACACCCATTCAAGCACACATTCAAAGCATATAATATGTCAAAGGGCACAAGCATGCAAACTAACATAACCATGAAGTATTCAAATCTACATTTGCCACAAAGTCACATCAACAATAAGAATGAGTTCTAAGGACTTTTAGTTTGGCTTCACCCTATTTCTAAAACTTTTGGATTTGCTTCACTCTTGGCCTAGGGACCTTTGACTTGGTCTCGCCCATCTATAAGACTTTTAGCCTTATCTTACCCATGCCTTGAGACTTTTGGCATCTCTTCACCCATATCAAGAGACTTTTGGCATCATCTCACCCTTATGAGCAATTTCACAATCAATTCATATTCAAGAAAGCATATTGGTACCAATGCAACATCACAACATCAAGTGGCATGTTTCAAGATACAATTGCACACATACAAACACATAATGACATATATACAACCAAGAATGTAATAAGAATATGTGGAGAACTACCTTGATGTTTATTCAAGCTTTAGTTCAGAGTATTCCTCTCCTTCTCATCCTCACAAGCACAATGAGATGGGATTTGATTTCCTTGGCCTAACCATAATAAACAACACTCAATTGTATTCTTAAAGCAAGCCAAGACCTTAAACATATACCAAAGGAACATATTTTGTTCATTGATTACATAATGGTTCCATTAATGGTCTAATGCAGCAACTATTATAATTCAAGTTCTTGGCTCTATTCTCTTCCCATACTTAGGTCTTTTGACTTCATTTAAGGTTTTTGGAGCCATCACACACACAATTTCAAAAACTTGGATACATGTTGCTTTTTAAGGCCATATTATGGAAACCATTGTCTCATCTCCCAATCTATGGCTCTTAAATTTTTCCAAGGTTTCCTCCCACCTTCTAGTATCATATAAAGTCCTAGTCCAAACTTGGAATGAATTAAAATAGTCCCTAGCCTATTCTTCTAGCTTTGGCCGAGACGTAAGGGGAAGGAAGGAGCCCATGGAGATTTTAATTTTTTCTTGATGGGAATGACACTTGGAAGGCTTCTTAAGGGTCTTAGGAGCTCAAATAAACATTCAAATATGCAAGAAAATTCAAGAATTAAATCGATTTTTACATTATGTTCAAGAGCTCCACACTTTCCTATCTTAATTTCCATTAGTTTTCCTTCTAATTTCTTTACATATTCCAAGTTCCCATAGCCTAAATCAATGGTTTTATGCTTGCTTTAAGTCAGAAACTTCCCTCTCTCCCTAGCTCTCAAGTTGGCCGAACCATACCACTAAGAGGAGGAAGAAGAAGAAAGTAAGAAGGGATAGAGTTTACCTTGAATTCAAGCCTTCTTCAAAAGTGTTTCTCCTTGCCTTAGTCTCCTTTTTGAATTTCTACCTTTTCCCCTTTGGTTCAAGGCTAAAATAGAACCATTTCATTCACCAAAACCATGGAAAGATGAAGCAATAAAGGAGAATGAAGTTTTCAAAGGAAAAAGCATGAAAATCCTAATGTTTTCTCACCTTTCTTAGCTTCTTTCTCCCTTCTTCCTTGGCCTTCTTGTGCATCTCTCTTGGTAGCCTCTCCCTCTGTTTTAGACAAAGTAATAAGTTAGTCATAAAGAGAAGAGGACACCACTTATAAAGGAAGAATGGAGAAAACTGTGTTTCTAAAAATGATGTTTACGTCCTACGTTTGTGGCATTTTTGTTTTAGTTCCATTTTAAAAACTTTCTTTTCATAAAAAATTTAGGCTCCCAATTTTATAAAATACCTTTGAGATCACTCAATTTGGAGTTAAAATCTTTTCAAACGAACCAGTCAAAGTTCTGGTCAACCGTCATTCAAAAACATATACTAGAGAAATTTTAACTGTCCTGAGGCTTTTTATGATTTTTAGGGCCTCTGAAAACTTCAAAAAACTCAAATTTGCCATTTAAAAAGCCCTCCTGTGAATTTTCCAAAAATTATGTGTATTTACGAAAATGCCATTATATTTTGTCATAATTTCATAAAAATTTTGCTTCACCTTCCTAACTTCATTTTTAATATTGTCTAAGCTTGGGATTATTATTTTTAGGAGCTTAGGACACTATCCAAAATTTTTAGGACCTTAACTAGTTCATTTTAGGGGTCTTGCTTTTTACGGCTCAATTCTGACGTTTTATGAAAAAAAATGTTCATTACATTGGGTTAGTCATATAAAAATTATATATTTATTTTGAATCTGATCATGGATTTTAATTTTCTATTTTATTAATTGTTGATAGAGTTTTTTTTGGGTGATAGAAATTATATAATTTATAAAACCCCTTCTCCCTCTTAAACTTTTTATTATGGAGAATAATATCTTGTAAATTTTTGGGAAAGAATCAATTTTTCTTAAAAAAATGATTTTGTGTGGATTATGCCACTGATTTCACTAAAAGTGTTGTATGATCCTATGCTCCTCATATTTTCTCAGATTTTGATGTTTTTAATACTTGGGTCTATAGATTTGAGGCTTTGGGTATTTTGAGACTG
Source organism: Erythrophleum ivorense (assembly GCA_026724425.1). Taxonomy (NCBI): domain Eukaryota; kingdom Viridiplantae; phylum Streptophyta; class Magnoliopsida; order Fabales; family Fabaceae; genus Erythrophleum; species Erythrophleum ivorense. Next base: position 2,922,768 of record JAIUCV010000024.1, read on the forward strand.
ATGATTGTATTTATTCATAAGTATAGCTAGGACGAGATCAAGTCTCTATTTGTTTATAAGTATAGCTAGGGCGAGATATAAGCGATATATTGATCAAAATAAGTTAAATCTATGCACTCCTTTTCTTGAAGAGTAAATATATAAGTAGGCCTTTGAAAAATACACCTTCTTACACGTTTTGAAATTTATTTCTCTATACAAATCATTCTTTTAAATTTGATAACTCATTATATGTGAATATTGAGTTAGTCCCTTGGGATAATTATACAATTTAGCCTAATGAAAAGATTTACTTATTATGAGTTATAAATTTTGGATTGAGGACGAACTTGCGCGGAAGAGAATATCTAAAAACTAGTGTTAAGTAGCGTGTGTGTGTGTGTGTGTATATATATATATATAATATTTTATATTTAACCTCTTCTTAAATTATCCATTGAGCTCCAACTTTAAAGAGAAGATATTAAATGATATGATAGCAAAGTGTAGTTTAGAAGACTCAAGGGGGTTGAATTGAGTCTCTAAAATTATTTTTATTTAGGTTCTTACTAACAACTTTTGAAAGTCATGTTCCTTAAAGGCAAATTCAAAAACCAATTGAAATTAAGAATCTAATTAAATCAAAGCAATTGAGAAAGAAATTCACTTATGAAGCAATGGCACTAGGAACCTTAGTTAAGGAAGCTAAGAGTTGACAGTTAGGAGAAATCACAATTACAAGGCAACCCTTGTGTGAAGGTTTAGCTTTCTTTTACATTTAATAAATAAGACAATCTTAAAGGCTCAGTATAATTACTTTTCCAACCTTACACATGATATTACCCTATCAATAAGGTTTAACCACAAGCTTTTACAACCTTAGAACAACCTAAGATTTTTGCAACCTTATTAGAATCTTAAATCAACAAAGTATATAAAGAAGGATACAAATTAGAAACTAGACTTACTAAGAACACCTTGGATGATTTATGTAAATCTCGCTAAAGAGAAGTAAATGCACAACAAGCACACACTAGTATAGGTAAAGATATGGGATCTCAGTAAACGCACCTTACCAATGACAAGGGATTCATTACTTGAGCATTCTCTTCCTTCTTATGCAAATCATCCTTAGACTAAAGGATATGACCTCCTCTCCTTTTTTGGAGCTTTTATAGTCAAGATGATTCTATTAATGTCTCTTAATACTCTCTAGAATAATGACACCGTAAGTGTACGGGTCGTAAGAGTAGCACGTGATGAGTCAAGGTCATTCCCTCAGAGAATCAATATGATTAGTGATTAAATATTAGAGTTCTCACGTTTATTTTAGTTAAACAAAGCAAATTGTGATTGAGTTTTTATGAAAATTAATTCAAATGCAACTAACAATACTGAAAAGATGGTTTTAATTGAAAATAAATAATTAAAGACACCTTAGGAATTCTAATCCCTTTTTTACACAATGTCAATCATTTCCCTTTTTTAATTAATTGGCTTAATGTCAATTTTAGAGTCAAAGGTCTAATTAGGTACAAATGTCTTTCGATCCATTTAAACCCCTATATCAACTCGACTGTTTGATATCTCAAATGAGTAGTTAACATTCAATTAAGCTCAGACCTTATTTAGACTACCTAGGGCCTTTGAGTATATTTCTATCTTTAGTGCAAATTAGACTATGTCTAATCCTAAGTTACTTAATCAATGGTCTATAAGCAATTCCTTTCTTTCAAAGGTTAATTATAAAACCCATAATCAAACTAAAGGAGGCCAATCAATAGAATGAAGCCATAATGCAGATTAAACACTAAAATCTTCAATAATCCAACATAATCAAAAGGGAAATAATCTCCAAAAATTAAAGGTTCATAGAATTCTTAAGGGTTACATGATTTAGCCACTCATGGCTTGAAATCCACAGGCAATCTCAGCAAACATATTAACAAATACATTAACTGGAAGGGAAGATGGAGTAGAAACACCTAATCGAAAGAAGAATCAATAGAATCAATGATTTCCCAATTAGTATGAAGCTTCCCCAACACTTCTTGTGCGTTTTCCCCCTCTCCTAGTCAGCTAGAACACCTCTCCCTTGCTGAATGATGAAGCCTTAGCCTTCTTTCACCTTTTTTTTTTAACTTGTAAATCAAAGCTGTGCGTTTCAGAGACTGATCTCGCTATGGTGAGGGATGACTCTCGCTATAGCGAGAGCTTATAGGCTCCTAGATTTCTACTGCTCTCGCTACTGCTGCGCTATAGCGAGTTGCTCCTTGGAATTTATATGCATCGCGACTTTGCTATGGCGAAGTGCCTTCCTTGCTACAGCGAAAGCGCATCCTTGCTATAGTGAATTGTGTTCTACCTATAGCGAGAGTACTTGTTCCACTTACATTTTCACTTTTCAGCTTCACTATTTTTTCTCAATTCTTTCTACAATCTTCTACTTTTCCTTGAGATAAAAATCCATCATAAAATGAGACTCAAACTAATAAAGATATTGCAATTAAAATATTTTCTTTATTTTGTTTAATTGAATACACATTTAACCATATTAATCAAGAGAAAAGTACTTTGCCTCCCTAATTTAACATTAAATATATCCTTTTTTTCATCTTAAATTAGGGAGTCATCATCTCTCTTGCTCTGAGAGGTCTCTTTCCCTCTCTTAGTCACAAGCAAATTGTTATGCTCAATAAAGTGGTAAGTGATGATGAAATTAAGCAAGTTTTATTTGCATGCTTCCTCTTAAAGCCCCTATAGCAGATGGCCTTCCTGCTGCTTTCTTTCAAACACATTAGGATATTGTAGGAAGCTCGATCTGTAACATGGTTAAGGATGTGTTTAGTGGATCCCCTATCCATCCTTCTTTGAATAGGACCTTCATTGCTTTAATTCCTAAAACTCAAAAACTAGAGATGATCAAGGAGTTCCGGCTCATAAGTCTTTGTACTGTCTTGTACAAGATTATTGCTAATTGCTTGAAATATGTTATGCCAACTCTCATTTTTCCCTTCCAGTTGAGTTTTGTGGCCGGACACAACATCACTAATATTGTTATCATTTTCTCAAGAGGTGATTCATTCCATAAAGCATAACCAGGGTGCTAAGGGATGGATGGCTATCAAGGTAGACCTTGAGAAGGCATTTGATCAGCTTCACTGGGAGTTCATTGCTGGTATGCTTGAGGAGGCAGCTATACCACACTTCCTGACCAATACTATAATGCAATGTATCACTCTTCCTCAATGCAACTTTTATGGAATGGACACCCAACTCCTAAATTTAAACCTTCTTGGGGTATTCAGCAAGGCAATCCTTTATCACCTTATATATTTATTCTTTGCATGGAACAATTATCACAATGCCTTCACAAATTAATTGGAGATAATGTTTGGCAATCTATTAGACTTGATAGACAAAGACTTTTACTCTTGCACCTTTTCTTTGTTGACGATCTTATTTTATTTAGGGCTGCGAATGCGACATAGGCTACACTTTTGAAAAATGTCTTTCATGATTTTTGCAGATACTCAGGACACAAAGTGAGCTCTAGTAAGACTAAAATCTTTTTCTCACGTAATGTCACCAAGGATCAGGCAAATTCTATTGACACTCTGTTAGGCTATGAGAGGACCGAGAATCTGGGCAGATATCTTGGCATGCCTTTGTTGCACAAGCAGGTTCAAAAATCCACTTTTGACTATATTGAGAAAAGAATCAAATCTAAGCTCTTAGGCTGAAACGCAAGAACTCTTTCTCTTATTGGGAGGATAACCTTGGCTAACTCGGTTATCTAATCCATTCTTATACATGCAATGTAAACCTCGTGGCTTCCCCCTAACCTGCTCTAGCATATTGATAAGATTACTGGCAATTTTATTTGGAATGCCTTGACTAATTGCAAGAAAGTTAGTATTGTCAATTGGAATGAATTGCGGAAGCCTTGCAAGAAAGATGGGGGTGGTTTAAAGAACCTTAATAGCCAAAATAAAGCCTTTCTTAAGAAAATAGGCTTCTTTTTAATTTCTTGACCTGAGAAACTTTGGGTGCAAGTTCTCAGGGGGAAGTATGGATGGAATTCTGTAGGTATTAACTCCTTGAAGAAAAAACCATGTTCTCACCTCTGGAGTAATCTTGCTAAAATTTGGGAGGATCTTAATATTGGCATTCAATGGGATATAGGTGATGGAAACTCCATATATTTTTGGGAAGATAATTGGTTGGGAGATCTTGGGCTACTCAAAAATCTCTCTTTTAGAACTATCTCGGATTTAGAGTTAACCATGAAAATCTATCAGTATGTTGCTCATGATAGGAATTGGAATTGGCAATTATTCAAAATAAAAAATTTACTTCTTCCCTTAGTTGTTGACAGCCAGGCTCTTTGTAACTAGAATCGCACTTGTGATGGAACTTTAACGGTTAAATCAGCCTACGATCTCCTTCAACAAAGCGCTTGGGACCATGATGACCCGAGATGGACAAAGGTTTGGCAAGGGTGAGGCCCTTAGTGCGTTCGAACCTTCCTTTGGCTTGCTCTTAAAGGGAAACTTCTAAACAATGCGGAAAGAGTTAGGTGGCACATGTGTGATTACAGTGCATGTAATCTCTGCATGAATAATGCAGAAGAAGATGTCAACCACGTGCTTCGTGAATGTGACTTTGCCAAGCAACTCTGGATGAAACTCCTCCCTGTCCACCTTCGGCCTTCTTTCTTCAGTAATGATTTTCATAGCTAGCTTTTGTCCAATATTGCTAATGCTAGGGGCAACTGGTCTACGTACTTTGGAGTAACTTGTTGGAAACTTTGGGACACTCGAAATCAGAGGTTATTCTGTAACGAGATTCCTACAGCCCCAGTCGGTTTTACATGTAGTTATTTCTCTTACTGACCATTCTATTAAAGCCAGACATTACACTCACTCTCTCACCAGCGCGAGCCAATGGCAAGTGGAGTTGGATATTGGCTGGGAACCACCCGATGAGAGATTGGTTAATATCAATTGTGATGGGGCCTATAAGTTGACTAGAGATATAGCGGGCGCTGGGAGTGTTATGCGTGACTAAAATGGGACTTGGGTGTTTGGCACTTGCAGGAATATTGGTCGTTGTAGTATAACCCAAGCTGAATTATGGGTTGTTTACGATGCTCTTCAACTAGCTTGGACTTGAAGACATAGGAGAATCTTTCTGGAAACTGACAGCAAAATCGTGATCAACCTCATTAACCATGATGCTCCGAAAGTCAACGGGCACAAAAGGCTTACTCAATCCATTCTTGATCTACTAAAGTGGGATTGGATTGTGCATATTAAACACATTTATTGGGAAGTTAATTGTAGCGCAAATTATTTAGTTAGCTTTACTTTGTCTTTACATTTTAGGTATACACCACCTTGATGAACCCCCTCTTAGGCTTCGCCTCATCCTTTTTAAAGATTCTGTTGGAAGCAAACTTTTTAAGACTTGTAACATGAACGTTTAGCGTCTTTGGTGTTTTGTATTTCCCCTTTTGTTATAAAAAAAAAAAAAAGATTCACGCAGCATAGCTTTGCTCAACGTTTAGTTTTTCTTCAATAAATGGATGGAGCGATGCTTGACTTCTCTCTTTTCCAAGATGATTCTTGGAAACATGGGCCTCGAAACTTGGAGAGAACTAATATAGGTCATTTGAGGCTTTTGGTCCAAGAGGTTAAAGGTAGCAATTTTTTGCACTGTCCCAAGAATAGTTTTCAGCCCAATAGGGATTTCCTTTGAAGGGCCAATTTTTGTTTTCTGAAATATTTTGGCCCAAGTAAGCAATAGATCCAATCCTGATTTTCCCAAAAGGATGTTTTCCCATTAAAAACTCTTTTTCTTCTGATTATTGAATTTTGATATAATTAAAACCAAAAGTGCCTTTGATCTAACACAAAGTAACAGGTCTATACTTCCCATGCTATAAAAGACTAACAAAAGATAAATATATATATATATATATATATAAAAGAAACCATTAGAAAATTAATTTAAGGTTGCAGTTTCTAACACACTGGGAGCTAAGGCCGTGTCTTGGTCAATATATCAAGTCATTGATTGTATGGTATCTTTAACTTGAAACCTCCATAAATTCAATATATATTTATTTCCTTTCATCAGCATCTAGGGAACAAGAACTTGTTTTTGTGGACAAACAGACATACTCCTTAGGGGGGAACGTATTATTTTCTGCACAGAGTTATATAGTAGCAAACCACGAGAAAATACTATAATGTAATCTTTTTCCTTTTTTTTTTTACTTTTGAAAGGTTATAGTTTTGAGAGGCTATATTTCTGCTGTAAGAACCGACGTGAACTCATGATGCAGGAGGAAGAAAAAAAAAACGACGTGCTGCATGAAGAAACAAAGAAGCTACGTGATGCATGAAGGAGTTGACTTTTCAAAGCATAATTCTGCCCTTCTGCAACTTACATATATACCCTTCATTTGCATCACTTTCTGCTGGTTTTTCGGTCTTCTCCCATCCAGCTTTCAGCAAAGTATATCCTTCCAGCAAGCAAGCACTGAACCGACATAACTTCATCCCCTGTTTTCGCTGGATGCTACCATCTCTGCTTGTGCGAACTGCTGGACGCTGGTTTCTTCCCTCTGCACGCTGTGAAAATTCTCCTGGTGAGTGCTCCAATCCAGTCGCATCTCCTCCTTGCTGAACGAAGTGGTATGGATTAATTTTGCAGCTTATTTACTCCTCTTTTCAGCGTTTCTTTTGCTCTGTTTCAGCTTTGATGTTGTTTGAATTCCAGCTGCAAGCTTCTCTTCGAATCTGGTTGAGCTTTGCTGCTGTTTTGGGTGAGGTTTTGCTGCTGTTTTGGGTGAGGTTTTGCTGCTGTTTTAGGTGAGGTTTTGCTGCTGTTTCGGGTGAGACCACGCCAGAAATTTTCATCATCTCCTTCCTCTGTTCAGCGCCTCCAGTATACACATGTTTCAGCGCTATTTTGGTCCAAAAGTTAAGCTGAAAGTTGCTCCTTGAGTTTGCTCTATTTTTGGTTGCTGGAGACTGGGGAAATCACGCTAGAAGCTCCTCTCCTCAAGCTGCCCGCTCTGCTGTGCGTATTCCTTCAGCTGAACAGCGCCTCATCTCCCTCATACCACCTCCACTTCATTTTTCTGGTTTGATTCATGTTCTTTGCTTCCTCCTCATTTGAGCTGCGTTAGTGGTTGTGTGGGACTGGTGTTTAGGCGTAAAAATTCGGTTGCATGTGTGCTTCTTTGATTTCAAATTCTGGTGCTTCTCTTCCCTGTAGATTAACACTGTAATATGTCCTGTGTTGTGGCAGTTTGAAGGGAAGTCTTGTACCAAAAAAAAATATATATGTATATGGAATTTACTGTACGAGTTGAAAGGCGTAAAATTAGTAGAGGAATAAATTCTAACTTTTGATAAGTCCGAGTCCTGTATAAAATTAATTGGGGTGATTCAGTTTCTAAACTCTGGTGAACGGGTATTGTAGGAGATTCTGAAGGTTGAGGTGTAGCCGAGGAACGGGTCAGGGAATCTCTATAAATTCTTGGAAGGTGAGTAAGTAACGCGGACCAAAGACTCAGGAAATTCTTATTTCTGTTTTTAAGTTTCCTTGCAGTGTTTTAAGAATTTGATTCTCTATTTATGGAGATATATATTTCAAAATGTAGTCATAAGCATATTTACCAAAATTTGATTTCAATAGGGAATTTTGCAAGTTTACGGATGTTGAGTTAATTGGAAATCCTACTGTGAAACTGATCTGAACATACTTTGTCTGAAATGCTATTTGGTAATTTTATGGAGTTATCTGTTCAGAACCCTGTAGCTAACAGCAGTAGATGTTAGCCCTGGTGCACCATGATCTGAACCTCAGCTAGCAGGGGTGGTGCTAGCCCCGTGTGCAGGCTACCAAACGCGGAGTTATTTTATTTTCACAAGCTGAAAGCTTTGCGTCTGTAGTGATTTTCCCCGCGAGCTGTGTGCTCTGCGTCTGTGTTCCGATTGGTTCTGTTTAGATGCGTTCGGTGTATTTTGAAAAAGGAGTTGGTTTAAAATCTGTTTCATATGGTCTATATCTGTATATATATATATATGTGTGTAAACCTATGTGTGTGTAAACCTATTTGACCTACGTTTATTTTAAAAAGGGTCGGTGTGCTTATTCACTGAGTATTCGACTCATTTTTTTGTATATATATATTTTTCAGAGAGCAGTAGGGACTCTAGTCTGCCCCCAGCCGCCTTCTAGTGGCTGACCTCTGGAGACGTTCTTTGGCGAGCCTGCGGAGCTCCTGTGGGTGTATTTTGATTGTATATATATTTTGTTTGAAACTTTGTAAAACCTTGTAAAGCTGGCTCCACTGAATCAGTGTTAGGGTATTCCCACACCCCAGATGTTTTCTTTTGGTCTGATTGCGCCCTTTCGGGCTATATTGTACTGTCTGAGACTTTGTAGAAATTTCGGGAGGTCTACGTTATAGAGGAGACTCTGCCGAAATTTCTACAAATGCCCTCTAAAGAAAAACTCATATGTTTCATATGATTCAAACGAATGCCATAAGTATTTCCTCTATAATTCCACTTCCGCGCATGTGTACTTAAAATTTGGGGTGTGACATCTGCCAACATTTCTAAGACATTGGGAGTTAAGACACTCTTCTCGTTGAAGACTGTATGGTATCTTCACTTGCAACCTCTATCAATTCCATTAATTGAGACTCATTAATACATTCCCTCATGAGAAAACAGAATGAAAGAGGGGCACAAAGTAACCCTTTCTTTTGGAAATATAAAGGTACAAATGAATACGTTATATATGAGATATGCATGTCGGAGCACAAAATGGAGATGAGGAAACAGAGGAGTACCTTTCGTAAAGGAGATCAATGAACACACTACAGGTTGTTGTTTGTTTTGGAATAGTTGGTGTCCTCTATTTGTGGGAATCCAGTTTAATTAACAATTTTATCATAAAAAACCACAAACAATTATAGACAGAGACTCTGGTACATGATAAAATTTGAGGTGTCCAGACATACAAATTTACATATTGCTTCATAGAGAGAACGAACTCAAAATTTGCCATGCAAGTTCTTGATTATACTTGTACACTAAAATGACAAGTGAAGAAGAAAGACTTGTATAGCACCAACTACTTTATTAAGGGGAGGATTTCTCAACCCGCCAATAACCTGTTAGTCTCTCTCTCTCTCTCCTGCTTTCCCTTTTCTTTTGATTGTAAGTTCTGCGAATTTTCCTATCTTCCTTGATCACCGCACATCAATGGTCCAATACCTTTCTGCAATTTACATGTTATTCTAACAACTTTTTCCAAAGTACTAAATAACACTATCTAGGTCTTAGACAATATTAAAAATCATTTTCAAAAAAAAAAAAAAAGCATAACTGGTCAAGTTTGAGTGTGGATTTCTTAAGAATTCTTAAATACATATGATATCTAGCGAATGAAATTAACTAAAGTGAGCGTTACAAATAGTAAGATTCACTGACACTCAATTTGATTAACTTTGCTTGACTCTTTATATCATCATGTGTTAAGTTTCTCAACTATTTCATTCTCCATTTTAGCATAGAAAACCACTAACTAACTAGCCAATATGGAAACAGACATAGCCACTGGTACAAAACAAAATTTGATGTATACGTACATAATTCAAAAGTCACTATTGTTTGAAGTCTGAGTGCTTCAAAGAAAGAACGATCTCAGAATTTTTCATGATTGTTCTTGATTATACTTGGAAACTGGAATGACAGAAGTGAAGGAGAAAGACTTGTGTAGAGCAAAAATCTGCTAATTTGTTAGTTTTTCTTTCTCCCTTTTTCCTTTTTGACTGTAAAATTCAGTTCTACGAATTTTCCTGTTTCCCTCACCACTCAGCAATGGTAGTTACTGATTTCCAAGGTAGACAAGTTTGTTTTGATACAGACTGTGAAGAAGTCTTTACTTTGTTCACAGATGTTAAGGGTTCTTGATGTGAGTGGATGTGCTCCTCTATTTCGAATGATGTTCTCAGGCTGAGGGAGTCTAGTTCGGTTTGTTTATTCTCTCCTTGGTTTCCCACCAAGGTAATAGAGCCGCGGATTGGTTAGCATTTAGTGCCGCAAAAGGGATAGGTCCCTGTGGGTGGTTTTCTCAAGCTCCATCCTCTCTGACGAAGCTTTTGCATGATAACTCTCTGAGTTCCAATTCTGATGCTGCTGTCAAAGAGGGCATTAGCTAAGGACTTTGGGATCTGGCTTTGTTTTGGTTTTGTAACTTGTGTTTTTGTCTTCTTATGTCTCTGTAGTATTGCCTTGTGATGTTTTTTTTTCCCCCACTATCGTTTGGATTTTGGCTGTATTGCTGTGTTTCTGTAGTTAGTTTGTTGTTGAGTGAGATGAGCAATTATTTAAGAAAAAAAAACACTGGCACACTCTGTTTCTGCTATTTAAAAGTTGTCATTCTGACAACTTTTTCTAATTGTAAAACTACTGGAATCATGCGTAGGTCTGAGTCAGAATTAAGAAAAATATATTTTTTAGGAAAATAACATAATTGGTCAAGTTTGTGGACCTTTCAGTCCATTTCATGAAAATTAATTGTTAAATGTTGGCGCGAGACAACACAACAAATTATCTACGAAGTACTAGATTGCAGTAACCCCGTTTTCTGACCTTTTTTTTTTTTGGGTTTAAAGATGAATATAGAGTGTAAAAATTATAACTTTGAGAACATAAATTTTAATTGTAACAATTAAAATTTATGTTCTCAAAGTTATAATTTTTACACTCTATATTCATCCATAAATCTAAAAAGTACAGGGAAAAAAAAAGGTGTAACCTGCTTATTGTACCATTACTACAAGGGATCCGTGCTCATCAAACCATGAAAATTTTGTGAGCATGCATGTGGTTGGACAACAACTCTTCACTTGTAGAAGTGAGCAATATCTTACAGTTTCTGTGATCTATACCAAATGGGATTCCTACCTTACCCAAATCAAGTCCTTTAAAGAGATCACATAGTATAATGAGAATTTTTTGCTGGTTTTTGATCCTATGAAGCAGTTCATTGGCTCTTTTATCCTTGGATTTTTCAATAAAGTTGAACCCCAATTGGCTTGCAATATCTTCTTGGATCTTCTTCACATCTGGCTTCTTTGATACCATTACAGTAAGAACCACATCGAACACTGTGTCTCTATCAACCCTTCTACGAACTTTCGATAGTAAACGATCTTTAATTTCATCATTAGAACCATACACTCCAATTAAATAAGTATCAGGATCACTTAATGCTTCCATACCGTTATTTAGGATTGGATTTCTCCATCCTAATGAATCATAAGCTTTAGAATTGGACATCTTCCCCATAAATAATAATAAACGTGTTGTAATAACTCATCATAAATCTTGACATATCAATAATTTAATATATCAATAATTGATGCGGATGTGGCCAGCACCGCAACAGTAATATTGCAGTCGTATCACTTGATGCGGATTGCAATTTAGAATCATGGTAACCTCCATATGTTTTAACTTGAGAATTATCCATTTCATTGTAATTGGATAGCATCGTCTTGGATAAATAATTTTCATATATTCTTGTACGACTTTCATCATCGTATGTTGTAATGGCTGTTGCGGTGTCGGTCACATCACATGATGCGAACTGCAATTTAAAACTATGTTAACCTCCATATGTTCTAACTTGAAAATTATCCATTATGTTGTAATTGGATAGCATCGTCTTGGATAAATAACTTTCATATATTCTTGTATGACTTTCATCATCGTACGTGTATTTAACCTTTACGTTGGTCACTTCATTCTGTTCCTCATCTTCCATAGTGTTATCTAGGACCGCAAGGCCTGAAACTGGATAGGCACTGATCATCTTAACAATTGCTTTAACAACCACCATTAAATTCCTGCATTAAAACTCAAGACATTAGCAAATCTGCTAGACATTACACCTGTTAATCCAAGCACAGAATGGAAATGCAGTAATAGAGGAGTGCCCTTCTCAACGAGGAGTCCTTAGTTCCATTGTTGGAGCCATAAACTACAAAGATATAAAACAACTTAAATAGCAAGTCCTCGGCTTCTTTTTCCTTTTTCTTTTGTTCTTTTCTTCTACCTCCCCACTCTCTTTCTGGGAAAACTCCATTTAAGGATTTTAATTTTATAAAAATGACACTAAAAAACTTTAAAAATTAAAATTTTTTTCAAAGAATTAAAACACCAAAGTTATCATTGGTACTTCCTAAAATTACTATTCATATTTTTTTAAATTATAACTTGGTTTTCCTGATGTTACAAAGGTATTTTGAATTTCTTACTATTCTTGGATGAAAATACCTTTATAATATTGGGACAACTAAATTATAATTTTCAAAAGTATGATTAATAATTTTAGAAAGTACTGGTGATAATTTGATCTTTTGGTCATTCAAAAAAAAATTTGACTTTGAAAGTCTTTTAGTATCATTTTTATAAAGTTAGGGTTCGGTGAAAAATTTTCTTTGTTTTTCTTCTGTAACTTCCTCTCCTCACTTTCTTTTTCTCCCGTAACTTCCTCTTCTCTCACATCCTCTTTTTCCTTTTCAAACCTAAGAAAAAGAGAGAGAAAACAAAAAACAAAAAAAAAGTAATAAATGTTAGGTTTTCTAGTACCAAGATTAAATAAGAGGCAAGAAGGATTATTTTTATGTACAAGAAACAGGGTAATGATTCTAAAAATTTTTAGGTTTACAAAGCGCAACTTATCCTGAAACCTTGAGAAACAAAAGAATTTCATTGGTATAAGACAAATATCAAAGTTGCTTTTTAAAACAATTTTCATGGTTCATAAATTTTTAAAATTAATTGGTTAATATTATCCGCTCCAAAATAATTTATTTTGTATTGGTAAGAACTATTTCTAATTTGTACTCTTTAATTCTAAGTTATTAGGGAACTATTTATAATTAAAGTTTCAGGTTTTACACTGTCCATAACATCATATAGGATTGGCATTCTCAATTCTATAGCATTAAAATCAATGAAAAGCGTCAAAAGGCCAAAGGCTTCTTCAAGAAAGTGTTAGCTAGCTTCTGTTTCCGGGAATCCAATTCAACTTTATAGAGCGGGAAATTACAAAGCAGTTTCCTCTTTGGCGAAGAAGAAGAGAAATTACATAGAAATGTGAGATCCTCAGAAATTGCCTTGCAGCTTCGTGATTATGCTTTTGCACTAAAATGAGAATAAGTAAAGGCTAAAGACTTGTGTTGCAGCGAGTAGCGACTACTTCACCAGGCGTAGACCTCTTTTGCTTGAACATTTGACTCGTAATAGTTTTCCTTTCTTTTAGTCAAAAAAGAAAAAAAATGTTTCTTTCTTTTTCTTTAATCCTCCTTTTTATTTGGTTGTAAAATTCAGTTCTGCAAATTTTCGTGTTCCCTCACTACCCATCATTTTCGTTATTTTGCCCATTATACAAACTTTTGCCTGGTTCCCTCATGCGCACGCGGTTTCTTTGCACCAGTGGAGAACACTTAGGCAAATTACCTTATTAGACACTTTAATAAAATGATAACGTGGAATATATTTTTTGAAAGGCCCAAGTAATGTTAAACCAAGGACAGACCGAAGTTCTCCACTTCCATACCAGCTACATATGCAGTATATATATATATATACATATAATATTTTTTAAAAAATATTTTAAATCTCCTCCCCTAAAATTTTTTATGTGTCCCTTTTAATAGTTTGAAGCCTTAGACATATACTTTTAAAGACATAGTTATTTCTTACATTGATCATAAAAATGAAATTCATAAAACAAATAAAATATAATAAAGCTTCTTTAAGAAGTTTCTTATCTTCAGTCTTCAATAACTAATAATATACCTTCTGATTCTTTTTTTTTACAAAAAAAAATTTCTTTTTGGTTTCTTTAACTATAACTTTTACTTAATGTAAAAGTAGGGATTTATAATAAAATAGAAAATGACTTTCTTACAGATAATTTAACTTTTCATATTAAGAAGAAGATTGCCAAAAAGTTCACTACAGAGGAGATTGGAGATGAATTCTATTTAGTTAAGAATCAAAGAGTATGATTTTAATAGCTAATATATATTGTATCAGTTCTATTATGTACTTTTTTCGTATTACGGTTAATATATTTATTTTGATATTATTATATTTCTTTGATTTTTTTTATTATTATTATATGTCTCTATTTTCTAATTTTAGTAAAATTCTATTATTATATTAATTTAATAGGTACTTTAAGTTGCACTTTAATAATTATTAGTACTCATTAAATATAAATCTTTGTCAAACCTTGCAATTTTTTTCAGTTCCATCCCTATTTGAGCTGAGAAAATATTTATTTGTTATGTTTTTATTAAAAACTTTGATAATAAATGCCTAAAAAGATAACAGAACGCTTGACTTAAGGTCTGATACAAAAGTTGTTAAGAGCACTTGAAGCTGTAGCATGACAGGATGATAGAGCAGAGAATTTTTGTGATCCTATATGACCTATAGGAGGGCATTGGTGTGGCCAAAGTGGAGTTTCTATTTGTTTTTTGTTTTTTGTGTAGATCATACAAAACATGGTTTTAAATTGCAGTTGCGGTTGGGGTTACATTGTGATTGCGGTTGCAGGTGTTGCAGATAATATAAAAAAGATTGCGGGCGTTGCAACCAATTAATACGGATACGGCTGGCACCGTAATAGCAATATTGCGGCCGCATCATATGATACAGACTGCAATTTAAAACCATGATACAAAATGTAGAATATTACTAACAACACGAAATTAAGAGATATTAAGTATTAGCTTAATAGAGTTATGCTCAAAAAGTTTTTATGGCCTAATTCCATGCCTAGAAGAAAGCTTGTGAATTTCTCGACGGGTTGATGCCCTTGGATGGGATTTATGTTGAAAAAGTTGTTAAAGACAAGTTTTCTGTACTTTCTTATATCTAATCTGCATTCATCTTTGATTAGGTTGCAATTTTTGTTAAAGGAAAAAGACGAGGCTTTCTCAAAAATACCCATTGATTGTTAGTTTCATAACTACAAATTAAGACTCAGAACTAACATGCCTTAGACTATTTTTCAATGAAGCGTGGACAATTAAAGAAGGAAAAAGAAAAAGTTCAGTCCATATTCAACATGTATCAAACACTTGTAGTAGGCATACCATGTGTCCCGTGTTCATGTTAGTGTCCATACTTCTTTCCCTTCTATCAGTTTGATTCCACCTTTTCTATTACGAAACTATAATTGCCACTATCCACATCTCCCCCTCATTCATCTTGATGTATTAATAATTTCACATTGCATGCAGCCTCCAATACAATCAAGCCTGCACATATTTTATGGATTGGAGTTTCATCATAGGGTTCATTTTTTGCTCTGCGTTTACCACAGGAGAAGGATAAAGCCACTAACTTTACTAAAAATCTTGAACTCAAATTTAAAGGACCACTCATATTAAGAAAAAAAAAAGTGTCAGAAACATCAGAAATTTAGAAATTTGAGACCCTTAAGCATTTGAAAGTTTAGGAAAACATTTACAATTGACCTAAAATTTCAGGCTGTTTTTCTAATGTGTTTTTTCCCAATTTTCCAAATCCTGCACTTTCGGCCTTCTGAATTACGTTGGACAATTGGACTAGAAGCAGGAAATGTTAATTTTCATCTGTTTACTTTTGTCATGTCTAAAAAATTGAAGTCATCATGTGTTTAACCTTCCTCTAACTGTTTCATTCTCCATTTTAGCTTAGAAACCCACTAACCAGTTAGTCAGTATGGATATAGACACAGCAACAGGTACATCACAAAATGTGATGTATCCGTACATAATTCAAAATGTCACGCATTGTTTGAAGTTTGAGTGCTTCATAGAACAAACCATCTCAGAATTCGTCATGATTGGTCTTCATCATACTTAGACACTGAAATGACAAGAAGTCAGGGAGAAAGACTTGGTAGAGCAAAATCTGCTAACTTGTTAGTGCTTTTGAAAACAGATCCTTTGCATCTCTCGGAAGAGAAGCTTGCAGTTTCAATAAAGTTGAATCCCAATTGACTTCCAATCCCTTCTTGGATCTTCTTCACATCTGACTTCTTTGATACAATTGTAGTAAGAACCACATCAAATGCTGTCTCTGTCAACCCTTCTATGAACTTTGATAGCTGGCCATCTTTAATTTCACCATTAAAACCATACAGTCTAATTAATTAAGATCACGTATTGCTTCCATAACGTTATTTAGGATTGGATTTCTCCATCCCCATGAATCATAAGCTTTAGAATTGGACATCATCCCCATATTAATAATGAAAATATAAGATAAACGTTATTATAATAATTCATAATAAATATTAATATTTTAATAATACAAATAAAATAAGCCATAACCTCCATATATTCAAAATAGAGTATTATCCATTATGTTAGTTAGGATTGACTCTCTCCACTCTAATGCATCAAAAGCTTTGGAATTTGACATCATCATCTTGTATACGTAACTTCTATATAATCTTGCACGACTTTCATCATCTTAACACTAACAAAAAAAAGACGGGTCATTTATTGGAGGTTTTGACCGCTACTAAATGATTAAGCAGTAGTTGGCTAAACCCCAGCGATTATTTTTCAACTACAGAAATAACTGTCGTCAATTAGCAGTAGATGCTATATTATATTTGGTGGTGGTTTTTGCCCACTGCAAAAGGGGTGACTAGTTGGTTACTTTATGTGTTTTGCAGTAGTTTTGTAAAGCACGTTGCGGCGGTTGCGTGAACTGCTATGAAGTTTTGACACCTACTCTGAATTTAGTGGCGGTTGGAAAAACGGCCACTAACTTGTCAATTTTTTCCCCTTGTTTGTATGTATTTATATTTATATTATGTGCATGCCTAAAATTTTTTAATATATATATTTATATTAAATGCATACTTGATTATACATTATTATAATCATTTATAATATTATATTGTTAAATCAAATATATATTTAATATAATTGTCAAACAAAATACAACTAGTAGATATGTCACTTCTATGCAAAATAAAAAGAAAACTACAAATCACGTATAATGTTTAGCTAAATATCTGAAAAAAAAGAACACTACAAGTTCACAAAATATCCCAAAATTAAAAACAAAATCATTTTCTAACTATTTAATACATGGCTTGAAGAGGACGAAGGACATGACTTATAGACATTTCTATGAAAAAAGAAAAATACTTAAGTAAATATACATTTATATCCATTTATATTTGTCTTACTTTTTATTGACAAATAATGAGTAAAATATTTTTAAGAACTAAGTTTTGTATTTCTAATAAGATTTAAAATATGTATATTCCCAAAAAAAAAAGTACATTTCCTCAGCAAACCTTTTAATGGCGGTGACTCTTGTAGGGAGGGAGTTGCACCTGCAGCCGAATGGTATGGGTGCATTAATTGATATAAAATTAGTGAAGGAATAAAGTAGTGTAAATATCTGCGTCAGCTTATGAAATGAATAGACCTAGGAAAAGGGACTCAGTAAAGCATACTAGGAGTGCATTACAAGTTTATATTTAAGGTAATTGAAAATTTCAACTCCAATCAAACACACTTAAAAAAATACAAGATATCTTTATTTACGAATAATGTTGACTGCTATGCCTAAAAAGAAAAAATTCATCCAGCATGAAGCTCTCTTTGTCTTCGTCTCTGACTCCATTATTTTGCAATGTTCTGAATTTACTTTACACTCTCTCTTTAAGAGTTGGGAGTGGAGACAATACACTAAACAAAATGCATCATAAATATTGAATACATCATGATATCACCTATTTCCCATTGGTTGTAAAAGTCTGCTTCACAAACAAAAGTCTACTTGTAAAAGAGGAATCGCTAGTTGAAACCTTTTTTAAAGCACACCATAGTCCACAGAGTTGATTATCACTTATTTAGGCTTCTTATTTTTAAATCACATTCCATATTCAAACATGCCTTAATGTTCACCATAGAGAAGACTTATCAAGCATGCATTATTGAACGAGATTTTACACTCAATTTCAAGCTGAAATCTTGCTTAAAAGTGTTAATGAGACAGCAACAGTTAAGAGACACATTTGAGAATCAAACCAGGCTAAAGATCATGCTAAAATATGAGTGGGATAGCAGCAGGTATGAGACGAGTTTAAGACCCAAAATAAACCAAAAATCAAGGTTAATTCGTGTTTAAAACACCATTAGGACAGCAGCAAATTCTTTTGCATAAAATGAAGATAGAAGAACAAGATTAAAGCATACTGAGGCCATAGGACAACAAACATCATATTCAGTCAAATCTTTTGGCACAAAAATCCACTAAACGACAAAGCTCAAAGTAATGGGACAATAGCTACGATCTTTCAGCACCTCAAAATCCCCAACCAAGAACAGAATTGAAACTATAAGAGGAGAAGCATACCAATTCAAGTAGCAGCCCCAATTACTATAATCGTGAGATGAAACATGAACAAAGCACATGAAAATCAAATCGAATTCCGTATTTCAGCAATCATTCGGTGACTTCAAGAAAACACTCTCAACCCTCTAGAATTCAACTTGGAAAAAATGGACTCGTTAAGTGCAGAAAAATTCAGCAAGCACATGAATACCCATTGAAATAACAATTAAAATCTTCATAAATTCAAGATAAAGGCATCATCTTCTTATCTGAGCTGTTACCTTTAGAGTTCCAAATTTTACTCAAATTTGCACAAACCAGTACGAGAAACTCAAGCTAAATCACACTTAACCCATAACACCCGACGAGGAGAGTGGATTTAAATTTTAACCAATGATAACAGAGATGCAATATTGTCCAGGATCTTCTGAAAATCTTAGCATGAAATCCCTTGGCAGCTACAACTTAAACACTGTAATCAATTAAATATAATGTACCTATGAATAGTCGACCAAAAGTGTTGGAGTAAATAGGGATAAGTATTTCAATTTAATTAAAAATCTCTTTTTATCAATGTGCCAAAACTAGCCAGAGTGAACTTACCAACCTACTCTTGAATAGATATTTCCCTTGTTTGGCCTTATAAATCCATGAGAGACATGCAAACTATCTAAGCTAGGTCATAAGTGCCAACTATCAACAAGGAAATTGAGTCCAAAAGCAAAATTACATCATACTAACAGCCATAAAACCATAGCCATCTTATGCAGAAATCTTAACTTCAAATTTTCAGCTAGAACTCAAGCTAAATCCGTACAAAAATTTTAGAGTATAAATGAAGCATAAGTAAAACCATGTCCAGTGTTAGATCTAAAAAAAATGATACAGAACACTATATAGATCACAAAAAAAAAAAAGATGTCATATCTCTTGTTCTGAACTGATTTATTTGGTGCACAAAAAAATGTACTAACAAATAATTAAGCACCTGATTGCAAGACGTCAGGGAACTATATTCAAGAGAGGTTGGTAGCACTAGCACCTATATAACAATTATCTAATGTCACTGTTAATGTCATGATGATTTTGTTTATGTGTTTTACATAATATTTTTAAAATTAGATTGGTTATTGAAACGATAAAAGTATTGGTTCATAGTTTATTAGTTCAATCGTTGTCAAATTGTGGTTAAACGAGTAATAATTAGATATATAATTTTTATAATTTAATATGTTAAAAATATAATATCATACATAACAATAAATAAATATTAATATATTTTAAAATTTTCATTATTTCTAAAAATTAGAACCACAATATATATATGTATATATGACAAAATATACAAAATTTATAAAAATTCTCCTTCATTAATAAAAGTATCTATAATTTTTTTATTTCCTACTATTAAAAAATTAAAAAAAATTAAATTTATTGCTAAAAAAATATGTGCTCTATATATTTAGCAAGTAAGAATAATAGTATAATATTATACTTAATAAATTGTCTTTTCTCCCATTATTTAAGTAATAACATCAATCAATCATGATACTTTTCTTGCAAGAGGATCTGCACATTAGGTCTTTCACTTTTTTTTTTAAATTTTTATTTATTTCCTAAATTTCTTTTTACATATACAACTATCTTCCACACCCTTAAAAATTAAGAGATGAAAATGTCAAAAAGGAAGCATATAAGAAACTTGACACTGCTCTTCTTCATGTATTCCAAGCACTTTAGACTAACTCACAGGCCATCTCTTGCAGGTGCTCACTCGTTGGGTGTGGTTAATTGGATGGTTACCCACCACTCAGGTTCTTGCTAGAAAGGAAGAAGAAGGACGATCATGGTGGAATCAAGAAATCAATCCAAGCCTTGTTCTTCTTTGGCATTTGCATTCTTAGATCTTGTTCTTCTTGCTTGCCTTATTCTTTATAGAAATGGAAAGAATGGATTGATGTTATTATAATTTGATTTCCCTTCCTTCTCTTTTTGCTTTTCATATCTTGTCTTTTTCTAGTACTTCTTTGGTTCTTTCTTCTCATTTTCTTTACAAAAAATACAAAATTGTTCAATCCATTCAACCAGTAGGGTTTCATCGGTTTGATCAATTTTTGACCAATTTTATTGGTTTTTGACCATTTTTTAACTAACTAGTTTTATGAATCAATCAAACCAAACCAATGATCAATTCACTAAATTTTTGGTTGAACTGACTAGTCTAATTTCATTTTAATTACACTAGTTCTATAGCTACACTGTCCATGTATATTAAGGCTTTTTCAACATCCCCTCTTGTCTTGAATTCCACATATCCATATCCTTTAGGAAGGTTAACCTAAAAATGAGAAAGAAGTTGAAAATAACATTAAGCTAATTTTTTTTAAAATGAAACTATCCTAAAATTGTGATGCCACACTTAATGCAAACTTACAGTTCAATCCATTGCCAGCTCCATATTTACAACCTCACCAAAGTTGCCTAATAAGTTGAAGTATAAAGGTCAAAGGTCAGAACACTACAAAATCTTTTACAGGATTAAAGTATAAGCTCTTTAAGGTTAGTAGGTTGCCAAAAACAACTTCTTTTTCAATTGCTAATATCCAAATGCAGTGAAATAAAGAAGCTAATATTTCGTGGTACATGATAATAGCCTAAATCATAATTTTTAAAACTCAAAATCCATTGAAAATTGATATTTATCTAAGCAACAAACTTGAATGATCCCTTATTTTCTATAATACACGTAGCTCTTTGTGTTGAACCAACTCAAAAATTAAGAAATCTATATTACAATATTTATATGCTGTGTTGTGATTAACATAGCACAAGTATCATATTATAAGTCTAATTAATTAACTAGTCATTACCATATATTACATAATTAGGAAGAAGTCCAATAAGGGCTAATTATGAAAATGCTATTGAAATAATGCTTGTAGATTGGATCTCACATAGTATGCAAGGAAAATTAAACCATTTTGGACTAAATGTGTTATAACTTACTATAGTTGATGCATTTAGTAACATTTATTTCCCACAACAAGAAAAAGTATACACAACGATACTTTTAGCAGTGGTTATCTATTCAATACCTCAAATGGAACTTGAACAACTAACAATGGAATTCTTTTCCAAATTAATTTATAACTTCCATATATATATTTTCTTTGATCCATATGACCATGATACAAGTCCCATTTACATAAAGGAACCATATAGCCTATTTTGGCCATAGTCACATAATATGGCCTTAAATTTCAAAAATGCATAATGTTGGCTAGATAATTCTAATTTATGTAAATTAGATGTCCATGGAAAACTTATAATATGAACTATCTACTATAAAATTTTCAAGTTGAAATGAATCTAGTAGATCCTTTAAAGAACACAAAAAGTAGCATCAGTCTAAATAGTAACTATACCATGAGCAGTAACAACTTTGAAAATTCATCAAATATTGTATGAAGTTTAAAAAGAATGCAAACTTTAGCTTGTTAGAAAGTTCTATAAGTCCTTTAATTGTTCACCAAATTCTAGTCCCAAACTGAGTCATTTGGTCTATCAAGTGTGAGGTTGCATTTTATGGCTTATTTGGACTAAATTTTTGTTTCAAAGTGGTCTAATTGGGTTCTAATATACAATCTTTTACCTTGAACAAAAATTAATCCATTCATACATCATTTATATAAGGGTCAAGACATGAAATATATATAGCTTTTAAAAATCACTATCTCACTTGTACTCATGCATATAGAACCAAGGACATATCAGAAGCCAAATCATGTTCTAATTACATATATGTACATTAAGTTGACATATATTCATGATCTCATACTTGAACATGATTTGCTATTATATTTCATCACTATATACATCATGATTTTCTATCATTCTACAACAAAGTATACATCTAAATGAAATGTACATCACAAGTATTCTAACTACAATATTTATAAAGCTCTAAATTCTTCTCTTGCTCTTTTTCCTTACTAGCTCCACTTGACATTGTTCGTGGGAGATAAAAGGTGTAAGATTCTAGGGAGAATCTTAGTAGCTACACTCAATCTAATCTAATGCATGCAATGGAGAATTCAAGAATGAAATGCAAGCATGTAAAATCATATGCATATAAAATAACATAAACATAGAATTGGCTTCGAACTTTTGTGCTCATCTAGCCATGGCATGAAAACATACTAGCTAGGCTTATCTTTACCCTAGGAAGGAACTATTATGCCTAATTTCCCACCACTCTTGCTTAGAACCAAACATATCTTATACTTGCATAAAAATTCATGTTACAAGCTAATTCATACATGAATTCCAGCAATCATAAAGCAACTAATACACATACTGCATCTCAACTCTAATTCAACCAATTGCATGTAAGGAAGGAAAAGTGAGCTACTTTTGAAGCTAAGGGTATTGGTTTTTCATTAGCTTACTTGATCTTTCTCCCTTTGCTTTGCTTTCCTTGTCCCCATACACACACAAAGGTATGGTTACTCTAACTTGGCCTAAAACCATTATTTGAGATACAAAGTAATGTATTAGAACTTAATCTAACTCATTCTACCACTACATATGCTTATTAGAATTTAGAACATAACTTAAGTTTCATTTGAATGCCTTAAGAGTCAACTCTTAAAATTCAACTTTTACCCTCAAGATCTCAATTTGCATGAGCTATATGACTTTAAAACTCATTAAGACTATCATATACAAGCTTAAACATGCATAGTATCATATTATCTATTTTGGCATCTTTGAGCCATAACCTTTCACTTGCAAAAATAAGGTTTCTAAATTCATTTCAATGGTTTCATTAGTGTTCATATTCCATATTGGGACTATCTAAAACCTTAAAATGCATGAAATAACTTCCTAGGTAATAAATCCCTCCCTTGGGTGAGACCTATGCATCACTTGCCCTATTATGGAGTTTTGTCAATTTACTAGGATATTTGGAGAATTTAGGATATCCTTAACTCATTTCTAGTTAAATTATGGCTTTCGAGGGTTCAATTTATCATCCTGGGGTTTTGAAACTTCCATGGTTCTTCTAAAACCCTAGGTTCATTATCTTACTTTTTATGGCATCTATAGAACTTTCTTTACATATTCTTCCTTCTCATCCTTCTAAACCTTTGTTTCTATCAAGTTTTCCTTAAGCTCAAGTCTCCTCCTTCCTTTCTCTCTAGGCCAAACCATGGAGGAAATAGAGATTCAAAAAAAAAAAACAATTTTTCTAACTTAATGCATACATTATTTGAAAGCCCCTTGAATGGTGATTTTTATGGTATACCTAGCTTCCCTAAATCTCCTCTTTTCCTTAAAAGGTTAGCCACAATTTTTACCTTATCAAAAAACCAAAACCCATATTAAAAAGAGCATGAAGAGAGGAAAAGGTTTTCTACCTAACATAGGATGAAATTTTGCATATCTACATACCTTTTTACCTTTCTTTCCTTCCTCCTTCTTCCTCCTTTTCAAGCCATAAAGGATATGGTTTGGAGCATAATTAGGTTGATGCTAATGAGGAGAAAAGGATTGGCGTAACATAAAAGGAGAAAAGGAAGATATTTTTATTAAGTTTAAAAATATCAATTACATCCCTTCCCTTTAATGCTTCTATTTAAGCTTGTTTTTCATTTTTTTTCAAAAATTGACTGCTCTATACTAAATTTTAGACTTTTTTCTTCATTAAAAATATCGACTAAAAGAGTTTAAGGATTTAAAATAGTCTAGAGCAATCTAGTTTAAAATATGTCTACTGGGAACCCTAATTCATACACCAACAGGGATTTAATTGAATTGACTTCATCTAATTGATTTGCTAGCCTCATTTTATCATATTATGATGAAAAAATATCCATTTCTCATTATTAATTTTCATGATATTTAAATCCCTAATTTTTCTTTATTTTTTGGTACTATCCTTGACTATCTGTTCTTACACAATTTAGGGACTTTGCTAAATTAGTGTCCTTTGTTAAACTCTGCATGCTCTTTTACCTTAGGCTAATAAGAGTTATGTTTATCTTTATTTGTTTTTTATTTAAAACAAATGTCTAGTTTTTATACCGTTTTGGTTAAAATTAGAATTTTGCCATTGCATTTATTTCACTCTGATTCTAGCCCCAGCAACTCAGTCTTTCTGGATAACTCTGATATAGGATATTTTAAGATCCTCTATACTTATATACTCATTTTTGTGCATTCACAGTGGTTTAAAATAGCTTAAAACAGTTCCATTACCTCAGTTTATGTACAATCAAGATTTTCATCAATTCAAAGTCTCTTTTCTTTTTTTTTTTCATCATAAACACACTTAGTTTGGTCCATTAGGTCAAAAAAGAAAAACATCAAAAGCATAAAGAAAATTATGGACCTGAAATTGCCTATAGCACATATTTTGCATCAAACTTCAAAAAATCATAACTGGGGTTACATAACTCCAATTCCTACAAACTCGGTGGCTATAGAAAGTTTATAATTTGAACTTTATCCTTGCAAAATCTCAGGAGCAACTAAATTTGTTTGGCCTCTTAAAAATATGAAAAATAGAACCTGGACAGTGTGAACAATGATAGACCAAATCTGCATAATTTTCTAAACTTTGAAAATTCATAAAATATTTTATAGAGCTCCAAAAATTTACATTCTTAACTTGTTAGAAAGCTCTATACAAGGTCTAATTACATGCCAAATTTCAGCCCTAAATTAGGTCATTTGGGTTATTTTGTGGTGGAAGTGAAATTTAAGACTTTTTAGACCAAATTTTGGATTCAAAAGTGATCTAAATGATTCCAAATTGCACTCTCCACTTTAAGCAGATTTTAATCACCCTAGGCATACAACCCAATGGTTTGACATGTAAAATAGGGCTTACATAAAAATATGACCATTCAACACTTACATATACATAAGAATCACCATGCTACATATATATATACACATAATGGTATGAAAGGCTAACTTTTGCTTCAAATTGACATACATTGAAGTACTCTATCTCATACATGTATTCTCATTACAAACATCATTAAATACATTAAGGTTCATCATAGATACATCAAGTTCTTAATTATGTAAAAACACTTCATACGAACATCACTCCTTGCATTACAAAAATATTGTTACATAATTTCCTAGAGTTTAATTCTTCCTATCTCCTTCTCTTTGCTTGGAAAGCCTGAAATGGTTTATGGAAATACATGGGTGAATTTTGGGAAAAATCTTATTAGCTTTTCTCAACCAATTCATGCATACATGAACACCATAAGGAAATGCAATACATATAGTGCAAGAAAGTTATTCATATGTCTTATGTAAGT
Organism: Erythrophleum ivorense; assembly: GCA_026724425.1. Classification (NCBI taxonomy): domain Eukaryota; kingdom Viridiplantae; phylum Streptophyta; class Magnoliopsida; order Fabales; family Fabaceae; genus Erythrophleum; species Erythrophleum ivorense. The sequence goes on from JAIUCV010000024.1 coordinate 2,948,548, forward strand.
CAAATGCAACTTTTAACATGAAAACTCATTTCTCATCAAGTCATGGCATTAAAACAAACTAATTAGGCTCAACTAAACTCAACCCATGAGCAAAGAAAAGTTGTTGTGTTCAATTCCATGCCATAAGGAGCTATGAGTTAAAAAACATGTCAAACTTAGGCATAAAACTCAAAATAAAAAGCATACCAAGACATAGCTCATGGATACATCAAGCAACCATACATATAAGCATCTCAACTCAATCAAACATTTAAATACATGTAAGATAAGGAGATAAAGCTACTTTAATACTTGTGAGGTTTCAAGACACCACTAAACCACTTGCTCTTAGTTTTTCTCTTGTCTTTCTTTCACTTGACACCTACACTTTAATGAGTTTATGCTAGCTTAGCCTACACATAACAATTACAAGGCAAATCAATCAATTTGGATTCATTTTAGGTTTCATTATCTTCACTTAATCCCATTAAAACCTAATATGGAATTTAAGGCTAGTTTAGATCTAATAAGAAGCAACTCTTGGTTTTCACTTTCTAAACCCCAAACTCTCACTTACTATAAGCCTTATAATTCTAAAGAAACTCATTTGAAACATATATGCTTGGTTAGAGGGGTTTAAAACCAACTTGCTTCTTTAACTCTATTTAGGCCTTAAATTTCAACTTTCAATTTAGGGCTTTTAAATTCAATCCAATGATTCTATAATTATTTATTCATCATATCTAAGTTTCTTAAATCATTAGAACTAAAAAAAAATACTTCCTTAGTGCTTTTGTAATACCATATTTATATAGGTATCAATTCATAGAACAGTTGGCTTGTAGCACTCATTTTCATCAAAATAGCACTTATCAACTCATAGAACAATTGGCTTATAGCACTCATTTTCATCAAAATAGCACTTTTAGCAGAGGATAATTACGTCATTGAAAGCTAAATTAATTCATTCCTGGCTTAATGGACCATGTGAGCTTATCAAATTTATTTTCCATCCCTAACATATTTGCTCAATTAGAAATATCACAATTTGAAGCTCAAAACTAGCGTCCAAAGCATATGACACAAAATTGCATCTTTCTTGCATTTATTCATGAATTCCATATTTTGATATAAAATTTGAAAGATCATAACTAATTTTTAAAAAATCCAAATCATGAAAACTATAACTTTCTAGAGAGCTCTAGATGCCATCTAGTTGCCATAAAAATTTCAAATCAAAACAACTACATTTGACCCATGAAATCTGATATAATAGTACTTTGGGTCTAGTGGTCATTATACAACAAACTAGAAACTTAAAAAATTTATATCTCCTTATTCAGAAGCTTCAAATTAGGTGATCTCAATGGATATAAAAAGCTTATGATTTCTACTACATGCTTATAAAATTTCATAAGTATTAGATTTCATTTGCCCCTGAGTGACATAGAAAATCAAATTGACCACATGAACAGTAACAGTGATAGTTTTACATAATTTGACCAATTTTGAAAAGTCATAATAAATTCTTTAGAGTTTCAAAAATAGTGCTCTTTAGCTCTATGGAAAGCTATAGATGAGACCTATTTGTTTACCAAATTTCATGGACAAATTCTCCCATTTGGTTAGTTTGTGGTTCAGGTTAATGATGTAGCCAATTTTGGACTATAATACGGTTAAAGTGCATAAAATGGCCTTCTAATCATACCATGACCATTTGAGCATGTCCAAAAGTATAAAAACAACATATAGAAATATTCTAAGTGGTCCAATTCATCATAGAACTCAAAATCACCTTCCTAGTTGTTCATATACATATGTACATCAAAACTCATGAATGTAAAAAACTCATATACTCATATTTGATTCCAAAATTGATTCATATATCATAATTACATACTTTTACTTGTACTCAATGGTTTACATCTCATAAACTTCATATACATACAAACTTTGATATCAAAATGCATAAATTTCCTATTCTATTGTCAAGGTTTCATCTTCACATCGCTTGGCTCTCATTTCTTGCTCTATATGGCTTACCTAGATATGGTTAGACATAATATAGGGAAAAGTGAGATTCAAATAATCCCAATAGCTCTTTTACCCTTTCAAGTATATATACATGGCACATTTTCATGTCAAAGAATGTAAGCATGCAATGAAAACTTCTAATAAATATTATAATCAATTTTCAAGTCACATAAACTCATTCAAATCAAACATAGGCTTTAAGGACTTTTGATTTAGCCTCACCCAATTTCTTTAGGACTTTTGGATTAGCCTCATTAACTTTTAGAGACTTTTGACTTAGCCTTACTTCTTCTTGAGATTTTTGGTTGTCTCACTCATTCTTAGGGACTTTTAGTTTCTCTTTACCAATTTTAAGGGACTTTTGGCATAACCTCACCCATTCAACACATCGTGCATTCAAACATGTTTCAAGAAGTATAATGGTACCAAAGCATTTCATCAATAGCTATAAACATATCTCATAGTTCAAACACACACAAAAGAATCCAATAATAATCAAATATCTAAGAAATGCATACAAGAAATGATAGAGGATTTTGATTTGCTTGGCCTAGACACATCAAATGAGAAACAATTACATGAATGGAACAAGTTCTAGCCTCACTTAAACTCTATGCAAGCTTGTCTTAACTTATGGCATGGTTATGGTTTCATATAAGAACATAATGAAGTAACCCCTAGAATTCATAATCTTGGTTCCAATTTCTCATTTAATCCAAGTCATATGACTCTATTTAAACTCATTAGAGTCATCTCCAATTTAATTCAAGGAGTCTAATTCAAGTTGCTTCTTTATGTCTTAAAAAGGAACCTAAACTTCCAACTCATAAGCCATGGCTTCTAAATTCAAACAATGCTTCCCTTGGTGTATATTAATTATATCTAGACCATTTCTATCCTTGGAATCAAAGAAAAATTTCCCTACATATTACTTCTAGCTCTTGGCTGAGACATAGTGTATTTTAGCCACCTATGGAGTTTTGCTTGGTTTCTTTAGGGAATTTGGCCTCCATGAATCTTCTTAGATCTCTTAAGAACTCATACATACTCTTACATAATCTAGATTATCATTAGAAAGTTTCAAAAATTGCTAGGTATAACAAAAACCCTAGACATTGCAACTTGAATTCTAAAGCTTTTCTTTTAAATCTAATTGCATATTCTTGTTTCTTATACTTTAAAACCTTTGTTCCTACCTTGCTGTGACCTAAATTCCTTCTCTCATTAATGGGCCTTGGGTTGGATGAAACATCCATGGAAGAAGAAGACAAGATAAAGCAAGGAAAACCATAATGTTTTACCTTATTTAATTACAAGCTTTTTCAAGGAGCTTTCTAATCTCTCCTTCAATTTCCCTTCTAGTCTTACTGAAGTAGTCATGATATAACTCTGAATAAGTCATCAAAACTATAGGGAAAGAGAGGAGAAAGAGGAGAAGTTGGAAGAAGGAGAAAGCATGAAAAACCATAGATTTCTTACACTTTTCTACTTGGTTTCTTCCTTCCTTGCTCTCCCTTTTGTGTGCCCCTTAAGCTTGTCCAAGTTCTACTTTGGAGTAGAATAAAGTTAGTGGAAAATGAAGAGAGGAGGTGGCGTGCTGAAATAGGGAGCAAAAGGGGTCATTTTAACACTTTTTCAAAATTTCAATTTAGTCCTTCTTCTTGATTCCTTTTCTTTGGGTTCATTTCAACTCCTTTTTAAGAGTTGTCTTTTCTATCATAAAATTTAGGTTCTCTAATTTATAAAATACCTTTGGTTTCACCCAATTGGATCTAAAATTTTCTCAAATGAATCAGTCAAAGTTTTGGGCAATTGATGCTTTAAAATGCAAAACAGAGGGGTTTTAATCATTTTAGGGGTTCCTTTGGTTTTTAAGGCTTCTGAGAACCTTGAGAAACTCAATTTTTTCATTTAAAGATCCTCCCTTTGAGTTTTCTAAAAGTTATCCAAAATTACCAAAAATGCCACTACCTTTTCATTTACTTTTGTTTAGTTATTCTAGCTCTGGTTTCTGAGCATCTTTAGCCTTGTATCCTATTTTTAGAGGCTTAGATTATTACTTTAATTTTGGTTGGCCTCTAGTCATTCAATTTAGAGGACTTCCTTTGGTAATCTCCTTAGTTTAAAGCTTCTAGAACAATAGGATATTACAGCTTTAACCATACCTTGGCTAAAACTACACCTACATGGAAACCAATTGAAGTTTTGCTTCCTCTTTATGAGAATTTGATGCATGTAGACTTTGAATTCTCTTTATCTTACTTGTGAATTCATATCGCTTAAAATGCCTTGTTATAGTTTCAAAACTCTTAAAAGTGCAAAGGAAACCCTAATGGCTACAAGTTGCATTCTATAATCTTTTAATGAATTCCATTAATTCCATCTTGATCTCTTCACTCCCAAGCCTTTAGTTCTACCATGTTTTAGTCCAGAACATACTCCTTCTATGAAGCTCTAGGTCTAGTCAAACAATAAAGGGAGAGGGAGAACAAAGAAAAGCAACAATTTCACATGGTGCCATACCTTGTTTGTTTCTTTATTCAATGGAGAATTTGGTGCTACAAGTGGTTTTATCAAATCCATTCCTTCTTCCAAGAAATCATCCATAAAAGTGTTCCTTTCAAGAAGCTAAAACCACCAAGAGAAAGGGCTTAAAAAGGAGAAGAAGCTTAATGAAAGCAAGACCAGGAAAAAGAATATGTTTCCTTACCTAAAATGGCTTCCTTTTCTCCTTCTTTTTCCTTCTTCTTAGTGCATCTTGGAGAGCTAAACCAAAAGCATGAAAGTTGGTTAGAACCACCTAGGGGCTAGTGTGGCTTTATTTAAAAGGAAGGGAGGTGATTTAAGACAATTTCTTAAATTCCCATTATGCCTTTCATGTTCAATTCCTCTATTTAGGTTCATTTTTAAGAACTATTTTTTTCATATGAAGATTTAGGTCCTTTAGTTTATTAAAAACATTTACTTCCAAATTTATGGAGTCCAAAACTATCCTAAACTATTTGGTTGAAATTTAGGTCAACTAATAGCCTAAAATGCATACTGGAGGTGTTTTGGTCATTTTGATAGTTCCTATGATTTTTAAGCGCTCTAAGAATGTAATGAACTTGATTTTGTCATTTAAAATTCTTTAGATTTCTAAAAATTTATCTAAAATTATAATTTTGCCACTGCCTTTTCGATTTATTCTATTTAGCTGTTTTAGCTTCGATTCCAGGCCATCTTTAGCTTTATACTCTTATTTTTGGATGCTTAGATTATCATTCTATCCTTACTTGACCTTATTTCATTTTATTATGGGATCTTTTTTTGCTATCTCATTGATTTCAGTTCAAATTTGAGAAGACCAAATATTACATTTGTAACACCCGGTATGTTGTACAATAACTGGAACGAGTCAATTTGAAAAGTAAGTCTCCTGAGATGAATGATTCAAGGCCAAATAAAATTTGAATAAAATTTTAAATAATAGAAAATGAGGATTTGAGCCTTGAGTTGCCCAGAACCCGAGGTTGAAGTGATTTAAAAAATTTGTTGAAAGGCCAGTAGCATTTTCGTAAATAAGTGTAATTTTGGAAAAACACCTAGGAGAGCTTTTTAAATGAAAATTTTAAGTTACCCAAGGTTCTCAGAGGCCCCAAAAATCATAGGAAGCCCTGGGACCGGTAAAGCCCCTTCGGTGTCCTCTTTTCAACGTTGGTTGACCCAAACTTTGATTGGTTCGTTCAAGAAGGTTTTAGCTCCAATTTGAGTGATTCCAAAGGCATTTTATTAAATTAGGAATCTAAATTTTATGATGGAATAGACAATTCTCAAAAAGGAGCTAAAATAAAGCCAAACCGGAAATGCCATTATGGAAGGGCAAAAATGGAAACAAATTACACAAAGGAAGCTTCCAAAGTCTCTTTTTAATCCATGTTCAGCTCCCCCCCTCTCTAAATCGACTTTCTTCTGCCCAAATCTCAAAAAAGGAGCTGCTGTAAGGTTTTCATGCTCCTTCCTCTTGAAACTTCATCCTCCCTTTCTTGCTTCATCTTTCTATGGTTTTAATGCAATTTTTGGTGCTGATTTGGGTCCAGATCAGAGGAGGAAAATTCAAAATTTAAGGAGGAGAAAGAGGGAAGAGGAAAGGCTCTTGAAGGAAGCTTGATTGCAAGGTAGTTTCTCTCCTTTTATTGCTTCTTTTTCTCCTTCTCCTCTTCCATGGTGGGATGTCTTAAATAGAACCATGAAAAGGGATGAGTTTCTATTTTATAATCCAAAAGAATCCATCAAACTAAGTCATGGGAAGATAGATTATACCAAAGAAAGGCATAGAAAATTAGTAAAACTCAAGTTGGAAAAGTGTAGGGTGCTTGAACATAGTTTAAAATCTGGGTTAATTCAAGGCTTCTCCATCATATGTGAGTGTTTGTTTGAGTTTCTAAGACTCCTAGGGAGCCTCCCAAGTGCCCCATCCATTAAGGAAAAATTCCAAACTCCATGGGTCTTTAATGGAAGCATAACTAGGTCAAAACCCATAAAGATAGCTAGGGGGTATTTTAAATGGTTCCAAGCTTGATTTGGGACTTTCTATGATAAAAGAAGATAGGAGAAAACCTTGGGAAAAATTTAGAAGCCTTAGGTTGGGAGATGAGGCAATGGCTTCCATAATATAACCTTATGAAGCAACATAGACCTAGGTTTGTGAAAGTGAGTATGTGATGGCTTCAAGGACCTTAAATGAGGTCAAGAGGTCTAAATATGGCAAGAGAATGGAACCAAGAATGTTAATTATGGTAGTTGCTTCATTAGGTCCTTAATGGAACCATATTGTGACATATAGAATAAAGTGTAGTCTTAAGAGTGAGTTAGATGTCATAATTTGTTCCAAGAGTATAATTAAGTATTGTTTATTATGAATAGGCCAAAGAAATCCAACCCCACTTCCTTGTGTTTGTGGAACTGAAAAGGAGAAGAAACAAGCAAAGTAAAGCTTGAATTTGCACCAAGGTAGCTCTCCACCTTTTCTTGTTGCATTTTCTTATTGCATATGTGTCATTGTGTGCTTGTGTGTATGTTTATATGTTTGAGACATGCCACTTGATGCTATATTGCTATTTTGGTCCCAATATGCTTTCTTGAATGTCTTTGAATGATGAAAATGGCTCATAAGGGTGAGGTAGTGCTAAAAGTCCCTTAATGTGGGTGAGGAGATGCCAAAAGTCTCATGGCATGGGTGAGACAAGGCCAAAAGTCCCTTGCATGGGTTAGGCTAAGTCAAAAGTCCCAAAAACTAAGAGTGAGGAAATCCAAAAGTCTTAGAAATGGGGTGAGTCCAAACCAAAAGTCCCTAGAGCTCATTCTTATTCTTGACATGTGTTTGTGACATAAAAATGTAGGAATTGAATGCTTCATCGATTGAATAGTTGCATACTTATACCTTTTGTAACAACCAGGAAAAAGAAAGAAGAAGAAAAGAAAAGAAAAAGCTGAAAATTTTTGGAAGCTAAAAATTTTCTAAGTTTGCTAGCTACAGCTCGGCTATAGCGAATGTACCTATTCGCTGTAGCGAGAAATGGTCTAGCTATAGCGAGAGTGCCTTCTAGCTATAGCGAGAATGCTTCTAGCTATAGCGAGTTCGGGCACCCCATACAAAATCCAGGGAGCTGCTCGCCGTAGCGAACGCTATAGCGAAGGCAGGGGTCTGGGACTGATTCGAGCTCGCCGTAGCGAGGGTTATGGCTCGCTATAGCGAGGGTTAGTCCGGAAAAACGTGAAAAAAGAGAATTTGACTTTTTAAAGCGTCCCAACTCCTTCTTTCACTCTGTAACCGACTTAAACTCACTCTAAGAGAGAGAAAAGGGCAGAGGAGAGAGAGAGAAGCCTAGAGGAGGAAGGAAGAACAAGAAAGGTAAGGATTTCCATGGCTTTTCTTTTAGCATGTTGCTCCTCTCCCTTTTATCCTCTTTTCCCATGGTTTTAGTAGTTAAAGTAGCCATGTTTTGAGCTTGGTTCAGAGGAGGGAGAGTAGAAAACCCCTCTTGAAGAAGACCAAGACTCACATATCTTTACTTCTCCCTTGCTTCCTTCTTGAGAGCTTGAGAGAGGAAGGAGAGTCAATGGGTTCTAGTGAGAGAAAGAAACCCTTAGTTTCTACATGCTTGGTAGGGTTTATTAGAAGATTTCCCTAGCTTATGAATCAAGTGTTAAGAGAATAATTCTATGCTTCTTGTGTGGCTAGGCTCAAGAGAAGCACTCCCATCTAGAGTTGATTGTGAAAACCACAAGGGAGGAGACAAGTTGAAAGGAAAAGTTGTGATTAGCTAAAAAGGTAGCTTTCTCCACCTTCTTTCATGCATAAGATGTGTGCTTACATTGTCTTGCTTATGTGTATGTATGTTTTGAACCATGAGAAGTATGCTAGCATGATGATGCTTTATATTTCAATGATGTTTTATGTGGTTCCTTGAGTTTGCTTGAGTATGGAAAAGCCAAAATCCCTTTAGCCATAGTGAGGATGAGCCAAAAACCCTCAAGTTGGTTGAGACAAGGTAAAGAGTCTCCCAAAAGTGAGGTTGACTCCCAAAGAGCAAGGGTTGAGTCTAAGAACCTCTTAGAGAATGGGTGAGGCAAGTCCAAAATCCACAAGTGAGTGGGTGAGGCTAATCCATTTACTTGACAAGCTTTTATATGCTATGTATGGCCTACTCACATGTTAAAAATTCTTTTCTTATGTATGGCCAATTTAAATGTTGCAAATGCTTTTCTTATGTTCTCATATGCTAATATGTCCATGCATACATGGTGAGACTTGTTTGCATGCTTTGTGTGTATGATTGAATGAGAGATGAGCTATTGAGATTCTTTGAATCTCACTCCCCCTCTCCACCATCCAAACATTCTAGGTGGACCAAGTGAGGCAAAAGATGGGAGCCACCAAGCTTAAAGCTAGAGAATTCAATGAAGAGATTGTAAAAGAGTCTTTGTATTTATTTTGTAGCTAAGTCAAGGAATGTAAATTAATTATGTACATGATGTAGCACTTATGAATGTTTGTAACCAATGTATTTATCATGTATATATGAGAATGAGACCATTTTGAATGAAGAAGCAAGTTTCGTCATGAAAAGCATGATTTTTGCATTGGCCACATGAGTGTATAAGTGGGTGTGGGATAGTGAGTTTCTCCAATCTGGGTTGTTAGACACTTGAGTCATGTTTAATAGTCTATGTGAATGCATTCCCACGTGCTCATAGAGCTTTAGAGGTAGAAGAGGCAAGTTTGAATCCATGAACCCTCATTTAACACATGAATTGGGTCATTTTGCCCATGATGTCAAAGTCTGACCAAATGACATCCTCTTGCCTTGAAATTTGGCATGTGACTAGGTCTTGTCTAGAGCTTTTTTGGAAGCTAAATATCAATTCATTTGAAGGTCTATAGAATTTTCCATGATTTTTCAAAGTTGGTATCAGAAATTCGGATTTCCAGAAACACTGTTCATTTGGTCAGTTGGAGAATTGTGTCATCCGAGGGGCAAACGTGATCCAATGATTATTAAATTTTATAGGCAGAAACTAGATGGTCACAGTGACTTGTAGGAACTGGAAGCACCTCATTTGGAGGTCTATAGAGGACGATATGCAATTTCGAAGTTCCAGCCCAGAATCAATCATCTTACCAGACCCGAGGTACTGTTTCATCGGTTTTCGGGAGTTTGGCTTGATGAACTGATCTGGAATTATTTTTTCTCTCTAGTTAACATCCACATATTTCCATATTGGTGTCATTTGCATGCATTGGAGTTTTTTGGAATTAGTTAGACATTTTTGAAGTCCATATCAGTAAACTGTGACAGTAACAGAACCCCTCTGACCAGTAGACGATTTCGCATGTCAAACGCATGATATGTGAGATGTTATGACTTACACATATTTTTCTCATGAAGTCGACAGTTTCAGATTTCCAGAGTGATCAAGGGAACATGTTTTCTATTTTTCTGTATTTAGTTATGAATTTCCAAACTCTGCCCAGAAATGAGGCCAAATCTGCCGAAAACGAATTTGCATGTCTCATATCCCTTTTTGCTTTCCATGAGTTTCAAGCATATTTGTGGGATTGAAATAAGTCATAATGGTGAAAATAAACATGAGGATGAATAGAATGAGCTCACTCGGTCCATGTGACACTAACATGCATTTTTACCATGCCATTTTATAAGAAAGGGGTAGCATCCTAAGGAAGGGAGATCCCACTTTTATGCTTTCCATATGTATATGAGCATGTAAGGCATGATGCATGAGAGCTAGAGATGAAGGTGTTACACCTTTGATATGTTGTATGCCTTGAAAATGTGCTTGAATAGGTGTATGAGCTATTGAGATTCAATGAATCTCACTCCCTTCTTTCTCTCATCTCATATGATCTAGGTGGAGTTCAAGATCCAAAGGATGCAAGCCAGGGAGCTTAAATCCCGATCTCTTGGCAAATCCTTCCATTTTTGATGTACTATGATGCCTAGAATATCAAAGTAGATATGTAAATGTTATTTTTGAGCCATGACACTTTGGACAAGTGTAAAACTATGTAAAGTTAGTGTATGTACCAAGAATAGAGTTTAATGAATAGAATTGTGTATTTTGACCACTTGGGAGCCCACTTGTGTATGTATGTTTATGGAAGTGGCATGGTGAATTTGAGTTGCATGAGGGTTCAGACCTTATGAGAGACTTATTTATGCTATATTTATACTTTCTAAGTTGCTCAAATGTGCGTGGAATAATTGATGATTTATTTGAACCAAATTTGCCTCTTGTTGTGACCAAAATTGCCATATTCTTGAGCTATGGCAAAGTCTGACCAAATGACCTCTTCTTGACTTGAAATTTTGGATGCAAGTAGATCTTGCCTAGAGCTTTTTGTGAAGCCAAAGATCAGGTCATTTTGAGGTCTTTGGAATTTTCTATGATTTTTCAAAATTGTTATCAGAATTTTGGATTTGCACCAATACTGTTCATTTAGTTAGTTGTGAAATTATGTCATCTGAGGGGAAAACGTGGTCCAATGGCTACAAACTTTTATAGACACAAACTAGGAATTAACAATGACTTGTAGCAACTAGAACCACCTCATTTGGATGTCTCAGCTAAGAGATATGAATTTTTGAATTTCTGGAACAGCAACAGTAGCGTAACACGACCTGAGTCACTGTTCCATTAAATTTAGTGGCTGAACGTTATTTCTATGGTCTGAGTCTATTTTTACCATAAATTTAACATTCATAGATTTCCAAATTGGTATCATTTGTATGGATTAGATTGTTGTAAAATTAATTGGACATTTTCGAAATTCATAGCAGACACTTGCCTCAATACTAGTAGTTGTCCGAACCTTTGTCCCTTTTCGCGTGTCAAACGCATTATGTGTTATGTTTCATGGCCTATACATATTGTTTTCATGAAGTATACATATGTAGCTTTCTAGAATGGCCAAGAATGTATGATTTCAATTTTTCTAGAATTATTTTATGAATTTTGAAACTTCATATCAGTAAACTGAATCGGTGGCCCAGACAGCAATGACCTCAGTGGATTTTCGGATGTCAAGTGTTCTTCCCTTAATGATTCATGAGCTAAAATTATTTTTAACATGGGATAGACATCTAGATATTTCCAGAATGATAAAGTTTGTTAGGTTTCTAATTTTTTGGATTTAGTTATGAATTTCTGAAGTTGTGACAAAAAAACTGAAATTCTGGTTGAAAATAATAGTGTGAGTTTGATGCTCCCCTTTAAATTCCACGAGTTGTGGCCCAATTTTGGTGATTCAAATGAGTTGTATTTATATAATTAAATATGATAATGTGATATACGAGCTCATATGATCCACATGACACCGAATAGAATTTTCATACGCAACGCAACGCGAAATAAGGCATTATTTTAATGCCATTTTCCATTCCCTTTTATGTAATTCATCATGTGAGACTTAGAAATGATAGGAAGCATGCTAGAAATATATGGTGTTACATAGCCCTACAGGATAATCATTATATACTAGTCCCTTAGACATTCTATTATGGTTGCTTATCTTTCATAAGAGACTCATGTTTATAAACATATTAAACTCATGTGGCTTTCATCTTAGTTCTTTTGTGCCACAAGCACTTTCAATTTATATCATTTTATATCTAGGATTCCTTCTTAATAGCCTTTTCTCAAAGTACTAAACAATTTAGGAATCCCTTAACTTTCCTTTCTTTAACTTATTTCTTAACTTAACTTACTTAGATACTCTTGGATTATCGGAAAACTCTTATGGTTGCTACTATCATTTGCTATGCACTTAATTTGCATTACTATTGAGTTAGTCAGACTTGATACCATGTAACCACTATGGCAAGCAAATAATAGTATCAATTAGTAATACATAAGTGTATCATGATTGAGCTCGAAGCCACTATCACCTATATATTAAAGCCTCTTAACAATCATGAATACCCTGCTCTTACTTTTCTATAACATTTCTTTATATCATGTGGTAATTGGGAAAATAATACCCTTTTTAAAGCTTTTCTATTTGTTCTTATAACACACCATGTTTGTTCTCATCTGTCCAACTATATCTGCCTGGGCATTAGCTCATATTTTTTAGACAACCATACTAAGGGCTATAATATATTCTACTATTTTTTTCTATATTAAGTCCTTGACTCTAAGATTGCCATACTCTTTCCCTTTTACTTATTCTATCACTTTATTTCTAAGCATTCTTATAGTTCTTATGGGTTCAATTTAACTTATTTACACTTCATGAAGGACGATGGGACTTAACATGTCTTAAGTTCATCTTCTAATTCTCTATTATGATTGACCCTATAACTTAATCATCTTTTAAGCCCTTAAGCTTACACAATCATTTCCCCATATTTTGCAATGTACCAACTAAGTTAGTTCTTAACTTTCCTAAAGGTTTTAAGACACTAACAGTTTGTCTTTACTCTCATTTGCATCTTCATTACAAGATGAAGTTTCATCTTTTCTTAAGCTATTCATCTTATATAAGGAGCATACGTCATTCTTCTTAAGGTTTTACTAACTCTCATAGGTCATACACTTGAAGATGTCTTAACCTTATCTTATTGATTATGTTATGCTCCATATATCAATTGTATACTACCATAACTCATCTAACTTAGTGGTGGACTCTTGTCACTCAATTGGTTGAGCTTTAACTTCTTATTCTCTCTCCATTGCTTTTTATCACTTAATTCCTTAACCTTCTTACATTTTTATACCCTCATGAATATTGAAATAAGGTCTCATCTCTTGAAGGGTCATTGACTATTATTTGATAGTTCCTTAACTCTTTACTATCTTTCTATCCCTTTTATTTCACTTAACCTTGTTACTATTTACTATAGATCCAACTAATTCATATTATCTTATAATGAGGATATTATTGGATCTTAAGGGTTTTCCTTCTTTCTAATCTCAATGTTTTCTCTAAGGCACATCATTTTTAAAGTAAATCATTTTGGGCCTATACTTTTGGCCTAACCACTACTAAAACACTGAATAGTAACTTGGATTGGAGTCAATGCCTTAAAGGTGGTCTCTACAAGCATTATTACTCCTGTGCACTAGTATTATTACTCTCAACTACCTTCGTCATATAATGTCACGATTTCTTGCATAGACTTACTTACTAAGCCCACTCTTCTTTTATTAGGCTTTCCCCTTCTTACTGAGGACATCACTAACTTCCTTTTTCACTAAACAATAACATAAACCTTAATAACTAACATTTCATACTCCTTGCTAGATCTTTAAAATGCCTTACCAAACTAGTTATGACGTCTCTGAATAATTACAACTTCTCTTACCTACATCTAGGCTTGTACTTTTAGCCCACTAGCTGCTATTGTATTGAGTAGTTATTAGGATTAGAATCAACACCTAAAAAGGTGGTCTTTTGCAATCATGTTATCTTTATATACTTGATCCATCACTCTGAATTATTGTTTAACTTCATGTACTTAGGCTTCCTAGCATAAACTCATGCTTCAACCCCACTCTACTCTATCCTTGTTTACTTTCCTACTGGGGATCACTAATACCTCTATTTGAGGCTTTTAAGGATAGATACTATTCTTAAGTGTCTGTACCCAACTTTAGACATCCCCTACATTATTCTAAGTAAATCTATAATTGCTATTTTGAAGCATACTGTACCCTTTTGAATCTTTAAACATTCTTTCTTATCTCTGATCTATGGGTAATGATCTTTTCCTGGGTATTAAACACCTAGCTTACTTATCTTTTACTCTTAACTAAGATCTTTAAGTCTATTGTAGAGCTAGGTTGCTTGAACCATTGCTTTGATACTAAAAAATGTTATAACTTACTAAACTTAATATGTTAAGTAACATTTATTTGCCATAACAAGAAAAAGCATACAAAATGGTACTTTTAGTAGTGGTTATCTTGTTATTCAATACCTCAAATAGACTTTTAAAGGCATATGCCTGAGACAATTTGAAGGGTAAAGAGTGGGATTTCCCATATTGATATAAATCACAAAACTTAAACTCTTTATTATCATTGAATTTCACATTATAATCTCTCAAATTTTGATTTACCCCTTGGTTGGAAGGGTGGCCCAATCTATGATGCGACTTTTCTTTGATAGAAAATGAAAGCACTAAAATTATTGCTAAGTAAATCTTAATATGAAGCACTCCAGGTATAGGCTAAACCGAAACTCAAGTTGTCAATTCTATAAAAACCTTCATTAGCTTCCCTTATAACAGAGTCATATCAGTTGTCTTGTCATTCACTAAGCATTCACTTGAATCAAATTTAGTAATAACATCATTGTCAGTAGTAAGCTTAGATATACTCAAGAGATTCTTAGTTATCTTAAGAGCATATAATACATTCTTCATCAATAAAGGTTGTCTTATTTTATATTTGATTTTAAAGTTTCAAACACTTAAAACTTCAATTTATTCCCCTTTACCCACTATAATCTTCATCTTACCATTTTTGTTGACAATGTTATCAATTTGATTGACATCACTAGTTGTATGATTACTTGCACCACTCTCAAAATACTAGGCATTATCACATACTATACTAAGTGAAGCTAGTAAAGCTAAGTATTCTGAATCATTCCTTTTGTTGGCATCTATGGATCCAAAGTAATTTTTGCTAAAGTAAACAAAGCCATTAGTGGTTGTATGACTTATATTATTGCACTGAATCATTCCTTTTGTTGGCATCTATGGATCTAAAGTAATTTTTGCTAAAGTAAACAAAGCCATTAGTGGTTGTATGACTTATATTATTGCACACTTGAAAAATGGGTTTGTTACTTCTAAAGCTCCTACCTTAACCTCTCAAGCCACAAAAGCTTCTTTAAAGAGATCTATGACAGTATTATTTGCCAAGTTCAATGTTCTAAGGGTGATTTTTGACCTTAATAACATTTGGTAAAGAATTGTCCATAGTCAAATTTGAGAAGCCACTTAGTTGTTCAAAATGACTCTCATAATGAGTAGAGTTGTTTGCAATTCAACCTAGGATAAGCCATCTTTGTCAGAAATTTGTACAAAAATTAAGGTATAATCAGAATCTAGTTAGCTAATGTCTGTATAATCAAGTTGTTTAAGGATATAAGGCTTCTAGCAAAAGTCAAGTTGTTAGAGATGCCATTCATTTGGTCTAGATACTCTCATATTTTCATATTTCTTGTCTTATTCATTGAAACTCACTCTTATACAGAGTGACCTTTAAACTTGCGTGTGTTCTAGAGAGATCTTTGGTTGCTGTCTGAAGTTCTTGTGAGGTAGTGCAGTAGATCATCTATGAGAAAGAATAATCTAAGAAAATTTAGTTTGATAACATAAGGTGTAAAAGCAAATTTATACTTTATTTCTTGAATTTATATATATCATTGTAATTATGTATGAGAATATCTCAAGAGCCTTCCATTAAGAGATTTTCCATTTAATAGTAAATTGATGATAAGTGGGACAAAAACTATTCTGCTAGCACTATGAGTAAATTATAAAGCATGATATATTTTTACTTTCCTTTCTATTTTTACTTTTTTTTATTTCTTATTTGTATTTTATGTGATCATTAGGACTTGCACCCTAGATAGTACCTCTTATGTGTATATTTTTAATAATATTAAATCTTCTAGATTATAATGTGCCATATGTATTATGTTACTAAAATGGATATGAATTGACATGATGACTAGAAGAGTGTTATTTTTCAGAAATTTGAAAGGTGATAAGTTTGCCTCAAAATATTCTTGTGATTTCATTCAAGTGTTTTATGCCTATGAAATGTTATATTTTCATTTGTGAAAATTTATTACACAACAATTTATTTCAAATATTTTGGTATTCAAATTCTACTTAATATATATGATATATTATATGAGGTAGAAATAAATAGAATACTAGTAACTAATAACAGTCCTATTAGATCTTGATGCATCCTAGATACTAACATGTGGTTTTTGAGATTGAGTACCCAAATGATACTAAGCTAGATACTTTTTAAATGTTCAGGGATTATAAGGATAATGGTAAGCAAGGACAATGATAGTAGTCCTACTTATGATTTCTACCTACAGTATTTTAATGTTGAAAATATGGTTATTTACCTTCAAGGGCTATGTGTCTATATTAGAATATATATTAAAAATTAAAGTTCTACATAGGCCTTCTTAAGTGTTTTTCTTCACTGTTGTTTGCTTATATTTCATTATCTAAATGTTTAACGCATAACTTTAACTTCATTTTTTTATATATAACTATGTTTCATTAATTCTATAACTTGATGAAATCATATGTTTCATATGTACTATATATATGTTTTTCTTTAAATGTGATAACATTTTAAACTGACTTTTCATATAAATTTAGTCTATAATTTATTAAGCTTAACCATATGGGCATTTACTATTAAATCTTTCATTTCTTTATGTTGTGGTCATTAGT
Organism: Erythrophleum ivorense; assembly: GCA_026724425.1. Classification (NCBI taxonomy): domain Eukaryota; kingdom Viridiplantae; phylum Streptophyta; class Magnoliopsida; order Fabales; family Fabaceae; genus Erythrophleum; species Erythrophleum ivorense. The sequence continues at coordinate 2,965,560 of JAIUCV010000024.1, forward strand.
TTCTTTTCGTAATAAATCTTCTCAATAATTTTACATCATTAGATAAGTGAAATATTATACTATTATAATATCTATTAATCCTTATTAAATTTTTGCTAACCTAAACCAAGATTTATTTTCATTTGAAAAACTTTATGTTTGCTCGTCTTTCTAATTATCATGTTTTATCTTCTATTCATTGAGTATTACGACTTATTCTTTTATTTATTTTTGCAAATATGAAAATTGTGTCAGTGATATTCTAATGTAGTTTGGGACAATTGTTGATGAAGAGCTAGTGACTAGTTTGTCCAATATTAATGAACTATTGTCATTATATATGTATGTTTATACTCTAGAGTTGGCTCCATAAACTATAGATAAGATCCTCACCCTATTATTTATGTTTCGATGCTATTTGACAATTGAGAGCGAAGCTCTCTTATCTATGTCTAGTTATGGCTATTTTAGGTTGTCCCATTTTTAGGAGAAACCTTTCCAAACTTCCTATAACAAGCTAATTGTGTTTTTGATATAAGTTATGATAAAAAATTGTAAAACTATGATCCTAAAATGAATAAACAAACTTATGAAAATGTGTTCTAATTCAGAAAAGTTATATGGAGTTTGATCGTGCATTAAAATAAAATAAAGATTTGTGTGTTAGTCAGGCTGACAAACATGAGATTATCTCATATTCTATGTTGATCCTATTTACTCACTCTCAAGATGTGGCAATAATCTTACCTTAAGGTCTTAACAAGTTATGGTATTCTTTTGTAAATATGTTTTTCAACCAACATCACATGTAATCTTTCTCCTAAAAGCTCAACCATTTTTAAGGTTCTAGCATAATTTAAAGGAAAGATTAATAACCAAAGTTCCTTTTGTATCCACTACCAAGCACCCAAATGTAAGGAAGTAAATTTATTTAATAGAAAGATGCTCCCAAAAGCCCAAGCTCATCAATGCGCAAGAAGTAAGGGTGCAGAGGAGTTTAGTCAAACTTGAAGGAGTTGAACTGAAATACACCAGAGTAAAGTTTGAAAGGAGGAAATGGCCTTGCATGCTTTTACTGCTACAACAATGGTCAAGCTTCAAGGATAGCAATGACTACTAGAGAAGAACAAAGTTTCACACTGAATAGGAAATAGAAAAAGACATAAAACAAAGGGATGGAATCGAGAGAGCTTCGACTGGATTGAAGTAGGAGAAACAAAGTAGAAACAGGGAACAAAGGAAATGGTGTCGTTAGTCTCTCTCATCAAATTCACGGCTAAATTGATGGGGTCAAACTTAAAGCAACATGACAATGAGAATGAGATATAGTTTCAGATGAGTGCAATACCAAAAAGAATAGGGTTGAAGCATGGAAGGAAGTACGACCATAAATTGGAGAAAAGAAGAGGAGGGCACATGTAAATTTTCAAGAATTTACTTCACCAAAATCGTAAAGGGACCTAACAGCAATTAGAGACAATAGGAGGGTTAGAAGAAGAAATAAAAAAACAAAAGAAATTGCAACCTTGACTTGACACTGAAGTTGCGTTGGTTGCAAAAGTAGAGAACTAGAAAGACAATGAAATAAAATAAAAAATGCCTTATCCAGAGATTTGAAATCAATTTCAAACATATATGAAGTGTCTTGTCATGACCCAGCTCCGAGTCATGACCAGTGCCTAGACCAAGCCAAGTAAGATTGGCTTAGCCTAGTAAGCCTGACAACTCATTCAATATTCATGCCTTTATATAAATATACACACATAATTAGTGGTTACTAAAAAATCTGGCAATATCTCCTCTAAATTAGACATCCTAACCCTACAAATTTAGCATAGCCCAATGCATTTCATTTCAAAAATTTACTGTATCTTATACTTTTGAATTCTTGCCAAAATATAGTATAGTACATAAGTTTTTCAAAATATAATCAAATGCAATTACAATGGTCATTATATGACTTACAAAGAAGTATAATATCCATATAACTCAAAATGATGTAGCACTTAATAGCCAATGTATCCTGGAGTCCTTACACAATCCAACCGACCAAAATATCATATCATGTGTGTCTAAGAGGCACACACAAATCTCAGAGCACCTCAATCTACTTTATACTGATATGAAAATATACAAAGAATAGAGATAAGCCTACCACTGGCTTAGTGAATGAATAAATAACAAAACAAGTAGAAAGGAAAACAAATAAGTTTAGAGTTTTTTGCAATAAATTACTTGGATAAATAATTGACTAATACATAGATATATATATATATGTATATAGACAACATTTAAATTATATTATAGGCTATCAACAAAAGCATAATTTAAAATTAAAGAAAGTAAAATGGAATGGGTATCACGTGAAAGAAGTATAATCAACCCTGAGTGCTGCCACATAGGATTCAATATTACCATTAATGCCATTGTACAGTATCACAATATCACTACCATCACTGAGTGCCACCACATGGTATACATTTCACGATATCTAGTATAATTATCACTAAGTGCCACCACCAGTGCTTGTTCATAACCTTAGCCAGGTGCACTTAGGTCGTTACTCCCGTTAACGGCTATGGTGTTTTAACCAAATTTCCATCTAAGATTTTGAAATAAAAATTGTTCAAATAAATTAAATAATAACTAGTAAGTAAATAAACAAATAAAAATTTGATCAAGTAAAAGAAATAATTTAAATAAAATAAAACAATGAGTTAACAAATTTATATAATAAAATTATAAATAAAAGTCATTTATCATCTCTCCAATATAATAACCATTTATATATATATACCTTCACACACATATTTTGATACACATAAAGTTTTAAAATAATAATAATAATAATAATAATAAAATTTGTTTCCCCAACAAGGGAGATAAAGCAAATCACAAAATGTGAAGTTTGGGCTAATAATATATAAACATAAAGTAAAAGAGACAACTATTTTGCTATCTATACACTCACCTATGAAGGCCAATAGTAGAGGCCCTAATTTCTTAAAATTTGAAGGGATATCCAATTGAAAGAGTAGCCTCAATATTGCCTATAATTATATTGAACATAAGAACATCACCTTAAATTACTCAATTAGCTTCTAATATGTTTAATATAATTAATTTCACCTTCAAACACTTAAACCCATAGTTATATCTTAAATTTTCTAATGCCACTATTAATTCTAGGTTTTGGATTTCATAAACTAACTACCATAATATAATTTAAGCTTCTAAAATTTGATTTGAGCTTAAAATATATCTTAAGAAGCCTAAATGAGCATGTTAGAATTATCAATTCATACCTTAGAGGATTAAATAAAAAAGCCCCAATTTGAAAAGCTTTCTATGGCCAAAATGAATAAGCAAGCTGAAATTTATGTTCTATGGCACCATTAACATTAAGAGGAACAAAAATGGAAGTTGAACAAGGGAAAAATGTAAGCCAAAAATAAGAGAAAAGAACAAAAAAAAGAAGGACCCAAAATGGAGCAAAAATGGAGTTCACCTTATACGGTTCATCCCTTCAGCGCAACACCTACTGCTTTGCAGTGTTTAAAGAATAGAACTAGAAGATGGCAGAGGTATTACAAGGTGAGGCATAGCAAATAAATAAGGAAGAATTAAAAAAAAAAAAGAGAAAAGAAGATGAAAGAGGGTTGCATCTTGAGCTACAAGAAGAAGAAACCTTTAAGGAAAGAAAAAGAAGAATGGGGGGAAGAGGACGTATAGCATCAGATGGGGTGATAAGGAAGGGAAATATATTAAAAAGAAAGAGGAGAAATTACAAAAAGGCACCCAAGGTTTCTTCTAATGTAATTTGTTTAAGGCTCATGGAGAATTATTCTTATATACCTAAATGTAAAAAGTAGGACCCCATAATTATTTAGAGTTTTCATATTTACCTATTTTAAAATGTTGGGATATTAAAATATCCCAATAGGTATAAGATAGATTTCAAAATAGCTCCTTAAGATAATTTTAAGCACTATAATTATCCTACGATTTCTTAAATATAATATTTATCCTAAAAAAATATTTTTGTCTAATTTAATTATTTATTTTGCTATTAATATTTTAATTTGGGTTTTTACATGTCTACCACTTGAGTCTAGGCAAACTTGCTATTTGATCCCATTTAATTATTTTTTTTTTCAGTTCTTCACAAAATTTATTATTTGATTGATTTATTTATTTTATTTATGTATTATTTATCTTTTTAGTCATTGTTATTCCTTTAATTATTTAAATTCTCTATTTTAGCAGCCATTTCAGCGTAATTTACTAGTTTTAACAGATTTCTTATCATTTCAAGTTTTTCAATTTATTGGATCATTACATACCATCTCCAAATCAAGTCTCTTGTGGAAGCCATAGAGTATAATAAGGATTTTATGCTCATTTTTTATTCTATCACGTAATTCAATTGCTCTTTTACCCTTAGATTTCTCATTAAACATGAACTCCAATCGGCCTGCTATCTTCTCTTGAATCTTTTTCACATCGGGCCTCTTCATTACCGTTACAATTAATGCCACATCAAACAAATTGTCTCCAGCTACCCTTCTACAAACTCTCTTAAGCAAAGTGTCTTTAATTTGAGCCATACACTCCAATTATGAGAGCATTAGGATTACCTAGTGTCTCCAGAACATTATTTAGGATTGGCTTTCTTTATTCTAGGTGCTGAAAGAGCTAGAATTGAATGTCTTCACCATTGGTATATAACATATTCTTGCACAACTTTTATCATGGTAAATTTCATGTTTTTCCCTTGATTGCTCTGTCCTGTTTCTCAACTCTAGTTTCCAATTTTCCCGTGGGGCCTTTGCTTGCAAAGAGATAATAAAGAAGATGACGCCAAAAAGCCATGAGATAGGCACTGATCATTCTCACAATTGCTACAATGACCCCCATTAATTTCCTATAGTGAATGAAACTCAAGACATGAGCTAAGAGGAAAGTGAGGAGATGAAAGTCTAAAATGTTGTTGTTTTGGACTTGAGAGTAGGAGAATGAATTTATAATTTTAGAATTGGAAGCTACGAACTAATTTCCTCTGGCCAAGAACAGAAATTACGTAGGAGTATGAAGGGGAGGAAGATTCTTAGAAATTGTCAGGGCTATGTTCTTCATTATACTTAAATTATAATCTGAAATGACAGGACAAGGAGAAAGACTTGTATGGCAACAACTATGTTATTAGTGGGAGACTTTCTCGATACGCCAAAAACATGATAACTTATTGTGTTTTCTTTCTTTTCTTTTTTTTTTCTTTCCTCTCTTGATTGTAAAAGTAAGTATTGAAAAGTTTTCTATCTCCCTCATCACCTATGAATGGTGTACTATATTTTTGCAATTTCGAGGTTGTTAATTGAACATGTTTTTCCAAAGTCTAAGTACTAGAATACTTTCTTTTATATATTGATAGGTGTTAGTCAATGTTGAGAATAATATTTTTAAAAAGAAAAGGTATATAATTGGTCAAGTTTACATGTGGACCTTTCGGTCTCCTTAATAATATATATACTCGTGATTCCATTTGTGTGTGGTACTTACAGTCCATTCCATAAAAAATAATTCTTAAACATTAGTATGACAGGACACAACACTTTCTACACAGTAGTGAGTTGCAGGCGTTGCTTCATCTAGTAGATATATAAGTGCCTAACATTGTCAAAATTTTAAGAAGTTTTGGTAGGTTCTCATCTTCCCACTATATGCAAGATACTTTCTATCAAATACTTTAGTATTCCCTTATGGAGGAAGTGTTGAATTAAAATTTATCACTCTAACAAACAAGCAAAAGCTTTACTTATGATCATCTATTGGTTCTATTGGTTTCTACAATAGATCACATAAAGAAACTTCTTCAGCACACATGCTACAAAACCATGTACAAGAAATTAAGCAAAATTATATAACAAGAAAACCACGTACTTAACACATGCTAAAATACGCACCCGTAGGAAGAAAAATATATACAATTAGGAAACATAAAGTTAGCCTTCCAAAACAAATCTAATTCAGAGACCCTCAACAAAAGCCTAAGGCTTTCATCAATGAAGAGCATTAGACCATGAAATTTTTTTTGGAGTATGTATCTAGTTGGATAACCCATCTTCACTGGCAGAAAGTGAGCAATATTTTGCAACATGTGTGTTCTGCACCAAATAAATTTTTTACCTTACCTAAATCAAAGCTTTTGCAAAGGTCACAAAGTACAATTGTGAAGTTTGTAAGATTTCTAGTCTCGTATCCTTGCTTTTGTGCCTAGATAAACGCGCAAAATGATATTAATGAAAAATTCAGCTAAGACTATCATAATCATGAAGCAGCTATAAATTTGATTCTGTGAACAACTATATTCTTTCTTGTCATGTTTGATTATATACTTTTTGGTTCCTCATCAAATACAAAAAAGAAGAACTATTTATAATAAGTAGTTGACTATTACAACTAAGCTTGGGCCTAACTCACTCCCAAAAGCTAGCTCATAGGAGGAGTATTGCTACAGGTCTTATAAGAAGTACTTTCACCCAAATCCTAGTTGATGTAGGACTTAACACACCCCCTCATGCCCAGGATTGGACATCTGGAGCGTGAAGTTTGCAAGACTAGATATCTGCGGGTAGCCCCAATATCAAACCGAGGCTCTGATACCATATTACGACTAAACCTTGGCCTAACTCACTCTCAAAATCTAACTTATAGGAGGAAGATTGCCACAAGTCTTATAAGAAGTACTTTGGCCTAAATCCTAATCCACGTGGTGTTAACACCATCATTTCTAGCTCATACCCATCAAGCCTTACATTCTCATATGAGATATATGAAGAAGAAAGTGAGATCTTCCTCATTGGATTCATACATTTCCTTAAAGTTGCGGCATGGTTAAAAATTCATTTCAGTGTCACATGGACCGTGTGAGCTCATTCTATGCATTTTCATATTTAATTGCACCATTACAACTCATTTCAATCCCAAAAAAATGCTTTTAGCCTATGGAAACCAAAAAGAAGTATGGAACATGCATGTTCATTTTCGGCCAGGCTTGGCCTCATTTCTGGGCAAAGTTTGGAAAATCACAACTAAATCTAGAAAAATTGAAAACATGCACTCTTGGTCATTCTGGAAATATTAGGAGATTTAATTCATACTAAAAATATGTAGAATTCTTAAAATCCCACACACAATGCGTTTGACACCCGAAATTATCTGGGGGTCGGAGTGGGTCTTGATGCTGTCATAGTTTACTGATATGAACTTCAAAAATTTCTAACTAATTCCAAAAAAATCCAGTGCATGCAAATGATACCAATATGTAAATATGTGGATGTTAACTAGAGAGAAAAAACATCTCCAGATCAGTTCATCAAGCCAAACTCTCAAAAATCGATGGAACAATACCTCTGGTCAGGCAAGATGACTGATACTGGGCAGAAATTTCAAAAATGCATATCTTCCTCTCTAGACCTTCAAATGAGGTGCTTCCAGTTGTACAAGTCACTGTGACTGTCTAGTTTCTACCTATAGAATTTCATAGCCATTAGACCACGTTTGCCCCTTGGATGACACAATTTCATAACTGACCAAATGAACAGTGTTTATGCAAATCCGAATTTCTGATACCAACTTTGAAAAATCATAGAAAATTCCAAAGACCTCCAAATGACCCGATCTTTAGCTTCCCAAAAATCTCTAGACAAGATCTAGTCACATGCCAAATTTCAAGGCAAGAAGAGGTCGTTTGGTCAGACTTTGACATAAAGGGGGCAAAGTGCCAATTTCTCTTGCTAAAAAGGGCTCCAAGGGTTCAAATTGGCTTCTCCTACTTCTAAGGCTCTATGAGCACGTAGGAAAGCATCAACATAGGCTATTAAATATGGCTCAAATGTATAATAACCCAGATTTGCAAAACTCACTCTCTCACACTAACACATACACCATGTACATAATGCCAAGATCTTGCTATTCATAACAAAACTTGCTACATCATTCAAGATGGTTCTAATTCTCATACATATATGATAAATACATTCATTTATAAGTATTCATACATGCTACATCATGTACATCATTAAAGTACACCTTTTGACTTAACTACAAAATAGTGACAACATGACTCCTTTGCCAATTTTCTAGCTTCAAGTTTGGTGGCTCCCATCTCTTGTCTCACTTGGTCCACCTAGCATGTTTGGATGGTGAAGAGGGGGAGTGAGATTCAAAGAATCTCAATAGCTCATCTCTCATTCAATCATACATAAAGCATGCAAACAAGTCTCACAAATGTATGCATGGGCATATTAGCATGTGAAATCATAAGAAAAGCATTTTCAACATTTGAGTAGGCCATACATAACATACAAGAGCTTGCCACCCATTCACTTGTGAATTTTGGACTTGCCTCACCCATTCTTTAAGAGGTTCTTAGACTCAACCTTACTCTTAGGAGTCAACCTCACTTTTGGGAGACTCTTTACTTTGTCTTAACCAGCTTTAGGGTTCTTGGCTCATCCTCATCATGGCTAGAGGGTTGTTGGCTTTTCCATACTCAAGCAAACCAAACAATCACATAATACATCATTGAAATATATAAGGCATCATCATGCTAGCATACTTTTCATGGTTTAAAAACATACATACATATATGCAAGACAATATAAGCACACATCTATGCATGAGAGGAGGTGGAGAGAGCTACCTTATTGGCTAATCATAAGCTTTCCCTTTCAATTTGTCTCCTCCCTTGTTGATTTCACAATCACACCTAGATAAGAGTGCTTCTCTTGAGCCTAGACATACAAAGAGTAGGGAATTGCTCTCTTAACACTTTATTCATGAAAAGAAACTAGGGTTTCTTTCTCTAGAAGTTCACCAACTATCCTTCCTCTCTCAAGCTCTCAAGAAAGGAAAATAAAGAAGAAGTAAAGATATATAAGTTTTGGTCTTCTTCAAGAGGGGTTTTCCACTCTCCCTCTTCTGAACCAAGCCCAAAGGCCAACTATTTCAATAACCAAAACCATAGGAAGAGAGGGCAAAGAGAGAAGAACAACATGCTAAGAAGAAAAACCATGCAATCTTACCTTTTTCTTATTCTTTCTTCTTCCTCTAGGTTTCTCTCTCTCTCCTCCTCCCTTTTCTCTGCCTTAGAGGGAGCTTAAGTCGGTTAAAAGGAGAAAGGAGGGGTTTGGATGCTTTAAAAAGTCAAATTCTCTTTTTCCATGCTTTTTCGGACTAACCCTTGCTATAGCGAGGCATAACCCTCGCTACGGCGAGCTCGTATCAGTCCCAGACCCCTGCCTTCGCTACGGCGTGTGCTACGACAAGCAACACCCTAGTTTTTGTATGGGATGCCCACGCTCGCTATAGCTAGAAGGCACTCTCACTATAGCTAGGCCATTTCTCGCTATAGCTAGCAGACTTAGAAAATTTTTAGCCCTTCGAAAATTTTTCAGCTTTTTTTTCTTCCTTTTTTTGGTTGTTACACGTGGGACTTAACATTGACAATACAATGACATAAGGACATAGGTGTTCACATGTCTACAATCTCAAATTTGGAGTCCAATCTTTGCTTGTTACAGAGTATAGTGTACCTCTAGTAATAAAAGATTTATCATTCACCTTTGCAATAACAACTACCATTATTGTAGAGTTCATCTTTTCGATTATGATTTCCAGCTCGATAAAGTTTTTCTTTAGCTTAATATTGTCTTCCATGTTTGTGTTGGCAACATTGCCTACAATTTTAACGAGCATAAAGAAACTTGATCATATGCTATAAACTTGAAAGCTTCCATATACATTAATAATTTAGATTTTAAATTATTTACCAACAAGTTAATTCTTAAAAAGAAGAAGAATCCTTAATCTTTCTAAACTTTTGACATTCCTATATTATTTAATTAAAAACTAATATATAACAATTTTTGTTTTCAACTTAAAATGATTTGGACTTACACTATCTTAACCATCTTCCTAAGTTAACTTATTTCTAATAATTTATTACACTATAATAAGGAAATTCTTGACATGAAATGGACAATGAATTTAGAGGCATGGAAAATAAATTCAATAAGGCACTGCTTACTGAAAATTTGAGGGATTTCTGAAAACAGAAACAAAAAAAAGAAAACCATCATTCAAAGCTTGAGTTATGGAACCGTAGAAAAAGAAGAAAAGGAAAGATCACATTGAATATAGTGGGACTTACAATTTTAGTCGACATAAATATGACCACGTCAGTATTTTCCATTAACTATATGGACCCCCTTAATTATTAGAAAGACATTAAAATAAAAACAAAGCTTATAACATTATAATATTTGTCCGCAACCCATAGAAATGGACGAAAATAGAGGGGCTGAATCCATTTCATAAGTTTAACTTGAAATTGACATGGTGTTATTTGCTAGGTTTTCTTCCAAAACAATTTCTATTTAGTTTTAATCAATTCAAATTGTAAAATTTTGATGTTGAAAAATTTGTATTTCACAATTAAGGTCTTCACATATGAATATATCCCTACTAAGCCTTCGTTAGTTATATTTTTCGTATTGCAATTTGGTAATGTTCAAATAAATTTGCGCATATGATACTACATACACTTAACTATACATGACATACATAACATGCTTGCTTCCCCTATTAAGCCAACCAATAAAGATATATATATATATATATATATTAAGTATAACTTGAATTCTAAAAACTTGAGACAAATTTTACATCTTGTAATTTATTTATTGCCTACTTATTAGTGGTGTGTAAGGCCTAATTAGCCCAGTTGTCTCATCCTAACCCGACCAATGTTAGGTTAGGATAGGTTGAAATTTTTTTTAAAAAAAAATTGAACAAAATTGGATTGGGATAATGCCTTAGGTTAGGATGAACTTCAAGTCAATCTTCTAGCCCTATCAAGCCCAAGGCGACCCAAGGTATATATATATATTTATATATTTATATATAAAAAGATAGGGACTAAATTAAAAAAAAAATTCTTTTTAAGGGTTATTTTACAATTTTAGCCTAAAATTTTTAAACATATTTTATAAATTATAAATAATTAGAAGAGTTAATGCCTATTTTAGAGCCTTCCTAAATATAATTATCATATTTAGATTAAAAAAATAAAATTAAAAGATGCATTTTTTTCCAAATTTTAGCTATTATATTTGCGTTTTTCTTTTTATTTTCTCTTTTGAACTTATATTTTTTTAATATTTATTGTATAAATTTTGAAAACACATATAAAAAAGAATGGTCGTGTATTGAGCAAATATAAAGATATGAATTTTTAAAATTTCAAAATTTTTTCTTTAAAAAAAAAAGACATGTGACCCGATTTGGTCTGGTTGTTCCGTCCCTAACCCAATAATAACAGACAATTTTTGTCTTGAGTTCAAAATTGAACTAGGATTCAAGCTGAGGCAATTCTTAACCAATCTCAACCTATGCACACCCATACTACTTATTTTGCAAAGCACAAATAATGTAACAGATAATTTTTAAGTAAATGATTATAGGGGAATCATGAAAGTGTCATAAATAAAGCAACTCATCTAATTATACAAAATATCTACATTCTTTCAAAAGAGGCAATAGTTACATTTACAAGAACAAAGCCTATGAAGTTCTAAAACAAAACCCAACATTTACAACTCTTCCTATTCTAAGATCCTTGGATTGGGATTCTAATGCCCACACTAAGTCATACAGAAAGAATTTATATAAAAAATTAAGCAAATTTACACATAAAAGTCATACGTAGAAAATTTAGTAAAATTACATAACAAGATTAGAAAACAAGACAATCACACAACTGACATATATTATAATACAAACTAATATGGAGAGAAAATATATCTATTGAAACTTAAAGTATGCCCTTCAAATCAAATATAATTCAAAGACTCTTAACAAAAGCCTGAACCTTTCATCAATAAAGAGAATCAGACCATGAAAATTCTTTGAGTATGCATCTAATTGGATAACACTTCTTCACTTGTAAAAGTGAGTAATATCTTGCAACCTGCGTGATTTGCACCAAACGAAATCCCTACCTTACCCAAATCAAGGCTCCTGCAAAGGTCATAGAGCACAATGAGAATTTTTTGTTTATTCTTCATTAATTTACTAGTTCTTTTATCTTTAGACTTCTCATTAAAGTTGAACCCTAGTTAACCTTCAATCTCCTCTTGAATCTTGTTCACACCATACTTTTTGGTTAAAGTTGTAGCCATAACCATATCATAGTTTATATATTTTAAATCTCCTACAAATTCTTTGAAACACAATGTCTTTAATCTCATCATCTGAGCCATAAACTCCAATTAAGTGAGTATTAGGATTAGCTAATGCCTCCATAACATTATCTAGGATTGACTTTCTCCATTCTAAAGCATCAAAAGCATTGGAGTTGACCATATACCCTGTTAGTTGTGCATGTAAGATAGGTTGATCATAGTTTTTAATGCCCTTAGTCGTTTTGGTGTTTCCTATGTTCTGTTTCTCATTATTAGTTTGAGGCTTGTCCTTGCAAGTTTCGCTTGAATTGAGAAAATGATGTAGAAGGTGCCAAATTGTAGCAAGGCCAATAATTCTGGCAATTACTGTAGCAGGCCTGGCATATAAGCTAGAGAGAACTCTCACTTTGGAGAATGAAATGAAATTCTTACTAACAACTTGATGCCTCAATACAATGGAAAAACCCCCATTTATACTCATATGAAAAGGGCTATTCTCATCCAGAAATTTAAGGAATACATTTAAATTGATATAAGGGTTACAAAAGTTACAAGGATTTCATTATTTTAGGGGTTATCGAAGTTATTATTAGGAAAAAGGGGTTATGACCATTGAATGGGAGGTTATGGCTACTACAATGATGATGATTCCATTTCATCCTCCCTAGGTTAGACAAGACTTGCCCTCAAGTCAAAATTGGCATCATCATCCAAGTAAGGTGACAAATCAGCAACATTGAAGGTAGCAAAAACGCCATAGGCTCCTGGCAACTGTAAGCATTGTTATTGATCTTCTGCACAATCTTGAATGGACTATTAGCTCTAGGTGACAACTTGGCATTCGGTTGGTTGGGAAATCATTCCTTTTGCAATGTATCCATACTAGGTCTCTCATTTTGAAAATCTACTATTTTCGAGGCTTGTCACATTAAGTCTTGTACCTTAAGTTCTGTCTTTGAATAATCTCTTAGACTTGCTTATGCAACTTCTTGATTTCCTTATCCCTTTGATCTACGTCATTGCTATAATGTCAATTTTCAAGTGGAGTTAAATCCAATGGACTAAGTGGGTGTGTACCATAAACCACTTCAAACATGCACTTTCCGATAGCTTGATTAGTTGAGTTGTTGTAGGCAAACTTTGCTTGTGCAAGGATAAGATCCCATTACTTCAAATTTTTCTCAATAAAGCTCCAAAGTAAATTTCCCAATACTCTATTGACAACTTTGGTTTGACCATCTATTTGAGGATGGCTAGCACTGCTAAATTGTAGCTTAGTTCCTATTTTCTTCCACAATGATCTCCAAAAATGGCTAAGGAACTTGACATCACGATCAGAGGTGATAGTCTTGGGAATACCATAGAGATGAACAATCTTTCTAACGTATAAGTCTACAACTTGAATAGCATCATTTGTCTTTTAACATGGAACAAAGTGTGCCATCTTTGAAATTTAGTCAACAATAACCATAATGGAATCTTTTTGTTGCTGGGTTCAAGGTTGTCTAAGGATAAAATTCATACTTACATCTTCCCAAGGAGCTTTTAGAATGGGAAGAGGCATGTATAATCCTATGTTTTGGCTTTTGAACTTAGCTAAATGATAGGTCTTGCACCTCTATATATGCCTGTTAACATCCCATTCAAGCCTTGGCCAAAAGAGATTCTCTTTCACTAAGGCCATAGTTTTGTCACTACCAAAGTGTCTCGTTAATCCACCATTATAAGCTTCCTAAATTATTGCTTCCCTCAATGAACATTGAGGAATACATAGGGTTTTACCTCTGAAAAAAAAAAACCTTTCATGCCTGTAATACTAGTGAAAAGGTTGTCTTTAGTTGCTTCCCATGCTCCTCGAAAATCAGGATCATCCTGGTACAACTCTTTAACTAGCTCAAAGCCAACAACTTTGGCTTGAATTGTAGATAGCAAAGCATGCTGATAGCTGAGAGCATCAGCTACTAAATTCAAAACTCTAGCCTTGTGCTTAATTAGAAATGGATAAGATTGCAAGGTCTTGCTCTAAATAGCATGTTTGCGACTAATCTTCTGCTGAGAATTCAAATGCTTGGCGGCTTCATGATCAGAATAGCATATGAATTCTTTATTCAGCAGATAGTGACTCCAATGTTACAGAGCTTAAACATTGGCATAGAACTCTTTGTCATAGGTAGAATACCTAAGCTTGGCATCGTTGAGTTTTTCACTAAAAAAGGTAATTGGATATTCTTCTTGGTAAGTATAATACCAATTCTAGTGTTGGAAGCATCACAATTGACCTCGAACACTTGGTCAAATTTTGGAAGGGGCAGTACTAGTGCTTCCGTCAATTGTTTCTTTAATTCTTCAAAACTTCCCTAAGCTTGCTCAATCCACTGAAATTTTTCTCCTTTAAGGAAATTTGTGAGTGGTGCAGTAATGGAGCTAGAATTGTGGATGAACCTTCTATAGAAAGAAGCTAATCTGTGGAAACTTTAAACATCTTGAATGGACTTTGGAGTTGGCCAGTTATTAATGGCTTTAATCTTGTTACAATTGCAATGAAAACCATATCAAATAGTTCATCTCTTTTGACTGTTCCACAAACTCTTTGAAGTACAATGACTTTGATGTTATCATCAGAGCCATAAACTCCAATTAAATGAAAATTAGGATCAACTAATGCCCCCATAACATCAATTAGTATTGGCTTCTTCCATTTTAAAGCATCAAAACCTTGGGAATTGCACATGGACACTTATGCTTCTTCAATATATATATATATATCATAATTGTCAATGCCTTGAGCAGTTCTTGTGCTTCATTTATTCTATTTCTCATCTTTAGTTTGAGGCTTATCCACACGAGTTTTGAGCCATCTTGGGAATTTGAATAAGAAATTATTACTTGGATTATATATTATTTTTGTAATAGATTGTATAAAGAAATTTCTTCAACACACATGCTAGTAAATCATACACACAAAATTAAGCAAAATTAAAGAACAAGACAATCTCACATCTATCACATGCTAAAACACATACCCGTATGTAGAAAAATATATATAATAAGAAAACATAAAGTAAGCCCTTCAAAACAAATATAATTCGAGGTTTAACCAAAGTCTAAAGCTTTTACCATGAAATTTTTTTGAGTACGCATTTGGTTGGATAACACCTCTTCACTTGTAGAAGTGAGTAATATCTTGCAATCTGTGTGATCTACACCAAATGGGATTCCTACCTCACCTAGATCAAGACTCTTGTAAAGGTCACAGAGTACAATAAGAATTTTATGTTCCTTTTTAATTCTAAAAAATAGTTCACTATATCTTTTATTTTTAGACTTCTCATTAAAGTTAAACCTTAACTGATGTGCAATCTCCTCTTGAATCTTGTTCACATAAGGATTTTTAGCTACAATTGTAGTGAGAAACATATCAAACAATTCATCTCTTTTAACTCTTCTACAAACTCTTTGAAGTAGAGTGAGTTTGATGTTATCATCAGAGCCATAAACTCCAATTAAATGAGTATTGGGATAAGCTAATGCCTCCATAACATTATTTAGAATTGGCTTCCTCCATTCTAAAGCATCAAAAGCTTAAGAGTTGCACATAGATGCTTGTGCTTCTCAAATATGTATATCATAATTGTGAATGCCCTCAGCTGTTCTGGAGCTTCCTTTGTTTTGTTTCTTATCTTTAGTTTGAGCCTTGTCCATGTGTGTTTTACTAGGAATGAGATATTGACAAACAATATGCCAAATTGTAGCAAGGCCAATAATTCTGGCAATTACTATAATAGCCCCCATTAGGCTTCTATAGAAAAGCTCAAGACATGAGCGACTCTAATATTACACATGCAATCAATTCAGAGCATAAAATGGAACTACAGTAACAAAGGAGTACATTTCTTAAGGAGATCAATGTAAAGGCTAAACGAGTTGTCGTTTGGGACTTCAAAAAACTGGCTTCCTTTTTTGGTAATCTAATTCAATTTATAATTTTATCTTCTGACACTACAAATTAGTTCCTCAGGGAGGAAGAAGAGAGATTACATAGTATAAAAGAGAGAAAGAGCCGAAAAATTGTAATACAGCTTCGTGATCATACTTTAGTAGGGGAAGTAACGTGGAAAACTTTCTGTTGCAATAAGTACTTTAATTGGGTAGACCCTTTTTTGTGTGTCCGATTTTCTTACTTGACAGCACGCTATACTTGGTATGCTGTGCAGATTTTAACCCTTATACAAAAGGTCAGTAACTTTTTTATTTTTATTTTTAAATCCTCTAGATGTTGGTAATGTGTAAATCCATTCCACTTTTTTGTTTGGAAAATTGACCTTTAGTAGTTTTCTCTCTCTCTCATTCGCACGTTCTTTTTTAGGTTGTAAAACACGGTTCTCTAAATTTTCATGTTTCCTTCACCATCCATGAAGGTATTTAGAACTTAAATGGATTTAGCTAGGAGCAAAAAATAGAACATGTAGAGAACGTGAGATATAATAGCTGAAGGTCTTTTTTTATTAGATACTGATAAGCTTAAATACAGAAGCTTGCAATAGAAAAATAGGAATAAAAGCAACAAATATTCCTAAACTTCAGCAACTAACGATAACAGCAAATAATTAAAAAAATTCAAAATAAAATCTCCTAAAAACTTGGTCAATAACTGATTTGCATATTTTAAAGAATTTAGCATATGCTAATGCTCAGTTCAACACTCCTCCTTGTATCAATAGGTGCAAATTCCAAGTTTTCTCTTAGAAATTCAAATCTACTTCTTGGAAGAGCCTTTGTAAAAATATCTGCAAGTTGATTTTCAATTTTGTAATACTTCAAACATACTCCACCATCGTTCTAAACATCTCTAATAAAAAACAATTTCATGCTAAAATGTTTATTTTTTTAATGAAAAACTAGATTATTAGAGATAGCCATAGCTGTCTGGTTGTCTACCATCACTTCTGTACTCTTTTCTTGCTCCATGTATAAATCAATTAGAACTTTCTCAGCCACAAAGCATGATTAACAGTTGTTGTTGCTGCTATAAATTATGCTTCAGTTGTAGATTGTGCAACAATTTCTTGTTTCTTTAAGCACCAAGTAAATACCCCTAATCCAAAGCTAAAATAATAGCTTAAGATGCTTTTCATGTCATCTAAAGACCCACCCCAATTATTGTCTGAAAAACCTTGCAACTTAAAACTTGGTGATGAACAGAACTTGATGCCCTAACTTAAGGTCCCCTTGACATATCATAAAACTTTTTTGCTGCTTTAAAATGAGATTCACTTGCACAATTCAAGAATCTTGGCAATACACTTATATCATAGAAGATATCTAGCCTTATTGCTATAAGATACATTAAGCAGCTGATTAAAACTTCTATACAGTGATTGATCTACCTTTTCTACTCCGTCATCCTTATGTAGCTTCTCCTTTTGACATATAGGAGTGTTCATACTTTTACAATTCTCCATATTGAATTTCTTTATGATCTCCTTTGACATATGAAAATCCCATCAACTTTTTGCTTAATTTCCATTCTAAGAAAATAAGACATTTCTCCCAAGTCTGTCATCTCAAAGGCTTGCATCATGTCTTCCTTGAATTATTGAATAACTTCACTATTACTATTTGTAATAAAAAGATCATCAACATATAAGGTAATCACAACAAAATCAGCTTGATCACCTTTAATATATAAAGTGGATTCACTAAAACTTTTAACAAAGCCTAGTTTCAATAAGTGCTCATCAATTCTGCTATAGCAAGCCCTTGGGGCTTGTTTTATGCCATATAAAGCCTTTTTTAGTAGATAGACTTTGTCCTTATTCCCTTTTACAACAAAGGCTTCATGTTTCTTAACATAAATCTCTTCCTCTAAAAATCCATTTAAGAATGCTGACTTGACATCAAGTTGATAGATTTTCCATCATTTTTGTGTTGTAATAGTTAGTAACATTCAGATAGTATCTATCCTTACAACAGGAGCAAATGTATCAAAAAAATCCACTCAAAAAATTTGAGCATACCCTTTTAGAACTAACCTTGCTTTATATTTGTTGATTAAGCCATCTGCATTTAGCTTTCTTCTAAACATTCACTTAACTCCAATCACTTTTCTATCCTTAGGCATTTCAACTAGTTCCCAAGTTCGATTTTTTTCAATCATGGAGAGCTCCTCCTTCATTGGAACCTTCTAATTGGGATCTTTTTCAGCTTCCCAATATCTTGCTGGTTTAAGAATGGCCACATTGTAATTTTGATAAACATCATACAGCAATCTAATGCCTTTTATAGGAAGATGATTAACTAACTCATCTTGATTTTGTAAAGGAATAACAAATTGCTTCTTTTCAGCACTATTCCAGTTCCATTTCTCATTCTCCATGAAGTGCACATCCTTGCTTATAAGAATTTTCCTTGTGAGAGGCTGGAAAACTCTATAAGCCTTAGAGATTAGCTATATCCCACAAAAGTACCAAGTTCAGCTTTCTTATCTAGCTTATCTCTTTCAATTTATGACACATAAGTATAACACAAGCATCCAAATACTTTCAATTTTTTCAATAAGAGCTTATAACCATACTAGGCTTCAAAAGAAGTCTTCCCATCTATTGCTTTAGTAGAAAGTATGTTTAGCAAAAATACTGCAGTGTGTGCAGCCTCAGTCCAATATTCTTTAGGTAGCTCTTTCTTATGAAGCATACACTTGAAAATCTCTATTATTGTCATATTTTTTCTTTCACTGACTCCATTTTGTTAAAGATTATATGGAGTTGTAAGTTGATGCTTAATGTTTACCTTGTTACAAAATAAATTGAATTGTTATAAGGCATACTCCTTGCTGTTATCTGACCTCAAAACTTGAATGTTATAGCCACTTTGATTCTCAATCCATTGCTTGAATCTCCAAAACACACCTGTAACCTCTAACTTGAACCTGAGAAAATTTATGTAACATTCTGGTAAAATCATCAATAAAAACAATGTAATATTTGCTCCCTTTGAGTGAAGGAGTACTTTGAGGTCCAGCTAGATTTGTGTGAATTAGTTATAGCCTCTCAGTTGCTTTCCAAGATGCTTGTTTGAAAGGTAGCCTTGCTTGTTTGCCATATTGACATGCTTTACAACTTGGTAATTTAGTCTCTAAGTATGGTAAGCCTTGAACCTTTCTCTACATATTCAGAATTGCTACATGATGGAAATGGCCTGGCCTTTTGTGCCAAATCTCTGTATCATTTACAGTCACTAGATAAGTTACTTGCTCCTCCTTTAATGGCTCAAGTAAGAAACTTTTGCCTTTCATTTTGATTTTGAAGAGCTTCTTGTCATTTGCATCCTTGATCAAACATTGCTTATTTTCAAATATGACTTTAAATCCCTTCTCAAGTAACTGCCCCACACTAAGCAAATTTTGATCAATGTCAGGTACAAACAAAACATCATAAATTAATTTTGTACCATAACAGCTTTCAATGGCTATAGTTCCCTTTCCTTTGATAGCAAGGTGTTCACCATTGGCAATTCTAACTGTTGCCACCTTTGATCTGTCTAGTTATGATTGGAACAGCCACTATCCACTAGCCAGCATTCACTAGAGCTACTGCTTGTAAAATAGGTTGCTACAAACAGCTACTCTTCCTCTTCTTGGTCTACAACTTGAGTTTCATTCTTTTGTTGACAATAACTTTTGCATATTTTCTTATGATGCCCAAGCTTGTTGCACTTATCACACTTGACATCGAGCCTTTTTCAACATTTGAAAGGAGGATGACCTTTTTTGCCACAATGCTTACAAGGAGGAAATTCTTTGTTTTTTTCCTCCATTGCTGCTTTTGGAATTATTAGCTACTTGTTATTTGTTGAAAGTTTGCTTCTTGCCTTTCTTTTTCTTCCCTTTTTCTCCTTGGTTAATTTACAATTTAGCTTGCAATGCTCCTTCAATAGAACCTTCAGCTCTCATCATTCTTCTTTTCCCTTGTGCCTGTAAAGCATTTAAAAGTTCTGCTAAGGTAATTCTTGACAAATCTTTAGTGTTTTCTAAGGAAGAAATAGTGGCTTCAAAACTTTCAGGGACAGTTACAAGTATTTTTTGTACTATTCTAAAATCAAAAAATTCAAAACCAAGTAATCTAATTTTATTGACAATACTAATAAGTTAACCAAAATATTCTTTTATTGTCTTTAACTCCTTTATTTTCTGTATCTCAAATTCTTTGACTAGATTTAGCACTTGCATTCCCCTGATTCTTTCATCTCCTTCATATTCATTCTTGAAGAATTTCTAGACTTCAAATGTTGATTTCATGGTCATAACTTTGGTGAATATTTTTGATGAGACAGAAGCAAACAAAGAAGCCCTTACCTTGTTTTCTTTGTGCATTTTGATCTAAGCCATTTTTGGATTGCTTGGTAAAGGAAGAACTTTGTAGTCTTCCTCAATAGCTTCTAAGAGATCATTTGCCTCTAGGTGTGCTTGCATTTTAGCTGCTCAAACATGATAATTTTCACAATTAGACACAGGTGGTGCTAATACTATGAATGATGTTTTTGGATTCATATTTCTACTAAATTGAAGTAACATACTTAGGCTTCTATGGTGAGGTTTCACTCAGTTCACTCATAGGTCCCTTTAAGAAGGATGGCTCTGATACTAATCTAAAGGTATTTAGAACTTAAATGAATTTAGCTGGGAGCGAAAAACAGAATATGCAGAGAACGTGAAATATAGTGGATGAAGGTCTTTTTTTATTAGATACTGATAAGCTTAAATGCAGAAGCTTGCAATGGAAAAATAGGAATAAAAGCAACAAATATTCCTAAACTTCAGCAACTAATGATAATAGCAAATAATTAACAAAAATTCAAAACAAAATCTCCTAAAAACTTGGTCAATAACTGATTTGCATATTTTAAAGAATTTAGCATATGCTAATGCATAGTTCAACAATTCGTCATTAACACTATTCTTCCATTATGCAAACCTTTTGCCAAGTTCATAGTACATGTGACACCTTAACCTCTAGCTCATACCCAACGTGCCCTTTAGCCCGTATGGGCGGTGCGGAACTCATAAGGGAGACACTTTCTCTACCTTATGCTTACTTTCTCTATGGCACTATGTGTGGGTAGAGCTCCACTTAGAAGTAATATGGACCGGTTGAGCTCTCTCTAGTCATCCTCATGCTCAATTACCCTATTGAGACTTATTGCAATCCCAAACATATGCTTTAAGCTCATGGAAAGCAAAAAGGGATTGGAGACATGCATTTTCGCTATGGGCAGATTTTGCTTCATCTCTGGGCTAATTTTGCAAATTCATAACTAAATGCAGAAAAATCGTATCTGCATGATCTGGGTCATTCTAGAAAGTTTGAGACGTCTACTTCATGCTAAAAATACTTAGAAGTCTCAATCTCTCACTCATTCTACGTTTGACATCGAAATAGTTCACTGGTCAGAGGGGGCCTCTTTGCTGTCACAGTTTACTGATATGGACTTTGAAAATGTCTAACTAATTCCACAAAAATCCAATGCTCATAAAATCTATCTCTATGGAAAGATGTGGATGTTAGCTAGAGGAGAAAAATATCTGCAGATCAGTCCACCTAGCCAATTTCCCGGAAACCGATGAAACAGTACCTCGGGTCTGGTTGGGTGTCTGATTCTGGGCAGGAACTTCGAAATTGCATAACTTCCTCTCTGGACCTCTAAATTAGGTGCTTCCAGTTCCTACAAGTCACTGTGACCATCTAGTTTCTGTGTATAAAATTTCGTAGCCATTGGACTACGTTTGCCCCTCGGATGACATGATTTCAAAACTGACCAAATGAACAGTAAATTTCAAAAATCCGAATTTCTGATGTCAACTTTGAATGCTCATAGAAAATGCTATAGACCTCTAAATGACATGAACTCTAGCTTCCCAGAAAGCTCTAAACATACTCTAGTTCCATGTCAAATCTCATGGCTAGAAGAGGTCATATGGCTATTCTATGACATCATGTGCAAAATGGCCTTTTCTTGGCCAAAAGTGTGGCTAATGGGGTCCAATCTTAAGTTTTCTACTTCTATGACCCTTTGAGCACATGAGAAAGCATCTATAGGAGCTATCAATCATGCCTCAAGTGTCTAATAACTTAGATTGGGGAAACTCACTACCCCATGCCCACTTATGCACCCTTATCTACTACGCTACCGTTGGCTCTTTCTCATTCAACCATGCTATTTCATTCGTCATAAAGCTCATTCTCATACATTCATCATTAATACATACATTGTCTTACAATATTTGTACATGCTACATCATATACATCATTTACATCTCATATACAAGTTACATATACAATGTAGTACAAAACTATACACTTTTCTTCATCTCTATCCCTAGCCTCATGCTTGTTGGTGGTTGCCCCCATGGTGAGACACTAGGTCTGATGAAACCCTTTTCTAAGAGTTCTTCTATCTGTTTCTTAAGCTCTGCTAACTCTGTGGGGGCCATTCTATAAGGTGCCTTAGACACTGGACTTGCCCCAGGTACGATTTCTATTGGAAACTCGACCTCTCTCTCTGGGGGCAATCCACTCATCTCTCTAGGGAATACTTCTGGGAATTCCCTTACTACTGGGATCTCATCTATACCCTCTTCTACCTCAGCCTGTACTGAGAAGAAGACCAGATATCCCTGACACCCATGCCCTAGAGATCTCTCTGCTTGGGAAATGGTCATAACAGACAGCTCAGTCCTAGTACTAGGTACAGTCCCACATCCAGGTAACGTAACACATCTGTGGCTACAATCTAGTGTGGCCTTATTTACTGACATCCAGTTCATGCCTATTATCACATCGATGTCAATGAGGGGTATGCATATCAAATCAAGGGTGGTCAGGCAATGATTAAACTGGATCACACAATTCAAGCAAGCATGTGAAGTGATGGCTCGGTTTCCAGTGGGTGTGGATACATGCAACTCATATGGCAATGTATGCATACTCAAACCCGACCTCTTAACACAGTCATATGCTATGAAAGAATGGCTAGCGCCCGAATCAAATAAGGCAGTTACTAAAAAATCGTTTATCTTAATAGTACCTTGAATCAGACTCGGGGATTGGCTAGCCTCTTGCTGTGATAGGGCAAAAACTCTACCCTGGGTCTGTGGTCTGGGAGGTGGAGCCATCTCTCTCTGCTGTGTGATCGGTACAGGGGCCTGTGGGGGAGCTTGCATACAATCTCTGGCTATATGCCCCGGCCTGCCACATCGATAGCACACATTCTGCCCCGCATAACACGGCCTGGTACCATGATTCCTGCCACACTGGGGACATATAAGAGGTGGAGCGCTGCCTCTACTAGACTGAGTCTTCTTCTTCTTCCCTCTTTGGTTCCACTGACTCTTTCCTCCTCTTCGGCTTGTCACTGCCGGCTGGGAACCATCTCTAGATCTCTTAGGCTCAGGGAGGGGAAGTAATGGTCTAGCACTGGAGATAGGTTGCATCATCCTGAGATTCGTCTCTGTTACTTTGCATACTTCTACCAGGGTATGGAAGTGCCTGATTCTCTGGGGCACTACCCTGTCTCTGATCTCAGGGAGCAAACCCTTCTCTAGCCTATCTGCCCTCCATTTCTCATCATCATGTCTCTGGAGGTATGAGGAGTATCTCGAGAGCTCGATGAACTTAGCTACATATTGGTCCACTGACATCCCCGGTATCTGTCTTAGCAGAATGAACTCTGACTCCTTCTCATCTCTAATGGAGTCGGGGAAGTACTTCTCGTGGAATGCCTCGAGGAATGCCTCCCATGTGATCGGGATGTTCCTCGCTCTCAGTATCGGTTCAGTGCCCTTCCACCAATATATCGCTTCTTTTCTTAACTGGAAAGCCGCCATCTTGGCTTTCTGCTCAGAAGTGCACTCCATAACCTCGAAAATCTGCTCAAGTTCGATAATCCAGGCCTCGGCTCTGTCTGCACTCATCTCACCATCAAAGGTGGGAGGCCCGAACTTTCTGAACTGAGTAACTACTTTTCTGATGGAGGGCTGGTGCTCAGCAGGAGGCATCTGAGCTGGTGGGACTGGGGCTACAGCCTGCATGTGTGGCTGTGCATCTGTAGGAGTCGCCCCTGAATGCTCCGGACGATCAGAGTGTGGAACTGGTTGAGGAGGGGGAGGTGTAGGGCCTTGGCTATCTCTCTCAGCAAGCCGTTCTTGTAGCTGCATGATAACAGCTTGCTGCTGATCCAGGCGAGCCACTATACTCTGTAAGGCTCCAGCAACTGGATCGCTAGGCCCGGCCTCATCTGCCTGAGCCGCTCTGGAAGGCCTACCTTTTCCTCTACCTCTACCTCTACCTCTGCCTCTGCCTTGGCGCGTGTCAACCATCTTTCTGAAACATATAACATGGCTTAGCATACATAAAAGGGACACATGCCACTTTCATACACTCAATCATCCATAGCAAGCTCATAAACATCTTGGCAACTCACAAACATATGCTACAATCCACAATGAAAGCCTGAACCTTACTGCTCTTATGCTACATCTTACCATCAAAGGTCTTGTCCTCTCTTCCTAGTTCGAGGGCTTGCTCTGCTTACCCGGCCTTCCTAGGGAAAGGCACCCCTGATGTTCTAACTTATCATGTGAGCCTGAAACTTTAGCTCTAACATGCTAACTCATACTAAGAGCCTGAAACTTTAGCTCTGATACCACCAAATGTGACACCTTAACCTCTAACTCATACCCAACGTGCCCTTTAGCCCGTATGGGCGGTGCGGAACTCATAAGGGAGACACTTTCTCTACCTTATGCTTACTTTCTCTATGGCACTATGTGTGGGTAGAGCTCCACTTAGAAGTAATATGGACCGGTTGAGCTCTCTCTAGTCATCCTCATGCTCAATTACCCTATTGAGACTTATTGCAATCCCAAACATATGCTTTAAGCTCATGGAAAGCAAAAAGGGATTGGAGACATGCATTTTCGCTATGGGCAGATTTTGCTTCATCTCTGGGCTAACTTTGAAAATTCATAACTAAATGCAGAAAAATCGTATCTGCATGATCTTGGTCATTATAGAAAGTTTGAGACGTCTACTTCATGTTAAAAATACTTAGAAGTCTCAATCTCTCACTCATTCTACGTTTGACATCGAAATAGTTCACTGGTCAGAGGGGGCCTCTTTGCTGTCACAGTTTACTGATATGGACTTTGAAAATGTCTAACTAATTCCACAAAAATCCAATGCTCATAAACTCTATCTCTATGGAAATATGTGGATGTTAGATAGAGGATAAAAATATCTGCAGATCAGTCCACCTAGCCAATTTCCCGGAAACCGATGAAACAGTACCTCGGGTCTGGTTGGGTGTCTGATTCTGGGCAGGAACTTCGAAATTGCATAACTTCCTCTCTGGACCTCTAAATTAGGTGCTTCCAGTTCCTACAAGTCACTGTGACCATCTAGTTTCTGTGTATAAAATTTCGTAGCCATTGGACTACGTTTGCCCCTCGGATGACATGATTTCAAAACTGACCAAATGAACAGTAAATTTCAAAAATCCGAATTTCTGATGTCAACTTTGAATGCTCATAGAAAATGCTATAGACCTCTAAATGACATGAACTCTAGCTTCCCAGAAAGCTCTAAACATACTCTAGTTCCATGTCAAATCTCATGGCTAGAAGAGGTCATATGGCTATTCTATGACATCATGTGCAAAATGGCCTTTTCTTGGCCAAAAGTGTGGCTAATGGGGTCCAATCTTAAGTTTTCTACTTCTATGACCCTTTGAGCACATGAGAAAGCATCTATAGGAGCTATCAATCATGCCTCAAGTGTCTAATAACTTAGATTGGGGAAACTCACTACCCCATGCCCACTTATGCACCCTTATCTACTACGCTACCGTTGGCTCTTTCTCATTCAACCATGCTATTTCATTCGTCATAAAGCTCATTCTCATACATTCATCATTAATACATACATTGTCTTACAATATTTGTACATGCTACATCATATACATCATTTACATCTCATATACAAGTTACATATACAATGTAGTACAAAACTATACACTTTTCTTCATCTCTATCCCTAGCCTCATGCTTGTTGGTGGTTGCTCCCATCTCTTATCTCACTTGGGCCACCTGACATGGTTGGATGGTGGAGAGGGAGGGTGAGATTCGGAGAATCTCAGCAGTTCAACTCTCATTCAAACATACATGTATTGCATGCAACAAGTCTCATTAAGCATGTATGGCATGTTAGCATGTAAAACATGATAGAAAACGTTTAAACATGTGAAATGGCCATGGATAACATTCATGAGTTCGCTGAGTACTTGGATCGGCCTCGCCCCTTCCCTTATGGCTTTTGGATTTGCCTTCCCATACTTTTAGAGGTACTTAGACTCACCCTTACTCTTTGGGAGTCAACCTCACTTTTGGGAGACATGGCTCAACCAACTTAGGGCTTCGGCTCATCCTCACCTTGGCTTCAGGGTTATTGGCTTTTCCATTTCCTCAAGCAAACCAAACAATCATTTAAAACATCATCTCAATCATATCACATAATCATGCTAACACACTTCTCATAGCTCATATCATTCATACACACAAGCAAGACAATGTAAACACACAATTATGCATGAGAGAAAGCGGAGAGAACTACCTTTGCTAGCTATTCTCAATTTGCTCTGACACTTGACTCCTCCCTTGTTGGTTTTCACAACAACTTCTAGATGGGAGAGTTCCTCTTGAGCCTAACCACACAAAAGCATGGAATTAATACTTTACTACTCAATTCTTAAGCTAGGGATCACTTCTAAGCAGCTCTACTGAGCTTCTCACTCTAGGTTTCTTCCTCACTCTAGGGTCCATGAACTATCCCTCTCTTTCTCAACTCATAAGAAAGGGGAAAAGCAAGAAGAGAAGACTATCTACTTCTAATCTCTCTCAAGAATGGTTTCCCACTCTCTCTCCTCTAAACCAGACTCAAACCTAACCATTCCTAACATCTAAACCGTGAAAAGGAGGGAAAAAGGGGAGAAGGCAACTTACTAAGAGGAAGCCATGAAAATTCATACCTTTCTTGTGCTTTCCTCTTCTCTTCAGCTTCTCACTCTCTCCTCCGCCCTTTTCTCTCTCCTAAGACGAGTTAGAGTCGGTTAGAAGAAGAAAGAAGAGAGTTGGAAGCTTTTAAAAGTCAATTTCTCTTTTCCTCGCTTTTCTGGACCGCTCTCGCTACAGCGAGTTAGTGACCTCGCTACGGCGAGCTCGTGTCTGTTCCAGACTTTTGTCTTCGCTATGGCGTCGCTACGGCGAGATCGTGTCTATTCCAGACCTCTGCCTTCGCTATAGCGCCGCTACGGCGAGCAACTCCCTGGTCTCTATATGGAATGCCATACTCGCTATAGCTAGGAACAATTTCGCTACGGCGAGTAACTTACTGGTTTCTATATGGAATGCCGCACTCGCTATAGCTAGGGACATACTCGCTACGGCGAAGAGGCATTCTCGCTATGGCGATTCCATATCTCGCTATGGCGAGAAGACTTAGAAAATCCTCAGCTCTTCGAAAATTTTCCAGCTTCTCTTTCCCTTCCTTTTTCTCACTTCTTTTTCTCTTTTCTTTTTCTGGGTTATTACAGTACACAATGTTTTTGTATGTTAGAAGTTATTTTTTCAACTTTTCTAGAAGTCTAAAACTTTAGAATAATTTCCCTCATTTGAATGTTTACTAATAGCCATTATTTTTGCAATAGATTCCACAAGCGTACGGATCACTTTTGTAATATAGTGAATCAAGGTTGTCCCACAAAGAATTGAATTAAACTTAATTAAGCCTAAAGAAATTTACTTTTGTTTAAGTCAAGATATGCAACTACCGATTTAAGGAATTAAAATAAAATGAAATTAAATGAATATTGAGCGTCAAGATCGTTCTGATGAGATAAACCACTAAGGAGTATCATAGGTTCCTATCCTCTGATTGCCACGAATTGAGAAGCCCAATTAATTAGTTAATCAACAATCTGAAGGTTAGGGAGTTTAAATGAGCCCAAATCTTTCAAACCACTTAGGCTTGTATTCTAATTAATTACAAACTTCTCTCACAATTATTCAAGTAAAGTGTATCTAGTCCCTTTCACCACTTAGGGTTCTTAAACATATTTCTATACTCAAGAACAAAACTAGTATAACCTAATCCCAATCCTAAACTACTTAATCAATTGGTCTATTGAGATTTCCCTTTTTCAAGAGCCAACCTCAAACTTCCCAATTCAATAAGAGATGGCCAAACTTTTACATAAAATATAAAGGATAGATTAAGCATTTAAATCATTAATCAGCTTAATTTAACTTTGCAAAATCCTTATTACATGACAATGGGTTGAAATAAACCTAGGATCAAAGAAATCTAGCTACACATAGCTTTATACATTGTAAATAGATTTAGAAATTCAAAGAGATAAAGAATCATGAAAGAAAAGATGGAGGATCTAAGAAAACTCAGTGCAATTGTGTTGATTCAGCCACCAATCTTCAACCCAAGCTCCTCCTCCTCAAACCCTAGCTCTTTGGTGTGTTTTTCTCCTTAGAATTTCTCCTCCTAGCTCAGAATGCCTAAACGCTAGTAGCCTCTTGCGTTTTTAGCCCGCAAATCAAAGCTATGCATTTCAGTAGTCGATCTCGCTATGGTGAGAGTTGTCTCTCACTATAGCGAGAACTTATAGGCACCTAGATTCTTACTGCTCTTGCTATTGCCTGCGTTATAGCTAGAAGCTCCCTGGATTTTATATGAATCCTGACTTTGCTATGATGAAATGACTTCCTTGCCACAACAAACATGCATCATAGCTACAGCAAATTGCGTTCTCGTTGTAGTGAGTGAACTTGTTAAGCTTCCCTTTTGACTTTTCAACTTTTCTCCCTTTTCTCATTCCTTTCTAGAATCTTCTACCTTTCTCCTGAGACAAAAATCAATATCAAATAAAGCTCAAAATTGATAAACATATTGCAAATGAGATATTTTCTTCATTTTGTTTGATTGAATAAAAAATTAAGCAAGGTTACTTAAGAAATTGGCAATTTGACTCCCTAATCTATCATAAAATACACCTTTTTCTTATCCAAAATTAAGAAGTCATCAAACTCCCTACACTTGTATTATTGCTTGTCCTTAAGTAATTCCTACAAATATCAATCAAAGTGGCAATTGACCAATTCTTCTCCACAATTAGCAACCAATCAACCAAAATTCCTGATTTCCCCTACACTTAGAATGAAACCAAGGTCAAAAGCAGAAATTCAATAAAATTCAATTTGAATTTCAAAACTAATGTACTCATGGCAACACCCTTCTGATTTCTAAAGTGTGTGTGTTCTACAGATAGTTTTTGAAGCAATCAAGTGATCCTCATTAATAACCTCAATATACTTTCAAGACCAAATCTAACTATCTACTCCAACCTCAATCGTTAGAGATCATTAAGAGAGGTCTAAGCTTTATTATTCAATAGATTATTAATCTCAGCACAACCATTCTCTTTCTCTTTTTCTTTTTTTATCATCCTCCTACTCATTTCTCTTAATCCTTTTGACGTAAATGACAACATTGATTATGAAACCACTCGGTTACTCAGATTAAGAAAATTGACTCAGAGTGCTCACTTGCATACTCTTAGTTTCACCACTGTTTGACGCGAAAGTTCACACTTTTTAGTGTAAACTCCTAGTTACTAAGTGATTTCTACCATTCGAGTAGAGATATATCTGTTTATATATATATATATATATATTTTTTTTTTCTTACCTATATATATATCTCTTAAATGACAATCAGATATCCATTAGTAACAGATAAATTAGAGAGATCTAAAAATAATTGGGGTTAATTAAAATGGGCTTGAATTACTTCGATAACTATCTTACTAAAAGGTGCTTCTATTATGGGTGTTTACTACAATCACATTACTTGATTTGTTTATTTCAAGTTTGCTCAACCTCCAAATTCATTATTTAGTATTCATGTAAAGTAAGGGAGAACTGAATCTAAAATCATTGGTTAAAATTGTGAAGGCATTATGGTGAACTGATTATGATTGATATTATTATTATTATTATTATTATTATTATTATTTAGGTCTGCATATCCACCTAGCCTATATTTACCTTCCTCTACACTTAAGGAAGAACATTGTCCTTAATGTTAAAACAAGAGATACTTAAAATTAGAAAAGCAGAAATAAACCAGGGTAAAAGGTAAAGGATATAACTAGAAAGAAAGAAACAAGAACTCCCCTAATATTAAAGGTTAATGAAGAGAAGGAGGAACGCGAACAAATCTTGTAGCTGAGATACAAAAATATACACAGACCATGCAACAAACAGTAAGTGACTGTTAGACAAAAGATTTCAAATATATAACTAGCCAATGAAGAATCTAAAAAAGGACATTTGGAGGTACAGTTATCCATATATAGTTATCCCAAAATATGGAAAAGAAAAGCAAGAAGGATTATGCAATTAACACAAGAACACTATGGGTCAGAGGGCCCAGGCATATCATGCAATCCTGGGTCCTTTGGAAGAACTATGACAGATGACTGAGAGTCCTTTGAAGGTGGTGGTGGAGGTGCAGGCATGAGATAATCAACAAGCATTTGCAACTGATCTTTCATTGATAGGACATGCCCCTCTAGTTTGTCAATGGAGTCTCTTGCCCATCCCTCAAACTGAGTCTGAGGTGGTGCATCCTGCATCATAGGTTCTGGAGCATCTAATCGCTACTGTGGGGGAGGTGGAGATGCTTCGTGATATGGTTGTGCCTGTGCTCAGTGTCTGCAGGGTCTTCCCAGTTCATCTTTCATGCTATCATACTTGAACAGACCCTTTGGTTTAAATTAGGCATCATTTTTAGACACTCGGCTTCCCCCATTGAAAGTAACTCAGTGAATAGATAGGGGTACGCCAAGCTCACCCTATCTGATTATGCAATTTGCTTGAAGTTTAAGATAATAAGGCGGGGAATATTCACCCGCTTCCTTGTCATAAAGCAATAGGTCAAAATAGCCCTTTCATAGATCATATTGGACTTATGGGAACTAGTCAACACATTGCTCGTGATAAACTGCAACCAATATCAAGCTAGTTTATTTAGTTGGTTAACTGTGTGAACTTTATTGTTCAGCTTTGCTCGACCTTCATTGGCTATGGTTGTCTCTACTTCTTCCCATATAATGGACTATTGGTTAGCCATATAAGATTGGAAGGCACATTGTTCAAAATCTGGCAGTTCATAGAAGTCCTGAATGACTTTTTCATTAATTTTGACCTATGTTAATCGATAATAGTATTCATCTTCATTCTCTTCTGTGTCTTCAAAATTAGTATAAAACTCTTGGATCATCAAGGGGATTTGATGCAAAGGCTTTTTAGTAAAACCCTGTGGGCCATGCTATTTGAAATCACCGAAGGTCTGATCCAAGATATGGGGCTCATAATATCTATCTTTAATGATGCCCCTATTAGAGAAAAGGCACTCAAAGTGAAATTCAGCTCTTGAGGACACAAATATGTTCTTGTCATATGTTTTCTTCTTTTGCTTTGAGGAAGATGCTTCAACTGTTTTCATTTGCTTTTTGGGAGCCATAAAATATGTAATCTAAATAACACTCAGAATCAAACCAATGTAAGTAGCTATAGCAAACTAATAAAGCAGTCTTGGTTAAATGATATGTAGTAGCACCAACAGGGAATTATCCACAAGGTGTAAAAAATATGGCAATGTCAAAAGACACAGTGATGGAAAAGAAAAATTGCATATTAACTTAAGTTTAACAAGCACATGATATAGGAATTGTCTTCTAAGAGTAGGCAGGGTATAAAGGTGAAAAAACTTGAAGTAGGTAAGGCAGTAAGTGCACAGAGACGAAATATCAATTTCTAGAAAAAACATTTGAACTCGCTATAATGAGATTATCCTTATTATAGCGAGAACGAACCTAATCCCAAAAATGTGATTTTTGCTTGAAAATTCCAAATAAATGAAAACCTCCTGCATAAAAATAGTCGACATGCAGAACGTAACTAGGACGTAACCCATAATTTTGCATTTGAATGCAATGGTTTCACAGCCCTAAATGCAATAGAATCAGCAATAATATGCAAAGATTGAGGAAATGAAGGATGAGTGACATACCAAATGTAAGGAGAGGAGTGCATAAAGGGAATGGGGACGTGAAAAGCAAGGATTTTTGCAGAAGAAATTAGGAAAGGGATGGAAGAAGGAAAGGGAGCGCAATAGCGAGAAGAACGGTTAGAGAGAAGAAATAGGAAGAAAATAGTTCATTAGATTATGTTTTGTTTTTTTTTTTTTTGAGGTGATATCTAGAAAAAGTACCAAAAACAAAACTACCTTTTTCGCAATGGCGAAAGTGCTGCCTTGCAGTGGTGAGTACACGTAGGTGATTCTTGTCTACTATAGAATCTTGCCACAGCCTAGGCTATAGCGAGAAACTCTCTAGTGTTTGTACTAGTCCAGGAGCATACTACATTTGTTATAGCGAGTTGGCCATCATGAAATAGCGAGTACACTTAAAACATTTCTACAATCCATTTCACTCACTATAGCCTGGCAATAGTGAAAAACTCTTTGGATTTTGTACTACACTGGAGAGATAGGGATCTTGGTATGGCGAAGTGGTGGTCTCGTTGTAGCGAAAACACTTAACATCCTTTAAACACACTTTGGCTCACCACATCTTATGCCATAGTGAAGAACTCTCTATTTATTGTACCAGATGCAGAACAAACAATCTTGCAATAACGAGATGGACTACTCGCCATTTTTTTTAGATTAAACCTTGCCTTACTTTGTTTAACCCCCTTATATAATCCGTTTAATTCAAGATCAACTTATTTGAATAAGGTGAAATGAACATGTTTACCAAATGAGAGAGAACACTTGAGTTTGTTTAACTACTCTATTATGTTGCTTTCTTTAAAAAAGGTTAGTCTAAGACTTCCCACCTTTCCTGTACACTCTAACCCTGCAAAGTCAAAATGAGGTTTAAAAATTCATAGTCCTTTTAACAAAAATTAAAATAAAAGAAGAAAAAAGTTCAAATGATAAAAGTTTGGGTTGCCTCCCTAAAGCATTAAGTTAAAAGTCTTCAGCTAGACTATCCCCAGTATTCAAGGAGGTGTCGTGAAGCTTTAAACCACCTTATGTCGATTCCATTCTCCCCTAAAATATTGTTTGAGTCTCTGACCATTGACCTTGAATTAGTTCCCTGATCGTTCATATTTAATTTTCACTGCTCTATGAGGTGCAACAACAATTACAATATAAGGGCCTGGCCATCTTGATTTAAGTTTCCCAAGAAACAACTTGAGTCTTGAGTTGAACAACAATACTTATTGTCCTAGTGTCAAGGTCCAGTGGAGAATGTGGCGATCATGTCATTTCTTTGTTCTTTCCTTATAAACCCTTAAACTTTCATATGCTTGTAGACAAAATTCTTCTAATTCATCCAATTGAAGCATTCTTTTTGTATTTGCCAAGTTAGGATCAAGATTAAGCTGTTTGATAGCCCACTATGCTCTGTATTCAAGTTCTAAGGGTAAATGACATGCCTTCCCGTAAACAAGCCTATAGGGTGACATCCCTATGGGTGTCCTGTAAGTAGTTCGGCAAGCCCATAATGCATCATCCAACTTGTTAGACCAATCTTTCCTGGAATGATTAATAGTTTTTTCCAAAATTCTTTTGATTTCCCTATTAGTAAGCTTACACAAGCCATTGGTCTAAGGGTGGTATGCAAGAGACATTCGATGATGCACCCCATATTTAAGTAGCAAATTCTTCAACTATTTATTGTTAAAATAAGTACCTTCATCAATAATGATAGCTCGAGGCACCCCAAACCTATTGAAGATGTATTTTTTGAGAAATTTAATTATTGTGTTAGAATTGTTGACTATACAAGCTAATGCTTCAACCTAACTGCTCACATATTCCACAGCCACCAGTATGTAATGATTACCTTGGGATGAAGGAAATGAGCCCATGAAGTCCATTCCCCATACATTAAATAGTTCAACTTTTAAGATCCCAGACTGTGGCATCTCATGTCGCCTTGAGATGTTCCTTATTCTTTGATATCTAACACACTAAATAACAAAGCTGTGAGCATCTTTAAACAACGTGGGCTAATAAAAACCCGATTCCAGCACCTTATGTGCAGTCTTTTGACCCCCCATAAGCTGATGAATGGCAAGCACAAAGGATAACAAGTCGTTCAATTTCAAGAACACACTTTCTAATCATAGAATTAGCATACCTCTTAAAAAGAAAAGGCTCCTTCCAAACGTAGTAAGTTACATCATGCAGAAACTTCCTTTTTTGGTAATGCTTGACATCAGGCGATAGAACATTACACAGAAGATAGTTTACAATATCGATATACTTTGAAATGTTAGTTAAATTTGCCACATGAAATACTTGTTTGTCAGGAAAACTTTTGTCAATCACAGTTCCATTGATACATTCAAACTCTTGAACCAGACAAGACAAATGGTCAGCTATCTGATTGTCACTGCCCTTTCTATCCATTATCTTAACATCAAATTTTTGCAGGAGAAGGACCCATCTAATTAGCCTCAGTTTTGACTCTTTTTTGCTCAATAAGTATTTAATGGTCGCATGATCCGTATTAATAGTTATATTAGAACCCATCAAATAAACACACAATTTACTAGAAGCAAAGACCATGGCTAACATCTCTTTCTCAGTTGTAAAGTAATTTACCTGAGCTCCGTTTAAGGTTTGACTAGCATAGTAAATAGGGTGAAATGCCTTGTTCCTCTTTTAACCCAGAACAGCTCCTACTTCATAATTCGCTTGCGTCGTACATGAGTGTAAATGGTTAACTTTAGTCTGGAGCTATAATAATGGACACAGTGATCAATCTCTGCTTTAGCTCTTCAAATGCTTTCAGCCACTCATTGGTAAATTGGAAGGGTATGTCTTTCTCTAAAAGTTTGCAAAGCGGCTTTGCAATTTTTTAGAAATCCTTAATGAATCGATGGTAGAAACCAGCATGACCAAGGAAACTTTGGATTCCCTTCATATTAATGGATGGTAGGAGGTGTTTGATCACTGTCGTTTTGGGACGATCCATTTCCAGACCATGTTTAGAAACTTTATGACCCAAGACGATTCCTTTATTGACCATGAAGTGGCATTTTTCCAATTCAACATCAAATTTGTCTCTTCACAATGCTTCAAGACTTGTGCTAAATTTGCTAAACACATTTCAAAGGACTCTCCAAAAATAGAGAAATCATCCATAAAAACTTCTATGGTGTGTTCAATGAAATCTGCAAAGATAGACATCATACAGTATTGGAAAGTAGCTGGAGCATTGCATAACCTAAATGGCATCCCATGAAATGCAAAAGTGCCATGAGGACAAGTGAATGTTGTGTTTTCTTGATCTTCTGGGGTGATTGCTATTTGATTATATTCTGAGTATTCGTCCAAAAAATAGAAATATTGTTTCCCAGCCAAGCAATCAAGCATCTGGTCAATGAATGGGAGGGGAAAATGATCTTTGCGTGTTGCTGTATTCAACTTGTTATAATCTATACAAATTCACCACCCAATAACCATCCTGGTGGAAATAACCTCATTCTGGTAATTCTTTACCATTGTCATTCCTCCCTTTTTAGGAACGCATTGTACTAGGCTGACCCAACTACTATTAAAGATAGGGTATATGATCCTTGCATTCAACCATTTCAGTATCTCTTTCTTAACCACTTTATTCATGATTAGGTTCAGTCACCTTTGCCCATCAATAGATTTCTTGTGCTCATCTTCTAATAGGATTTTGTGCATCACTATTGCTAATCCGTGAAAGGCTATTGACTGCTCAAAGTAGACAAAAGTCTTATGCTGACCACAGGAGACATGATTTAGAATTTGCAGTTAGAGATCTTTTGTTCCTATAAGTATCGCCAATGAAAGGTGTCTTATGGTTTGGAAGAAAGGAAAGCTAAGCCCTAGGTACCTTAGGCCATTTGAGATTCTTGAAAGGATAGGAAATGTAGCTTATCGTTTGGCTCTTCCACTGAACTTTACAAATGTTTATCTTGTCTTTCATGTATCAATGCTTCGAAAGTATTTTCCTGATCCTTCTCACGTGCTTCAACCATAAACAATATAGTTAAATGAAGAACTCTCTTATGAAGAGCAACCCGTGGCTATAGTTGATGGACATGTCAAGAGATTAAGGATCAAAGATATAGTTTCAGTGAAAGTGATGTGGTAGAACTATTCTAAGGAG
This sequence comes from Erythrophleum ivorense, assembly GCA_026724425.1. Lineage (NCBI taxonomy): Eukaryota > Viridiplantae > Streptophyta > Magnoliopsida > Fabales > Fabaceae > Erythrophleum > Erythrophleum ivorense. The sequence goes on from JAIUCV010000024.1 coordinate 3,002,129, forward strand.
GAAGCGACATAGGAAGCTGAAGAAGTTATACATGAGAAGTATCCATATCTTTTTGAATCCTTTGGTGAAGTGTTTGCTTGAAATTCGAAAGACCAAATTTCTTAAGGGGGGAGGACGGTAATACCTTTTAAAAAATATATATAATAATAATAAAATAAATTATTCTTGGATATTAAAATAAAGATTAGATATTTTCAAATTAATTCTAGAGTTTAAATAATTCTTAGGGATTTCTTTATATATCTTAAGGATTTTATTGAAGTGCATAAAAACCTTTAAGGCAAAAGAACAATTTTAGCTTAGGGCAATAGTACAATTTGAGCTAAAGAATAAAATAATCCTCCACTAACTCTCTCTCTTCAACTTCCTTCAGCTTTTCTTTCCTGATGCTACGTCTCCCACTACACGAAGCTTCTTTTTCTTCTTTCTTCTTCTTTCTTTTCCATATCCCACGAAGCTTATGCATTTTTATTCCACCTCTTTTTGCTTCAACTTCTCAATGCAATTTCACCATCTTCTTCCCATATTAGTGATCTGCTTCTCCTTTTTTTTTCAGTGGGATTCCATGGCTGAATGTTAGTAAGTCATTAATATTTGCCTAGCTTCATTTTATCCATTTCTTCCTCTATTTGGTGCTGATTTTTAGATGTTTTATAATACTTATCTCTCACCTAGCTTCTTTGGTATCTCTTCTATAATTTCCTCTCTCCTTCCAAGATTATTGAAGTGTGATTTCTTGAAAAGCTCTCTCTTCTTCTTCCTAGTGTCGTAGGTGAGCTCCAAATTAGGGATTTCTTGAATTGCTACCTTCAAGTGTGAATTAACACTTCTAAATTTATCCTTGAAGTTCCAAGAAGTTTTGAATTTAATTTCAATTATGGCAACTTAGATTGAAAAACCCCAAATTTAGGGTTAGTATTTAGGATAGAAAAGTGTATAAAAATTTAGGGATTTATGTTTTAGGGAGTATATTTGGTTATATGAATAGTTATGGATGTTATTAGAGTGGTCAACAAAATTAATTTATATTGGTTATAATTTTAGGTGATATCGAGGAAACTCATTCAACTGGAACTTTGCACTAAACAATAGAGAATTGGGACTTATACTATTAGTCCCAACTAGTGAGTATGTAGATAATAGAGTGGCATATCTATTTCATTCCATTTGATATTTTTACAATGAAAATTTCAATTTGTGTGATTTATGTGCTCTATTCCTTGGGGAAACAAATCGATGTTTTCAAAACTTCAAAATAGTTATATATATATATATATTCATAGGATGATTTAATAAATTTATTAAAGCAACTTGATAATTGAAATGTGGCATGCTATATCCTTGTGAAATGCAAAAGAGTGAGTTGGATGGAAAGAAAGTAGTGGTGTATACATGTTTATTTATGAGAAGAGTATTTTATGTTGTTTTGTAATCTCATATGTTACAGAGATTATATTGAAGGTTAATTTGTCTTATTTAATTATTTATTTACTTCCTTGATTTTTATTTATTTATGATAGTTAAATGCCATTTGAAGGGATTTTATTATAATTATTTTAATTTTATATAATGGATGGGAATCTAGTTAGGACCCCGTAGCCGTTAACGGAGATAACGGCCTAAGTGCACCTAGAATAAATTGTGAATTGTGATAGCACTGTGATGTGATGTATCTAATGCTGCAATATGAGATACTAGATGTATATTGTGAAAGTGATAAGATGGGAGGAATCCAAAGAAATGCCATGATATATGATGCTGTAGCTTGATGATTTGGTTCCTTTCTATGATATCCAGTCCTATAACATTTTTTTTATATTTAGAAAATATAACTTTTATCTAAAAGTTTCTTTTTATTTAAATAATTTTTTTTCATTTCAATTATAAATTTTATTGCCTAAACTATTCGATAATCATTGATTTCTAAAAACTCCTATATGCACTTTTTTTCCCTCTATGCACTTTATTATTTATACACTCACTAAGCCAGTGGTAGGCTTATCTCTTTTCTTTTCTTATTTTTCAGACCAGCAAGTAAAAGAGTAGGTGCTTAATTTTGTGAGATTGTGTCAAACTCCATGAGGTGATGGCACTTAGGTGTAGAGAAAGAATTTTGCAATTATCCATGTTATATGGTCACTTATGATTTGTAAATATTGTTTATACTTTCCTAACTAGGCATTTTGATTATATGTAACTTGTTGTTGCTGGTACTGGTGATGGTTTAATTTATTTTTCAAGATGGGATGTCCAATTTTTAGGGGAGATGCTGCTGGATTTTCGATAGCCCCTAATGACATCATGGATTAAATATTAAATTTTCTAAACTTGTGGGTTATATGGGTTAGTTAAAATATATGATATAATAGTTGACTTTAAATTTTGTAAGACTTGTTAGGCTAACCCAATCTCTAGATTAGTTTAGCCTACGCGCTGGTCATGGTTCAGAAATTGGGTCGTGACACATGCAATTTATTCAAAGCACAAAATGGAAACACAATAACACAAGAGTGCCTTTCTCAAGAAGATGAATGAAAAGACTAGCTTCTGTTTCTGGGAATCCAATTCAATTTATAATTTTGGTGGTAAAGCTGGAAACTTGGTAGGCAACAATCATTCTTGTAATCACTAGAACAATTCCCAATTATTGTAATGAATCTGCTAGTAGACATGCAAAGTAATGCAAAAAATGGAAATATAGTAATAGTGGATTACCTTTCTTAAAGAAAGTGTTAGGTAACTTTTGTTTCTGGTATTCATGCATAATGTTGTAGCCATAGCTTGGGAAACTATGAACTTGTATCCTCCAGTGTGAAAAAGAGAAGAAATTATTACATGGGAGTGTGAAGTGTAACAATCGGGAAAAAGAAAAGAAAAGAAAAGAAAAAATAAAGCTGAAAGAAAAAGCTAAAAATTTTCGAAGGGCTGAAAATTCTTTAAGTCTGCTAGCTATAACCTAGCTATAGCGAATGTACCTGCTCGCTATAGCGAGAAATGGTCTAGCTATAGTGAGAGTGCCTTTTAACTATAGCAAAAATGCTTCTAACTATAGCGAGTGCGGGCATCCCATACAAAAACCAGGGCGTTGCTCGCCGTAGCGCGCTATAGCGAAAGCAGGGGTCTGGGATTGATACGTGCTCACCATAATGAGGGTTATTCTTTGCTATAGCGAGGGTAAGTCTGGAAAAGCGTGAAAAAAGAGAATTTGACTTCTTAAAGTGTCTAGATTCATTCTTTCTCTGTAAATCGACCTAAGCTTCGACCAAAACAGAGAAAAGGGCTGTGGAGAGAGAGAAAGACCTAGAGAAGGAAGGAGAACAAGTAAAAAGGTAAGCAAGCTTGAGATTTCCATAGCTTTTCTTCTTAGCATGTTGTTCTTCTCTCTTTGCCCTCTCTTTCTATAGTTTTGGTAGTTGAGTTGGGTTTGGTTCAGAAGAGGGAAAATGGAAAACCACTGTTGGAGAAGGCTAGAACTCATGTATCTTCACTTCTTCTTCTTTGCTTTCCTTTCTTGAGAGCTTGAGAGAGGAAGGAGAGTTAGTGGAATTCTAGAGAGAGAACCCCTAGTTGCTTATACTTGTTAGGGTTTGCTCTGAAGAAACCCCTAGCCTTGTGAGTAATTTTTGACTTCCAAGAGAGTAATTTCATGCTCTTTGTTGTGCCTAGGCTCAAGAGAAACAACTCCATCTAGTTGTGCTTGTGGGACTAAGAAGGAAGAAGAGAAATTGAAAGGGAAAGCTTGTGTTAGCCGATAAGGTAGCTCTCCAATCTTTCTTGTTGCATTCTTGGATGTGTAATAGTCATTGTATGCTTGTCTATGTGCTTGTATGATGAGATATGCCATTTGATGTTGCCTTGATGCATTGGTACCGATATACTTATGATATGAATTATGGAAATTGCTCAGGTGAGGTGGTGCCGAAAGTCCCTTGAGATGGGTAAGGTGGAGCCAAAAGTCCCTAAACCAAGGGTGAGGCCAATCCAAAAGTCCCAAAACTCGGGTGAGGCTAGACCAAAAGTCCTTTGAGCTTATTCTTGGCAATGATATGATATTCATGGCATGGAAAGCATGTGTTGTGTAATTGTGAATGGTTTGCATGCTTTGACTTGTTTATATGCCTTGATTGCTTCCTTGAATGAGTATGAGCTACTAAGATTCCATGAATCTCACCCCCTTCCCTCTTCCATCTTAACATGTTAGGTGGAGCTCAAGGAGAACCAAGTGCACACCAAGGAGCCTAGTTGAGCATGCTTAGGGAGTGGTGTAGTTATTTTAGATCTTTTGATGTAAAGAGGTGCCACAATGAATATGCACCTATTATTTTTGAGTTGTAAATATGTGAGCACGTGAAAACATATGTATAAGTGATGTATGAACTGTGAAGCGAGTCAAAGCAATGAAAATGTGGAATTTGGCCCTTTTGTGGCTTACATGTAATAGTGCATTTTGTTTCTGTAGCATAGTGAATTTGAAATGTATGATGACTTGGATCACTTGGACAATTCATATATGCTATATTTATACTTTCAAACTTTCCCAAGAGATGTTAGAATATGTGGGAGGCCATTTGGACCCACTTTGAACCATTTTGGGGTGCCAAAACTGTTATATTTGTGAGCTTCGTCAAAGTATGACTAGATGAGCTCTTCTTGATATGGAATTTGGCATGCCTCTAGAGTCTATTGAGAGCTTCTTGAGGAGCTAAAGTAGGTAATATTTGGACATCTAGGCAATATTTGGCGAATTGTTGAAGTTTGGAAATTTTGATGGTTTTGGTCATGGTATTGTGCAACTAGTCCGAAAATGAATTTATGTCATTCATGGATCAAATGGTGTCCAACTGTCATGAAATTTTATGAGCATAAACTAGATATCCACAGTGACCTATACCAACTAGAAGCACCTCAATTGGAGGTCTGTAGAGGGAGAAAGACTTTCTGAAGTTCTATATCAGCATCAGGGAAGCTATCCGACCTTCGTTACTGTTCCATCAGTTTTTGAGGTCCAAGAGCTCCTAAACTGATCTAGACTTATTTTTCTCCTCTAGGATGTAGCTTTCCAAATTGGTATAGTTTGCCCAGATTGGATTTTTGTGGAATTAATTACGAATTTTTGAAGTTCATGACAGCAAACTGCACCAGTACCAAGGACAGCCGGACCTCTGTCTCTTTTTCAATGTCAAAGATGGTCCTGATGCTGAGATTGTGGTTAGGAGTTATTTTTATGTGAAGTTAACATCCAAAGCTTTCTAGAGAGCTATGATTTTCTTAATTCCCATTTTTCTAGAGTTAGTTATGATTTTTCAAAATTGGAGCCAAAAATCTGACTTTTGGGCTCATGTGAGAAATTGCATTTTCTTGGTTTTTGGCTTCATATCCGTGGTTTATGAGTTGTTTGAGGCTATGTACAAGTTGTATAAATGGTGTTTGAGTAGAGAATGTGAATGATAGGTTCACGAGACCCACGGTGCAAAATATAACTGGTTAAACCCCGACTTAAAGTAGTAAAATACCACAATTTTAGTCATTTTCTTTGGAAATCATATAGAATCAAGCTTAGAGAGAGATTAGTTGGAGTTAAGTCATTTTGGTGTTACATGAAGGGGGGAAAGACCCCTTGAAATTGTTATGCAGCTTCATGACTTGTTTTGCAACAAGTATTTTATTAGTGGGAGACCTTTGGGTGCTTGAATAATTGGTCTTTAACAGTTCTTGACCTACCAAAAAAACTAAAATGTGACATATTATTATTGTTTTACTCAATGTGTGTAATTATTTATTTTCAGTGAAGATATTTTTACATAAAAATATCAATTTTTATTATTGACTATATTTCATAGAAGAATATCTAATCCTTTCTTTCTTTCTCACATAAAAAAATTTAGTTATCATTTAAAGGAATATATACATATATGTATATATATACATATAACAATTATTTTTTGTTATTTTTTGTCGCACAAGAAAACTACACCCAAAAAATGTTGCATGTAACTTTAGTTGTTGTAATTAGTCTAATTAGTTTGAAGAATGCCCCTCCATGGTGCATAGTCTTTGTTGATCCCTTCCCTAGACTTAGCCCTAACTCAATTTGATTTGCAAACAATTTTTTTGCCCTAAAATGATTTATCTTTTCAAAATTTTCACTTTTAAAATAAAATTTTAATTGCGATTTTATTAAGTAAGTTTTCAAAATCAAATTTTTAAAAAATTTCTCATTATACTTGCTACATTTTAGGTGTTACTTATCATTTGAAAGTTATCCCATAAATTTTATTTTATTTATCAAGGAAAACATCTTAACAAGAAAAGAAACTTCTTTATTACACACAGGCTACTAAATCATATAAAGAAAATTAATTTAGAATTTTAGCATTGAAAATCACTAAGTAGATACATAAATGGCTAACATTGACAAAATTTTAAGAGGTCTCGATAGGTTTTCATCTTCACATTAAAATGCAAGATACTTTTTATCAAATACTATAATACTTTTTATCGGTATCAGTATCTCTTTCTTATCCTATCTCTTCCCGTACAGAAGGCCTTTTGTCCTCGTAACCGAAGAAGGAAGATGGTATGCTTGCGTCAGTACTAGTAGCAGTGGATGTCGCCGGGTGAGTGAAAGGTAATGTATGAGGTGAGGGGGAATAGCTGAAGGACAGAGTCTGCATATAAAAAGGACCCCGGAAGTCACTTCACTGTCCGTAGGGTTGAATTAAGAATTGATATTGCTTTCCTTCTCTGGTAGAATTAAGATAGTATATTATCTTTCCTTACTATACTATTCAGTCTAAGTTGACTCAATCTTAAGAGTATGATTTCCCGGTTCCCTGCGGGGCTTGTTACAGTCCGTTCAATGAACCGAACTTCATCTCTTCTTCTTTTAGATTCCTTTGTCCCAATTAATAGGCTTCCCTTAGACAGAGCGAGACTAGCTACTTTTATCCAACTCTCTCTACTCAGAATGAATGAAGACCAAGTCCATCCCTACCTAAGCTAATAGAGAGCTTCAAGCCCCCTTTAAGAAAGAAGATTAGTGATAGACCCTTCCCTTAGTCTTTATAGGTAAAGGATAGGATTTCACTTATTTTATTTATACAATAGTATAGTTGGTCTTGGCCTTTTAGGCATATTCTCTATTGATATAGAGTCCAACTTCTTCCTTGCTTTCAGGGATAGACAGGTAAGTGGACATCTATTCTATTACTATTAGCTCACTCCTAAGCATAAACCAAGAACTAGACTAATCGTCCCTCGTCAAGAGAGAGCTCTGACCCTCTTTTTTCTTTCTTGCTGTCTTAAGAGGAAGTCTCAAGTCAGTAGCTTGTCCTTCTCGTGATCTTCCAAGATAGCCTTAACGGTATGTAAGTCACTAACCCACACGCCGGTCCCGATGCCTGAGCATAAAGCCAAGCATCCTAAATGAGGTCCATCATCGCGTGAACCCTATTGGTAGGTGTGGCGCCTTGGTATGACCGATGGGGAGAGATGGTACTTGACCTCTTCCTTTAGATGGTGACACCTCCGCTAATTGTCAAATTGCGTCTATTTAATCAATCTGTATTGCCTCAATGCAGGTAAAGAGCTTTGAGACTTCCCGCTAAGGCTATCGGGAGAGTAAGTGAAATCTCATAGCTTGATATGAGGAACGGAGTAGCTCGAACGAACGTGAGAGGAACGGGTTCTCAACTGTAGTAAAGGAGAGGGTATATTGAGTTTGAGTCCCAAGGGCAGGGAAGTGACCCAACAAACAAGGGACTTAGCAGCTATAAAGCCTAAAGCTTAGCTCTCAAACCTCTCCTTGTCAGTCGAGCAACTACTCCCTCTCTTCCTACCTATCTCTATCGGTCGAGAACAGCGTACCTACTAAGCGCTCAAGTAAGATTGTATGATTCTTCTTCTTCAACTTCAATTCATTCGATTCAAAAGCTGTAAATGAAAAACTATCAATATAGGCTCAGCTGTGTCACTATTGAAAGTGAAAATCTTAGACTCAGAGATTTCATACCTGTGCGTATTATCATTTCTCTTGTTACTGAACAGTCCTACAGGCCTAATTGAATAGAATTTCATACAGCTAAGACTATATTCGCAAAAGGAGAGGTCTGAAAGCGTTCCTCTCCCTAGTCTACCAAAGCAAAGGACTGCAATTTCTATTAAGCCAAAGCTAGCTCCTCACTCCCGAGCGATAATAAGATTTGTAATATATAGGAATGGAATCGGAATCGGGGCAAGCTATAATTTCACTAAATGAAGGATCCGAAGGAGAAGTGATGGAATTTCTTACTAACTAAGCGAAAGCTTTGGAATAGCAAGAAAAGGGATGCGCGTTCTCAGTCCGTTGCTTTTCTGGTCGAGATCTTCAAACCTACGCTCCTCTTCGCTTTGCGTCTCGTCCCTCTTCGCTATCGCTCGAGATCTTCAAACCTCCGTTCCTCTCTTTGTCAGTCGAGAACTTCATGCATGATAGCAGATTCATGAAGGAAAGAGAGAAAGTCATTCTTATTCCTCTCCCTATCGGTCGAGCACTTCGTACCTCACTCCGCTTCCGCTTCCTCTTCCTTTTCACAATCTGTAGCTGGGGAATCTGTTTTCAATCCTGCGCTAACGAGCAGACCCTCAGTCCGTTGCTTCTTTCCCAGGGCTCCCTGAACTCGCTCTAAGGAAGAGAAAGAGAGATCAATCGTTACACGGATATAGAGAATGTGATTCTTACTTCTTTCTTAAGGGCCCTATTTTGCCAACTAAGGCTATTTCTGGTCTTCATGTTATTGATTCCCCATGGGATGGTGAGAAAATAGGATTCTCTTTAGTAACAGATGCCATAGAATCAAGATCTTAGGGGAGAAAGAAGTCATTCCCCCTACAGTAACTTCACTCTCCGTAGGTCAACATGTTGACTGTTTTCTTGCTGGGCACGAACGGAAGTCTAACCTTCTCTTCCTCAAGTTAGTACCAAAAATCCCTACTTGACTTTCCCATGCTATTACTATAGAAGGCAGGCGAGGGATGCATTGAACTAGTGAACCTCACCAATTCCATTCCAATTCTCTCAGACAGAGCAGGATAGCTGCCCCTTTAGAGCGAGGGCCTTCCGAGACCAATGCTATCAAGAAGAAGGATAAATAGCCTTTTAGCCTTGAGCCTTGAGCTAAATCATTGACCTTGCACCTGGTTATTTATAAAAGATAAATCAAAGTAGCAGCCATCAAGATAGCAGGCAAAGTCCTATCACCACTCCGGGTGGGAAGAAAGTAATTGCTAGCTCTTTTCTTTGACCGGTGCTATTGAATCTCTTTCCAGAAGGGAAAGTCTAAAGCCCTTACTCTAACAAGCAAGCTTCATCATTCCTTACTGTAACAAGGAAGCAATCTCATACTTCTCCTTATCAGTATCAGTAGAGCAATTGAAAAACCTTGAACTATCGGTTAACTACGGACATATAGGTCCAGAAAGAATGAATAGATTGGCTAAAGAAGGATCCTTAAATAAAATTGAAATGCCTGTCTGTGAACATTGCCTAGCTGGAAAAGCAACTAGGAAACCATTTGGAAAAGGAACTAGAGCTGAGTTTCCATTGCAATTAATCCATTCGGATATATGTGGTTCTATGAATGTGAGGGCAAGGCATGGAGCCTTTTATTTCATCACTTTCATTGATGATTACACTCGGTACGGTCATGTTTATTTAATTTCACATAAATCTGATGCCTTGGATTGTTTTAAACAATTCGTTAATCTGGTGGAGAACCAGTTAAATAGAAAAATAAAGGCGTTAAGAACTGACCGTGGTCGTGAGTATCTATCAGATCAATTTAAGGATCTGTGTAATGAAAAGGGAATCATCAGACAGTTGACGATTCCTGGCACTCCACAACAAAATGGAGTTGCAGAGCGAAGGAATAGAACCTTGCTCGACATGGTTAGATCTATGATGGCGCAGGCAAACCTTCCCATTTCCTATTGGGGGGGTGCATTGATGACTGCAGCCTTTATACTCAACCGAGTGCCCTCCAAATCTGTTACCACCACACCTTATGAATTGTGGACTGGAAGGAAACCTGACTTGAGTGTCCTGCGACCTTGGGGGTCAGCGGCTTATGTGCATGACACTACCCACAAGTATGGGAAGTTGGGCCTTAGGGGCAAGAAATGCATATTTATTAGATATTCCGAACACTCAAAAGGTTATGTCTTCATTGGAGAGAATGAAGATGGAAGCGTAACTGAATTTGAGTCACGGGATGCCACATTCATAGAGACATATTTTCCTAGCAGAGGGAATGTGGATAAAACAGTGTCATTTTACGAGCAGGTTGAAGATCAAAATCAAATAAGAGAGGAACAATTAGATGTACCTCCACCTGCTGATTCGAGTGGGAGGGTAATTCTTTTAGAGAATGAACCCCGAGAGACACTGCCACGTAGGAGTAGCCGAGGAAACGTTCCCCGACGTCGTTTCGAGATAGAAGGGGAAGCGTTGATAGTTACTCCACAGGACGATGAAGAGCCTAATTCAGTAAAAGAAGCTCTTTCATGTCCAGCTAAGGAAAAATGGATGAAAGCAATGGAAGAAGAGATGGAGTCTATGAGGACAAACCATGTCTGGGACTTGGTTGATCTTCCGCCAGGCCGAAAGGCAATTGGGAACAAGTGGGTTCTTAAGATTAAGAGAAAGGCGGATGGTTCTATTGAGAGATATAAAGCCCGTTTAGTGGCCAAGGGGTATACACAGTAAGAAGGCATTGATTACGAGAATACCTTCTCGCCTGTGGTGAGATTTAGTTCAATCAGACTAATTTTAGCAATAGTCGCTAGTTTGAACTTAGAATTACATCAGATGGATGTAAAGACTGCATTTCTTAATGGAGAACTAGATGAAGAAATATATATAGAGCAACCGATGGGTTTTGTCCAAAAGGGAGAGGAGCGCAAAGTTTGCAGGCTCCGTAGGTCCATTTATGGACTCAAACAATCATCTAGGCAGTGGTATTTGAAGTTTCATCGAGCCATTACGTCTTATGACTTTCAAATGATCGATGAGGACCACTGTGTGTATGTGAAACGATCTGAGACTGACTTGGTAATATTATCCCTATACGTGGATGATATACTTTTATCTGGAAGTAGTCTCGATCTTATAAACTCCATTAAGAGTTGGTTGTCCCTCAATTTTGAGATGAAGGACATGGGTGAAGCAGAGTATATCCTTGGAGTTAAAATCCAGAGGGATCGCTCTAAGAATCTATTAGCTCTTTCACAAGAGTCATACATTGAGAAGATTCTTGAGCGCTTTAGAATGAAAAACTGCAAACCCATTGATACCCCCGTAGCAAAGAACCATGGCTTAAGTCAAGAGCTATGTCCTAAGACTCAATCTGAACAGGATTCCATGGAAAAGGTGCCCTACTCCAGTGCAGTAGGGAGTTTGATGTATGCAATGATGTGTACAAGACCTGACATTTGTTTCGCGATGGGTCTTGTAAGCCGTTTTCAGTCCAATCCGGGACAGAAGCATTGGCAAGCGGTCAAGAGGATCATGAGATACTTGAGGGGCACTGCAGATTATAGATTATGCTATCAAGGCAAAGACCTACAGTTATCGGGATATTCAGATGCTGATTGGGGTGGTGATTTGGACAAAGCCAAGTCCACCTCTGGTTATGCGTTCTTGCTAAACAATGGCGCCATTTCATGGAGTAGCAAGAAGCAAACATGCACAGCGCTATCAACTATGGAAGCAGAGGCAGAGTTTGTTGCATGTTTGTCACAGGAGGCTGTATGGCTGAGAAGATTTTTTGAGCATATAGGGATCTTTGGTGGGCCAATAGATCCGGTTACGTTGTATTGTGATAGCCAAGCGGCTATAGCCTATACTAAAGACCCTAAGTATCACAGAAAGACGAAGCACATAAGTACAAAATGGAATTTTGTCAGAGATATTATAGCACAGAAAGAAGTTGCTCTGCAATACACCACTACGCAACAAATGGTTGCTGATCCCCTAACGAAGCCGATAGCTAGAGATGTATTTGAGAAACATGTAAACTCTCTAGGGTTGCATAGATTGTAGAGTTTGAAATTTCTTTCATTTATTTATCTTTCATTGTATGGACAATTTTTTTTATGAATGAATGAGTTTATTTTCCATACTAAATGTTAGATATATATACACAATACTATAGTATGTCGTACAGGTTGATGAGGTTGGCTCTCTCACACGAGCAACCGCCTTGGGCGCTTATGGGGAGCGAGCCAAGATGAGACATTTGTGATTCTTAAGCGCTAAGGGAGGCTGCCTAAAGGCGCCGAGCAGCTAATAAAGAACACAACATGATTGATGTCGCCCTGGTAAGAGACCAGGATGAGATCCAGTAAAATATCAAATAACGGATCGAATTATGGATACCCACAATCCATAATACCTGTAGCCAGATGCGAGACCTCCTCCAGGCGCCATGAGGGGCGAGCGGAGTGGAAGGACTCGGGTCAGGTACGAGGGGTGCCTGGACTAACATCTGTACGGTGTAAGATATATAAAATCGACATACGCTCTTATGAAATAAGAGATACACCGTAGCATGCGTTTCATACCGCATGTGCTTTATGACCACAATAGGGAAGCAAGTGGATAGATCCCTGCTCCATTGCTGTGTGAGTCCCAGAAAGGATAAATAATCCTTTCATGGATGCCCTCATTACTTTGATAGTATCATGAGGTGATGAGTTAGTGTTGCTACTTTAGTGTGTGTCCTATGGTTATGATAATGCGACCTAAAGGAACAACGCTAGGAAAGCAGCTAATTCTGATCTTAGTGATATTTGGGCGAAAGGAAGATCGGGTCGTACATACACACTATGCTTGTGTCTGAGACTAGTCCGTTATGAAGCTATTTTCTAGAGCTTCATAAGCGTGGACACAAGGCATATGAGGATTACAGCAGTAAGGCTCTGAGTAGATGAAACTCATGAGGGATTAGAGATACTGCATGTAAAGTGTATTTGTCGACAGATCTAGGGCATCAATGGCACACTTATATGATATTGACGGAATAAAAAGGGATGCAAACACTTATGCTGGTCCTGAAGAGGATTTCTAGTATGAGAGCTCCCAAACAACAGTGCCTTAGCGGTCACGGCAGGCGCTCTGTATGAAAGCCCGAGAAAAGAACTCTGTGTAAGGATTCATCCCATCACGTGCGAGTGGGAGATGTTGGATTTATCCGCCCGTGAAGGGATAAATCCTAAATCCAAACTGAATATCTTAAATTCAAATTTAAGATAATTGATAATTATTTTGGATAATTAATTCAGTGACCAAGCCAAGCAGCAGGGCATATATAGATTAGCGGGAGATGAAAACGAAGCCTATTCCCTTTTCTTGCTGGGAGAGGTTCGAAGATCTCGACCGGTAGGGAGAGGAAGGGTTAACGACCGATAGGGAAAAGAAAACCATTCTTCCAAACTGGAATGTGGAATTACTTGATATTACAATTATCTGCCTTACTCTTTAAAGCGAAGGAAGTGGACTTGCTTAGCCCAAGCACTAAGGAATTGATTACTAAGATCTGGTATACTGTAATGGGGAAGGGAATGAGCTGGGGTGATAGGCATAGGCATAGTTTGCCGGAGAAAGAGTTTTGAAAGAAAAACATAGAAGAAAAAGCGTATTATATAGAAGCAAGGTAGCTTAGGCTGATTAACAAGGTAGCTAGCTTACTACTATAGCGGGTATGATTCCCCAATGAATCGTTAAATGTTTATTTCAAAGTCAGAATTACTGAACGATGGAGAGCGCGGGTGTGAAGGAGACCGTCGGGAAGGGTAGCAAGGAGGAGTTCGATCAACTGTTGAGGAGTAAGAAGAAAGTGAAGAAATCCGGAGATCCGGTGGAGGATAACTCGAATGCATCCAGTTTGAAAGGGCCCTCTTATAGAGAGAAGTTGCTTAACCTAGGGTTTTCTATGGAGACGGACTGCCGGCTTGAGAAGGAGGAGGAAGAGATGTGGAAATCATGCTTTGATGAGATCGAAGGCCTGGCTGAGAAGGAGGTTGAGGAAGAGTCTGATGAAGATGTCGATGAAGATGGCATGAAGAGAGATAAGTGTCCCACCTTGACTGTCACGGCTGAAGAATATATGAGATGGTGTGCCCCTTGGAAGAAATCTCTGATCATCAAGCTTATGGGGAAGAATGTTAACCTGAACTTCATGAAGTTAAGGTTGCCTAGATTGTGGAAAACTAAGAATCCTTTCCAACTTGGAAAATGGTTTCTTTATTGCATCCTTTGCTACGGACGATGATCTTAATTTGGTTTATCAAGATGGACCATGGATGTTGGCCGATCATTACCTCTTGGTTCAGAGATGGCGTCCTAACTTCGACCCTTGGAAGACGGAGAGCAAGAAGAAGATTGCTGCCTGGATTAGGATTCCAGGGCTCCCGATTGAGTTCTATAACCATGATTCCCTCTGGCGAGTGGGTGGTATGATTGGCAGAACCCTCAAAGTCGATATGGCCACAACGATAGCTTCGCGTGGAAAGTTCGCAAGGCTTTGTGTGGAAATGGATTTACGCAAGCTACTTCTGCCAAACTTTCGTGCTCTGGGGAGGAAGTATCGAATAGAGTATGAGGGCCTACATCTCCTTTGTTTCAACTGTGGAAAGTACGGCCATCATATGAATGCGTGTAGCTTGGCGAGTGGTGGTGAGTCTCCTCCCACAGAGAATAAGCAGCCCGAACCCGATGACTAGGAGGAGGCTCTGGGATGACCTATCGGACTTACCTATACCTACGAGTATGCCCTGGCTTCTTGGCGGGGATTTCAATGCCATTCTATCTCACGAGGATAGACGAGGTGGTTCGCATAGGGCCAGTGGAGGGTGTAGATTTTTTCAGGACTTCATGGATCGTAATGGGCTCTTGGATCTGGGCTTCGTTGGCCCGCGTTTTACATGAAAGAGGGGGAGTTTATTTGAGAGATTGGACCGGGTTATCTGCAATGAGCATTGGGCCTCTCTCTACCCTAATGCAACGGTCTATCATTTGGCCAAATTACAATCAGATCACAGGCCACTCTTACTCAACTCTCATGAATCCAAATTTGGGTCGAATAAACCCAGACCTTTCAAATATATAGCGGCTTGGGCCTCTCATTCTCAGTTTTCTCAGTTGGTCCGAGAGAATTGGGATAGGAATAAGCCCATCTCGGATAATATACGATCTTTCGTTGATTCTGTTAAACCGTGGAATTCACAGGTGTTTGGGCACATTGGTCACCGTAAAAAGAGAATACAAGCCCATTTAACGGGGATTCAGAAAACCCTAGAGCAGATCATTTCTCCACGTCTAGAACGCCTCGAACTGCAACTAAGAGAAGAATTTGAGCAGGTTTGCCAGCAAGAAGAAGTTCTTTGGGTTCTGAAATCACGTGCTGAATGGATCAACATGGGGGATAGAAAGACCTCCTATTACCACGCCAAAGCTTCTAAGCGGAGATGGATAAACAGAGTCATGGTGTTAAAAGATGACAGAGGTCAATGGTGTACGGATGTTGCTTCACTCGAGCAGATGGCTAGTTCTTTTTTCAAGAGACTCTACTCTGCCGAGCAAGATACAGTCCATCCCTATAGTTGGAGGGGTTTGTTTCCCCCTCTGAATCATGCTGAAATGGAATCTCTCAACATGCCCGTAACCATGGAAGAAAGGAGGAAGGCCTTATTCGACATGAAGCCCCTAAAGGCGCCAGGGCCAGATGGACTTCATGCTGCCTTCTTCCAATCCCAGTGGCAAATCGTAGGAGGGTCCGTATTGGATATGGTTAAATCGGTATTTCAAGGAAAGCCACTTGATCCTGAGGTAAACAAAACTTTCATTGCTCTTGTGCCTAAGATCCAAAGACCTGAGAAAATACAAGATTTCAGGCCAATAAGCCTCTGTTCTGTGCTTTATAAAGTCATCACCAAAGTTGTGGCTAATCGACTGAAGGCTCTGATGCCGAAACTCATCAAACCCTACCAAGCGAGTTTCATAGCTGGAAGAAGTATCACGGATAATATTATAATCACACTGGGGGTGTGAGAACCCGACGAGTTCCATGAAACAAAAGAAAATGCCAGACGTGATGCATGAAGGAAAACCGACGTGAAGAAGCCATGCAAAGTTTGAATTTTCCATGCTAAAACAGGCAGCTGCCACGTGGGAATTTTGCTCTTCCAGAAATTACATATGTGCCCCTCCTCTCCTTCTTCCTTCAGCTAGTTCTTCAGTCATTTCCCATCCAAAGTTTCTGCAGTGTATATCCTCCAGCGCAGCATCCCTGAACCGCCAGAAAATCACATCATCCTCCCCTGTTTTCGCTGGACGCTGGCTTCTCTGATTCTTCGAACTGCTGCATAATGGTTTGGCTGTTTCTTCATGCTGTAAACCTGCTCCAGAACTGCTGCTTCATCTAGTCGCATGAAGCTCCCTGCTGAACGAAGGCTAGGTGGACCACAAAAAACTGTAAATTCTTGCTCTCTGTTCAGCGCTGTATTGCCTCTGTTCAGTGTTTCTTTTGCTCTGTTTTAGCGTTGATGTTGCTTGAATTTCAGCTGTAGCTTCTCCTTGAATTGATGCTGTTCTGCTGCTGTTTTGGGTGAGGTTGTTGCTGCTGTTTTGAGGTGAGACCACGCCAGAAATTCTGATTCTTCTCCTCTGTTTCGCACCATGGTTGGCTAATCCAGTTTTCACCTTCTACTGCAGTTTTTCCTCCTCTGTTTCAGCGCTGTTTTGGTCCGAAAATTAAGCTGAAAGTTGCTCCCTGAGTTGCTAAATTCCAGCGCTGGTTCTGCTGTGCGTAATGCTCCTGCTGGACCCTTTTTCAGCGCCTCATCTCCCTTGGTGTTGCTGAACAGCGTCTCATCCCAACACCACTTCCACTTCATTTCTGGTTTGCTTCTAATTGCTAATTGCTTTCCTTCGTTTAAGCTAATTTAGTGGCTGTATGGGACTAGTGTTTAGGCGAAACAATTCTGTTGCATGTGTGCTTCTTTGATTTCAAATTCTGGTGCTTCTCTTCCCTGTAGATTAACACTGTAATCTGTCTTGTGCTGTGGCAGTTTGAAGGGAAGTCTTGTACTGAAAAAAAAAAAAAAATGAAATGAGGCAGGAAGATGATCTGAGTTAGAAAAAAAAAATTCCAATTTTTAATTATGTTAAGTGTGCATATTTAAATACATACTTATTTTCATCAAGGGATAGGAAGCACAAAAATATGTATATGGAATTTACCTTACGAGTTGGAAGGCGTGAAATTAGTAGAGGAACAAATTCTAACTTTTGATAAGTCCGAGTCCCGTATAAAATTAATTGGGGTGATTTAGTTTCTAAACTCTGGTGAACGGGTATTGTAGGAGATTCTGAAGGTTGAGGTGTAGACGAGGAACGGGTCAGGGAAATTTCTGTGGTATCTCGGAAGGTGAGTAAGTAACGCGGACCAAAGATTCAGGAAATCCTTATTTCTGTTCTTAAGTTTCCTTGCAGTGTTTTAAGAATTTGATTCTCTATTTATGGAAATGTATATTTCAAAAATGTATTCATAAGCATATTTACCAAAATTTGATTTCAATCGGGAATTTTGCAAGTTTACGGATATTGAGTTAATTGGAAATCCTACTGTGAAACTGATCTGAACATGCTTTGTCTGAAACGCTATTTGGTAATTTTATGGAGTTATCTGCTCAGAACCCTGTAGCTAACAGCAGTAGATGTTAGCCCTGGTGCACCATGATCTGAACCTCAGCTAGCAGGGGTGGTGCTAGCCCCGTGTGCAGGCCACCACACGCGGAGTCAGTTTATTTTCGCAAGCTGAAAGCTTTGCGTCTGTAGTGATTTTCCCCGCGAGCTATGTGCTCTGCGTCTGTGTTCCAATTGGCTCTGTTTAGATGCGTTCGGTGTATTTTGAGAAAAGAGTTTGTTTAAAATCTGTTTCATATGGTCTGTCTCTGGATATATAGATATATGTAAACCTATTTGATCTATGATTATTTTCAAAAGGGTCGGTGTACTTATTCACTGAGTATTCGACTCATTATTTTTTTATATATATTTTTCAGAGAGCAGTAGAGACTCGAATCTACCCCCGGCCGCCTTCTAGTAGCTGACCTCGGGAGACGTTCTTTGGCGAGCCTGCGGAGCTCCTGTGGGTGTTTTGTGATTGTATCTATATTTTGTTTGACACTTTGTAAAACCTTGTATAGCTGGCTCCACTGAATCATTGTTAGGGTATCCCCACACCCCAGATGTTTTCTTTTGGTCTGATTGCGCCCTTTTGGGCTATATTGTACTGTCTGAGCGTTTGTAGAAATTTTGGGAGGTCTACGTTATAGAGGAGACTCTGCTGAAAGTTCTACAAATGTCCTCTAAAGAAAAACCTCATATGTTTCATATGATTCAAACGAATGCCATAAGTTTTTCCTCTATAAAATTTCGCTTCCGCGCATGTGTACTTAAAATTTGGGGTGTGACAGTTTGGTATCAGAGCCTGGTTTCGATCCAGGGACCTGTGGGTTATGGGCCCACCACGCTTCCGCTGCGCCACTCGGATGTTATGGGAAGAGTTTAGGGGACTCTTTATGGATCGCTTCTTGCCACAGAGTGTCCAGGATGCTAGGGCCAGAGAATTCGAGGGTCTTAAATTAATTCCAGGCATGAGCGTTTCTGATTATGACATCCGGTTCACCCAGTTGTCTCGCTATGCCCCACACCTAGTCCCTACTGAGAGGGATAGGATCAAGTGGTTTGTGAATGGGCTACCTCGCATGTTGTATAGAGTGATTGCTCCACAGATGAATCTCTTTCCTTCATACTCAGCTGCGGTGGATTGTGTACGCATGATAGAGATGAGAGATAGGGAGGAGGACACTGCTCAGAGAAAAAGGAAGCGGGATGGTGATGGGAGACAGGGAGGTAGTTCCTTTGTAGCTGGACCTTCTTATGGTCCCAGGCCTCAGAGTTATCAGAGATTCACTCCAGCTTTTACGGGGCCTGCGACCTCATCTTCCACCGGTACTGACCGGTCCAGAGCATCGTTCCGAGGGGTTAGCACGATGTCTACCCCAGTTACTGCTCCATCCCGTCAGTCTAGAGGTCCCTGTTCTACTTGTGGAAAGGTACACTCAGGCACTTGCTACAGAGAGACGGGAGCATGTTTTCGTTGTGGGCAGATGGGACACTTGGTGAGAGACTGTCCTCAGCGCTACCCTGATTCGAGTCAGGCATCAGTTCGACCCGCCAGGCAATTTTCCACGGGGACTCCATCTACCGGTGTAGCTACGGTTCAGAGTGGCAGAGGTAGTAGCAGTAGGACAGTAGTGAGCAGAGGACAGGCGACTGTAGGACGAGGCCAGGCTCGGGTTTTTGCTCTAAATAGACAAGACGCACAAGCATCAAACGCCGTGGTGACAGGTACACTTACGGTTTGTTCTCATGCTGCTTATTCCTTATTTGATCCTGGTTCTACACATTCTTATGTATCTCCCTATTTTGCAAAGAAGATTGGTAAGGATTCTGAAAAGTTAGAGTGCCCATTGCTTGTGGCAACCCCAGTGGGGGAATCTGTAAAGGTAGATCGGGTATATAAGGCATGTATGATTTCACTGGCTGATTGTGAGACGCTAGTTGATTTGATAGTGCTTGAGATAGCTGAGTTTGATGTAATACTTGGGATGGATTGGTTAGCGTCCTGCTATGCAGTGGTGGATTGTCATCTTAAGCAAGTGAGATGTAATTTTCTTGAAAAATCATCCTTTGTCATTCAAGGTGACCGAAGTGAAGCACCAAACAACTTAATCTCTGCGATAGAAGCACAAAGGCTTTTAAAGAAGGGGTATCAAGGATATTTAGAGATGGTTCGGGATCTGGAAGTACAAGTCCCAGTATTGGAACAGGTTCCTGTGGTAAAAGAATTCCCTGATATTTTTCCTGAGGAATTACCAGGATTACCTCCTGAAAGGGACATTGAATTTTGTATTGATGTGTTATCAGGCACTCAGCCTATATCTATTCCTCCCTATCGAATGGCACCTCTGGAGCTTGGTGAACTAAAGAATCAATTGCAAGATCTGTTGGACAAGGGTTTTATTCGCCCTAGTACATCTCCTTGGGGCGCACCAGTCCTTTTTGTTAAGAAGAAGGATGGTTCTCTTCGCTTATGTGTGGATTACAGACAGCTGAATAAAGTGACAGTGAAGAATAAGTACCCTTTGCCTCGTATAGATGATCTATTTGACCAATTACAGGGGGCTTAATACTTTTCCAAGATTGATTTAAGATCAGGTTATCATCAGCTACGAATAAGAAGAGAAGATATTTCAAAAACTGCTTTTAGAACCCGGTATGGTCACTATGAATTTCTAGTGATGCCATTTGGGTTAACCAATGCCCCAGCTGCATTCATGGACCTGATGAATCGAGTGTTTAAGCCATTCCTGGATCGATTTGTGATCGTGTTCATTGATGATATTTTGATTTATTCTAAGGGCCATGAAGAGCATGAACAACATCTGAGATTGGCATTACAAGTGTTACGGGAACATCAACTGTATGCTAAACTTTCTAAATGCCAGTTTTGGCTAGAAAGGATTGCCTTTTTGGGCCATGTAATCTCAAGAGATGGGGTGCAAGTTGATCCTAGTAAAGTGGAAGCAGTTCAAAAATGGCCGAGGCCTACTACCGTTACCGAGATTCGCAGTTTCTTGGGCTTGGCAGGCTATTATCGTCGGTTTGTTAAAGACTTTTCTAAGATAGCTGCCCCACTGACAAAACTAACCCAGAAAAATGTGAAATTTCAGTGGTCTGAGCTGTGTGAAGAAGGGTTTCAGAAATTGAAGGATTGTCTGACTTCTGCACCAGTTTTGGCATTACCCTCAGGATCGGGAGGTTATGTGGTGTATTGTGATGCTTCTGGGATTGGTCTGGGATGTGTATTGATGCAACATGGTCATGTGATTGCTTATGCCTCTAGACAACTCAAGAAGCATGAACAGAATTACCCAACCCATGATTTGGAAATGGCGGCAGTGGTTTTCGCCCTCAAAATCTGGAGACACTATTTGTATGGGGAGACATGTGAGATTTATACATATCATAAAAGCCTTAAATACATTTTCCAACAGCGAGATCTGAATCTGAGGCAAAGAAGGTGGATGGAACTACTCAAGGATTATGATTGTACCATTTTATACCATCCCGGTAAGGCGAATGTAGTCGCAGATGCTCTGAGTAGGAAATCTATGGGGAGCTTGAGCCATATTGCGGAGATACGGAGACCACTAATTTTTGAGCTGCATGAGATTGAGCGTTCAGGAATCCAATTGGAGATTAGAGAGCCAGGAATGTTGTTGGCTCATGTGCAGCTTCATTCATCCTTGTTTGAGAGGTTGAAAAGTGCCCAAGCCAGGGATGCACATATTGGGAAATTGGTGGAGGATGTTAAAGGTGGAAGGAAAAATGAGTTCATTTTAGATTCAAACGGTGTTTTGTGGTTCGGTACTCGATTATGTGTGCCAAATGTGGATGAATTGAAGAGGGAACTTATGGAAGAAGCTCATTGTTCTCGGTATACGATCCATCCCGGTTCTACCAAGATGTACCAAGATTTAAAGCAAGTATATTGGTGGGAAGGTATGAAGAGAGACATAGCAAATTTTGTTTCCCATTGTTTGGCATGTCAGCAAGTTAAGGCAGAACATCAGAAACCTGCAGGGCTACATCAACGGCTCGAAATACCCGAGTGGAAGTGGGAGAGAATTACTATGGACTTTGTAACAGGATTACCTCGAACAGTAAGGAGTTATGATTCCATTTGGGTGATTGTGGACAGACTTACTAAGACAGCCCATTTTCTCCCTGTGAAGACAACCTATAATGTGGCAAAGTATGCACAGCTTTATCTGAATGAGATAGTGAAGCTTCATGGTATACCAGTGTCTATAATTTCTGATCGGGGACCCCAATTTACTTCTAAGTTTTGGAGAGCCTTTCAAGAGGCTATGGGTACCCGATTAGATCTTAGCACTGCCTTCCATCCTCAGACTGATGGGCAATCTGAGAGGACTGTACAAATAATAGAAGATATGCTAAGATTGTGCGTTATGGATTTTGGTGGTAGCTGGGATAATTATTTATCATTGGTGGAATTTGCTTATAATAATAGTTATCAAGCTAGCATACAGATGGCACCATTCGAAGCATTATATGGGAGACGGTGCAGATCTCCCATAGGATGGTTTGAAACTGGAGAAGTTAAATCCTTAGGGCCTGAGTTGGTGCAAGATGCCTTAGAAAAAGTGAAAGTAATCAAGGAGAGGTTGGTAGCAGCTCAGAGCAGGCAAAAGGCGTATGTGGACCATCGACGCCGTGATTTGGAATTTATGATTGGAGATTATGTGTTTCTCAGGGTGTCACCTATGAAAGGTGTAATGAGATTTGGGAAAAAGGGAAAGTTGACCCCAAGATATGTGGGACCATTTGAAATCTTAGAGCGAGTTGGGGCTGTAGCTTATCGGTTAGCATTGCCACCGGAATTATCTAATATTCACCCAGTATTTCATGTTTCAATGTTAAGGAAATATCTACCTGATCCTTCTCATGTGTTACAGAACCAAGATGTTTCTTTAGGTGAAGATTTAGCTTATGAAGAAGTTCCTGTTGCAATTCTGGATAGACAAACGAAAAAGCTACGTTCTAAGGAAATTGTGTCAGTGAAAGTTCTGTGGCGTCACCATACACCAGAGGAAGCTACATGGGAAATGGAAAGCGAAATGCATGCAAAATACCCCTATTTATTTGAGAACTAAGGTTAGTATGTATATGTATATATAAATTCGGGGACCGAATTTCTTTAAGGGGGAGAGATTGTGAGAACCCGACGAGTTCCATGAAACAAAAGAAAATGCCAGACGTGATGCATGAAGGAAAACCAACGTGAAGAAGCCTTGCAAAGTTTGAATTTTCCATGCTAAAACAGGCAGCTGCCACGTGGGAATTTTGCTCTTCCAGAAATTACATATGTGCCCCTCCTCTCCTTCTTCCTTCAGCTAGTTCTTCGGTCATTTCCCATCCAAAGTTTCTGCAGTGTATATCCTCCAGCGCAGCATCCCTGAACTGCCAGAAAATCACATCATCCTCCCCTGTTTTCGCTGGACGCTGGCTTCTCTGATTCTTCGAACTGCTGCATAATGGTTTGGCTGTTTCTTCATGCTGTAAACCTGCTCCAGAACTGCTGCTTCATCTAGTCGCATGAAGCTCCCTGCTGAACGAAGGCTAGGTGGACCACAAAAAATTGTAAATTCTTGCTCTCTGTTCAGCGCTGTATTGCCTCTGTTCAGCGTTTCTTTTGCTCTGTTTTAGCGTTGATGTTGCTTGAATTTCAGCTGTAGCTTCTCTTTGAATTGATGCTGTTCTGCTGCTGTTTTGGGTGAGGTTGTTGCTGCTGTTTTGAGGTGAGACCACGCCAGAAATTCTGATTCTTCTCCTCTGTTTCGCACCATGGTTGGCTAATCCAGTTTTCACCTTCTACTGCAGTTTTTCCTCCTCTGTTTCAGCGCTGTTTTGGTCCGAAAATTAAGCTGAAAGTTGCTCCCTGAGTTGCTAAATTCCAGCGCTGGTTCTGCTGTGCGTAATGCTCCTGCTGGACCCTTTTTCAGCGCCTCATCTCCCTTGGTGTTGCTGAACAGCGTCTCATCCCAACACCACTTCCACTTCATTTCTGGTTTGCTTCTAATTGCTAATTGCTTTCCTTCGTTTAAGCTAATTTAGTGGCTGTATGGGACTAGTGTTTAGGCGAAACAATTCTGTTGCATGTGTGCTTCTTTGATTTCAAATTCTGGTGCTTCTCTTCCCTGTAGATTAACACTGTAATCTGTCTTGTGCTGTGGCAGTTTGAAGGGAAGTCTTGTACTGAAAAAAAAAAAAAAATGAAATGAGGCAGGAAGATGATCTGAGTTAGAAAAAAAAAATTCCAATTTTTAATTATGTTAAGTGTGCATATTTAAATACATACTTATTTTCATCAAGGGATAGGAAGCACAAAAATATGTATATGGAATTTACCTTACGAGTTGGAAGGCGTGAAATTAGTAGAGGAACAAATTCTAACTTTTGATAAGTCCGAGTCCCGTATAAAATTAATTGGGGTGATTTAGTTTCTAAACTCTGGTGAACGGGTATTGTAGGAGATTCTGAAGGTTGAGGTGTAGACGAGGAACGGGTCAGGGAAATTTCTGTGGTATCTCGGAAGGTGAGTAAGTAACGCGGACCAAAGATTCAGGAAATCCTTATTTCTGTTCTTAAGTTTCCTTGCAGTGTTTTAAGAATTTGATTCTCTATTTATGGAAATGTATATTTCAAAAATGTATTCATAAGCATATTTACCAAAATTTGATTTCAATCGGGAATTTTGCAAGTTTACGGATATTGAGTTAATTGGAAATCCTACTGTGAAACTGATCTGAACATGCTTTGTCTGAAACGCTATTTGGTAATTTTATGGAGTTATCTGCTCAGAACCCTGTAGCTAACAGCAGTAGATGTTAGCCCTGGTGCACCATGATCTGAACCTCAGCTAGCAGGGGTGGTGCTAGCCCCGTGTGCAGGCCACCACACGCGGAGTCAGTTTATTTTCGCAAGCTGAAAGCTTTGCGTCTGTAGTGATTTTCCCCGCGAGCTATGTGCTCTGCGTCTGTGTTCCAATTGGCTCTGTTTAGATGCGTTCGGTGTATTTTGAGAAAAGAGTTTGTTTAAAATCTGTTTCATATGGTCTGTCTCTGGATATATAGATATATGTAAACCTATTTGATCTATGATTATTTTCAAAAGGGTCGGTGTACTTATTCACTGAGTATTCGACTCATTATTTTTTTATATATATTTTTCAGAGAGCAGTAGAGACTCGAATCTGCCCCCGGCCGCCTTCTAGTAGCTGACCTCGGGAGACGTTCTTTGACGAGCCTGCGGGGCTCCTGTGGGTGTTTTGTGATTGTATCTATATTTTGTTTGACACTTTGTAAAACCTTGTATAGCTGGCTCCACTGAATCATTGTTAGGGTATCCCCACACCCCAGATGTTTTCTTTTGGTCTGATTGCGCCCTTTTGGGCTATATTGTACTGTCTGAGCGTTTGTAGAAATTTTGGGAGGTCTACGTTATAGAGGAGACTCTGCCGAAATTTCTACAAATGTCCTCTAAAGAAAAACCTCATATGTTTCATATGATTCAAACGAATGCCATAAGTTTTTCCTCTATAAAATTTCGCTTCCGCGCATGTGTACTTAAAATTTGGGGTGTGACAGGGGGTTATCCATTCCATGAGAATTAAGAAGGGTTCTAAGGGCAATCAAAGTTGATCTTCAGAAGGCTTTTGATAGGCTGCGATGGGATTTCATTAGGGACACCCTGTATGATGCTGGCTTACCTGCTAGTCTATGTAACATAATTATGCACTGTATAACCTCGCCTTCCTTGCAAGTCTTATGGAATGGGCGACCAACTGACGAATTTAAGCCATCAAGAGGGATTCGTCAAGGTGATCCCTTATCGCCCTATATTTTCGTACTCTGCATGGAACGGTTGTCGCAAACTATCTCTTGTCTGGTTGATAGTAAGCAATGGCAAAGCATTCGGTTGGGCAGAGCGGGGCCTCCTCTCTCACATCTGTTCTTCGCCGATGACTTAATCCTCTTTGGTTCCACTTCTTCGCATCAGGTGCAACTTATCAAGCGAGTTCTTCATGATTTCTGTCATAGTTCTGGTCACAATGTTAGTCTTGAAAAGACTAAGGTCTTCTTCTCCAAGAATGTGGATAGAAGTACAGCTAACAGTATTTGTGGTACCCTGGGGATCAGTCAAACTCTTGACCTTGGCAAGTACCTCGGGGTACCTGTGCTGCACAAGAGGATCAATAAAGCTACCTATGGCTATATTGAGGATAGAGTCAGGCAAAAGCTTTCCAGTTGGACGGCCAGAAACCTTTCGCTCGCAGGAAGGATCACCTTGGCCAAATCTGTCCTCACAACTATTCCACTTTACGCCATGCAGTCTTCGAAACTCCCTTCAAGCGTATGTGATAGACTTGAAAAACTGACAAGAGACTTCATATGGAATTCTGCCAGTGATTCCAAACGGCCTAGTCTCGTGCGATGGGATGGCATGTGTCAACCTACTCAACACGGAGGATGTGGTTTGAAGGACCTCCGGGGGCAAAATAATGCTTTTTTGATGAAAATTTTATTTAGCATTCTTTCTAAACCTGATATCTTATGGGTTAAGGTTCTTCGTGCCAAGTATGGATGGAGAGGGAAGACCGATGGTGTTTTCAGGAAATAGCCTTTGCCCCCCTATCCCTATCTAAGTCTAAGGCCCTTGCTACTGACTTGCTACTGACTTACACTTACTTCAACAGCGATCCAACCTCTCCCTAACGGTCGAGAACCCCTATGTATAAAGGCCTCTGCGAGCAAGCCATGGAATACAAGACTCTGTCTCGGCAACCTTTAAGACAGCAACTGCAGGAGAGTAACCTTATATCATTTTCAATAAAGCTTATTAATGCTCTAGCGAGAAGCTGACTAGATAGGATCCAATCTCATTTGCCAACATTCCCTTCCCTTGGGACTTGACTTTCATTCCAAATCCCTATCGCTCGTCGCTTACTGGAGAAGGAATCAATCTTCTCCCTATCGGTCTCAATCCTACGTTCCTTAGCATTTCACACTAAGATCTGATAACCAAAGCTAAACTAACGCGCAGGTATGAAATCGCTTGCTTTAAAGAAGGGACGGGAAGACAGGAACATCGGGTCAGGCTGAAAAGGCCTCGTTCTTCCTTCCTTCCTGAAAAAAGTAGTGTCCTAGTCTGCCCTTGGGGTGCCTCAGCAGCTTTGTATGATTCATATGAAGCAATCGGATGCGGATTATTCTGCTTCTACGGGGGATTCAGATGTGGATTCTGAGGCTAATGCTGCTTCATACCTTACCCGGTTCGTTGGAACCACTTCGTTCGAATCCACGGAACTACGAAGCTAGTCCGATCTGGGAAGGAGCAAAGAGCCCACTTCCTACAATAGCTATATCTTTTTTGTTTCGCAAAGTTCTCATTTGGCACTGCCTACCTATGGTCATGGCAGCTTAACGGCCAATCTCAGGTCATTACGGGAATTAGACCATGAAAGTCTTCTGAATATGCAAAGGATTGGACAACGCCTCTTCACTTGTAGAAGAGAGTAATATCTTGTAGGCTTTATTATTTATACCAAATAGGATTCTTACCATTGCAGATTCAAATCCCCTATAAAGGCAAAAGAGTGCAATAAGAATTTTTACTCATTATTTATCCTATCAAGTAGTTCATTGGCTTTTTAAACTTTAAATTCTCTTTAAATGTGAATCCCTAGTGGATAGTGATCTCCTCTTAAATCTTCTTCACATATATCTTCTTTGTTACGATTGCAATAAGAACCATATCAAATACTTTTGTCTCTGTCCTCCCTTCTATGAACATTTATAAGCAAGTCACCATTAGTTTTATGATTTGAGCCATAAAATCCAATTAAGTATTAGGACCAGTTGATGCGTCAATAAGATTATTTAAAAAGCTTTAGAATTGGACAAAAAATACTTTTCTCTTTCCTTCATAGTAAAATAAGCTCTTCATATATATGTATATATAATATGACTTCTATTTAGCAACTACTAAGTGGCAAAAGATTTTAGCTATGAATTAGGTGGACTGAAGTTTTGAGCCATCTTGGGAAATGGAATAAGAAATTGTTATGTGGATTTATATATTATGTTTTGTACCAAATTGTATGAAGAAACTTTGTCAACACACATACTACTAAATCATACACAAAAAATTAAGCAAAATTAAAGAACAAGACAATCACACACCTATTGATAATCACACAAGAGAGGAGTGAATAGGTGTGATCTGCAGAATATGACATTTTAATACTTTTTTGAAAGTAGAGGATTAATGGTCCTTTATCTTAGAA
The DNA here is from genome assembly GCA_026724425.1 of Erythrophleum ivorense. Taxonomy (NCBI): domain Eukaryota; kingdom Viridiplantae; phylum Streptophyta; class Magnoliopsida; order Fabales; family Fabaceae; genus Erythrophleum; species Erythrophleum ivorense. Next base: position 3,030,163 of record JAIUCV010000024.1, read on the forward strand.
TGTAGAAAAATAAATGACTTTTGTATGAAACAATTTATAAGGCAGAGCAAGCAAATAGTAACAAACAAAAAATGAATAAGCAAATGGAGGAAGCACACAAATATATTTGTATATGTAAAATAAAACAACAATCAACTTTACCAATAGTGGAGGAGCATTTGTCCTCCAAATTTTAAATACACAGAAGGTGAAGGAACTGGGCGATAAGATAAAGGTGATGTAGTAAAACAATTTTTGTGAATGCAGTTAATGATGCAAATACAATCAAAGTAAGGTTTTCTAAAAATGGAGGATTAGAGGTCAGCACAGTTAAAAGTTTGCACACAGAGATTTATCGTGGTTCAACTTGCATTGACCTATGTCCAGTCCTCTTAAAACACTTAAGGGATTTTTCTTCAATCTTCAAAGTAATATTACAACAATGACGGTTTTAGCATGTTTACAACCAGCATAATATTTTTTAATTCACCTCAAACAAATACAGCACTTAGGTTTTATACAAGTTCTCCCCAAAACTTGTTCTCCTTAAAGGATTTTCACTAAACTCAATTTGTAGAATAATATGAAAATAATTTGGAACTCTTATTAGGAAAGGGATTACAATGAGTACACTCTTTCTTTAAAACTTTTAAGTTAGATGATATTAGAAATTTAGCTCAGATAAGATGAAGAGATCGAATGAGAACGATGTAATTTTTCTTTTCATTTTATGCTTCCCTTCCTTGTTAACTCTTGTGTTCATCTTCTTCCATTTATATGGAAGCTTTAAAAATATATCCATTGAAATTTAGCTTCACTGAAAATAGCCATTGTGGAAGAAAGAGATATTTGCCGAATATCTATTGTCCTTTTTTGCCTTGCTTATCATGAAGCATAAACGAATATAAGGACAACTTTTAACATGCATGAGATTTGCTTTTCTTCTTTCTTTTTACTATTCCAGTAGTTGTAGAGAAAAAAGAAATGATACTTTGCTTTGTTATACTTTTCTTCAATAAAAACACAGTAAATATTTTAAATAAGGTAATTGAAAAGACACTTTTTATATAATATAATATAATACTTTTTGCATATGAAAAGGACTTAATGTGCAAAACTTTTAACATGTTTATAAACTTTTGAATTTTCAAAAACATATTTTAATATTTTATTGAAATAAGAGAATAAAGGTACATTAGCATATTTAGAAGTATATTTCAATCAAATCACATTTTCGCAAAGAAGTGATATATATATTTATACATATGTGTGTGTGTGTGTATGTATTACTTTCAAAACTCATTAATATATCTGCACACTTGACTTTTGTATTAAAATATATTATATTCATTTTGTTACTCTTTTTTAGCTTCTCACATTTTTATTTAAATGCATTATATAATTTTTTGTTTTATATTAAAGTATAGATCAACAAGGCCAAATAAAGCTTAACAATAATTTCAAATATTATAGTTCAAACAAATTATAAACACAATTAGATTAAAAAACCCAATAAGATAAAATAAATAACATAGAGTTTAACCAATTGATTTAGATAAAATAACTCAATCAAAACACAATGCTCCATTTTGATTTATTTTATTTTTTTAATAACTATTATTGCCTATCAAAAATAAATTAAATAATTTTTAATACAATAAAACAATAAATAATATTTAACTATTTTTAACTTAATGATTTTAGAAATTTAACTTAAAAATTTTGTTATCATCCAAATAATTTTAGGTTAGATCAAAACCTTAGGTCCAACACTTGTCTCATGCTAAAATATACACCCCAGTGGAGAAAAATATATATAATAGGAAAGCATAAAGTAAACTCTTCAAAACAAATATAATTCGGAGCCTTTAATAAAAACCTGAAGCTTTTGTCAACCAGACCATGAAATTTTTCTAAGTATGCATTTGGTTGGATAACACTTCTTCACTTGTAGAAGTAAGCAATATCTTGCAGCCTGTGTGATCTGCACCAAATGGGATTCCCACTTTACCTCAATCAAGACTCTTGTAGAGGTCACACAGAACAATAAGAATTTTCTGCTCGTTCTATATCCTAAAAAGTAGTTCACTAGCTCTTTTATCTCTAGACTTCTCATTAAAGTTGACCCCCAATTGACACGCATTAATCTCCTCTTGAATCTTGTTCGTATCAGGTTTTTTAGCTACAATTGTAGTGAGAACCATATCAAACAATTTATCTCTTTTAACCCTTCTACAACTGTCACACCGCACAGTTTACGTATGCTTACGCAGAAGCGAAAAATAAAGAGAATGATTATGGGTATCATTTTGATTCATATAAAACATATAAGCTTTTCTTTAAAGGACATTTATAGAAATTTCGGCAGAGTCTCCTCTATAACGTAGACCTCCCGACATTTCTACAAAGTGTCAGACAATACAATACATCCAAAAGGGATAACTCATATCCATTCAGACCAAAAGAAATATCCGGGGAGTGGGGATGCCCTAACTATGATTCAATGGAGCCAACTTTACAAGATTCAAAACAAAATACACATACAGACAAAATACACCCACATGAGCAACTGCAGGCTCGTCAAAAGAAGTAATCAAAATATCGACCACTAGAAGGCGGCTGGAGGTAGATTAGGGTCCCTACTGCTCTCTGGAAAAAAATAAAAAAAAAATGAGTTGAATACTCAATGAATAAGCAATGCCGACCTTTTTTTTTAAATGAAGATAGGGTCACGAATATATAGGCACATATTTATAGATATACCGCGTAAAACATGTTTTATGCAAATTTTTTCGTACAAATGCACTGAAAGTATCTAAGCAAAACCAATTTAAACAGACGTAGAGCACACAGCTTGCGGAGAAAAGTCACTACAGACGCAAAGCATTCAGCTTGCGGAAATAATATAACTCCACATGTGGTGGCCTACACACGGGGCTAGCACCACCCCTGCTAGCTGAGGTACAGATCATGGTGCACTAGGGCTAACATCCACTGCTATTATCTACAGGGTTCTGAACAAATGACTTCATAAAACAATGCATTTATATTTTTTTCCTTTTAACCTCTCAGACAGAATACCTTCCAGATCGAGTTCATCATAAAATTTCCAAATAATTCAAACATCTATCAATTTGAAAAATTCATGTTCGAACCGATTTTTGGTAAACATGCATATGACAACACATTGAAATGTGTATCTCTATAAATAGATAATCAAACTTTTAAAACACTGCAAGGAAACTTAGTAACAAAATAAGAATTTCCATGTCTCACGGTCCGCATTACTTACTCACCTTCCAAGATTTTTATAGAAATCTCCTGACCCTTTCTCAGCTATGCCTCAATCTCCTGAATTCCCTACAATACCCGTTCATCAGATTTTAAAGGGTGCATCATTCCAATGATCCCATACAGAACTTATTTGGTTTTAAAAATTATTCCTCTACTAATTTTACGCCTTCCATACTCGTACAATATATATTTCATATACATATATTGTGCTCTCTTTTCCCTAATTCCACTTAGGAGCTAAACCCAAAATCCAGAAATAAAGGAAACACATACCGTCTTTAATCTGTAGCCACACATTAAAGGGAAGCTTATTCTGCATAAATATAAGTTGACAAGTAAGAAAAAGTACAGTGGGATTTTGTCTTTAATTAAGAATATATATATGCAGAATTTTGGGAGGAATTAACGTATAGGAGAGTGGACATACAATTCAGCATGAATGCAGTCAGAATTTTTACAACCAAAATCATCTTCCTGCATCACCTTTCCTTCTGCACAGGACTTCCCCTAGCTGGCCACCATATAAAACGTATCACAGCAATAAGAAACAGAGGAGGGAAACGCCTATAATTGGAATTAAAGAAGCAGCACATACAACAGAAATTTCAAGCCTAAAGAGACCTAGATGGCGTTACTTTACCAGCCACACACAGCCACAAACTCAGCTTAAATGAGGAGAAAGCAAGCAGCAACAAAAATCGAACCAAAAAAGAGACAAGGTAGTGCTGAACAAGGGAGAGAAGGCGCTGTGCAGAGGAGTCCAGTAGAACCAGTACACACAGCAGAACTTGCAGCTTAGGGAGGGAAATTTTCTGGCGTGCTTTTACCAAAACCAATAGCAAAAACTTAGCAAAATTCAAGGAGCAAGCACCAGCAGCAGCAACTCGAACAGGGCAGCAAAGTAATGCTAAATAGAGGAAAATAAACTGTAGTTTTTGATAACTACCAGCTTCGTTCAGCATGCAGGTGTTATGCGACTTGAATGAAGCACTCAACTGGAGATAACTCACAGCTCGAAGAAGCAGAAAAGGTAGCAACCAGCAAAACAGGGATGAAGATGCAGAGTTTCTGTCGGTTCTGTGATTGCTCTGCTGGAAGGATATGTGTTGCAGAATTTGAAGTGCTAAATGACCAACAAACCAGACTGAAAGTGATTAAAAGAAAGGATATATCAGTAATTTCTAGAAGAGTAAAAATCAGTACATGGCAGCTGCACAATATGGATTGAAAAGTCAACTTCCCTCCATTTCCCCCATGCATCATTCACGTCAAGTTTTTACAACAACCTCTTTAAAGCAGAGTGTCTTTAATCTTATCATCTGAGCCATAAACTCCAATTAAGTGAGTATTAGGATCGGCTAATGCCTCTGTAACATTATCTGGTATTGGCTTTCTCCATTCTAAAGCATCGAAAGCATTGGAATTGAACGTACCCCCGTGTGCTGGTAGAGAGGAAGGAGGATTATTAAGTAGAGCTATTGCCTCCATGACATTATCTTCCATTGGGTTTCTCGTTTTTACAACTACATACCCATGTGGTGTTGCATGTGAAGGAGGTTCATCAAAATTGTCAATATCCTCAGTTGGTCCGGTGTTTCCTTTGTTCAGTTTCTCATCTTTAGTTTGACGCTTGTCGATGCGCGTTTCCATTGGAACGAGATATTGACGAATAAGATGCCAAATTACAGCAAGGCCAATAATTCTGGCAATTGCTGTAACAGCCCCCATTAGGATTCTGTAGAAAAACTCAAGACATGAGCGACTCTACTATCACATATGCAATTAATTCAGAACACAAAATGCAATCACAGTTACAGAGGAGTACCTTTCTTAGGGAGATCAATGAAAAGACTAAAAGGGTTGTTGTATGGGACTTCAGAAAACTAGCTTCTTTTTCTGCAAATGCAATTCAATTTATAATTTTAGCCTCGGATGCTACAAACTAGTTCCCTCAGGGAGGAAGAAGAGAAATTACATAGGAGTATAAGTGAGAGAAGGAGCCCAGAAATTGCAACGCAGCTTCGTGATTATACTTTAATAAGGGAAGTAAAGACGAAGACTTCGTGTTGCAGCAAGTACTTTAACAGAGGCAGAACTCTTTTTTACTGGAAAATTGACTTGTAACAGTTTGCTTTCCCTCTCTCTTTTTCGCGAACTGTAAGTTGTAAAATAAAGTTCTCCGAATTTCCGCCTTTCATTCACCATACATCATTAACATAATTTTTCCATTATACAAAACTTTTGCTACGTTCATATTACACTCTGTTTTTGTATTTAGAAGTTATTCTTTCAACTTATCCAGAAGTTTAGAGCTTCAGAATAATTTCCCTCATCGGAAAAGTTTACCACTTTTTTTTATTTTTCAAAAAGGAAATTTAGAAGTGCTGCAGTAACTTCGAAGTACACTGGGGTGTCTTCCCTGTTGTGTCCTTGTTCAATTTATACTTTTAGCAGCAAGACTGGAAACTCGGTAGTCGACAATCATTCTTGCAAGTGCTAGAACAGCCTCAATTTCTTGGAATGAATTTGCTAATAGACATCCATATCAAAGCACAAAATGAAAATGCAGTAACAGAGAATACACCTTTCTTAAACAAGGTGTTAACTAACTAGTGTTTTTGTTTAGGAAACAGAGAGAAGAAAAAAACAAGTAGGTGAAAAAAAAATATATCTCATATATATTCTTATTTTTTTATATAATTTTGTTATGCATAATATAATATCACAAAGGATCAAAGACCAAGTTCTACTTAAATATATATGTCTCATACATTTTGTGTCTTTTTTTAAAAAAAAATTAACGCCATTATTTAGAAAAAAAATGGTGAATAGGTTCTATTCTTAAGTTTCATTTTCTCCGCAACATCCCAGACACATGTAACGCACTAGTTATTGTCCCTCGTACAGAAATTGACGTGCAAACAAACAAATGATGGTGCTCCTGTTTCACGAGACTTTCAAAATTCGTCGGGCATTTGCAAAAGGAATCCCTGGCTGATCCTGATTTGTAGATGGAGACGATCTTGTCAGGTTCACGCAGCGCCATTATTGTACTCCATTATTTATAAATGTAAAACTAAAATATTATTTGAACATTATACATCATCATAGCTTCGGAGCTACAAACTGCTTTCCTCGAGGGTGAAGAAGAGAAATTACATGGGAGTAGGAAGGGGACGAAGATCCCCAAAAATTGTCACGTAGCTTCGTGATTACGCTTTTTTTCTAAAATGAGATTAAGTATATAGAGAAGACTTGTTTTGCAGCAACTACTTTACTAGTGGAAGACCTTTCGGTGCTAGAAGAATTGACTTGTAATAGTTCTTGACCTGCCATTAGAAGTGTTGCAGTATGAAGAAGTAATTTAGTTTAGATAAAATTATTCTGCAAATATCTTTGGCAATTTTTTTTTAATAATGAAACATCTTTAATAACATAGTTATCACTATTTTGGACAAAATCTTTTACTATTAATCTTAAGAAAAGGTATTTTTACATAAAAATATTAATTTTTATTTTTGGGTACTTTTTATGAGTGTGACAAAGATTATTTGAAAGTTTGGTGAAACTCTCAAGTTTTAGTATTATTTATATATACTGAGGTACACTTGATTGAAGAAACAGAGACGAAGGGAGGAAGGAGTACACCAAATTAAAGTGTTAAGCAAAAGGAAAAAGATAAATCATTGAACCAAACGTGCTCCTGGCTTCTGAGAGGCCAGGATCCCTCTCAATTTCTCCCAAAATCTCGCTTAAGCTACCTTCTAAGTACTTCCCCAATATCAAATCTCTCTCACACACACCTTACCAGCTTCTCTCTCTCCACTCACATGTCTCATGAGATCAAAGTTAGTCATTCCCAAGTAATTCCCCATTTCCCTTCCTTCTACCACTTTATTATTAGATTTGAATATGGATCGGAAAGTCTATTGGGCCCAATAGGTCTCATACAAAAAAATAAATAAATATAAACAAAAAAAGGCTAATAAAAAACAAATCCATTTTTTAAAAGTTCAAATGTAGAAATGGGTTAGATTTGAGCCTTTTTCGAGCCTGAGCCTAAGCCTTACATATATTTTGTGTTTTAGTATTGTTGTGTAATGTGTGTTTAATTTTTATGACTTTATGTTTGAGTTAAGAATTTAAGTATTGCTTTTCATAAAATTTTCTTTCCTATAATGCTTGTTAAAATATTTGAGTATTATTCTTAAAGTTTGTATGATTTTGCTAATGCTCATCTTTAATGCATAATTGTTGCTTTTTGATGGTAGTAATGCCTGATTTTATCAATAAGTATATGATAATTCTCACATAAATTGAAACTCAATTTGCCAGAACAAAGGAAAACCCCTTTTCTAAATTGCCAAAACAATGCCTTTGCTTCTTTACTAGTATCACTTCTAACTCCACATAGCTAAAGTACGAAGACATATTACTACTTTAAGGGATACAACTTAACAAAGAACTTAAAGATAAAATAATGAACTAGTATAAAACTTATAATTCCTTATGAACAGCGTGAAGTTGTTGAGGGAGAGGTTCGTGTTCTTGTAGGAAACTCCTCATGGTTCCAAGACTAGCAGTGAGGTTGCCCATTTGATTGGTTATCTGATGGAGCTGGGCATAAGAGAAGTAGTAAACATGTGATTCAGCGAAGTCTGAGCCTCAAGGATTTGTTGCAACATCTCAAAGGAGTCCGGGGATGAAGAAGGTGGTGGAGCAAAAGATGATGGACGTTTATGAGCAGGGGATGCTGGTGCAGGGGAAGAAACAGGGGCTTTGCCATAGGTGTCTAGTGCTGGAGGGGAGATAGGGTCTTGACTAGGATCATTTGGAGATGCAGGAGGCTTCTTTTGGTTAGGGGGTGGACTAGCATCTAATGTTCGAATCCACTTGTTTCCGACGGAAGTATACTGCATTAATCTGAAAGAAACTTCATTGTAGGTGGTGTCTACAAGAATGGATGGATAATGCTTTAGATTGACTTAATAGGCTTTGAATATCTATGTGAGTAGCATTCCATACAGGAGACTTGTAGAAAGGTTGGAGATTTGAGTGGATTTTACCATAAATCACAAAATCCGAGTCCCAAGATCAATGGGTGTCTTGGTGATGAGGCAGTAGAGAAGGCAGACGTCCCTCTTGTTGAGAGATTCTAAGGAGCAAGATCGAGGCAAGTACTAATAATTTGAGCCATGATACGCTGCTCAAAACACAGAGTAAGTCCATTTACTTGGCCTGGAGAAAGGAAGTCTGATCGTTTAACCAAGTAATCCCGAGCCTCCTCATAAGTAACTTGAAAGTTTTTCCCCTAAGTCTTTTGGAAGAAGTAGGAGTCACTCAAGAATGTCATTCTCAAAAGCTTACTCAATTTTTTCTTAGTTAATAGAATTCTTCGGCCTTTGATGAATGAAACAATAGATAGGCCATCATCCATAATAGACAGATTCACATAGAATAGTTGAACAAGGTCTTCATCTACCTCTTCCTGCAATTTAAGTAATTTGTGCCATCCCATGTCCACGAAAGGTTGCTTGATGTCAAAATGGATGGACTAGAGTTTTTGTAACAAGACAATTTGTCCACAAGCTACTGAGTGCTGAAGAAAATTAGATTCATTTTGCTCTTTTTCTCTGGGAGACAGAAAGTCTTCAGCATTAGTGGAGTTGCCTGAGTTAGAAGGTATTTTTTCAAGGGACTCGCTCAATTATCATCCCTCAGAGGCACTCTTCAATTTCTTTCCCTTTGATGTAGAGGGAGGAAGCAAAGGACGTTTGGTTTTAAGAGCACCGAAGATTTTTTATGAAGGCAAGGGTTGAGATTCTGGAACGGTGGTGATTTTTATGGGGTTTAGAGCTTCCTTTATGGGAGTACAGGATGGTGAAGACTGATGAGAAGCCTATTTTATAGTTCTGGATCCTGATGGTTTAGAATAAACAGCTCTTCACTTTTGGCGAGAATAAGTAGACACGGAGGACAATTAGGGTTGCCGTTGAGCATTATCAATTGGAAATTGACTAGATTCTAAGTTAGAGATATGGATACTCTGTGACGCTGTGGATTTGTGTGCGGCCATCTTTGTTTTGGGCATCCTGAGATGAAGGAAAGTGGAGATGATGTTTTGCTCTGCTAGGGTTCAGAGAAATTTAGGGAAGTAGGAGCATCGCTTTAAAGAGGAGTAGATAAGGCATGCACTGAAAAGCCTATTCCATCATGTCAATTATCCATATAGAGAGAGAAATTAGACGTGTTATCTGACACGTTGTGCCTTACAAACTACTTTTCATAACTGCAACAGAAGAAAGAGACTACTGATTTGAACACATAGGCCATATGCGACAGGCTGATTGGTCAAGAAGATGGTACAATATTTCTAGCATGCAACTTCATGGTCAACATTCATTTGACTTTTTATGACCTTAGAGATCTTGTCGACAAGGTTTCTCATCTAGTCAACAAGGTTTTCAAAAAAAAATGATAAACATACAGAACATGTAATATATAAAGATTAAGCATAATTAATCATGCCCAGACTAGTTCTTAACATAGAAAATCTATTTTCCAGTAGAGGTTTTGTAAAGATATAAGCTAATTGCAAATCAATTTGCATGTATCTTACCACTATATTTCCTTGTTGTATTGATCTCAAATAAAGTGATGTTTAACTTCAATATGCTTAGTTCGAGAGTGATGTACAGGATTTTTGGTTAGGCAAATAGCATTGGTATTATCACAGAATATTGGAATTTGCTTGAAGGTAAAGGAAAAATCCTCTAGTTATTACTGCATCCATAGGAGTTAAGTGCAACAACTTCCCATTGCCATATATTCAGCTTCAGTAGTTGATAAGGCAACTAGCTTTGTTTCTTGCTGAACTAGGATACCAAAGTCCTAGAAATTGGCAAGTACCAGTGGTGTTTTTTATGTCAAGTATATCACATGCAAAATCAACATCTGCATATTCAACTAGTTCAAATTTGTTAGATCTTGGATACCATGAGCCAAGGTCTTATGTTCTTACCAAATATCTGAAAATTCTTTTTATAGCAATATAGTGGGATTCCTTAAGATTGGATTGAAATCTAGCACATTTGCATACACTAAAAATGATGTCTAGCCTACTTGCAGTAAGATAAAGTAAAGATCCAATCATACCTCTATATAATTTTTTATCAATATCTTTACCTTTATCATCTTTGTCAAGGTTTGATGATGGACATATTGGAGTACCCATGGGTTTTGCATTTTCAAAGCTTTACTTCTTAAGCGACTCCTTGGTATATTTTGCTTGAATGATAAAATTTTCTTCTTTCATTTGTTTAATTTGTAGACCAAGAAAGAAATTCATTTCTCCCATCATGCTCATCTCAAATTCACCTTGCACAGCTTAGAAAATTCTTAACAAAGAAGCTCATTAGGACTTCTAAATATAATGTCATCCACATAAATTTGGACAAGTAATGAATAATCACCATGCCTTTTGATGAAGAGTATGGTATCAACTTTTCCTCTAATGAACCCATTTTGAAAAAGAAAGTTGCTAAATCTTTCATACCAAGTTCTAGGAGCTTGTTTTAACCCCTAAAGGGCTTTTAAGAGTTTGTAAACATGATTAGGCAAATTTTTATCCTCAAAACTAGAAGGTTGTTTGACATACACTTCCTCATGGATAAATCCATTCAAGAAGGCACTTTTAAGATCCATTTGGAATAATTTGAAATTCATAAACGAGGTATAGGCAAGTAACATATGTATGGATTCAAGTATAATAATCGGGGCATAAGTTTTATCAAAATCAATACCTTCCATTTGAGAGTACCCTTGGGCCATAAGTCTAGCTTTATTCCTTATGACTTTTCCTTGCTCATCAAGTTTATTTCAGAACACCCATCTTGTTCTTATTATTATTGAGGCATTTTCAAAAGGTTCCACTAAATTCCACACCTCATTTCTTTTGAACTGGTTCAATTCTTCTTCCATTGCAGCTATCTAGCTTTCATCCTTCAATGCTTCTTCTACAGTTTTGGGTTCAATTTGTGAGAGAAGGGCCAGGTTATTTTGTTTGAATGAAGCTCTTATTCTTAATCCTTCATTAGGATTTCCAATTATGTACTACATAGAATATGATGGGGAGTGTCCCCATTCACATGAAAGCTTCAAATCTATTCTAGGTAGTTCTATGTTTATGGCTTTAGGATTATTTAAAGTTTTTCCTTCCCTGTGCATATCTTGTTGACAAGGTACAGGATCTTGCTAACAAGATCTTTCATCTGTAATTTCTTCAACACCTTTGTTCCTCTTTTCTTCTTCATTTTTGTTAGTCTTTTCTTTCTGCCTTATATTATGAGATTTGTTCAAACAAGCTGCATTTTCCTCATCATCTAAATTCAAGTTTTTCTTCAAAGTGGGGTTAGCATCATCAAATACTACATAGATAGATTCTTCAACTACTAATGTCCTTTTGTTGTATACCTTATATGCTTTGCTAGTTGTTGAGTATCTTAAGAAGATTCTTTCATCACTTCTAGCATCAAATTTTCCTAACATATCTTTACCATTATTATGTGTGAAGCATTTACATCCAAAAGTATGAAAATAGCCTATGTTGGGGTTTCTTCCCTTCCATAATTCATATGGAGTTTTCTTGAGAATAGGTCTAATAAGACATCGATTCAAGATATAACAAATAGAATTTATGGCTTTAGCCCAAAAGTATTTAGGAAGATCATTGTCAATCAATATGATTCTAGCTATATCTTGTAAAGTATGATTTTTCCTTTCAACAACTCCATTTTGTTGTGGAATTCTTAGAGTAGAGAAATTATGGGTAAAACTATGTTCATTGCAAAAATTTTCAAAAAGCTTGCTTTCAAATTCTCCACTATGATCACTCCCAATACTAGAGATTAAATTCCTTTGCTCCCTTTGAACCTTTTTACAAAAGATCTTAAAACTCTTAAAAGATTCATCCTTATGAGCTAGAAACAAAACTCAAGTAAATCTAGAGTAATCATTAATGATAACAAATGCATAACTTTTACCTCCAAAGCTTCGAATTTGTGTGGGACGAAGGAGATCCATGTGCAACAATTGAAGTGGCCTTGATGTAGAAACAAATTCCTTGGTTTTGTGTAACACCATATTTTCTAGCTCATTTCCTTCATCATTTACATACTTATGTGATATATTGTAAGTAGGAAGTGGAAAATTCCATTAAAATAATAGACTTTCTTGTGTTGCGCTATAGTTAAAAATTTACTATTAGTGTCATATGGACCATGTGAGCTCATACTATATATCCTCATATTTATTTACATCATTATAACTCATTTGCATCTCAAAATCATGCTCACAACTCATGAAAACCGAAATGGAGCTCAAAATAAGCAAGTATATTTTCGGCCAGATTTGCTCCATTTTTTGACCCAAATTTGGAAAATCATAACTAAATCTAGAAAATTAGAAATCATGCAATCTTGGTTATTCTGGAATTCTTAGGATGTCTAATTCACACTAAAAATATGCCCATATCATAACATATATCACAGAGGACGTTTGACATCCAAAATGGTCTAGAGGTCTGACTGAATTCTGGAGTTATCACAGAATTCTGTAGAAAACTTTGAAAATGTCCAATTAATTCCACAAAAATGCAATCCATGCAAATGATACCAATCTGAAAAGTTGTGAATGTTAGCTAGAGAGAAAAATACATCTCTAGATCAGTTCATCAAGCCCAGACTTTGGAATCCAATGGAACAGTACTTCTAGTCGGGCAAAATTACTGATACTGGATAGAAATTTCAAAAATTCATATCTCCCTTTCTAGACCTCTAAATGAGGTCCTTCTAGTTGACACAAGTCACTGTGATCATCTAGTTTCTCTGTATAAAATTATGTGGCAATTGGACATCATTTATGGCTTGTGTGATAGAAAATAATTTTGGACTATTGTAACAGTACATCAAACCATTTCCATAAATTTTGCCAACGTTGAAAAATCATCAAATATTCTGTAGACCTCCAAAAATTATGAACTTTATCTTCCTAGAAAGATCTTAATGAGGCCTAATTTCAGACCAAGACTAACTCATTTGGCCAAAAAGTGACATAGGGTTCCATATTAGTCAATTTTGGCTTCATATAGGGTACCAAAGTTACCAAATGGATTTCCCTTGGTCTTGGCACCTTTTGGGCAAGTCTAAAAGCACATTTGAGACTTAAGTGAACTGCCCAAATGGTCCCAAACCTTATGCATCTCATTGTAGCCATTCAACCCACACTTATGCATACATTCATCAAAATCCCATATTGCACATTTTGGCCTTACATACTTAAAATAAGTGCTATAAGTCATATATCATTTTCATAGTTATAAACATCACATAATAGCATATTTATACATGTCTCAAGGTTCATAATACATTTGCAACATCATATACATCATGAACTATCATTATGGTTCTAAAATGGACAAAACAAGGCATAAGCTTGTCAATCTTTCCTCTTCATTGTTGTTGGCTCCCTTCACCATAATTACTTGGTCCACCTAGCATGTTAAATCATTGGAGAGGAGGGGATGAGATTCAAAGAATCTCAATAGCTCATCTCCCATTCAATCATGCATAATATGTGCAAAGCAAGCTTTACAATTGCATGCATGGAGAAATTTGGAGTCATAGACATTTTAAAAGCAACCTTGGCACGTGAATCAATCATACAAGACATTCAAGAGCTCACTAAGTATTTGGATTGGCCGCACACCTTTCCTTATAGATTTTGGACTTGTCTTACCCATTCTTTGAGAGCTTTGGACTCAGCCATACTCTTGGGAGCCCACTTTACTTTTGGGAGACTTTTTACTTTATCTTAACCAAGCTCAAGGGTTTTTGGCTCATCCTCACCAAAGGAAAGAGTTCTTGGCCTCTCCACACTCAAGCAAACTCAAACAAGCATCATGTACTCATTTAGAAACATAACATGGCATCAAGAATCATAGCACATAAAGGCATGCTAGCATACTCTTCATAGTTTGAAAATACATATAGACACATTCTAAAATAAGCTAAACACACATCCATGCATGAGAGAAGGTGGAGAGAGCTACTTTGTACAAATCTACACACTTTTCTCCTTGAATTTCCCTCCTTTGCCTCAGCTATACACCCACAAATTGGTGGAGATGGTTTCTCTTGGCCTAGATACAATTTATGGGAGCCAATTAGGTTCATGAAACACATTCTAAGGTTACACAACTTGATGAAACACTAGATTGCTCTATAGGCTCCATTATGGTTTATATTGGCCCTTAATGAAGCAACACCTCTCAAACAATTTCTAGGCCTCATTCTTTCCTTTCAAATATGATTCTTGACTCCTTTTAAGCTTCTTGGAGTCATCACATCATTAAAACAAAAGGCCTAGTACCCTGTTGCTTCTTTAGGTCATAATATGGAACCTAAAGCACCAAATCACTTTCTATGAGTTCTAAATTTTTTCCAAGGCCTCCCCTCATTTTCATTCATCAAATATGACTCAAGAATGGTCTTAGAAAAATTTAAAACTCTCCCTAGCTAGGAGAACCCATCTATGAAGCATATTAGGTTCCATGGAGCTTTCTTTGTTTTCTCAAGAGAAGAAGCATATAGGGAGCCTCTTAGGGATCTTGGGAGCTCATTTAAACTCTTACTTAGGCCTAGGAATCATCATACAAAATCATATTTTACAAGGTGCAATTGAAACCCTAAAACTTGCATCTTGAAATCTAATGGTTTTTTGATAATTCCCTTTGCATATTCTTAATCTCACACCTTTTTTCCTTAGATTCATGCTTGGTTCTGCCTAAAAATCATATCCTTCTAGGGTTTTCTCAAGTGGGGCAAAATGGTGGAGGAAGGCACCAAAAATGACAACCATAGGAAGATAAATTACCTTGTTTTCTTGCTTTTTCTCACTTGAATCTTGTGTTCTTTGAGATCCTCTCTTCAAATCCGAATTTTCCCCTTAATATCTCCCTTAAAACAGATTTGTAAGCTTCCTTTTAATCAAAGAAAACAAAGGAGAATGAAGGAGAGGAGGTTTGGAAGAGAAAGAGCATGAAAAACTACTAAATTTCTATACCTTAAGCTTTTGATTTCTCCTCCTCTTTGCCTTCCTTGTGCACCACTCTCCCTAGGGTTTTCCTCTGGTTCTAGGTAGAACTTGGTCATGCATAATGAGGGGAGAAGAAGGGCTCATCATATATATAGGTGGGAGGAAGTTACACTTTTCAAAAATTCCCATTTTGCCCTTCGTTCTTGGCATTTTCATTTCTCCTTCGTTTTAGCTCCTTTTTGAGAATCGTCTTTTCTATTATAAAATTTAGGTTCCCAATTTAGTAAAATGCCTTTGAAATCACTCAAATTGGAGCTAAAACCTTCCCAAATGAATCAGTCGAAGTTCAGGTCAACTGACATTAGAAAACGTCCACCGGAGGGGTTTTCACTGTTTCGGGGCTTTCCATGGTTTTCAGGGCCTCTGAGAACCCTGGAGAACTCAAAATTTTCATTTAAAAAGCCCTATTGTGTGAATTCCAAAAATTACCCAAAATTACGAAAATACCATTACATTTCGTAAGTTTTTCATAAGAAATTGTTTCTTCATTTGAGCTCTGTTTTTCTTTCTGTTTGAGGTTGGGATTCTTATTTTTAGGAGTCTAGAATGTTTGCCAAATTTTTTAGGACCTTAAATACATCATCTTGGGGGACTTTCTTTTTATATCTGGTGAATTTTGTTCGTTTACAGAGAAACCATACATTACGTTTCTCACGTTTTCTCTGGTTTTCAGAGAATCGGATATTACATTCTAAAGGAGGATTTGGTTTGTTTTCCTAATTGGCATGTATCACATACACGATCTTTAGAAAATCCAATTTAGGAAGACCCTTCACAAGGTCAAGCTTGGATAGTTTAGAAATCATATGCATGCTTGCATGACCAAGTTTCTTATGCCAAGTCTAAGGATCATTGCAAATGGAAGAAAAATAAGTTACATTCTTAGAGATAACACCTCTAGAAGTAAGAACACAAATGTTTTCAAATCTTTGGCCAGCAAACAAGACTTTGTTATCATTGTCAGAAACAATGCAATGCATAGATTTAAATTCAACTTTATACCCTTTATCACAAAGGTGGCTAATGCTAAGGAGATTATGCTTAAGACTTACAACAAGACAAACATTATCAATGCAGCAATTTTTGTTTAGACTTACCTTTCCAATAAAACCATCATCTTTATGAGTTAAGGATAAAAATTTAGAATGATCACTTGTCATATGGTGAGAACAGCCGCTGTCCAGGAACCAATCACTCCTTGAAATACTTCCTTCAAGACAAATCCATAGGTTAATTTAGTTTTTCTTAGGTATCTAAATCTTTTTGGGTCCTTTATGGTTAGTGAGGATTTTTTTTGTTAAATCAATGTTTTTTGGGAACCTAAACAAGTTTTCCTGATTTGTTTTTGCGTTTATAACATACATGACCAATTTTATTGTAGCGAAGACATGTGATAATAAAAGGTGAGTTGTTTGTTTCTTTGACAAAGAAATTCTTGTAAAGTTTGACACAATTTTTTCCATCATAGGCTAAGCCTGACTTATCAAACATGCACTTCTGCTGTCTTAATAATAGTCTTAGATTTTCTTCTGCTTTTACAAAGTTAGCAAGATCTTTTTCTAAGGATTTCACCTAACCTTTTAATTCTTTTATTTCTTTTATGGCCTTTGCTAATTTTACTTCTAAGTTACTTAAGTTTTCTTCTAGGATAGAATTGACTTG
Source organism: Erythrophleum ivorense (assembly GCA_026724425.1). Classification (NCBI taxonomy): domain Eukaryota; kingdom Viridiplantae; phylum Streptophyta; class Magnoliopsida; order Fabales; family Fabaceae; genus Erythrophleum; species Erythrophleum ivorense. The sequence goes on from JAIUCV010000024.1 coordinate 3,047,251, forward strand.
AATAAGGTTTTCATATTTTGCAAATAAATTTTCAAAATCTATCAAAAGATCATTAAAATCATTTTTCAAATCAGAAATTTCAATTTCTCTTGTTACCTCAATTTCTTCAGTAGCCATGAAGCACATATTTGCTAGTTCTTATTCTATCTCAACTTTTTCTTCTTCTTCTTCATCACTTTAAGTTGTGATAACCTTTTTCTTAGTATGTAGCTTGGTAGATTTCCATTTTATAAATGGGCACTCTAATTTGATATGACCATTTCTGGCATATTCATAGTATGTGATCATGTTTTTGGCTGCTTTATCGCATCTTATAGTGCTGTTTGAGGAAGCGCCTTTGAGTCGTCCCATCATCCTCTTCCTCTTAGTATAATTTTCTAATTTTTTTGAAAAGAATGTTATATCCTGTGCATCAAGTTCTCCTTCCTCTTCCATAATATATTCTTCTTTTACCATAACTTGTAAGGTAGGAGCCTTTTGTTTTTGCTTTAGTCATGCCTTTTTAGATGATTTCTTTCATAGGCAATGGGATGACCATGTAATTCATTGGGGGGCATTGATGCAATGTTTTGACTTTCCAAGTTATCTACCTTGGATTGCCATATGGGAGGAAGACATCTTAGAACTTTTAAATTTTTCTCCAGATGTGTGTATGTTTTTTCGAGAGCCTTTAAATCACCTACAATCCTAGTAAATCTATTAGACATTTCTTCAATATTTTCATTCTCCTTCATATGAAACAGCTCATATTCATAAACTAGCATGTTCAACTTACTTTCTTTGACTTTCAATGTCCCTTCATGCGTTATTTCAAGCTTCTTCCACATTTCTTGTGCTATGTTGCAATTGGAAATTTTATCATACTCTTGGTCGCTGACAGCATAATGTAGAATATTGATTACTCTGGTATTATTCTCCACCATCTTTATATCATCATCAGACCATTCATCTCTAGGCTTGTCAATAACTTCTCCTTTTTCATCTTTCTTTGAAAAGAATTTTGGACCATTATCATTGATTTCCCATACTCGATAGTTTGTTGATTAAATGTAGATTTTCATTCTTGCCTTCTAGTGAGTGTAGTGATTTCCATTGAAGTAGGGAGATCTAATAGTTGAGAACCCTTCAAGAAAATAGGATCCTTTAAGTGGTTGTTGACTCATTTTTCTACAAAACATAAAGATCTTTTCTTTAGGTGGTTAAGCACTAAAATCAATGAGACCTGCTCTAACACCAATTGAAGAATACACCTAGAGGGAGTGAATAGGTGCTTTTATAATAATAATTAACAATTGAAACAAAACTATTAAAAATCAAAAAATTTGTAGACAAATTAAGATCTTGTCGATAGGATCTTTTAAAAGATAACTAAGAAGTAAGGATCAAGGAGATAAAATAAGACTTTATCGACAAGGTTTTAATACAGAGGATGAAGCAGAATAAGAAGCAAAGTAATGGAAGGAAAACACCTTATATATCGTAGTTCGGTTTTCAAGACCTACATCCAATACCATTGATATACAATAAGGGATTTCCACTAAGTTAAATCAGAGTACACACCCAATAAGCTAGGTTTCCAAGCTCACCTAGAACTTCTACAAACTCAATAGTTTATACACAACTCTTTCTTTCTTTCTCACAATTGCTACAATATTCAAAAACTTTTATAAAAACCAACATATTAGTGTAAATCTCACAAAATAGACTCTCAATAGTCAAATGGACTAGACACTTAGCACTAGCAAAAGAACACAGAAAAATTATAAAGGCAAGTAGGTTCTTTCTATATTTTTTTAAGTTAGATGGAGCTTCTTCTTATATACACTAAAAAAACTAGTCATTAATCCATCTCCTTCTGTTTTGACCATTGAAGTACCATAGCATCTGAGTAACCAAGAAGTAGTTGAATGTTTTTGCATGCTAGGCAGATATTCAGAAACGCTTTAGTATGCTAGGCAGTAATCCAACAAAGACTTCCTTTCATAATTTCTACTTTTAGCCAATACGACCAGGGAGGTGAAAAGGAGGCAGAGATGACTTTATAAAACAAGTTGTCTTTTATACTCTTGATGAATCATAAGGGAAGAGTTGACTTTATAAAATAAAACAGAGATAAAGACCCAACATAGAGATAGAGACAGCTTTCAACTTTTCAGTAAACAGACAAAATATAGCAAAGTCCTCAAAAGCTTTACATGCTTTCTGTAGGTTACATAAAAAGCTACAACAGAAGGAATTGCTGAGTGAGTTTTTATCTAACTTGGGCTTTTGGAATCATCAAACATAAGAGGGGTTGAAAGACCATTGGGCCAACAAAAGGGACAAAGATCCTTAGAAATTGTCATGCAGCTTTATGATTATGTTTTTTTTTTCAAAATGAGAATAATTAAATAGAGAAGAATTATTTTGCAACAATTACTTTAGTAGTGGGAGACCTTTTTATGATTAAAGACTTGACTTGTAATAGTTCTTGACCTTCTAAAACCAATACACTTGTAATAGCTTTTCTTTCTCTTTTTTCTTCTTATTTGGTTATAAAAATAATTTTAGGATTTATACTTTCTCTAAATCAAGTCCCTTGTAAGGGTTATACAGTATAATAAGAATATAACAAGGATTTTCTGCTCATTCTTTATTCTATTAAGTACTTCATTTGCTCTTTTATCTTTAGACTTCTCATTGAATATAAATTCCAAGTAGACTGCAATCTTCTCTTGAATACTTTTCACATTTGTCTTCCTTGTTATAGATGATGTCAGAACCATATTAAACACTTTTGTCTCTATCAACCCTTCTATAAACTTTCGTAAACAACCTATATTTAATTTCATGATTTAATCCATAAACTTCAATTTAATGAGTATTAAAATCAACAAATGCCTCCATAACATTATTTAAAATTGGCTTACTCCATTCTAAAGCTTAAAAAACTTTGCCATCAAACAACACTACTTTACCCTTTATCCTGCAATAACATGTTGCATATATATTATTTGACTTCTCTTTGACAACTAATAGGTGTTTAAAAAGTCCTAAGCTATGATTAGTGCATAAATCTATGCTAAGCTAGTAACTAGCCTAGCTAGCAAGCATAAAGAGTCATCCTCAACTAGACCGCAACAAAATTTAAGCAATCATAATAATATACATTTTTTGAAAATACACATGTATATCATATTATGTTTTAATTACATAAACCATTTCATATACATGATGTGGGGGTTATCAAAAAGTTGGTAGCATCTCTCTTATAAATGGGACAAACTACACCTAGACAATCAATAAAATTCAGTAGCCAACACAATAACTAGAATAACAATATGTAATACTGGTTATGTCAACACCTACAAAATATCAAGACAATCATACAACCCAAATTAGTTCCCACTAAGAATAGGTAGTAACCTAATTTTTTTTAAGAAAGGACATATAATGAAGAAATTTGAGTGAGTTAATTTAAAATTTGAGCCTAGAAATAAATTAGAAAGCATTGTGTAATAATCCAAAGCATTTAGAGGAAAAATGTGTAATGACCAATAAATTGAGGAACTTAAAGTAATAAGGAAATTAAATAAAATAGGAAATTTTGATTGTAGTGCCCCCAAAAAAATTGACTTTAAATAATTGAGATCAATAATAAATGACAATGATGGCAAATTAATTTAAATAAACTAAGTGTAGTATGGGATAAATTTAAATAGAGAGAAAGCTAAGACAAGCCTTGCTATAGATCTTGGGACCCAAGTTCAAATTTGATTAAGACCATCTATGCAATTTTTCTCTTTCATTTTTCCTCAATTCTTTTCTTCCTTAGCCTTATGTAAGCTACTAATGTAGACTAAAGCTACATTTTTAAATTTATCTTACTAGCCTTGCATTTCCAATATCAAATAAATCCACAAGAAACCTATTTATGGAAGAGTCCTAACCAAGCACGAGTCTTTTTCCCTGTGGTGACCAAAGCTTTCTATCTCAAATCCATTCCTTATTTCTCTACTGCATTAGATTTTCTTGAGAGTGAGAGAGAGAGCATTGAAAAAAAATATCAGTTTAAAGGCATTTACATATTTTGCATTATGTTTTTTTCTAAGACCTCGAAGATTGGCATCTTTTGTGTGTCTGTGTGTGTGTCTGTGTGTGAGTTTGTAATTTCTTCCTAAGCTGGGCAATAGTAGCTTTGAAGTTTTTGTTCAAATCCTTCCTTCAGAATTCCTTTCAATCATGCTAAAAGGAGTTTTAAAGCTTTCTCTTAGCTTGGTTCCAACTTTTTTCCTCTCTTATTAATACCTCTATTATTATTCACCTTGTTCAGTTCTATTTCTTCAAGATGTGTAGTGCCATTTTTGATCTATGTTGTAGCTCTGTATTATGATAAGGTAGCAGCCAACTTGTTCAAATATATATTTTCATGATTCTTGATTCTTAAATTCCATGATTTATTCCTCAAGAAATTTTGTTGTTTTCTCCATTGATTTAACATCTCACAAAATCTTTAATGCCTTAAGTTAGTTTTTTGGGTCCTTGTAAATAGGGAAGAAAATTCTCTTAAAAAAATTGAATGGGTCAATAGAAACTAAATTAAGGATAAGTTGAGAGTTAAAGTGAACAAACAACAGGGTAGATATAGTAACTTGTAGTAGAATGGGGCATACTTTAGGCTTGATGAAATTAGGTAAGAGCTTTTCTCTTATTACTAAATCCTTATATATAGGTAAAGACAGGAAGTATGTCATGTTGCAAATAAACATGGTAAAAATTTTAAAAGTACGTAGCAATTTAATAAAGTAAAATAGATATTAAAATTAAGGCATATATTAGTGTAGGGAATTATTTTATATAATTTAACTAAGTAAATTGATTATCTAAGTAGGTAGTACATACGTAAAGAGGTTGATCAAGTAATGTAAGCAAATTCAACTAAGACAAGTAAACATAAGAAATCATGATAGGGAAGTGGCATAATTCAAGTAAGCAAGTTATTAAGATAATGCAAGTATTAGACTAGAAAATCTTTTGGAATTTTAATTAAATTATATGAACTCATCATAGAATAGGGCAAGACTAAGATGTGGCATAAGATAGGTTACGTTAACTAAGTTTAATGAAAAAAAAAAGAAAAAAAGAAATTAAATCCTAAAAAGTTAAAAGATTATTATGGTTGTTTTAATGAATCTTCTGAGTAATTCTGTGACAAGGTGTGATAGTAGGTTATGCTAGAAGAACAAATAATTATTTACTAAAGACTGTGAGTAAATTATAAAGCACAATATTTTTTTAACTTTCTATCCCATTTTTACTCTTTCTTTATCTCTTCTTTATACTCTATGAGACTGTTGGGATGGGCATCCTAGGTAGCACTTCTTGTGTTTATATAAGTAATAATACTAAATCTTCCATATTGCAAGATGTTAGATGTGTTTGTGTTATAAAAATGGATATGAAATGGTATGATATCTAAAAGTGTTACATTCAAAAATTCAAAAGGTGCTAAGTTTACCTTAATATGTTTTATTTTAATTGTTTAAGTGCTTTGTCAATTATAGTCTATTATATGATATCATATGTATGAGCTAGGATTGTGTAGAATGATAGTTGCTAATAACAGTTTTGTTAGCTCTTGGTACACTTTGAATATCACCACATGGTTTATATGAGAAAGTATCAAAAGCGTACTAAATTGGATACTCTAATTATTCAAATGTTGTAAGGATAGTAGTAAACAAAGATGGTGATAAGCAAAGACGACAATAGTAGTCCCACCCGTGATTTCCACCTATAGTGCTTTGATATTGAATCTATGATTACCTACCCTTATGGGCTATGTGCCCATATTAGTACTTAAAAAATTAGAGTTTTGCATAGACCTTTTAATAGAAAGTTATATGAAATAATTTTTTTATAATAATATTAAACTATTTCAATTGATAATTAATGATTTTCTACTCATTGTATAAAAATGTGTTCAACTGTAAAAATTTACCTTTTTTAAATTTTGTCCTATTATAATTAATATTCCATCCTAACTAGAAGTCATATATATATATATATATATACCTTGATTTGTTTCTTATTGTATGATAATTTTCTTATGCAAGCTTTACAAATTGACTAATATAATATGTTTGAACTTGTTAAACATATTTCATGTATTTTTATTTTTATCTATGGCAATACTAATAAATTTCATGGCAATGTATTTATGAAATTCTTTGTCTTAAATGCTAAGACTTTATTTCATTTAAGCATAACACTTTTAAAGTGTATTTAATCCTATATTATATAATATTCCACCAAAATTATATTTTAATAGAAAAACTCTATGCCCACCCATCTGTCTAATTATTGTGCTTTGTTTTCCACTCATTGAGTGTCACGACTCATTTTTTTATTTATTGTTGCAGATAGTTAAATAGTGTCTAGATTGTTGCCTATGGTCTAGGTTAACAATGAAATTGATAGTGAACTAATAATCAATTGTTCAATGAAAAAGGTTATTTGTCCCCTATATAGATATATGATTATGCTCTAAAATTAGCTCCACAAACTAAAGGTAGTACCTCCACCCCTTTGATTATGCTTTAATATAAATTGAGAAATAGGAGTAGAGTTCTTTTTTTTATATGTGAATATCAAACTATTGTAGGCAATTCAAAATGTCCTATTTACAAAGGACACTTTGCCAAATTTTTATGTAAATAGTTTGAGATTGAATAATTCCATAAGATTTTTAATGAGAGAATTTGATGTATGAATAGGAATCTGTATGTTTGAGTAGGCTTACAGATGTAAGATTATCTTGTATTTTGTGCCAACCATGTCTTTGATTTTGAGGTGTGACAAATAGCCACCCCACTAGACTATGACACAAAAAACACCAACAAAATATGCATACTAAGAGTGTTAGGCAAGTAAGCAAATCCCAAATTATCTTTAATCCACTACCTGCTAACCTAAAAAAAAAGAGATAAGGAGTGTGGTGAGCCTACCTTTGGCTCAGTGAGCATGCAAATAACAAAGTGTGCAAGACAAGAAATAAGCACATGTTAAATTTTTTCAAAATCAAACATTCACATCATCAATAAATCATACTTAAATTTATATAAGATACATCACTTTATATGAAACAACCGTTCCACAAACTGATATATAAAAAGTCCAATAATTTAAATATGAAAAGGGGTACCGCAAGAAAGAATGATCATCACACTGAGTGCCATCGTGTAGTGTATATACCACAATATCATAATTAATGCCATCACAACTTTATAACATCATCTCATCACTGAGTACCCCTCATAGAGGACGTACCACATCATCTCATCAATAAGTATTTTCCTACACAAGGGATGCATCGCATCATTTCAACATTAAGATTCTCTACACAAGAGATATATCATATCATTTTATCACTAAATTTCCCTGTGTAAGAGATATATCATATCATCTTGCCACTAAATGTCTCTACATAAAACAAGTATCAGATCATGACTAATGCCATTGCACATTTCCCATTGCATCATCTCTACTAGTACTGGTGTAACAACTAAAAATTGCTAAAATTTTTTAAGTTTTGAAATTTTTCTAAGTTTGTTGGCTACAGCCCTACTATAGTGAATGTACCTATTCGCTATAACGAGAAATGACCTAGCTATAGTGAGAAATGCTTGTTCGCTATAGCAAGAATGCTTCTAACTATAGCAAGTTCGACATCCCATACAAAAACTAAGGAGTTCCTCGCAATAGCACATGTCGTAGCGAGAATAGGAGTCTGAGATTGATACGTGCTCGCTGTAGTGAGGGTTATTTTTCACTATAGCGAGGGTTAGTCTAAAAAAGCATGAAAAAGGAGAATTTTGCTTCTTAAAGAGTTTAGATCCTCTCTTTTTCTTCTAATCAACTTAAGCTTCATCCAAAATAGAGAAAAAGGCTAGAGAGAGAGAGAGAGAGAGAGACCAAGAGAAGGAAGGAGGAACAAGGAAAAGGTAATTAAATTTGAGATTTCCATAGCTTTTCTTCTTAGAATTTTGTACCTCTCTCTTTGCCTTCTCTTTCTATGGTTTTGATTGTTGAATTAGTTTTGTTTTGAGCTTAGTTTAGAAGAGGGAGAGTGGAGAATAAAAAGGAAGGTGAAGGCAAAAGAGAATCACTCTTGAAAGAAGCTAGAACTCAAGGTAGATACTTATGTATCTTACTTTTTCTTTTTTACTTTCCTTGAGTATGTTGGTTCTACCAACTTAAGACCTTGGAAAGCTTGAAAGAAGAAGGAAGTATGACCCAAAGCAAGCAAGAAATCCTTGAATTAGAGTATAGGAAGTTAAGAAATACAAAAGAACTAAGAGAAGGGCTAGTAAAATTTAAGAGGGCGAAACTAGGGATTTAATCTCCTAGCCTTTGTGAGTAATTGTTTGAGTTCCAAGGGAGTAATTGCATGCTATTTGTTGTGTCTAAGCTCAAGAGAAGCTGCTCCATCTAGTTGTGATTGTGAGACCGAGAAGGGAGAAGAGAAATTGAAAGGGAAGGCTTGTGTTGGCTTTTAAGGTAGCTCTCCACTCTTTCTTGTTATATTCTTGGATGTACATAGTCATTGTATGCTTATGTATGTGCTTTTATTATAAGACATGTCATTTGATGTTGCCTTGATGCATTGGTACCAATATGCTTATGTTTTGAGTTGTGAAAATTGTTTGGGTGAGGTAGTGTCAAAAGTCCCTTGTGATGGGTGAGGTGGAGCTAAAAGGCCCTAGAAATGGGTGAGACAACGCCAAAAGTCTCATGGATGAGTGAAGCCAAGTTAAAAGTCCCTAAACTAAGGGTGAGGCCATCCAAAAGTCCTTAAAAAAAGGGTGAGACTAGACCAAAAGCCCCTAGAGCTCACTCTTGGTATTGATATGATATTCATGACATGTAAATCATGTGTTGTATGATTTTGAATGATTAGATGCCTACTTGTATGCTTTGACTTGTATATATGCCTTGATTGCTTCCTTGAATGAGTGTATGAGCTATTGAAATTCCATGAATCTCACTTCCTTCCCTCTCCCATCTTAACATGTTAGGTGGAGCTCAAGGAGATCAAAATGCAAACCAAGAAGCCTAGTTAAGCATGTTTAGGTAGTTGTATAGCTTGTTTTGGTTCTTTTAATGTAAAGAAGTGCCAAAATAGATATGTACATATTATTTTTTAGATGTAAATATTTGAGTAAGTGTAAATGTAGGTGTAAATGATGTATGACCCATGTATAAAGCCAAAGCAATGGAAATATGAGATTTGACCCTTTTGTGGCTTATTTGTAGTAGTGCATTTTCACTCGTAGCATGATGAGTTTGAGATGTGCGATAATTTAGACCACTTGAACATTTCATATATACTATTTTTATGCTTTAGAACTTGCCCAAGAGGTGCTAAAGCATGTAAGAGGCCATTTAGATCTATTTTGAACCATATCGGGGGTCAAAATTGCCAAATTCGTAAGCTCTGTCAAAGTATGATCAAATAAGCTCTTCTTGATATGAAAGTTGGCATGACTCTAGAGTTTGTTGAGAGATTTTTGGGAAGCTAAAGTACAAGATATTTGGAGATCTAGGGAATATTTGGTGAATTGTTAAAGTTGGAGAATTTTCTGGTTTTTGATAGTGCACTATTATGATGGGTTCAAAAATGAATCTATGTCATTCATGGACCAAATGGTGTCCAATTGTCATGAAATTTTATGTATAAACTAGACATCCACAGTGACCTATACCAACTAGAAGCACCTCAATTGGAGGTTTGTAGAAGGAGAAATAACTTTCTGAAATTCTATATTAGTATCAGGGAAGCCATCCAACCTTTGTTAATGTTTCATCAGTTTTTGAGGTCCAAAGGCTACTAAAATGATCTAGACTTATTTTTTTCCTCTAGTTAACATCTGTACCTTTCCAAATTGGTATAGTTTACCTAGATTGGATTTTGTAGAAATAGTTATGAATTTTTGAAATTCATGACAGCAAGTTGAACTAGTACCAAGGACAGCTGGACCTCTATCTCTTTTTCGATGTCAAACGTGATCCAAATGCTGAGATTGTGGTTTGGAATTATAACATCTAGAATTTTCCAGAAAGCTATAATTTGCTTGATTCTCATTTTTCTAGAATTAGTTGATTTTCTAAAGTTAGAGCCAAACAGATGACTTTTGGGCCAGTTTTGAAAAATTATATTTAGGGGTTTTTGGCTTCATATCCGTGGTTTATGGGTTGTTTTATACTATGTATGAGTTGTATAAATGGAGTTTGAGTAGAGAACATGATTGATGGATTCATGGGACCCACGGGGCAAAATATGAGCATTTAAACCTCAATATGTAGCATGAAAATGCCATGGTTTACGTTTTTTTCTTTGGAAATTATATGGAATTAAACCTAAGCGGAGACTAGTTAAGACTAATACATTATGGTGTTACAACTGATACATATTTACTTCACATCATCTTTTAAAGTATAACAAAATTTAACAAATAATAGAGATTTAGAAGGGATATTAGTAAAATAGAACTTCAAATTAACTACAATAAACTACAAGTCAATTGCAAATTAGTTTATGAAAATAGTTATGAAAAAGAGTGGAAGGAAACTAGAACAAAATTACTAATTCAAATAAACAATTATAAAAGAAACTTAAAAAAAAAATTAAGGATAGCTTAATAATATATACTAAAAAAATGAGAGCAAAGATCACCATTTGCACTTCACATGCCACGATTTCTATTTTCACATATCACATAATTTCCATATCGTGAGTACGTAATTTCCATGTTATATGTATCACAAAACATATCACTAACTAGCCATAGCTTAAAGTTTTTTTTTCATCACATTATTACCACTTTCTTTGCGTATAAATGTATGTATATCCATCCATATATATATATATTATATTTGTAACACAACACATGACTATATGTTTTAAAACAAGGACTTGTTTACCTAAGATGAGCATATAAATCTTAAATAAAAGTTGGAGAAAAAGACATAATTAAGGAATGAAATGAAAATCACCACCTTACTATTTACACACTCACTAATTGGGATTGATAATAAAGTTCATTTTTCTTATTACTTAAGTTTGAACTCTAGATGAAGGAATCTCTCCAATATCATCTAAAACTATATTCATCATAAAAATATTATTATAACTTCTAAATTAGTACTCAAAATTATTAATTTGACCAATATACTATCTAATACCTAAACCCTTAATTTTCATCGAACTTTCTTATTTCAATACAAACCCTAAGTTTAGTTTTCTTTAATCTAAACCTCTATAATTCAAATTGAGCTTAAAACTTACTTTATAAAGCTTGATGAAGGGAGATGGAAGTGTAAATTCAACACTTAGATGGTCCAAGAGTAAAAGTCCCAAAATGGAAGCTTCCTCATAACAAAAATCATAAAATGGTAGATGCACAAATTTTGAGCTTCAATAATCAAGGAAAAGAAGAAATATGGAGGGAAGGAGATGAAGAAACAAAAGGAGAAACTCACCTTCCCAAAACCTCCTTAATTCATGGCCAAAAAATTAGGAAAAGAGGAGAGAAAAACAAAGGAGTTGTACTACACAAACACCAATGGGATTTCAACGACAAAGCACACTAGAACATGTGAGCTAATGGTGGTGTAGGGAATGGTGGATGATGGACACAAAGCTAAACAAGTAATGGAACCCACTGCACTTTGAAAGTAGAAGGATGTTGCTCTATTTTTAGGACAAAGGAACAAAGATCAATCCAAATCCTCTCCTGTAATCTTCCTCTCCATTATCTCTCCCATAAGATATGATCCGTCCATATTATGCCAAATCTTTTTGTCACACCCCACAATTTAAGTACACATGCGCGGAGGCGGAAATATAGAGAAAATACTTATGGCATTATTTTGAATAATATAAAACATATAAGCTTTTCCTTGGAGGACATTTGTAGAAATTTCGGCAGAGTCTCCTCTATAACGTAGACCTCCCGATATTTCTACAAATGATCAACCAGTACAATATAGCCCGAAAGGGCGCAATCAGACCAAAAGAAACATCTGGGGTGTGGGGATACCCTAATAATGATTCAGTGGAGCTAGCTTTACAAGGTTTACAAAGTTTCAAACAAAATATATATACAACCCAAAATACACCCACATGAGCTACTGCAGGCTCGTCACGGACGTCTCAAGAGGTCGACCACTAGAAGGCGGCTGGGGGCAGACTAGAGTCCCTACTGCTCTCTGAAAAATATATATATAAAGAATGAGTCGAATACTCAATGAATAAGCAACACCGACCCTTTCTAAAATAAATATAGGGTCACAAATATATGGGTACATATTTATAGATATATCGCGTAAAACATGTTTTATGCAAATTCTTTCATACAAATGCACTGAAAGTATCTAAGCAGAACCAATTTAAACAGACGCAGAGCACACAGCTCCCGGGGAAACATCACTACAGACGCATAGCATTTAGCTTGCGAAAGTTAACATAAGTCCGCGTGTGGTGGCCTACACACGGGGCTAGCACCGCCCCTGCTAGCTGAGGTACAGATCATGGTGCACCAGGGCTAACATCTACTGCTATTAGCTACAGGGTTCTGAGCAGATAACTCCATAAAATTTCCCAATAACATTTCAGACAAAGTATCGTTCAGATCAGTTTCACAGTAGGATTTCCAATTAACTCAACATCCGTAAACTTGCAAAATTCCCGATTGAAATCAAATTTTGGTAAACATGCATATGACTACATTTTAAAATATGTATCTCTATAAATAGAGAATCAAAATTTTAAAACACTGCAAGGAAACTTAGGAATAGAAATAAGAATTTTCCTGAGTCTTTGGTCCGCATTACTTACTCACCTTCTGAGATACTACAGAAATTCCCTGACCCGTTCCTCGGCTATACCTCAATCTCTGGAATTTCCTACAATACCCGTTCATCAAATTTTAGACAATGAACCACCCCAATGAATTTCATACGGACTTGGACTTATCAAAATTTAAAATTTAATCCTCTACTAATTTTACGCCTTCCAACTAGTACAGTATATTCCATATTCCCATTTTTATACTTTCTTTTTCTTGGTTCAACTTAGGAGTTAAACCAAAATTCAAAAACTAGAAGAAATATATGCCATCTTTAAATCAGGAAATTTATTCTGCATACTTATAATTTAACAATTAAGAAAAGAGCACAGTGGGGTTTGGTCTTTAATTAAAATAGGTACATATATATATCTATCTGCAGATTTTTTTTTTTTTTGGGATTAATGTATAGGAAAATGGGCGTATAGTCTAGCATGAAGAATTTTGAGATTACTCCAATCGAAATTATCTTCCTATAGCCCCTTTTTTTTTCTCTGTGCTACACTTAGCTAGCTGACCACACCAAAACACATGCAGACCTCGTACAAAACAGGGGGAGGGAACGTTCTTCGAATGGACCAAGAAGAAGCAACACTTACAACAGTAACTCCCAGCCTAGAGAAACCCCATCTAACGTTAATCTCCAGCCACCACTAGCCACGTGAATCAGCCTTAAAACGAAGAGGAAGGAAGCTGCAAGAAGGGCGAACCAGCAGAAGCAACATGGCATGAAAAATGGAAGAAAGAGGGACCCAACACAAGCAATCTGTACCATACAATTTCAGACCTGAGAATTCAATTTTTCTGGCTTGGTTTCCTCAGCAACCAGCAGCAAAATGGAACCCACTCAAGGAGGAACATGCAGCTGAAATTTGAACAAAATCAGCGCTGAAACAGGGCAGCAGAAACGCTAAACAGAGGAGGAAATAAGCTGCAGAATTAATCCATACCAGCTTCGTTCAACAGGGAGGAGTATGCGACTGAAGGAAACAGCTCAGTTGAAGCAAACTCAAGGCGTGAGGAGGCAGAACATCCACGTCCAGCAGCTCGCAGGAGCAGAGAAGGTAGCATCCAGAAAACAGAGGATGAAGATGTGAGATTCTGGCGGTTCTGTGATGCTGCGCTGGAGGGTATATATTGCAGAAATTCTAGATGGGCAATGACCGAAGAGCCAGCTGAAGGAAGAAGGAGAGGAGGGGTACATATGTAATTTCTGGAAGACCAAAATTCCATACGTGGCAGCTGCATGATTTGCTTTGAAAAGTCAACTCCCTTCCCATGCATGAATTCACGTTGGGTTCTCACAATCTCTCCCCCTAAAAAAAATTCGGTCCTCGAATTTATATATACATACACATACTAACCTTAGTTCTCAAATAAATAGGGGCATTTTATACGCATTTCGCTTTCTATCTCCCATGTAGCTTCCTCTGGTGTATGGTGACGCCACAGAACTTTCACTAACATAATCTCCTTAGAACATAGCTTTTTCGTTTGTCTATCCAAAATTGCAACAGGAACTTCTTCATAAGCTAAATCTTCACCTAAAGAAACATCTTGGTTCTGTAACACATGAGAAGGATTAGGTAGATATTTCCTTAACATTGAAACATGAAATACTGGGTGAATATTAGATAATTCCGGTGGCAACGCTAACCGATAGGCTACAGCCCCAACTCGTTCCAAGATTTCAAATGGTCCCACATACCTCGGGGTCAACTTTCCCTTTTTCCCAAATCTCATCACACCTTTCATAGGAGACACCCTGAGAAACACATAATCTCCAATCATAAACTCCAAATCACGGCGTCGATGGTCCACATATGCTTTTTGCCTGCTCTGAGCTGCTACCAACCTTTCCTTGATTACTTTCACCTTTTCTAAGGCATCTTGCACCAATTCAGGTCCTAATGATTTAACTTCTCCAGTTTCAAACCATCCAATGGGAGATTTGCACCGTCTCCCATATAATGCCTCGAATGGTGCCATCTGTATGCTAGCTTGATAACTATTATTATAAGCGAATTCCACCAATGATAAATAGTTATCCCAGCTACCACCAAAGTCCATCACACACAACCTTAGCATATCTTCTATTATTTGTACAGTCCTCTCAGATTGCCCATCAGTCTGAGGATGAAAGGCAGTGCTAAGATTTAATTGGGTACCCATAGCCTCTTGAAAAGCTCTCCAAAACTTAGAAGTAAATTGGGGTCCTCGATCAGAAATTATAGACACTGGTATACCATGAAGCTTCACTATCTCATTCATGT
Organism: Erythrophleum ivorense; assembly: GCA_026724425.1. Lineage (NCBI taxonomy): Eukaryota > Viridiplantae > Streptophyta > Magnoliopsida > Fabales > Fabaceae > Erythrophleum > Erythrophleum ivorense. The sequence goes on from JAIUCV010000024.1 coordinate 3,062,411, forward strand.
AGAGCTGTGCATATTTTGCCACATTATAGGTTGTCTTCACAGGGAGAAAATGAGCTGTCTTAGTGAGTCTGTCCACAATCACCCAAATGGAATTATAACCCCTTACTGTTCGAGGTAATCCCGTTACAAAGTCCATAGTGATTCTTTCCCACTTCCACTCGGGTATTTCTAATCGTTGATGTAGCCCTGCAAGTTTCTGATGTTCTGCCTTAACTTGCTGACATGCCAAACAATGAGAGGCAAAATTCGCTATATCTCTCTTCATGCCTTCCCACTAGTACACTTGCTTTAAATCTTGGTACATCTTGGTAGAACCTGGATGGATCTATATCGAGAATAGTGAGCTTCTTCCATAAGTTCCCTCTTCAATTCATCCACATTTGGCACACACAATCGAGTACTGAACCATAAAACGCCATTTGAATCTAAGATGAATTCATTTTTCCTTCCACTTTTGACGTCATCCACCAATTTACATATTTGTGCATCCCTGGCTTGGGCAACTTTCAACCTCTCAAACAAGGATGAATGAAGCTGCACATGAGCCAACAACATTCCTGGCTCTTTAATCTCCAATTGGATTCCTGAACGCTCAATCTTATGAAGATCTAAAATTAGTGGTCTCCGTATCTCCGCAATATGGCTCAAGCTCCCCATAGATTTCCTGCTCAGAGCATCTGCGACTATATTCGCCTTACCTGGATGGTATAAAATGGTACAATCATAATCCTTGAGTAGTTCCATCCACCTTCTTTGCCTAAGATTCAGATCCCGCTGTTGGAAGATGTATTTAAGGCTTTTGTGATCTGTATAAATTTCACATGTCTCCCCATATAAATAATGTCTCCAGATTTTAAGAGCGAAAACCACTGCCGCCATTTCTAAATCATGGGTTGGGTAATTCTGTTCATGCTTCTTAAGTTGTCTAGAGGCATAAGCAATGACATGACCATGCTGCATCAATACACATCCCAGGCCAATCCCAGAAGCATCACAGTACACAACATAACCTCCCGATCCTGAGGGTAACGCCAAAACTGGTGCCGAAGTCAGACAATCCTTCAATTTCTGAAACCCCTCTTCACACAGCTCAGACCACTGAAATTTCACATTTTTCTGGGTTAGTTTTGTCAGTGGGGCAGCTATCTTAGAAAAGTCTTTAACAAACCGATGATAATAGCCTGCCAAGCCCAAGAAACTGCGAATCTCGGTAACGGTAGTAGGCCTCGGCCATTTTTGAACCGCTTCCACTTTACTAGGATCAACTTGCACCCCATCTCTCGAGATTACATGGCCCAAGAAGGCAATTCTTTCTAGCCAAAACTGGCATTTAGAAAGTTTAGCATATAGTTGATGTTCCCGTAACACTTGTAATGCCATTCTCAGATGCTGTTCATGCTCTTCATAACCCTTAGAATAGATCAAAATATCATCAATGAACACGATAACAAATCGATCTAGAAATGGCTTAAACACTCGATTCATCAAGTCCATAAAGGCAGCTGGGGCATTGGTTAACCCAAATGGCATCACTATAAATTCATAATGCCCATACCGGGTTCTGAAAGCAGTTTTTGAAATGTCTCCCCTTCTAATTCGTAGCTGATGGTAACCCGATCTTAAATCAATTTTTGAGAAATATTGAGCTCACTGTAATTGGTCAAATAGATCATCTATACGAGGCAAAGGGTACTTATTCTTCACTGTCACTTTATTCAGCTGTCTGTAATCTACACATAGACGAAGAGAACCATCCTTCTTCTTAACAAAAAGGACAGGTGCACCCCAAGGAGACGTACTAGGATGAATAAAACCCTTGTCCAACAGGTCTTGCAATTGATTCTTTAGTTCACCAAGCTCCAGAGGTGCCATTCGATAGGGAGGAATAGATATAGGGTGAGTGTCTGATAACACATCAATACAAAATTCAATTTCCCTTTCAGGAGGCAATCCTTGTAATTCCTCAGGAAAAATATCAGGGAATTCTTTTACCACAGGAACCTGTTCTAATACTGGGACTTGTACTTTCAGATCCCGAACCATCGCTAAATATCCTTGATACCCCTTCTTTAAGAGCCTTTGAGCTTCTATCACAGATATTAAATTGTTTGGTGCTTCACTTCGGTCGCCTTGAATGACAAAGGATGATTTTTCAGGAAAATTACATCTCACTTGCTTAAGATGACAATCCACCACTGCATAGCAGGACGCTAACCAATCCATTCCGAGTATTACATCGAACTCCGCTATCGAAAGCACTATCAAGTCAACCAACGTTTCACAATCAGCCAGTGTAATTACACACGCCTTATATACCCGATCTACCTTTACAGATTCCCCCACTGGGGTTGCCACAAGCAACGGGCACTCTAACTTTTCAGAATCCTTACCAACCCTCTTTGCAAAATAGGGAGATATATAGGAATGCGTAGAGCCAGGATCAAATAAGGAGTAAGTAGCACGTGAACAAACCGTAAGTGTACCTGTTACCACGGCATTTGATGCTTGTACATCTTGTCTATTTAGGGCAAAAACCCGAGCCTGGCCTCGTCCTGCAGTCGCCTGTCCTCTGCCCACTACTGTCCTACTACTACTACCTCGACCACTCTGAACAGTAACTGCACCGGTAGATGGAGTCCTTGTTGAAAATTGCCTGGTGGGTCGAACCGATGCCTGACTCGAATCAAGGTAGCACTGAGGACAGTCTCTCACTAAGTGTCCCATTTGCCCACAACAAAAACATGCCCCCGTCTCTCTGTAGCAAGTGCCTGAGTGTACCTTTCCACAAATAGAACAAGGACCTCTAGACTGACGGGATGGAGTAGTAACTGGGGTAGACATCGTGCTAACCCCTCGAAACGATGCTCTGGACCAGTCAGTACAGGTGGAAAATGAGGTCGGAGGCCCCGTAAAAGCTGGAGTGAATCTCTGATAACTCTGAGGTCTGAGACCATAAGAAGGTCCAGCTACAAGGGAACTACCTCCCTGTCTCCCATCACCATCACGCTTCCTTTTTCTCTGAGAAGTGTCCTCCTCCTTATCTCTCATCTCTATCATTCGTACACAATCCACCGCAGCTGAATATGAAGGAAAGAGATTCATCTGTGGAGCAATCACCCTATACAACATGCGAGGTAGCCCATTCACAAACCGCTTGATCCTATCCCTCTCAGTAAGGACTAGGTGTGGGGCATAGCGAGACAACTGGGTGAACCGGATGTCATAATCAGAAACGCTCATGCCTGGAATTAATTTAAGACCCTCAAATTCTCTGGCTCTAGCATCCCGGACACTCTGTGGCAAGAAGCGATCCATAAAGAGTCCCTTAAACTCTTCCCATAACATTGGAAGAGCTCCAATCGGCCTTTCCCCCAGTAAAGTTTGATACCACACATAAGCCGCATCTTGTAACTGAAACCCGGCAAACTCAGCGGATTTTGCACTTGAGCAACTCAGAGCTCGGCATATCTTCTCAATGCCATCAATGAACAACTGGGGATCTTCCTGACTTTCTGTCCCAGAATAAGTGGGAGGCTTCAATTTTAAGAACTGGGAGAGGGTTACTGGGACCTCTCTCTCTTCCCTCATCACTTGGGGCCCTACCGGTCTTGGATGAACTGGCGGTACAATTTCCTCCACAGGCTGTGGAGGCTCTGCCCTATCTACAGGTGAGGCCTGTCTAGGGGGCCGAATGGTTCCTTGACCCCTACCCCGACCTCGACCACGGCCTCTGACAGGTGGAGTAGTTTGTTAGGCTGAAGCACTTGCGGAAGCCTCATCTACAGCCTCATCCATAGCTGCTAATCTATTAACCGAACGAACTTTGGGAGGCATCTCCACACACTACAAAAAGAATATGAGCATCATCCAAATCATTGTCCAGTTTGGAAGTAACATGTAACAAGACAATAGACTCAAAGGAAGGACTTAGAATACCCTATAAGGTTTTCAATGACATCTCAAGTATAGTTACGCCCGGGTTCATAACCATAATTGAGATTCCATTGAAACTCTTGCTCCACAGGACCATAGAAAGACCTAAGCTCTGATACCAAACTGTCACACCCCACAATTTAAGTACACATGCGCGGAAGCGGAAATATAGAGAAAATACTTATGGCATTATTTTGAATAATATAAAACATATAAGCTTTTCCTTGGAGGACATTTGTAGAAATTTCGGCAGAGTCTCCTCTATAACGTAGACCTCCCGATATTTCTACAAATGATCAACCAGTACAATATAGCCCGAAAGGGCGCAATCAGACCAAAAGAAACATCTGGGGTGTGGGGATACCCTAACAATGATTCAGTGGAGCTAGCTTTACAAGATTTACAAAGTTTCAAACAAAATATATATACAACCCAAAATACACCCACATGAGCTACTGCAGGCTCGTCACGGACGTCTCAAGAGGTCGGCCACTAGAAGGCGGCTGGGGGCAGACTAGAGTCCCTACTGCTCTCTGAAAAATATATATATAAAGAATGAGTCGAATACTCAATGAATAAGCAACACCGACCCTTTCTAAAATATAGGGTCACAAATATATGGGTACATATTTATAGATATATCGCGTAAAACATGTTTTATGCAAATTCTTTCATACAAATGCACTGAAAGTATCTAAGCAGAACCAATTTAAACAGACGCAGAGCACACAGCTCGCGGGGAAACATCACTACAGACGCATAGCATTTAGCTTGCGAAAGTTAACATAAGTCCGCGTGTGGTGGCCTACACACGGGGCTAGCACTGCCCCTGCTAGCTGAGGTACAGATCATGGTGCACCAGGGCTAACATCTACTGCTATTAGCTACAGGGTTCTGAGCAGATAACTCCATAAAATTTCCCAATAACATTTCAGACAAAGTATCGTTCAGATCAGTTTCACAGTAGGATTTCCAATTAACTCAACATCCGTAAACTTGCAAAATTCCCGATTGAAATCAAATTTTGGTAAACATGCATATGACTACATTATAAAATATGTATCTCTATAAATAGAGAATCAAAATTTTAAAACACTGCAAGGAAACTTAGGAATAGAAATAAGAATTTTCCTGAGTCTTTGGTCCGCATTACTTACTCACCTTCCGAGATACTACAGAAATTCCCTGACCCGTTCCTCGGCTATACCTCAATCTCTGGAATTTCCTACAATACCCGTTCATCAAATTTTAGACAATGAACCACCCCAATGAATTTCATACGGACTTGGACTTATCAAAATTTAAAATTTAATCCTCTACTAATTTTACGCCTTCCAACTAGTACAGTATATTCCATATTCCCATTTTTATGCTTTCTTTTTCTTGGTTCAACTTAGGAGTTAAACCAAAATTCAAAAACTAGAAGAAATATATGCCATCTTTAAATCAGGAAATTTATTCTGCATACTTATAATTTAACAATTAAGAAAAGAGCACAGTGGGGTTTGGTCTTTAATTAAAATAGGTACATATATATATATATCTATCTGCAGATTTTTTTTTTTGGGGATTAATGTATAGGAAAATGGGCGTATAGTCTAGCATGAAGAATTTTGAGATTACTCCAATCGAAATTATCTTCCTACAGCCCCTTTTTTTTTCTCTGTGCTACACTTAGCTAGCTGACCACACCAAAACACATGCAAACCTCATACAAAACAGGGGGAGGGAACGTTCTTCGAATGGACCAAGAAGAAGCAACACTTACAACAGTAACTCCCTGCCTAGAGAAACCCCATCTAACGTTAATCTCCAGCCACCACTAGCCACGTGACTCAGCCTTAAAACGAAGAGGAAGGAAGCTGCAAGAAGGGCGAACCAGCAGAAGCAACATGGCGTGAAAAATGGAAGAAAGAGGGACCCAACACAAGCAATCTGTACCATACAGTTTCAGACCTAAGAATTCAATTTTTCTGGCTTGGTTTCCTCAGCAACCAGCAGCAAAATGGAACCCATTCAAGGAGGAACATGCAGCTAAAATTTGAACAAAATCAGTGCTGAAACAGGGCAGCAGAAATGCTAAACAGAGGAGGAAATAAGCTGCAGAATTAATCCATACCAGCTTCGTTCAACAGGGAGGAGTATGCGACTGAAGGAAACAGCTCAGTTGAAGCAAACTCAAGGCGTGAGGAGGCAGAACATCCACGTCCAGCAGCTCGCAGGAGCAGAGAAGGTAGCATCCAGAAAATAGAGGATGAAGATGTGAGATTCTGGCAGTTCTGTGATGCTGCGCTGGAGGGTATATATTGCAGAAATTCTGGATGGGCAATGACCGAAGAGCCAGCTGAAGGAAGAAGGAGAGGAGGGGTACATATGTAATTTCTGGAAGAGCAAAATTCCATACGTGGCAGCTGCATGATTTGCTTTGAAAAGTCAACTCCCTTCCCATGCATGAATTCACGTCGGGTTCTCACACTTTTTTTATTTTTTATTTTTTTAAAGCTTAGACATCATTTTTTATAAAGTTTATAGTTGAAAAATTATTATTATTATTATTATTATTATTATTATTATTTTGCGTTCTGCTCCCTTTAAACAAATATTTACAAAAACAAAAAATAGATCTAAATTATTCAAATTAATTTGAATGGTCCAAATTTTGCACTTGAGAGAGTACTAGAGAGAGCATGGGAGAGGATCTATTTTGAACTAGGGGTGAACAGTGTACTTGGAGGCTCAATATGCCTGGTCTTGTTCGACCAAATTGGGCCAAGTTGGGCTATAAAACATGACCAAGCTGACCTGCATTAGCCTAGTCCAACCTAGCCCTTAAATACAAAAATTAAAAAAATTTGTATAAAGATTTGTAGGAAAATTTTAATTTTTTTAGAGATAAAATTTAATTTCATAAGAACAAAATATAATTTTATAAAAACTCATATAAAATTTTTTTTTTAGAGCCATTTTATAATTTTTTATGTTAAAAAAAATGTAGTGGCTTGGCATAGGTTCAAGCAACGGGCTTTAATTTTAAAGTCTATTTTAAATTGGGCCGGGTATCAAATTAGGCCAAAAGTTGGCCCAACTCAAATCATGTTTACTCCTATTTTGAACAAACCTTCACAAAAGAGAAAAAAAAAAAAAAGAACGCTTGTGGGAGAGAAAAAGTGCACTTTTATGTTATTTGGTTGAAATTGCACTTTTGCCCTGAAAAAGTTTGATGTACTTCCATTAGGTCTTTAAGATATTTCAAAGGAAATTCTTAGAAAAATTGTATAAACTCCATAATTATTCTACAATATTATTTAGCCTTTATTTAATAGCACAAAATAATTTACTTTTTATTAATAAGTATTATTTTTATTTCCATTCCTCGTATTTAATTGTTAGGGACCTAATTGAAATGTCTAAATTCTCAAGGCAATACAGCTATGAATTATGTGAACTGAAGTTCTAAGCCATCAAGGGAAATGGAATTAGAATCTGTTGCACTGACAAACAGACACACGTCTCATAAGGGATCATATCATTTTCTACAGCAGATTGCACGAGGAAACTTCTTCAGCGTATATGCTACATAGTCATATAGAAAATTAAGCAAAATTACAGAACAATACAATCACGCAATCGACACATACTATAATACACACCCTTAAGGAGAATATATATATATATATATATGTACATATGGAAACATAAAGCCCTTCAAATCAAATACAATTTGGAGACTCTTAACAAAAGCCTGAACCTTTCATCAAAGAAGAGAATCAGACCACGAAATTTATTTGAGTATGCATCTGGTTGGATAACACCTCTTCACTTGTAGAAGTGAGTAATATTTTGCAACTTGTGTGATCTGCACCAAATGGAATTCCTACCTTACCTAAATCAAGTTTCTTGCAGAGGTCACAAAGTACAATAAGAATTTTTTGCTCATTCTTTATCCTATGAAGCAAATCACTGGCTCTTCTATCTTTAGACTTCTCATTAAAATTGAACCCCAGTTGACATGCAATCTCCTCTTGAATCTTGTTTACATCAGGTTTTTTGGTTACATTTGCAGTCAGAACCATATCAAACAGTTGCTCCCTTCTAACTCTCCTACAAACTCTTTCAAGTAGAGTGTCTTTAATCTCATCATCAGAGCCATAAACTCCAATTAAGTGAGTATTAGGATCAGCTAATGCGTCCATAACATTATCTAGGATTGACTTTCTCCATTCCAGAGCGTGAAATGCATTGGAATTAGACGCACCACCTTGTGCTACGATATGTAAAATAGGCTCATCATGATTGTGAATGCCCTCGACTGTTCCGGTGTTTCCTTTTTTCTGCTTCTCATCTCTAGTTTGAGGCTTGTCCATGTGGGTTTCGCTTGGAACAAGATATTGACGAGCAAGACGCCAAATTACAGCAAGGCCAATAATTCTAGCAATCACTATAGCAGCCCCCATTAGGATCCTGTAGAAAAACTCAGCACATGAGCAAATCTACTATTACTCATTCAGTTAATTCAGAGCACAAAAGGGAAATACGGTAGCAGAGGAGTACCTTTGTTATGGAGATCAATGAAAAGACTAAAAGGATTGTTGTTTGGGACTTCTGAAAACTATCTTCTTTCAGCTTCGGATACTACAAACTAGTTCCCTCAGGGAGGAAGAAGAGAAATTACATAGGAGTATAAAGGAGAGAAAGAGCCCAGAAATTGTAATGCAGCTTCGTGATTATACTATGATAAGAGAAGTAAAGGTGAAGACATTGTGTTGCAGCAAGTACTTTAATGGGGGTAGACCTTTTTTTGATTGGAAAATTGACTTGTAACAGTTTGCTCTCTCTCTCTCTCTCTCTCTCTCTCTCTATTTTTAGTTGTAAAATACAGTTCTCCGAATTTTGATGTTTCCTTTACCATCCATCATTAATATAATTTTTCAATTATACAAACCTTTTTCAGGTTCTTATAATACACTATGTTTTGTATTTTAGAAGTTATTCTTTCAAATTATCCAAAAGTTTAGAGCTTCAGAATAATTTCACTCATCCGAAAGTTTACAACTTTCTTTTTTAAGAAATTTAGAACTGCTGCGATAAAAAAGTACTAAAACTACTAAAACTGACAAGGTCCAATAAAATAGAAAACTGAACCAAACAGAACCTTTGAATACTCCTAGTGGCTGCTCTGTTGTTTCCTGTATCAATTTATACTTTTAGTAGCAAGACCGGAAACTTGGTAGGCGTCAATCATTCTTGCGATTGCTAGAACTGTCACACCCCAAATTTTGAGTACACATGCGCGGAAGCGGAATTATAAAGGAAATACTTATGGCATTCATTTGAATCATATGAAACAAGCAAGCTTTTCTTTGAAGGGCATTTGTAGAAATTTCGGCAGAGTCTCCTCTATAACGTAGATCTCCCGAAATTTCTACAAACGCTCAGCCAGTACAATTAATCCCAACAGGGGTACAATCAGAGCAAAAGAAAACATCTGGGGTGAGGGGATGCCCTAACTACGATTCAGTGGAGCAACATTTACAAGGTTTTACAAAGTTTCAAACAAAATATAGATACAATCACAAAACACCCACAGGAGCTCCGCAGGCTCGCCAAAGGACGTCTCCAGAAGTCAGCCACTAGAAGGCGGCTGGGGGCAGCCTAGAGTCCCTACTGCTCTCTGAAAAATATATATATATAACAAAAATGAGTCGAATACTCAGTGAATAAGCACACCGACCCTTTCAAAAATAACCATAGATCAAATAGGTTTACACATATATATATAGAACAAACTCTTTTTTCAAAATACACCGACGCATCTAAACAGAACCAATCGAAACACAGACGCAGAGCACACAGCTCGCGGGGAAAATCACTACAGACGCAAAGCTTTCAGCTTGCGAGAATAAAATGACTTCGCGTGTGGTGGCCTTCACACGGGGCTAGCACCACCCCTGCTAGCTGAGGTTCAGATCATGGTGCACCAGGGCTAACATCTACTGTTGTTAGCTACAGGGTTCTGAGCAAATAGCTCCAGAAAATTACCAAATAGCGTTTCAGACAAAATATGTTCAGATCAGTTTCACAGTAGGATTTCCAATTTAACTCAACATCCGTAAACTTGCAAAATTCCCGATTGAAATCAAATTTTGGTAAATGTGCTTATGACTACATTTTTGAAATATATATCTCCATAGATAGAGAATTTAAAACACTGCAAGGAAACTTAAGAACAGAAATAAGAAATTGCTGAATCTTTGGTCTGCGTTACTTACTCACCTTCCGAGATACCACAGAAATTTCCCTGACCCGTTCCTCGGCTATATCTCAATCTCCTGAATACCCTACAAGACCCATTAACCAGAGTTTAGAAGACGAAGCATTCCAATTAATTCCATAAAGAACTTGGACTTATTCGACTAGTTTTCTTGGTTCAACTTTGGAGTTTACCCGAATCCAAAAACTAAAAGGAAGCTATACCATTTTAATCGAAACATTTATTCTGCACACATATAATTTAATAATTAAGAAGAAGTATAACAATCAATTTTTTTGAGGAAGGTATATGCAGAAATTGAAGGAATTTAGTATATAGAAAAATTGGTATATAATTTAGCATGAGGAAAATCAAATTCAAACCAATTAAAGTCACTTTTTGCATCACTTTTTTTTTTTTGGCCTGGTTTCACCAAAATTCAGCAGCAAACACTTTTTCTCCTGTACGAGGCTTCCCTTCAAACTGCCACAACAGAAACGTTTTATTGCATTATGTTACAGGGGAGAAAACGCTGGAAAATTGACCTCAAACTCACCCAAAAACAGCAGCAAAACTGAATTAAATTCAAGGAAAACTTGCAGCTGGAATTCAACCTCAAACTCACCCAAAAACAGCAGCAAACTGAATCAACTTCAAGGAAAGGCTGCAGCTGAACTTTTGAACAGAATTCACGCTGAACAGGGCAGCAAGAGGCGCTGGAATTTAGCAACACAGGGAGAGAAAATGTTCTGCAGCAAAGATTCAACCCAGAACCAAAACAAATCAGTAGCAAAACCGAACCAAAAGCAAGAAGAATCTGCAGCTGGAACTCGAACAGAATTAACGTTGAAACAGAGTAGCAGAACGCTGAACAGAGGAAGACAAACTGCAGAATTAACTCCATACCAGTTTCGTTCAGCAAGGAGCTTCCATGCGTTTGAGTGGAGCAACAAAGCTGGAGCAAGTCAGCAGGAAGAAGCAGCCACACAGCGTCCAGCAACTTGAAGAAGATGAAGAGCCAGCGTCCAGCGAAACAGAGGAGGAGAATGGCGGTTCTGTGATGCTGCGCTGGAGGATATGAGCTGCAGAACTTGGATGGGAAATGACCGAACAAACCCAGCTGAAGGTAGAAGGAGAGGAAGGTTATTTCTGTAAAATGGCAGAGGCAATTGGTGCATGGCAGCTGTACCAGCGTTGAAAAGTCTTACTTCATGCATGCATACATTTTCTTCACGTCGGGCTCCTCTCCTGCCTGCAGTTCACGTCGGGTTATCACAAGAACAGCCCCCATTCCTTGGAATTAGTTTGCTAATAGATAAAGAATATACCTTTTTAACGAAAAAAGAGAGGAACTGGGCATTCACTTTCATTCCCTGATATCACTTTCTTCTTTGTTGTGCATAATATAATACCACAAAGGAATCCACTTAAATGTATAAGATTTACATACTTTATGCTTATCTCTTTCCAAAATTAACATGGTTACTTGAAAAAAAAAATGAAATTGATAAGTTCTATTCTCAAGTGTCAATTTCTCCATAATATTCAAGACACATCTGACGCATTAGTTATTGTTGTCCCTTGTCTCTCTGGTACAGAAATTGAAGTGCAAACAAATGAATGATGGTGCTCCTATTCCACGAGACTTTCGAAATTCGTGGGGCATATACAAAAGGAATCCCTGGCTTATCCTGATTTGTAGATGGAGACGATCTTGTCAGGGTCCTGTAGAGTCATTATTGCACTCCATTATTTATGTAAAACTAAAATATTATTTGAACATTATACATCATCGTAGCTTCAGAAACTACAAAGTGGTTTCCTCAAGGGTGAAGACAAATTACATAGGAGTGTGTGAAGGAAACGAAGATCCCCAGAAAATGTCTTCCAGCTTCGTGATTTTACTTTTATTATACAATGAGAATAAATAAAAGGAGTAAACTTGTTTTGCAGCAACTACTTCACTAGCACTAGACCTTTCGGTGCTGGAAGAATTGACTTGCAAAAGTTCTTGACCTGCCAAAAAAATTAGAAGTGTTGCAATACATGAAGAAGAATTTAATTTAGACAAACGTCTTTAGCAATTTTTTTATAATTGAAATTGTCTTTAGCAACATTGTTATTATTGTTTTGGACAAAATCTTTAATTATTAATTTTAAGGGAATATATTTTTACCTAAAAATATCCATTTTTATTTTTGAGTATATTTTATAAGTGTGACAAAGATCATTGGAAAGTTACTCTACAAATTATAAACTCAGCAACGAAAATATTTTAACAAGAAAAGAAACTTCATTACCACGCATGGGCTACTAAATCACACACTACAAATTAATTTATAATTTTAGCATTAAAATCACTAGTTGATAGGGATGAAGACACAGATTCAGGATAAAAAATTGATGTATTCAAATATAATTTAAAAAGTTAATAATGTTTAAAAAGAGTGCTTTATAGGGAGAACAATCTTAAAATTTGCCACCCAAGTATCAGTCAAGTCCCAAAACTTGTGTAGCAACAACTACTTAATTAGTGGGAAACTTTCTTAACGTACCAAAATCTGATGACTAGTTGTGTTTTCTTTCTCTCTTTATTTCTTCTTTTGACTGTAAAACTAAGTTTTGCATCTCCCTCACCACCCAACAACGGTACACTACATTTATGCAAAAAGTTGTTATTCTAATATGCTTTTCCTGGTAGATATATAAATGGCTAACATTCTAACATCTAACAATTAAATGTTAGTATGACATAACACAAACATTGTCTACATGATATTAGGCTGCAAGAGTTGCTTCATCGAGTAGATATATAAATGCCTAACATTGTCAAAATTTCAAGAGGTCTAAGGAGGTTCACATCTTCACACTAAAATGCAAGATAATATCTACCAAATACTATAGTACATTCCCCTATGGAGAGAATAAAAAAGGAAGGGAGACAAGAATTGAGCTCTAAGTAGGGTTATGCACAAGTGGGATGGGTAAGGAATTACTTCAACCTGAGTCTCGGCCCTGTTATTATCAGGCAACTGAGCCAAATTTCCTTTTTTTTTAAGAAAAAATTTTGAAATTTTAGAAATGTATATCTTTATATTTACTCAATTATTTTTGGCATATAATTACTCTTTTTGATATATTTTTTCAAGATTTATGCAATGGACATAAAAAAATATTGGTTCAAGGGAGAAAATAAAAAGAAAACGCAAATATAGTAGCTAAAATTTGAAAAATATGCATTTTCTAATTATATGAATGTGATAATCATACTTAAGAGGGCCCTAACATAAATTTTAACCTTTCTAACTATTTATAATTTATAAAATATATTTAAAATTTTTTTACTAAAATTATTAAAATAACCTTAAAAAAAGAATTCTTTTCAATTTAGTTATTATCTTTTTTATATATAAATATATATATACCTTAAACCGGGTTAGGTTTGATAGGGCCCAAAGGTTGGCCCAAAACTAGTCTCAACCTAAGGTGTTGTCCCGACCCAATATTATTCTAATTTTTTATTTAAATTTCCTAACTCATCCCGACTCGATAATGGTCAGGCCGAGCTGGGCCAACCAAGCTGGGCGGGCTTTGCATACCCCTAGCTCTGAGAGACAAAAATTCAAACTTTCAAAATAAGCCTCGACCTTTCATAAATTTAGTGGAGGGAACCTTAAAGTTTTTCCAAGCATGCATGTGATTGGACAACACTCTTAACTTGTAACAGAGAGTATTATCTTGAAGCCTTTATGATTTGCACCAAATCGAATTCTTACCTTCCCCATATCAAATCCCTAACAAAGGTCATGGAGTATAATAATAGTATAATAAGATTTTTCCGCTTATTCTTTATTTTAACAATTAGTTTGTTGGCTTTTATATTTAAACTTCTCATCCAATATGATGCTTGAGTAAATTATGATCTCCTCTTGAATTCTATTCACATTTGTTTTCTTTGTCATAGTTTTAGTAAGGACCATATCAAACACTTTTGTCTCTATCAACCCTTCTTTGAATTTTCATTAGCAAGCTGACTTTAATTTCATGATTTGAGCTATAAACTCCAATTTATTGAGTATTAGGATTAGCTAATGTGTCATGCCCCTAAACAGGACATGAAAAATGAGAAAACCTGCATCTATAATTTTGACAACATACCACTAGTACTAAGAATCTTTATTTAATTTCAATACATAATAATATCATAAGTAATCACTCTAATTCAAGATATAATTCCATAAAAATATGTTTATTTAATATAAATTCAAAGTTCACATCTTTTCTTTTAATTATATCAAGTCATACTTCGCTTTTTGTAGAAAACTCCACAAAGTTCCCTTGAATATAGAACATTTTAGAGTATTTGCAAACAATGAAATCTAGTCATAAACAATTGAGAACTTTGCACTTGTTTTCTAAGCGATCAACAAGGTGAGGATCATACCTATAACCTATAGAGCCAACATTAAAGTACAAACATATATATACACAAAAGACAACTAACCATCAATACTGAATTAGTCAATCACTAGTTCTCTACTAACAATGCTCCTGAGCTAGGCTGAAGGAGCATTTGGACATAATTCCAATATCTGCAAAAATAATTAATGGAATAAATTGTGATACTTAATGAGTAAAAAATAAAACACAATAATTGAAGGAATAGGTGAGCACAGAGTTTTCCAAGTGAAATTAGGTTTTAGTTTGGATTTAAGGTGGCAAGAAAATAACAAAGGTAATTGTGGATAAACATACCTTATGTTATTAGGGAACTATTTATAATTAAAGTTTCAGGTTTTACACCGTCCATAACATCATATAGGATTGGCATTCTCAATTCTATAGCATTAAAATCAATGAAAAGAGTCAAAGACCAAAGGCTTCTTAAAGAAAATGTTAGCTAGCTTCTGTATCTGGGAATCCAATTCAACTTTATAGAGTGGGAAATTACAAAGTAGTTTCCTCTTTAGCGAAGAAGAGGAGAAATTACATAGAAATGTGAGATCCTCAGAAATTGCCTTGCAGCTTCGTGATTATGCTTTTGCACTAAATTGAGAAAAAGTAAAGGCTAAAGACTTGCGTTGCAGCGACTACTTTACCAGGCGTAGACCTCTTTTTGCTTGAAATTTTGACTCATAACAGTTTTCCTTTCTTTTAGTCAAAAAAGAAAAGAAGCGTTTCTTTCCTTTTTTTTATTCCTCCTTTTTATTTGGTTGTAAAATTCAGTTCTGCAAATTTTCGTGTTCCCTCGCTACCCATCATTTTCGTTATTTTGCCCATTATGCAAACTTTTGCCGGGTTCATAGTACATAAGGTTATTCATGCGCACGCGGTTTCTTTGCAACAGTGGAGTTACCTTATTAGACACTTTAATAAAAAGATAACATGTGGAATATATTTTTTGAAAGGTCCAAGTGGTGTTAAACCAAGGATTAATTTATTCCTTACTCCAGTTTTCAACATTGAAATAACCTAAAATAAAATAAAATGATAACAATTAAAAAAAATCCAAATCCAAAAACAATAATGAACCAAAAAAAAAAAGTGGAGTAACCAAAAAGAAGGAAAAGTACTTAAAAAAAGGTATCTCTTTCTCCTTCAAATTTCAAAACTCATAACCCATTAAAGAAAAAAGAAAAAAAAATCAAAACCCAAAATTAATAGTAATAATAAAAATGAAATGAATGAAAAAATTAATTACGGAACAAAAGGAAATAAAAAAAATGAATGAATGAACATTTAAAGAACCTAAAAAAAAAAGAGAAAGGAAGTGAAAAAAAAAGCCCATTCTTCTCTAACAAACCAAGATCAGATAATAAGAAAAAAAAAGGTAGGAAATGCAGCCTAATTAACGGGCCGAGAAAAAAAAAACCCAACATGTCTGTGCTGAACTTTTGATGGGCCAGCTCAACCCAATCCAGATTTATTCATTGTAAACCCTACCCATTTTATTAATCCACTAGTCCCCCTTTTTGGCCTCCCAAAAGAAGGACCATGTGCTCACGCGAATTTCATTCTCTCCACCAAATCTTCCATCCTTTATCTCTCCATGCACGCACACCCAGAGGGGAGAGCACACACAAATAGATAGACGCAGAGACGCATTGAGGCACAAAAAGAAACGAGGTAGAAGGGGAGACTAGACCACACACACAGACGTGCAAGAACACCCATTGGAGGCACGATAATATTTTGGTACAAGAGAAGCAGGAGGGACCATGTGAGAACGCCTATAAAGCAAGAAGACACGGAGAAGAAAGGAAGGGGTTTTGGGGGATTAGAGAGACTAAGTGAGAGTTACTGCGAGAGGTTTTTCTTTTTCACAAGAAGATTCGAAAGGAGGGAGAGATTTGGGGGATTTTCGATCTGGAGAGAAAGAATGGCGTGAGAGACAGACGGGGAGAAAGTTGAAAGGAAGGCAAGGATTTTTCTGTTTGAAAGGATATTAAGAGAAATTGAGGGAGACTGAATTACATATTGAGTCGAGTTCAGTATGATTATCTGGTTAGAGTAGTGAGACTGAATTACCTAACTGCTTAAGATTCCTGCTTAGTAAGCAACCTCTGGTGAGAAAATTTTTGAGTAAGTCTCTGTGTGGTTCTAGAATGTGAGTTTGAGGTTATAGTCCCTGTGGATTATGTATGGTCATTTGTATATGAATTTGCCTCTGTAGCAAACATGGATAGCTTGATTGATGGCTGTTGCTTATCATTTTGTTATGTGAATTGAACATGATTTGATTCCTATCCTGTTTCTCGTTTAAAATATGTGATTAAGATGCCTTAGCCACTTCAGATATTTTTCATTTGTATATTGAAGTTGCATAATGAACCCTCCATAGCAAACACAAATAGCTTGATTGATTGGCTATTGTTTATCCTCCTGTTATGTGGTGCTGCTAGCTATGTTGTTATATGAACTGAACATGATTTGGTTCTTATCCTGCTTCTTGCATAAAATACATGATTAAGATGACTTAGCCATTCCAGATGCTTACTTTGTTGACTATTTTTTATGTGGAACTTATCAATTAGAACCAGAATAGGTGATCCTTTTCCTTTTGTTCATTTTGTTTCCTTAAAGAAAAAAATCTGTTGTTGCTCATTTACATATTCGTTTGGTGTTTGAACATGATGGGAGCCTCTTTCGAGAGGAACTCAAACTTGTAATATGTGTGGACTAGTCATTTCATATTGTCAAGGAAAGGAAGGAGTGGAGAGCAATTGGGTTGTAACTTGTATGATTTCTTGTGTTTTACCAACTATTGTAAATATGTTCAAGAATGATGTAGTGAATCCTGGGTGAACACTTAGCACACACCTGCAAATTACTATCTTGTTTGAAAATATTTTTCTTTAATTATTTCGCCAATTTTCGCGTTAGAGTAGCCGTGTGGGATTTTATATCCCCTCATCACATGGGAACAAACAAAAAGGCCATGTGTGGCAATAAAGCATCCTTGATGCCTTTTAGGTCTTGATTTTACATTTTAATATTTTGGGCTTCAATGGCCCCATTCAAAAGAACCTTTAAAGAAAATTTTCAAAAAAAAAAAAAAAAGAGAGCAAAAAGTGGAAGAGGATTAATTTGTTTAGTAAAAATCATTTTGAGTCTTAAAGATTTATCCTTTCTTAAAGGTTCTTTCTCAAAAAATTGAAAAAAATATTATTCCAAAATCCAAAGTAAAATTTTCTTTTAGAGTTGGTCCTTAGAAAAAAAAAAGTTAAAAAAAATAATATAATAAAATAAATAAGCAAAGGAAAAAGGGGTTAAATCAAGAAAAAGAAAAGATAAAACATAAAAACATATCTCTTAAAAAAAGGAAAATTCTTGTACCTAAACACAAATGTCATTTCAAAATTTAATCTTTTTACTTAAATAAAAATAAACAAATCAACAAAATTAAGAAAAATAAAAATTTGGCAAAAAGATTAAAGCAAGCCAAAAAATAAAAAAATGGTAAAAAACAGAAAATGAAAAACAACAAAAATTGAACAAAGCAAAAACAGAATAAAAAAAACACAAAACAAATAAAAAATAAAAAAACAAAACAAAACAAAACAAAATAAAAAATCAAAACAAAAATAAAAATAAAACAAAATTGAAAAAACAAAACGAAAACGAAAACAATAAAAGAACAAAACAAACAAAAACTAAAATAAAAACAATAAAAAAAACAAAAAACACAACAATAAAAACAAAAACACAAAAACAATAAATAAAAAAACAGAAAACAAAAAAGACAAAGAAAGAGAAAAAATGAAAGAAACAAAAAATGATGAAAAAAAGGAGAGAAAAATTTGAAAATGCAAGAAAAGTAAAATTAAATATATTTTTTGTAAATCAAAACACATCAACTAATTTTTAAATTCGTTTTATTTGCTAAAAGAAAAATTAATTTTTATTTTCTTTGTCTTTTCATAGAAAAACTTAGTTATTTGAAATTAAAAGAAACAAAAAAAAAACAGAAATATAAACAAGAACAAAAACAAACAAACAAACAAAACAAAAACAAACCATAAACCAAAGATAATTTTTATTTGAATTACATAGACCTTGATCCATTTTGGAGGGTACATAGATCTTAAGTTTTTATCTTAAGTCAAGTCTACTATTATAAATAAACAGTTTCCTTCAATTTTTATTTCTTAAATTTCTTTTCTTTCATTTTAATTTTAATTTTATTTCTTTAATTTCTTTTTTTTTTTTACTTTTAATTTTATTTCCTTAATTTTTTTTCTTATTTTGCATGTGATTTGTTAGGGAGAATTAAAAATAAAATAGAGGCTATATTAATTTTGCACAATTGATTTAGGGTAACTATTTTTAGTAACAGGTATAGTGGGATACCTAACACTTTCTCTACTCACAATCGAATCTTGAATCCATTTTTTAGTTCACAAACTATTTTTCTTGTAAAAGGTTTTTTCAAAGTTTTATCTTTTAAAAAATAAAATTTTGGTGGTGATTTTTACTTTTTTTCAATTTTTATTTTGGTTTATGTTTTTTTTAAATCAAATTTTTTTTTGAAATTTTAATTTTTTTTAAGGTGCCACACGGTCGTATTTTCAGGTGTGACATATATATATATATATATATATAATATTTTTTTAAAAATATTTTAAACTCCTCCCCTAAAATTGTTCATGTGCCCCTTTTTATAGTTTAAAGCCTTAGACATATACTTTTAAAGACATAATTATTTCTTACATTGATCATAAAAATGAAATTTATAAAACAAATAAGATATAATAAAGCTTCTTTAAAAAGTTTCTTATCTTCAGTCTTCAATAACTAATAATATATTTTCCACCTTCTGATTCTTATTTTTCACAAAAAAAAAATTTCCCTTTTGGTTTCTTTAACTATAATTTTTACTTAATGTAAAAATAGGGATTCATAATAAAATAGAAAATGACTTTCTTACAGATAATTTAACTGCTCATATTAAGAAGAAGATTGCAAAAAAGTTCACTACAGAGGAGATTGGAGATGAATTCTATTTAATTAAGAATCAAAGAGTATGATTTTAATAGCTAATATATATTGTATCAGTTCTATTATGTACTTTTTTTGTATTAAGGTTGATATATTTATTTTGATATTATTATATTTCTTTGATTATTTTATTATTATATATCTCTATTTTCTAATTTTAGTAAAATTCTATTATTATATTAATTTAATAGGTACTTTAAGTTGCATTTTAATAATTATTAATACTCATTAAATATAGATCTTTGTCTAACCTTGCAGTTTTTTTTAGTTCCATCCCTATTTAAGCAATGAGAAAATATTTATGTGTCATGTTTTTATTAAAAAATTTGATAATAAATGCCTAAAAAGATAACAGAACGCTTGACTTAAGGTCTGATACAAAAGTTGTGAAGAGAACTTGAAGCTGTAGCATGACAGGATGATAGAGCAGAGAATTTTTGTGATCCTATATGACCTCTAGAAGGGCCTTGGTTTGGCCAAAGTGGAGTTTCTTTTTGTTTTTTGTTTCTTGTGTAGATCATACAAAATGCAGAATATTGCTAACAACAAGAAGTTAAGAGATATTAAGTATTAGCTTAATAGAGTTATGCTCAAAAAGTTTTTATGGCCTAATTCCATGCCTAGAAAAAAGCTTGTGAATTTCTTGACAGGTTGATGCCCTTGGATGGTACTTATGTTGAAAAAGTTGTTAGAGACAAGTTCTCTGTACTTTCTTATATCTAATCTGCATTATCTTTGATTAGGTTGCAATTTTTGTTAAAGGAAAAAGATGAGGCTTTCTCAAAAATGCCCATTAATTGTTAGTTTCATAACTACAAATTAAGACTCAAAGAACTAACATGCCTTAAGACTATTTTTCAATGAAGCGTGGACAATTAAAGAAGGAAAAAGAAAAAGTTCAGTCCATATTCAACATGTATCAAACACTTGTAGTAGGCATACCATGTGTCCCGTGTTCATGTTAGTGTCCATACTTCTTTCCCTTCTATCAGTTTGATTCCACCTTTTCTATTACGAAACTATAATTGCCACTATCCAAATCTCCCCCTCATTCATTTTGATGTATTAATAATTTTACATTGCATGCAGCCTCCAATACAATCAAGCCTGCACATATTTTATGGATTGGAGTTTGATCATAGGGTTCATTTTTTGCTCTGCGTTTACCACAGGAGAAGGATAAAGCCACTAACTTTACTAAAAATCTTGAACTCAAATTTAAAGGACCACTCATATTAAAGAAAAAAAAAAGTGTCAGAAACATCAGAAATTTAGAAATTCGAGACCCTTAAGCATTTGAAAGTTTAGGAAAACATTTACAATTGACCTAAAATTTCAGGCTGTTTTTCTAATGTGTTTTTTCCCAATTTTCCAAATCCTGCACTTTCGGCCTTCTGAATTGCACCTGGTGGTGACTCTTGTAGGGAGGGAGTTGCACCTGCAGCCGAATGGTATTGGTGCATTAATTGATATAAAATTAGTGAAGGAATAAAGTAGTGTAAATATCTGCATCAGCTTATGAAATGAATAGACCTAGGAAAAGGGACTCAGTAAAGCATACTAGGAGTGCATTACAAGTTTATATTTAAGGTAATTGAAAATTTCAACTCCAATCAAACACACTTAAAAAAATACAAGATATCTTTATTTACGAATAATGTTGACTGCTATGCCTAAAAAGAAAAAATTCATCCAGCATGAAGCTCTCTTTGTCTTCGTCTCTGACTCCATTATTTTGCAATGTTCTGAATTTACTTTACACTCTCTCTTTAAGAGTTGGGAGTGGAGACAATACACTAAACAAAATGCATCATAAATATTGAATACATCATGATATCACCTATTTCCCATTGGTTGTAAAAGTCTGCTTCACAAACAAAAGTCTACTTGTAAAAGAGGAATCGCTAGTTGAAACCTTTTTTAAAGCACACCATAGTCCACAGAGTTGATTATCACTTATTTAGGCTTCTTATTTTTAAATCACATTCCATATTCAAACATGCCTTAATGTTCACCACAGAGAAGACTTATCAAGCATGCATTATTGAACGAGATTTTACACTCAATTTCAAGCTGAAATCTTGCTTAAAAGTGTTAATGAGACAGCAACAGTTAAGAGACACATTTGAGAATCAAACCAAGCTAAAGATCATGCTAAAATATGAGTGGGATAGCAGCAGGTATGAGACGAGTTTAAGACCCAAAATAAACCAAAAATCAAGGTTAATTCGTGTTTAAAACACCATTAGGACAGCAGCAAATTCTTTTGCATAAAATGAAGATAGAAGAACAAGATTAAAGCATACTGAGGCCATAGGACAACAAACATCATATTCAGTCAAATCTTTTGGCACAAAAATCCACTAAACGACAAAGCTCAAAGTAAAGGGACAATAGCTACGATCTTTCAGCACCTCAAAATCCCCAACCAAGAACAGAATTGAAACTATAAGAGGAGAAGCATACCAATTCAAGTAGCAGCCCCAATTACTATAATCGTGAGATGAAACATGAACAAAGCACATGAAAATCAAATCGAATTCCGTATTTCAGCAATCATTCGGTGACTTCAAGAAAACACTCTCAACCCTCTAGAATTCAACTTGGAAAAAATGGACTCGTTAAGTGCAGAAAAATTCAGCAAGCACATGAATACCCATTGAAATAACAATTAAAATCTTCATAAATTCAAGATAAAGGCATCATCTTCTTATCTGAGCTGTTACCTTTAGAGTTCCAAATTTTACTCAAATTTGCACAAACCAGTACGAGAAACTCAAGCTAAATCACACTTAACCCATAACACCCGACGAGGAGAGTGGATTTAAATTTTAACCAATGATAACAGAGATGCAATATTGTCCAGGATCTTCTGAAAATCTTAGCATGAAATCCCTTGGCAGATACAACTTAAACACTGTAATCAATTAAATATAATGTACCTATGAATAGTCGACCAAAAGTGTTGGAGTAAATAGGGATAAGTATTTCAATTTAATTAAAAATCTCTTTTTATCAATGTGCCAAAACTAGCCAGAGTGAACTTACCAACCTACTCTTGAATAGATATTTCCCTTGTTTGGCCTTATAAATCCATGAGAGACATGCAAACTATCTAAGCTAGGTCATAAGTGCCAACTATCAACAAGGAAATTGAGTCCAAAAGCAAAATTACATCATACTAACAGACATAAAACAATAGCCATCTTATGCAGAAATCTTAACTTCAAATTTTCAGCTAGAACTCAAGCTAAATCCGTACAAAAAGTTTAGAGTATAAATGAAGCATAAGTAAAACCACGTCCAGTGTTAGATATAAAAAAAATGATACAGAACACTATATAGATCACAAAAAAAAATGTCTTATCTCTTGTTCTGCACTGATTTATTTGGTGCACAAAAAAATGTACTAACAAATAATTAAGCACCTAATTGCAAGAAGTCAGGGGAACTATATTCAAGAGAGGTTGGTAGCACTAGCACCTATATATAACAATTATCTAATGCACTGTTAATTTCTTGATGATTTTGTTTATGTGTTTTACATAATATTTTTAAAATTAGATCAGTTATTGAATTGATAAAAGTATTGGTTCACGGTTTATTAGTTCAATCGTTGTCAAATTGTGGTTAAACGAATAATAATTAGATATATAATTTTTATAATTTAATATATTAAAAATATAATATCATACATAATAATAAATAAATATTAATAGAATTTAAATATTTCATTATTTCTAAAAATTAGAACCACAATATATATATGTATGTGACAAAATTTACAAAATTTACAAAAATTCTCCTTCATTAATAAAAGTATCTATAATTTTTTTATTTCCTAGTATTAAAAAATTAAAAAAAATAAATTTATTGCTAAAAAAATATATGTTCTATATATTTAGGAAGTAAGAATAATAGTATAATATTATACTTAGTAAATGTCTTATCTCCCATTATTTAAGTAATAACATCAATCAATCATGATACTTTTTCTTGCAAGAGGATCTGCATATTAGGTCTTTCACTTCTTTTTTAACTTTTATTTATTTCCTAAATTTCTTTTTACATATACAGCTATCTTCCACACCTTTAAAAATTAAAAGATGAAAATGTCAAAAAGGAAGCATATAAGAAACTTCACACTGCTCTTCTTCACGTATTCCAAGCACTTTAGACAAACTCACGAGCCATCTCTTGCAGGTGCTCACTCGTTGGGTGTGGTTAATTGGATGGTTACCCACCACTCAAGTTCTGCTAGAAAGGAAGAAGAAGGACGGTCATGGTGGAATGAAGAAATCAATCCAAGCCTTGTTCTTCTTAGGCATTTGCATTCTTAGATCTTGTTCTTCTTGCTTGCCTTATTCTTTGTAGGAATGGAAAGAATGGATTGATGTTATTATAGTTTGATTTCCCATCCTTCTCTTTTTGCTTTTCATATCTTGTCTTTTTCTAGTACTTCTTTGGTTCTTTCTTCTCATTTTTCTTTACAAAAAATACAAAATTGTTCAACCCATTCAACCAGTCAGGTTTCATTTGTTTAATCAATTTTTGACCAATTTTATTAGTTTTTGACCATTTTTTAACTAACTAGTTTTATGAATCAATCGAACCAAACCAATGATCAATTCACTAAATTTTTGGTTAAACTGACTAGTCTAATTTGATTTTAATTACACTAGTTCTATAGCTACACTATCCATGTATATTAAGGCTTTTTCAGCATCCCCTCTTGTCTTGAATTCCTCATATCCATATCCTTTAGGAAGGCTAACTTAAAAATGAGAAAGAAGTTGAAAATAACATTAAGCTAATTTTTTTTTAAATGAAACTATCCTAAAACTATGATGCCATACTTAATGCAAACTTACAGTTCAATCTATTGCCAACTCCATATTTACAACCTCACCAAAGTTGCCTAATAAGTTGAAGCATAAAGGTCATAGGTCAGAACACCACAAAATCTTTGATAGGATTAAAGTATAAGCTCTTTAAGGTTAGTAGGTTGCCAAAAACAATGTCTTTTTCAATTGCTAATATCCAAATGCAGTGAAATAAAGAAGCTAACATTTGCTGGTCCATGATAATAGCCTAAATCATAATTTTTTAAACTCAAAATCCAATGAAAATTGATATTTATCTAAGCAGCAAATTTGAATAATCCCTTATTTTCTATAATAAACGTAGCTCTTTGTGTTCAACCAACTCAAAAATTAAGAAATTGATATTATAATATTTATATTCTGTGTTGTGATTAACATAGCACAAGTATCATATTATAAGTCTAATTAATTAACTAGTCATTACCATATATTACATAATTAGGAAAAAGTCCAATAAGGGCTAATTATGAAAATGCTATTGAAATAATGCTTGTAGATTGGATCTCACGTAGTATGCAAGGAAAATTATACCATTTTGGACTAAATGTGTTATAACTTACTATAGTTGATGCATTTAGTAACATTTATTTCCCACAACAAGAAAAAGTATACACAACAATACTTTTAGCAGTGGTTATCTATTCAATACCTCAAATCGACCTTTAATGGCTAACAATGGAATTATTTTCCAAATTAATTCATAACTTTTATATACATATTTGCTTTGATCCAAATGACCACAATACAAGTCCCATAGCCTATTTTGGCCATAGTCACATAATATGGCCTTAAATTTCAAAAATTCATAATGTTAGCTAGATAATTCTAATTTATGCAAATTAGATGTCCATGGAAAGCTTATAATATGAACTATCTAGTATAAAAATTTCAAGTTGAAATGAATCTAGTAGACCCTTTAAAGAACACAAAAACTAAGGTTGCACCAATCTAAACTGTAACTATACCATGAGCAATAACAACTTTGAAAATTCATTGAATATTGTATGGAGCTTAAAATGAATGTAAACTTTAACTTGTTAGAAAGTTCTATAAGTCCTTTAATTGTTCATGAAATTTCAGTCCCAGACTATGTCATTTGGTCTATCAAGTGTGAGGTTGCATTTTATGGCTTATTTGGACTAAATTTTTGTTTCAAAGTGGTCTAATTGGGTACTAATATGCAATCTTTTACCTTGAACAAAAATCAATCCATTCATACATCATTTATATAAGGGTCAAGACATGAAATATATATAGCTTTTAAAAATCACTATCTCACTTCTACTCATGCATATAGAACCAAGGACATATCAGAAGCCAAATCATGTTCTAATTACATATATGTACATTAAGTTGACATATATTCATGATCTCATACTTGAACATGATTTGCTATTATATTTCATCACTATATACATCATGATTTGCTATCATTCTACAACAAAGTATACATCTAAATGAAATGTACATCACAAGTATTCTAACTACAATATTTATAAAGCTCTAAATTCTTCTCTTGCTCTTTTTCCTTACTAGCTCCACTTGACATTGTTCGTGGGAGATAAAAGGTGTAAGATTCTAGGGAGAATCTTAGTAGCTACACTCAATCTAATCTAATGCATGCAAGGGAGAATTCAAGAATGAGATGCAAGCATATAAAATCATATACATATAAAATAACATAAACATAGAATTGGCTTCAAACTTTTGTGCTCATCTAGCCATGGCATGAAAACATACTAGCTAGGCTCATCTTTACCTTAGAAGGAACTACTGTGCCTAATTCCCCGCCACTCTTGCTTAGAACCCAACATATCTTATACTTGCATAAAAATTCATGTTAAAACCTAATTCATACATGAATTCCAGCAATCATAAAGCAACTAAGACACATAATGCATCTCAACTCTAATGCAAACAATTGCATGTAAGGAAGGAAAAGTGAGCTACCTTTGAAGCTAAGGGTATTGGTCTCTCATTAGCTTACTTGATCTTTCCCCCTTTGCTTTGCTTTCCTTGTCCCTATACATACACAAAGGTGTGGTTACTCCAACTTGGCCTAAAAACATTATTTGAGACACAAAGTAACATATTAGAACTTAATCTAACTCATTCTACCACTACATATACTCATTAGAATTTAAAACATAACTTAAGTTTCATTTGAATGCCTTAAGAGTCAACTCTTCAACTTTTAGCCTCAAGATCTCACTTTGCATGAGCTATATGACTTCAAAACTCATTAGGACTATCATATACAAGCTTAAACATGCATAGTATCATATTATCTATTTAGGCATCTTTGAGCCATAACCTTTCACTT
Organism: Erythrophleum ivorense; assembly: GCA_026724425.1. Classification (NCBI taxonomy): domain Eukaryota; kingdom Viridiplantae; phylum Streptophyta; class Magnoliopsida; order Fabales; family Fabaceae; genus Erythrophleum; species Erythrophleum ivorense. The sequence goes on from JAIUCV010000024.1 coordinate 3,089,298, forward strand.
GCAAAAATAGGGTTTTTAAATTCATTTCAATGGTTTCATTAGTGTTTATATTCTATATTAAGACTATCTAAAACCTTAGAATCCATGAAATAACTTCCTAGGTAATAAATCCTTCCCTTAAGTGAGACCTATGCATCACTTGCCCCATTATGGACTTTTGTCAATTTACTAGGACATTTGGAGAATTTAGGATATCCTTAACTCATTTTTAGTTAAATTATGACTTTAGAGGGTTCAATTTATGCTCCTAGGGTTTTGAAACTTCCATGGTTCTTCTAAAACTCTAGGTTCGCTATCTTACTTTTTATGGCTTTCTATAGAACTTTCTTTACATATTCTTCTTTATCATCCTTCTAAACCTTTGTTTCTATCAAGTTTTCCTTAAGCTCAAGTCTCCTCATTCCTTTCTCTCTAGGCCAAACCATGGAGGAAATAAAGATTCAAAGAAAAGCAACTTTTCTAACTTGATGCATACATTATTTGAAAGCCCCTTGAATGGTGATTTTTATGGTATACCTAGCTTCCTCAAATCTCCTCTTTTCCTTAAGAGGTCAGCCACAATTTTTACCTTCTCAAAAAACCAAAACCAATATTAAAAAGAACATGAAGAGAGGAAAAGGTTTTCTAACTAGCATAAGATTAAATTTTGCATATTTACATACCTTTTTGCCTTTCTTTCCTTCCTCCTTCTTCCTCCCTTTCAAGCCATAAGGGATCTGGTTTGGAGCAGAATTAGGTTGATGCTAATGAGGAGAAAAGGATTGGCACAACATATAAGGAGAAAAGGAAGATATTTTTAATAAGTTTAAAAATATCGATTACATCCCTTCCCTTTAATTCTTCTGTTTAAGCTTGTTTTTCATTTTTTTCAAAAACTGACTGCTTCATATTAAATTTTAGACTTTCTTCTTCATTAAAAATATCTATTAAAAGAGTTTAAGGATTTAAAATAGTATAAAGCAATCTAGTTTAAAAAATGTCTACTAGGAACCCTAATTCATACACCATTAGGGATTTAATTGAATTGACTTCATCTGATTGATTTGCTAGCCTCATTTTATCATATTATGATGAAAAATATCCATTTCTCGTTATTAATTTTCATGATATTTAAATCCCTAATTTTTCTTTATTTTTTGGTACTATCCCTGACTATCTATTCTTGCACAATTTAGGGACTTTGCTAAATTAGTGTCCTTTGTTAAACTTTGCATGCTCTTTTACCTTAGGCTAATCAGAGTTATGCTTATCTTTATTTGTTTTTTATGTAAAACAAATGTCTAGTTTTTTATACCATTTTAGTTAAAATTATAATTTTGCCACTACATTTATTTCACTCTGATTCTAGCCCCAACTACTCAATCTTTCTAGATAACTCTGATATAGGATATTTTAAGATCCTCTATACTTATATACTTATTTTTTGCATTCACAGTGGCTTAAAATAGCTTTAAATAGTTCCATTATCTCATTTTACATACAATCAAGATTTTTATCAATTTAGAGTCTCTTTTCTTGTTTTTCATCATAAACACTCTTAGTTTAGTCCATTAGGTCAAAAAAGAAAAACATCAAAAGCATAAAGAAAATTATGGACCTGAAATTGCCTATAGCACTTATTTTGCATCAAACTTCAAAAAATCATAACTGGGGTTAAGTAACTCCAATTTGCACAAACTCAGTGGCTACAAAAAGTTTATAATGTGAACTTTGCAAAATCTTAGGAGCAACTAAATTTGTTTGTCCTCTTAAAAATATGAAAAATAGAACCTAGACAGTATGAACAATGATAGACCAAATCTGCATAATTTTCTAAACTTTGAAAATTCATAAAATATTTTATAGAGCTCCAAAAATTCACATTCTTAACTTGTTAGAAAGTTTTATACAAGGTCTAATTGCATGCCAAATTTCAGCCCCAAACTAGGTCATTTGGGTTATTTGTGGTGGAAGTGAAATTTAAGACTATTTAGACCAAATTTTAGGTTCAAAAGTGACCTAAATGGATTCCAAATTGCACTCTCCACTTTGAGCAGATTTGAATCATCCTAGGCATGGAACCCAATGGTTTGATACATAAAATATGGCTTACATAAAAATATGACCATTCAACACTTACATATACATAAGAATCACCATGCTACATATATATATACACATAATGGAATGAAAGGCTCACTTTTGCTTCAAATTGACATACGTTGAAGTACTCTATCTCATACATGTATTCTTATTACAAACATCATTAAATACATTAAGGTTCATCATACATACATCAAGTTCTTAATTATGTAAAAACACTTCGAACAAACATCACTTCTTGCATTACAAAAAATATTATTACATAATTTCCCAAAGTTTAATTCTTCCCTATCTCCTTCCCTTTGCTTGAAAAGCCTAAAATGGTTTGTGGGAATACATGGGTGATATTATCGGAAAAATCTTATTAGCTTTTCTTAACCAATTCATGCATACATGGACACCATAAGGAAATGCAATGCATATAGTGCAAGAAAGTCATTCATATGTCTTATGTAAGTCAAATGTAACTTTTAACATGAAAACTCATTTCCCATCAAGTCATGGCATCAAAACAAACTAATTAGGCTCAACTAAACTCAACCCAGGAGCAAGGAAAAGTTGTTGTGCTCAATTCCATGCCATAGGGAGCTATGAGTCAAAAAACATGTCAAACTTAGGCATAAAACTCAAAATAAAAAGCATATCAAGACATAGCTCATGGATACATCAAGCAACAATACATACAAGCATCTTAACTCAATCAAGCATTCAAATACATGTAAGATAGGGAGATAAAGCTACTTCTAATGCTTGTGAGGTTTCAAGACACCACTAACCCACTTGCTCTTAGTTTTTCTCTTGTCTTTCTTTCACTTGACACCCACACTTTAGTGAGTTTATGCTAGCTTAGCCTACACATAACAATTACAAGGAAAATCAATCAATTTGGATTCATTTTAGGTCTCATTATCTTTACTTAATCCCATTAAAACCTAATATGGAATTCAAGGCTAGTTTAGATATAATAAGAAGCAACTCTTGGTTTTCACTTTCTAAACCCCAAACTCTCACTTACTATAAGCCTTATAATTCTAAAGAAACTCATTTGAATCATATATGCTTGGTTAGAGGGGTTTAAGACCAACTTGCTTCTTTAACTCTATTTAGGCTCTAAATTTCAACTTTCAATTTATGGCTCATAAATTCAATCCAATGGTTTCATAATTATTTATTCATCATATCTAAGTTTCTTAAATCATTAGAACTCAAGAAAATACTCCTTTAATGTTTTTGTAATACCAAATTTATATAGATATCAACTCATAGAACAATTGGCTTATAGCACTCATTTTCATCAAAATAGCACTTTTAGCAAAGGATAATTACGTCATTGAAAGCTAAATTAATTCATTCCTGGCTTAATGGATCATGTGAGCTTATCAAATTTATTTTCCCATCCCTAACATATTTGCCCAATTAGAAATATCACAATTTGAAGCTTAAAACTAGGGTCCAAAGCATATGACATAAAATTGCATCTTTCTTGCCTTTATTCATGAATTCCATATTCTGATATAAACTTTAAAAAATCATAACTAATTCTAAAAACATCTAAATCATGAAAACTATAACTTTCTGGAAAGCTCTAGATGTCATCTAGCTGCCATAAAAATTTCAAATCAAAACAACCACATTTGGCTTATGAAATTTGATACAATAGTACTTTGGGTCTAGTGGTTGTTATACAACAAACTAGAAATTTCAAAAATTTATATCTCCCTATTCAGAGTTCCAAATTAGGTGATCTCAGTGGCTATAAAAAGCTTATGATTTCTACTATATGCATATAAAATTTTATGAGTATTAGATTTCATTTGGCCCTTGAGTGACATAGAAAATCAAATTGACCACATAAACAATAACAGTGACAGTTCTGCATAATTTGGCCAATTTTGAAATGTTATAATAAATTCTCTAGAGTTTCAAAAATAGTGCTCTTTAGTTCTATGAAAATTTGTAGATGAGACCTATTTGCTTGCCAAATTTCATGCACAAATTCGTCCATTTGGTTAGTTTGTGGTTTAGGTCAATGATGTAGCCAATTTTGAGACCATAATGGGGTTAAAGTGCACCAAATGGCCTTCTAATCATACCATGACCATTTGAGCATATCCAAAAGTATAAACACAACATATAGAACTCAAAATCACCTTCTTAGTTGTTTATATATATGTGTGTAACACCATATATTTCTAGCTTGCTTCCTATCATTTCTAAGTTTCCCATGATGAATTGCACAAAAGAGAATGGAAAATGACATTAAAATAATGCCTTATTTCGCATATGAAAATTTCATTCAGTGTCACGTGGACCATATAAGCTCATACATCACATTATCATATTTAATTACATGCATAAAACTCATTTTCATCACCAAAGTTGGCCTACAACTCGTGGAATTCAAAGGGGAGCATCAAACTCATACTATTATTTTTGGCCAAATTTTCAGTTTTTCTGTCACAATTTCAGAAATTCATAACTAAATCCAACAAAATAGAAACCCAACAACTTTACCATTCCAGAAAGCTCTGGATGTCTACCTAATGGTAAAAATAATTTTAGCTCATGAATCATTAAGGGAGAACATTTGACATCCAAAAAGCCACTGAGGTAGCTGCTATCTGGGCCACTGGTTTAATTTACTGATATGAAGTTTCAGAATTCATAACTAATTCTAAAAAAATTGAAATCATGTATTATTAGTCATTGTAGAAAGCTACACATGTCTAATATATGCCAAAAATATTCCTAGGCCATGAAACATAACACAGGAAGTGTTTGACATGAGAAAAGGGGCAAAGGTTTGGACAGCTACTGGTACTGATGTAAGTGTCTATTATAAACTTTGAAAATGTCTAATTAATTCCACAAAAATCCAATCCATCCAAATGATACCAATTTGGAAATATATGAATGTTAAATTTATGGTAAAAATAGATCAGACCAGAGAAAGTACGTTTAGCTACTAAAATTCAATGGAACAGTGACTCAGGTTGTGCTGTACTACTATTGCTGTTCTAGAATTTCAAAAATTCATATCTCTTAGCTCAGACCTCCAAATGAGATGCTTCTAGATGTTACAAGTCACTGTGAATGCCTAGTTTCTGCCTATAAAATTTAGTAGCCATTACACCACGTTTGCCCTCGGATGACACAATTTCATAACTGACCAAATGAATAGTGCTGGTGCAAATCCGAAATTCTGATACTAACTTTGAAAAATCATAGAAAATTCTATAGACCTCTAAATAACCTAATATTTAGCTTCCCATAAAGCTCTAGGCAAGGTCTAGTTGCATGCAAATTTTCAAGTCAAGAAGAGGTCATTTGGTTAGACTTTGCCATAGCTCAAGAATATGGCAATTTTAGTCCCAACAAGAGGCAAATTTAGTTCAAATGAGTCATCCATTGTTTCATACACATTTGAGCAACTTAAGAAGCATAAATATAGCATAATTAAGTCCCTTAATATGGGTAAGAAGATGCCAAAAGTCTCATGGCATGGGTGAGACAAGGCCAAAAGTCCCTTGAATGGGTGAGGCTAAGTCAAAAGTCTCAAGAACCAAGAGTGAGGCAATCCAAAATTCCTCGAAATGGGGTGAGGCCAAACCAATAGTCCTTAGAGCTCATTCTTGTGCTTGACATAAGTTTGTTACACAAAAATGTAAAAGATGAATGCTTCATAGATTGATTAATTGCATACTTGTACCTTTGACATGTTTTATGCCTTGAAAATGTGCTTGAATCGGTGTATGAGCTATTAAGATTCAATGAATCTCACCCCCCTTTCTTTCATCTCATATGATTTAGGTGGAGTTCAAGATCCAAAGAATAGAAGCCAAGGAACTTAAATCTCCATCTCTTGGCAAATCTTTCCATTTTTGATGTACTATGATGCCTAGAATGTCAAAGTAGATATGTAAATGTTATTTTTGAGCCATGACACTTTGAATAAGTGTAAAACTATGTAAAGTTAGTGTATGTATCAAGAATAGAGTTTAATGAATAGAATTGTGTATTTTGACCACTTGGAAGCCCACTTGTGTATGTATGTTTATGGAAGTGGCATAAAATATAACACCATATACAACAAGAAAATGCAACAAGAAAATATGGAGAGCTACCTTGGTGCAAATTCAAGCTTTACTTTGCTTGTTTCTTCTTCTTTTTGGTTCCACAAAAATAAGGAGGTGGGGTTGGATTTCCTTGGCCTTTCACAATAAACAACACTTAATTATACTCTTGGAACAAGTTATGACATCTAACTCACTCTTAAGACTACACTTTGTTCTATTTGTCACAATATGGTTCCATTAAGGACCTAATGAAGCAACTACCATAATTAACATTCTTGGTTCCATTCTCTTGCCATATTTAGACCTCTTGGCCTCATTTAAGATCCTTGAAGCCATCACACACTCACTTTCACAAACCTAGGTCCATGTTACTTCATAAGGTTACATTATGGAAGCCATTGCCTCATCTCCCAACCTAAGGCTTCTAAATTTTTTCCAAGGGTTTCTCCTATCTTCTTTTATCATATAAATTCTCAAATCAAGCTTGGAACCATTTCAAATATCCCCTAGCTATCTCTAAGGGTCATGACCTAGTCATACTTCCATTAAAGACCCATGAAGTTTGAGATTTTTCTTTAATGGATGGGGCACTTGGGAGGCTCCCTAGGAGTCTTAGAAACTCAAACAAACACTCACATATGATGGGGAAGTCTTGAATCAACCCAGATTTTAAACTATGTTCAAGCACCCTACACTTTTCCAACTTGAGTTTTACTAGTTTTTCATATATTTCTTTGGTATAATCCATCTTCCTATGGCTTAGTTTGATGGATTCTTTTGGATTATAAGACAGAAACTTTTCCCTCTTCATGGTTCTATTTGAGACATCCCACCATGGAATAGGAGAAAGAGAAAAAGAAGAAACAAAGGGAGAGAAACTACCTTGTAATCAAGCTTCCTTCAAGAGCCCCTCCTCTTCCCTCTTTCTCCTCCTTAAATTTTGAATTTCTCTCTTTTGATCTAGACCTAAATCAGCACCAAAAATTACATTAAAATCATGGAAAGATGAAGCAAGAAGGGGAGGATGAAGTTTCAAGAGGAAAGAGCATGAAAGCCTTACACTTTCTCACCCTTCCTTTGGCTTTCTTCTTTCAAAATTCCCTCTCTTTGTGCACCTGAGATAGTAGCTCCATTTCTGAGATTTGGGCAGAAGAAAGTAAGTTTAGAGAGGGGGGAGGCTGAATGTGACTTAAAAAGAGAGTTTGGAAGCTTCCTTTGTGTAATTTGTTCCCATTTTTGCCCTTCCATAATGGCATTTCCGGTTTGGCTTCATTTTAGCTTCTTTTTGAGAATTGTATTTTTCATTATAAAATTTAGATTCCCAATTTAATAAAATGCCTTTGGAACCACTCAAATTAGAGCTAAAACCTTCCCGAACGAACCGGTCAAAGTTTGGGTCAACTGACATCAGAAAGAGTACACTGGAGGGGCTTTATCGGTCTCGGGGCTTCCCATGGTTTTTGGAGCCTTTGAGAACCCTAGAAAACTCAAATTTTTCATTTAAAAATCCCTTCTAGGTGTTTTTTCAAAATTACACTTATTTACGAAAATACCACTGGCCTTTTGACAAATTTTTCGAATCGCTTGGACCCTGATTTCTAGTCAACTTAAGGCTCAAATCTTGATTTTCTATTATTTAAAATTTTATCCAAATTTTATTTGGCCTTGAATCACTCATCTCAGGAGACTTCCTTTTCAAACTGACCCGTTCCGGTGATTGTACCATGTATCGGGTGTTACATTTCCACCCCCCTTAAAATAAATTTTGTCCTCAAAATTTAAATATGCACCTCAAGGAAATAGCTCTGGATACTTTCGTTTCATGTCATCTTCTAGTTTCCAGGTTGCCTCATCAGATGTCGGGCCCTTCCAGACCACTTTCACCAGAGGGATGCTCTTGTTTCTTAGTTGTTTCAACTTGGCATCCATAATTCTCTCTGGCTTTACTATATAGGAAAGATTTTCCTACAATTGAATATGCTCATATTCTATGACATGTGAAGGGTCTGGTAAGTACTTCTTCAATTAGGAGATGTAAAAAACATTATAGATTTTGGCTAGGTTTGGAGGTAGGGCTATCCGATAGGCCACGGGTACGATTTTCTTAAGAATTTCAAATGGACCAATATACCTAGGATTGAGCTTCTTTACCCTCATAGACCGACCTACCCCAGTCACTAAAGACACTCGGATGAATACGTGGTCTCCAATCTCAAACTGTAATGGCCTTTTTCTCCGATCGGCATAACTTTTCTGCCTACTCTAAGCCGTAAGGAGTTTCTTCCTAATCAATTCTATCTACTGGGTAGTCTGGTCCACTAACTTAGGTCCTAGCAACCTCCTCTCCCCTAACTCAACCCAACATAATGGAGATCTATACTTTCTCCCATAGAGAGCCTTATAAGGGGCCATCTGAATACTAGAATGATAACTGTTATTGTATGCAAATTCAACTAATGGCAGATATACATCCCAGTTACCCCTCGTCTCTAACACTTATGCCTTTAGCATATCCTCTAAGGTCTGCATGGTCCTCTCAGTCTGACCATCAGTTTAGGGGTGGTAAGCAGTGCTAAACCGCAACCTGGTCCCTAAGGCATACTGTAACGACCTCCAAAAGTTCGATGTGAACTTGGGATCCCTATCAGATACTATGCTGCTAGGTACTCCATGAAGTCGCACTGTCTCACGTATATATAACTGGGCTAATCTATCTAATGAGTAAGTATCCTTGATCACTAAGAAATGTGCAGACTTTGTCAATCTATCTACAACGACCCAGATAGCATCATGTCTAGAGGATGTCCTGGGTAACCCCATAACAAAATCCATAGCTATACTATCCTATTTTCACTCGGGGATATCTAAGGGTTGCAACAGCCCAGCTGGTCTCTAGTGCTCTATCTTAACCCTCTGGCACACTAAACACCTCGCCACGTAATCCATGATGTCGTTCTTCATTCCTGGTCATCAAAAGATTCTTTTTAGATCCTGATACATCTTGGTGGCACCTGGATGGATAGTATATTTGCTCTTGTGTGCCTCTTTTAGAATTTTCTCTCTCAACTCATTGCTACTAGGCAAACAGATTTTATCTCGGTATACTATCACACCGTCCTCAGATATCCTGATATCTAAGGTCCTACCTTGGGAGATTTCACTCCTAATCTATTTCAAGAATTCATCCTCTTTCTGGGCATCTAAAATCTGGACTCTCAACTCATTCTCAATTCGGGTCTCACTCAAAAATAGTCTGCCCAATACCAACTGGCAAGAAAGGTTTGGATTTCTAAATTTTTCAAAGAGCTCCTGCTCCCTGATCATCATATGGGCAGCATGGATGGATTTCCTACTTAGGGCATCGGCCACCACATTGGCCTTCCCTGGATGGTATTTCAATACATAATCATAATCTTTTAGGAGCTTTATTCATCTCCTTTGTCTCATATTGAGTTCCTTTTGATTGAATAGGTATTTCAAACTTTTGTGGTCACTATAAATCTCTATAGTCACACCATACAAATAGTGTCTCTAAATCTTAAGAGCAAACACTACTGCAGCTAACTTTAGGTCATGTGTGGGATAATTCTCCTCATGAGGCCTCAGCTGCCTAGAGGCATATGCCACTACCCTACCCTGCAGCATCAATACACATCATAACCCTTTCCTCGAGGCATCATTATATACCACAAATAGTAAACTAGGGTCAGGAATGACTAGCACAGAGGCAGTGGTCAATCAAAGTTTCAACTCCTGGAAACTCTTCTCATATCTCTCATCCCACACAAAGGGTGTATCCTTCTAAGTCAGCCTCGTAAGTGGCAAGGCTATCTGAGAAAAGCCCTGAATGAATCGTCGGTAATATCTTGCCAAACCAAGGAAACTCCTAACCTCAGTGATGGTCCTAGGTCTATCCCATTGTAACACAGCCTCAACTTTATAGGGATCTACTGCAACCCCTTCTCGTGGGATCACATAACCTAAAAATTTCACCTCTGTTAGCCAAAACTCACATTTACTCGGTTTGGCATATAATTTCTTCTCTTTTAGAGTCTCTAGGGCTAATCTTAGATGCCTCTCATGCTCCTCAAAAAGATCTAGAATACACTAGGATGTCATCAATAAAGACCATAACAAATTTATCTAGATACGGTCTGAAGACCCTGTTCATGTAGTCCATGAATACCATAGGCACATTCGTTAGCCCGAATGGCATTACAAGGAACTCATAATGCCCATATCTAATCCTAAAGGCCATCTTTGGGACGTCTTCAGCTCTCACCCTCAGCTGGTGATATCCAGATCTAAGGTCTATCTTGGAAAAGATAGATGCCCTAGCCAACTGATCTAACAAGTCATCTATCCTAGGGAGGGGATACTTATTCTTGATGGTAACCTTATTTAATTCTCTTTAATCTATACACAATCTCAAGCTACCATCTTTCTTTTTCATGAATAACACTGGAGCTCCCCAGGGTGACACACTAGGGCATATGAACCCTTTTTCTAATAGCTCCTCTATCTACTTTTTCAATTCAGTAAGCTCGATGGGAGCCATCCTGTACGGAGCCTTGGACACCAGTCCAGCCCCAGGCACTATCTCTATGTGGAACTCTATCTCTCTCTCAAGAGGTAGGCCACTAAAATCAAAATCCTTAGGAAAAACCTTCAGGAATTCCCTAACGATCAGGATCTCCTCTATCCTTTTTTCTACCTCGACCCATATAGAGAAAAAGACTAGAAACCCCTGACACCCCTACTTTAAGTATCTCTCAACCTGGGCAGTAGTCATGAAAGATAGCTCGGCTCCTATCCTAGGTATGGTCCTACAAGAAGGTACAGATACAGTGCAGTGTTCACAATCAAGGACAGCATTATTGGCAGTCATCCAGTTCATACCCACAATCAAATCAATGTCATGAAATGGCATACAAATCAAGTCGATGGTAGTATGACAATGATTAAACTGGACAGTGACATTCAAACAAGCATAGGAAGTAATAACGTGGCCTCCAGTGGGGGTGGTGATAGATAAATCAAATGGTAGAGTACTAATGGCTATACCTAAACGTCTCACACAGTCATAAGATATAAACGAGTGACTAGCACCTAAATGAAACATAGCAATCACAGAAAAATCATTCATTATGAGCGTACCTCGAATAAGACTGGGAGACACACTAGCCTCCTACTAAGAAAGGGCAAACACCCTGCCCTGGGTCTGTGGCCTGGGAGGAGGCAGTCTAAGCGGAAGTGCTGAATATGCCTGAGAGCAATTTCTGGCAATATGCCCCGGCTTCCCACACTTATAACACATCACCATGGATTGCTGTATGAATGCCTGAGTCCTCTGAGGTAGTACCTTCTTTTCTTTCGGTGGCCACTTATTCCACGGCACCTTGCTTTTCTTTTTGCTAAAAGGTGCAGAACTGGCTTCTTCCTCTAGTCTTGGTCTCTTCAACTCCAGGGTTCCCTTCTGGCCAAATGCCGTGACAGTAGGCATAATCTCTTTCAAATTATTCTCGATTACCCTGTCTACAGTCATGTCATCTGTCTGCTTCAATCCCATAAATTGCACCTCTTTTTGTTTCCTCACAAACTGGGGAAATACTTTTCATAAAATTGTACTAAGAAGTTTTCCCAAGTCATCTATAAATTCCTAGCCTTCATTAAGGGCCTTGCACTGAGCCACCAATTTTTAGCTTCTTTTTGTAACATAAAAGTAGCTAGTTGAACTTTCTATTTTAAGGTGCAATCCATCACTGTGAAGATTTTCTCTATCTCCTTCACCCAGGCCTCCGCCTTGTCTGCATCTAGCTATCCGTCAAACACAGACGAGTTGTTCTTTCTAAATTGATTCAATTGTTTTTGGATAGATGGCGAAGCTTGAATTGGTTCCTAAGGAGGTGGGGGTGGAGCACCGGAAGTGGAAGGCTGGGGGGCACCAGAGGTGGATGGCTGAGGTACACCAGAGGTGGATGGCTAAGGCAGAGGTAGCGGAGGGGCCTCTCTTCTAGCTTCTTCTTACCTAGCTAGGGCTCCCTGCAGCTACATAATCATCTCATGCTGCTACGAGATCATATAGTGTTGCTGGGCTGTGACGTTCTCAAACTGGTCAATCCGCTCCTTGATAGCCCGCACTACATCCTCGGACTCAACCTCAGGTTCTTGAGGTGGTCTGCCTCAGCCTCTGCCTCAGCCTCTCTGAGTCTTAACCATCTTTACTGAAAAGAAAAACTACAACCTTTAGCCTATAATATAATTTTTAACACACAAACATAGATATTCCACTCGAAAACCACCCAAAAACAAGCCACATATACCGTTCAAGAATCAAATGTCAAGCAAAAATGCCTAAACCTTTGTTCTGATACCATAAAATGTAACACCATATACAACAAGAAAATGCAATAAGAAAAGGTAGAGAGCTACCTTGGTACAAATTCAAGGTTTACTTTGCTTGTTTCTTCTCCTTTTCGGTTCCACAAACACAAAGAGGTGGGGTTAGATTTCCTTGGCCTATTCATAATAAACAACACTTAATTATACTCTTGGAACAAGTTATGACATCCAACTCACTCTTAAGACTACACTTTGTTCTATTTGTCACAATATGGTTCCATTAAGGACCTAATGAAGCAACTACCATAATTAACATTCTTAGTTCCATTCTCTTGCCATATTTAGACCTCTTGGCCTCATTTAAGATCCTTGAAGCCATCACACACTCACTTTCACAAACCTAGGTCCATGTTACTTCATAAGGTTACATTATGGAAGCCATTACCTCATCTCCCAACCTAAGGCTTTTAAATTTTTCCCAAGGGTTTCTCCTATCTTCTTTTATCATATAAAGTCTCAAATCAAGCTTGGAACCATTTCAAATATCCCCTAGCTATCTCTAAAGGTCATGACCTAGTCATACTTCCATTAAAGACCCATGGAGTTTAAGATTTTTCTTTAATGGATGGGGCATTTGGGAGGCTCCCTAGGAGTCTTAGAAACTCAAACAAACACTCACATATGATGGGAAAGTTTTGAATCAACCCAGATTTTAAACTATGTTCAAGTACCCTATACTTTTCCAACTTGAGTTTTACTAGTTTTCCATGCATTTCTTTAGTATAATCCATCTTCCCATAGCTTAGTTTGATGGATTCTTTTGGATTATAAAATAGAAACTCTTCCCTCTTCATGGTTCTATTTAAGACATCCCATCATGGAAGAGGAGAAAGAGAAAAAGAAGCAACAAAGGGAAAGAAATTACCTTACAATCAATCTTCCTTCAAGAGCCCTTCCTCTTCCCTCTTTCTCTTCCTTAAATTTTGAATTTCCCTCCTCTGATCTAGACCCAAATCAGCACCAAAAATTACATTAAAATTATGGAAAGATAAAGCAAGAAGGGGAGGATGAAGTTTCAAGAGGAAAGAGCATGAAAACCTTACACTTTCTCACCCTTTCTTTAGCTTTTCTTCCTCCAAAATTCCTTCTCTTTGTGCGCCTAAGATAGCAGCTCCATTTCTGAGATTTGGGCAAAAGAAAGTCAATTTAGAGAGGGGGGAGGCTGAACGTGACTTAAAAAGAGAGTTTGGAAGCTTCCTTTGTGTAATTTGTTTCCATTTTTGCCTTTTCATAATGGCATTTCTTGTTTGGCTTTGTTTTAGCTTCTTTTTTAGAATCGTCTTTTTCCTCTTAAAATTTAGATTTCTAATTTAATAAAATGCCTTTGGAACCACTCAAATCGGAGCTAAAACCTTCCCAAACGAGCCGGTCAAAATTTGGGTCAACTGACGTCAAAAAGAGTACACCGGAGGGGCTTTACTGGTCTCGGGGCTTCCCATGGTTTTTGAGGCCACTGATAAACCTGGGTAACTCAAAATTTTCATTTGAAAAGGCCTCCTAGGTGTTTTTCCAAAATTACACTTATTTACGAAAATGCCATTGGCCTTTCGACAAATTGTTCGAATCACTCTGAACCTGGTTTCTAAGCAAATCAAGGCTCAAATCCTGATTTTCTATTATTTAAAATTTTATCCAAATTTTATTTGGCCTTAAATCACTCATCTCAAGGGACTTGCTTTTCAAACTGACCAATTCCGGTGATTGTACAATGTATCGGGCGTTACAATATGTACATCAAAACTCATGAATGTCAAAAACTCATATACTCATACATTTGATTCCAAAATTGCTTCATACATCATAATTACATACTTTTACTTTTACTCAATGGTTTACATCTCATAGACTTCATATGCATACAAACTTTGACATCAAAATGCATAAATTTCCTATTCTATTGTCAAGGTTTCATCTTCACATCGCTTGGCTCCCATTTCTTGCTCTATGTGGCTTACCTAGATATAGTGAGACATAATATGGGGAAGAGTGAGATTCAAAGAATCCCAATAGCTCTTTTACCATTTCAAGTATACATACATGTCACATTTTCATGTCAAAGAATGCAAGCATACAATGAAAACTTCTAATAAATATATATAATCATTTTTCAATTCACATAAACTCATTCAAATCAAACATAGGCTTTAGGGACTTTTAATTTAGCCTCACCCAATTTCTTTAGGACTTTTGGATTAGCCTCATTAACTTTTAGGGACTTTTGACTTAGCCTTACTTCTTCTTGAGATTTTTGATTTTGTCTCACTCATTCCTAAGGACTTTTAGCTTCTCTTTATCTATTTTAAGGGACTTTTGGTACAACCTCACCTATTCAACACATCTTGCATTCAAACATGTTTCAAGAAGCATAATGGTACCAAAGCATTTCATCAATAGCTGTAAACATATCTCATAGTTCAAACATACACACAAGAATCCAATAATAATCAAACATCCAAGAAATGCATACAAGAAATGATAGAGGGCTACCTTGAGTGAAAGGACATAAATTTTCTTCTTTTAAATTTCCTTCCCCTTCTCAGTCTCACACGCACACCTAGATGGATCTCGATTTGCTTGGCCTAGACACATCAAATGAGAAACAATTACATGATTGGAATAAGTTCTAGCCTCACTTAAACTCTATGCAAGCTTGTCTTAACTTATGGCATGGTTATGGTTTCATATAAGAACATAATGAAACAACTCCTAGAATTCATAATCTTGGCTCCAATTTCTCATTTAATCCAAGTCATATGACTCTATTTAAACTTATTAGAGTCATCTCCAATTTAATTTAAGGAGTCTAATTCAAGTTGCTTCTTTATATCTTAAAAAGAAACCTAAACTTCCATATCATAAACCATGGCTTCTAAATTCAAACAATGTTTCCCTTGGTGTTTATTAATCATATCTAGACCATTTCTATCCTTAGAATTAAAGAAAAATTTCCTTAGGTATTAGTTCTAGCTCTTGGCTGAGACATAGTGTATTTTAGCCACCCATGGAGTTTGCTTGGTTTCTTTAGGGAATTTGGCCTCCATGAATCTTTTTAGGCCTCTTAAGAACTCATATATACTCTTACATAATCTAGATTATCATTAGAAAGTTTCAAAAATTGCTAGGTATAACAAAAATCCTAGACATTGCAACTTGAATTCTAAAGCTTCTCTTTTAAATATAATTGCATATTCTTGTTTCTTATGCTTTAAAACCTTTGTTCCTACCTTGCTGTGACCAAAATTCCTTCCCTCATTAATGGGCCTAAGGTTGGCTGAAACATCCATTTAAGAAGAAGACAAGATGAAGTAAGGAAAACCATGATGTTGTTCTTTATTTAATTATAAGCTTTTTCAAGGAGTTTGCAATTATTTCTAATCTCTCCTTCAATTTCCCTCCTCCTCTTACTGAACTAGTCATGATATAGTTCCAAATAAGTCATCAAAACTATAGGGAAAGAGAGGAGAAAGAGGAGAAGTTGGAAGAAGGAGAAAGCATGAAAAACCATAATTTATTACACTTTTTTACTTGGTTTCTTCCTTCCTTGCCCTCCATCTTGTGGGCCTCCTTAAGCTTGTCCAAGTTCTATTTTGAAGCAGAATAAAGTTAGTGGAAAATGAAGAGAGGAGGTGGCGTGCTAAAATAGGGAGCAAGAAGGGTCATTTTAATACTTTTTCAAAATTTCAATTTAGTCCTTTTTCTTGATTCCTTTTATTTGGGTTCATTTCAACTTCTTTTTAAGAGTTGTCTTTTCTATCATAAAATTTAAGTTCTCTAATTTATAAGATGCCTTTAATTTCACCCAATTAGATCTAAAACCTTCCCGAATGAATCGGTTAAAGTTTTGGGCAATTGATGCGTTAAAATGCAAACCAGAGGGGTTTTAACTATTCTAGGAGTTGTTATGATTTTTAAAGCTTCTGAGAACCCTGAGAAACTCAATTTTTCCATTTAAAGATCACCCCTTTGAGTTTTCTAAAAGTTATCCAAAATTACCAAAAATGCCACTACCT
The DNA here is from genome assembly GCA_026724425.1 of Erythrophleum ivorense. Classification (NCBI taxonomy): domain Eukaryota; kingdom Viridiplantae; phylum Streptophyta; class Magnoliopsida; order Fabales; family Fabaceae; genus Erythrophleum; species Erythrophleum ivorense. The sequence continues at coordinate 3,105,868 of JAIUCV010000024.1, forward strand.
TTTCATCTACTTTTGTTTATCTATTCTGGCTCTGGTTTCTGGGCATCTTTAGCCTTGTATCCTATTTTTAAAGGTTTAGATTATTACTTTAATTTTGGTTAGCCTCTACTCATTCAATTTAGAGGACTTCCTTTGGTAATCTCTTTTGTTTAAAGCTTCTAGAAAATAGGATATTACAACTTTAACCATACCTTGGCTAAAACTACACCTACATGGAAACTAATTGAAGTTTTGCTTCTTCTTTTTGGAAATTTGATGCATGTAGACTCTAACTTCTCTTTAGCTTACTTATGAATTCATATCGCTTAAAATGCCTTCTTATAGTTTCAAAAATCTTAAAAGTGCAAAGGAAACCCTAATGGCCATAAGTTGCATTCTATAAGCTTTTAACAAATTCCATTGATTCCATCTTGATCTCTTCACTCCCAAGCCCTTAGTTCTACCATGTTTTAGTCCAGAACATACTCCCTTTATGAAGCTCTAGGTCTAGCCAAACCATAAAGGGAGAGGGAGAACAAAGAAAAGCAACAATTTCACATGGTGCCATACCTTGTTTGTTTCCTTATTCAATGGAGAATTTGGTGCTACAAATGGTTTTCTCAAATCCATTCCTTCTTTTAACAAACCAGCCATAAAAGTGTTCCTTTTAAAAAGCTAAAACCACCAAGAAAGAGGGCTTAAAGAGGAGAAGAATCTTAGTGAAAGCAAGACTAGGAAAATGAATATGTTTCCTTACCTAAAATGGCTTCCCTTTCTCCTTTTTTTTCCTTCTTCTTAGTGCATCTTCGAGAGCTAAACCAAAAGCATGAAAGTTGGTTCAAAGTATCTAAGGGCTAGTATGGCTTTATTTAAGAGGAAGGGAGGTGATTTAAGATAATTTCCTAAATTCCCATTATGCCCTTCATGTTCAATTCCTCTATTTAGCTCATTTTAGCTCCTTTTTAAGAACCATTTTCTCCATATGAAGATTTAAGTCCTTTAGTTTATTAAAAACATTTAGTTCCAAATTTATGGAGTTCAAAACTATCCTAAACAATTTGGTCAAAGTTTGGGTCAACTGATAGCCTAAAATGCACATTGGAGGTGTTTTGGTCATTCTGATAGTTCCTATGGTTTTTAAGCCCTCTAAGAATGTAATGAACTTAATTTTTTCATTTAAAACTTTCTTCTTTAGATTTTTAAAAAGTTACCCGAAATTATGATTTTGCCACTGCCTTTTCGATTTATTCTATTTAGCTATTTTAGCTCTGATTCCAAGCCATCTTTAGCTTTATACTCTTATTTTTGGATGCTTAGATTATAATTCTATCCTTACTTGACCTTATTTCGTTTGATTATGGGATCTTTTTTTGCTATCTCATTGATTTTAGTTCAAATTTGAGAAGACCAGATATGACACTAGCCCTGCAGGATAACCATTATGTACTAGTTCCTTAGACATTCTATTATAGTTGCTTATCTTTCATAAGAGACTTATGTTTATAAACATATTAAACTCATGTGGCTTTTATCTTAGCTCTTTAGTGCCACAAGAACATTCAATTTACATTATTTTATATCTAGGATTCCTTCTTAATAGCCTTTTCTCAAAGTACTAAACAATTCAGGAATCCCTTAACTTTCCCTTCTTTAAATTATTTCTTAACTTAACTAACTTAGATACTCTTCGATTATCGAAAAACTCTTATGGTTGCTACTATCATTTGCTATACACTTAATTTACATTACTATTGAGTTAGTCAGACTTGATACCATGTAACCACTGTGGCAAGCAAATAATAGTATCAATTACTAATACACAAGTGTCTCATGATTGAGCTCGAAGCCACTATCACCTATATATTAAAGCCTCTTAACAATCTTGAATACCTTGCTCTTACTTTTCTATAACTTTTCTTTATATCATGTGGTAACTAGGAAAAGAATACACTTTTTAAATCTTTTCTATTTATTCTTATAACATCCCATGTTTGTTCTCATCTGTCCAACTATATCTGCCTGGGCATTAGCTTATATTTTGTAGGCAACCATATTAAGGGCTATAATATATTCTACTATTCTTTTTTTCTATATTAAGTCCTTGACTCTAGGATTGCCATATTCTTTCCCTTTTACTTATTCTGTCACTTTATTTCTAAGCATTCTTATAGTTCTTATCGTTCAATTTAACTTATTTACACTTCATGAAGGATGATGGGACCTAACATGTCTTAATCTCATCTTCTAATTCTCTATTATGATTGACCCTATAACTTAATCATCTTTTAAGCCCTTGAGCTTACACGATCATTTCCCTATATTTTGCAATGTACTAACTAAGTTGGTTCTTAACTTTCCTAAAGGTTTTAAGACACTAACAGTTTATCTTTACTCTCATTTGCATCTTCATTGCAAGATGAAGTTTCATTTTTTCTTAAGCTCTTCATCTTATATAAGGAGCATATGTCATTCTTCTTAAGGTCTTACTAACTCTCATAGGTCATACACTTGAAGATGTCTTAACCCTATCTTATTGATTATGGTATGCTCCATATATCAATTCTATACTACCGTAACTCATCTAACTTAGTGGTGGACTCTTGTCACTCAAATGATTGAGCTTTAACTTCTTATTCTCTCTCCATTGCTTTTTATCACTTAATTCCTTAACCTTTTTACTTTTTTATGCCCTTATGAATATTAAAATAAGGTCTCATCTCTTGGAGGGTCATTGACTATTATTTGATAGTTCTTGACTTTCTACTATCTTTCTATCCTCTTTATTTCACTTTCTCATATCTATATTTAAGAGGATAGATTAACCTTGTTACTACTTACTACAGGTCCAACTAATTCATATTATCTTATAATGAGAATATTATTGGATCTTAAGGGTTTCCCTTCTTTCTAATCTCAATGTTTTCTCTCTAAGGCACATCATTTTTAAAGTAAATCATTCCCATGTACTCATAACACTTTCTATATATTTCGGGCCTATACTCTTGGCCTAACCACTACTAAAACATTGAATAGTAACTTGGATTGGAGTCAATGCCTTAAAGATGGTCTCTACAAGCATTATTACTCCTGTGCACTAGCATTATTACTCTCGACTACATTCATCATATAATGTCACGATTTCTTACATAGACTTACTTACTAAGCCCACTCTTCTTTTATTAGGCGTTTCCCTTCTTACTAAGGACATCACTAACTTCCTTCTTTACTAAACAATAACATAAACCTTAATAACTAAAATTTCATACTCCTTGCTAGATCTTCAAAATGCCTTACCAAACTAGTTATGACGTCTCTAAGTAATTACAACTTCTTTTGCTTATATCTAGGCTTGTACTTTTAGCCCACTAGCTATTATTGTATTGAGTAGTTATTAGGATTAGAATCAACACCTGAAAAGGTAGTCTTTTACAACCATGTTATCCTTATATACTGGATCCACCACTCTGAATTATTTTTTAACTTCATGTACTCAGGCTTCCTAGCATAAACTCATGCTTCAACCCCACTCTACTTTATCCTTGTTTACTTTCCTACTAGGGATCACTAATACCTCTATTTGAGGCTTTTAAAGATAGACACTATTCTTAAGTGTGTAACACCATATATTTCTAGCATGCTTTCTATCATTTCTAAGTCTCACATGATCAATTGAACAAAAGGGAATGAAAAATGACATTAAAATAATGCCTTATTTCGCGTTACGTCGTGTATAAAAATTTCATTCGGTGTCACACGGACCATATGAGCTCATACAACACGTTCTCATATTTAATTACATACATACAACTCATTTGCATGACCAAAGTTGGCCCACAACTCGTGGAACTCAAAGGGGACCATCAAATTCACACTCTTATTTTCGGCCAGAATTTCAATTTTTCTGTCACAACTTCAGAAATTCATAACTAAATCCACAAAGATCGAAATCCAACAAAATTTACCATTCTAGAAAGCTCTATATGTCTACCCCATGATAAAGATTTCAGCTCATGAATCATTAAGGGGAGAACAATTGACATCCGAAAGCCCACTGGGGCTGCTGCTGTCTGGGCCACTGGTTCAGTTTACTGATAGGAAGTTTCAAAATTTGTAACTAATTCTAGAAAAATTGAAATTGTTCATTCTTAGCCATTATGGAAAGCTACACATGTCTAATTTATTCTAAAAATATGCCCAGGCCATGAAACATAACCCAGAAAACGTTTGACATGTGAAAAGGGGTTAAGGTTCGGACAGCTACTGGTACTGATGTAAGTGTCTGCTATGAACTTCGAAAATGTCCAATTAATTTCACAAAAATCTAATCTATGCAAATAATACCAATTTGGAAAGCTATGAACGTTAAATTTATGGTAAAAATAGACTCAAACCATAGAAAGTACGCTTAGCTACCCAAATTCAATGGAACAGTGACTCAGGTCATGCTAAGCTACTACTACTGTCCCAGAAATTCAAAAATTTATATCTCTCAGCTCAGACCTCCAAATGAGGTGATTCTAGTTGCTACAAGTCACTGTGCATGCAATTTCTAACTATAAAATTTCATAGCCATTGGACCACGTTTGCCCCTCGGATGACACAATTTCAAAACTGACCAAATGAACAGTACCAGTGCAAATCCGAAATTCTGATACCAACTTTGAAAAATTATAGAAAATTCCACAGACCTCCAAATGACCTGATCTTTCACTTCCCAAAAATCTCTAGGCAAGATCTACTTGCATGCAAAATTCCAAGTCAAGAAGAGGTCATTTGGTCAGATTTTGCCATAGCTCAAGCTTATGGCAATTTTGGTCCCAACAAGAGGCAACTTTGGTTCAAATGAGCCATCCATGGTTCCACACACATTTGAGCAACTTAAAAAGCATAAATATAGCATAAATAAGTCTCTCATAAGGTCTGAACTCTCATGCAACTTAAATTCACCATGGCACTTCCATAAACATACATACACAAATGGGCTCCCAAGTGGTCAAAATACATAATTCTACTCATTAGACTCTATTCTTGATACATACACTAACTTTACATAGTTTTACACTTGTTCAAAGTGTCATGGCTCAAAAATAACATTTACATATCTACTTTTACATTCTAGTCATCATAGTATCTCAAAATAGAAAGGTTTGCCAAGAGATGGAGATTTAGGCTCCTTGGCTTCCATCCTTTGGATCTTGAACTCCACCTAGATCATATGAGATGAGAGAAAGGAGGGCGTGATATTCATTGAATCTCAATAGCTCATACACCTATTCAATCACATTTTCAAGGCATATAACATGTCAAGGGTATAAGTATGCAACTACTCAATCGATGAAGCATTCAATTTCCATATTTTTATGTCACAAACACATGTCAAGAATAAGAATGAGCTCTAGGGACTTTTGGGTTAGGCTTACCCCATTTCTAGGACTTTTGGATTGCCTCACTCTTGGTTTTTAGGACTTTTGACTTAGCCTTACCCATCCAAGGGACTTTTGGCCTTGTCTCACCCATGCCATGAGACTTTTGGCATCTCCTCACCCACATTAAGGGACTTTTGGCACTACCTCACCCTTATGAGCCATTTCCATCATTCAAAGACATTCAAGAAAGCATATTGGTACCAAAATAGCAACATAGCATCAAGTGGCATGTCTCAAACATATAAACATACACACAAGCACACAATGACACCATATGCAATAAGAAAATGCAACAAGAAAAGGTGGAGAGCTACCTTGGTGCAAATTCAAGCTTTACTTTTCTTGTTTCTTCTCCTTTTCGGTTCCACAAATACAAGAAGGTGGGGTTGGATTTCTTTGTCCTATTCACAATAAACAACACTAAATTATACTCTTGGAACAAATTATGACATCCAACTCACTCTTAAGACTACACTTTGGTCTATTTGTCACAATATGGTTCCATTAAGGACCTAATGAAGCAACTACCACAATTAACATTCTTGGTTCCATTCTCTTGCCATATTTAGACCTCTTGACCTCATTTAAGGTCCCTGAAGCCATCACACACTCACTTTCACAAACCTAGGTCCATTTTGCTTCATAAGGTTACATTATGGAAGCCATTGCCTCATCTCCCAACCTAAGGCTTCTAAATTTTTTTCAAGGGTTTCTCCTATCTTCTTTTATCATATAAAGTCCCAAATCAAGTTTGGAACTGTTTAAAATACTCCCTAGCTATCTCTAAGGGTCTTGACCTAGTTATGCTTCCATTAAAAACCCATGGAGTTTGGGATTTTTCCTTAATGGATAGGGCACTTGGGAGGCTCCCTAGGAGTCTTAGAAACTCAAACAAATACTCACATATGATGGGGAAGTCTTGAATCAACCCAGATTTTAACTTATGTTCAAGCACCCTACACTTTTCCAACTTGAGTTTTACTAGTTTTTCATGCATTTCTTTGGTATAATCCATCTTCCCATGCCTTAGTTTGATTGATTCTTTTGGATTATAAAACAAAAACTCTTCCCTCTTCATGGTTCTGGTTGAGACATCCTACCATGGAAGAGGAGAAGGAGAAAAAGAAGCAACAAAGGGAGAGAAACTACCTTGCAATCAAGCTTCCTTCAAGAGCCCTTTCTCTTCCCTCTTTCTCCTCCTTAAATTTTGAATTTCCCTCCTCTGATCTGGACCCAAATCAGCACCAAAAAATACATTAAAACCATGGAAAGATGAAGCAAGAAGGGGAGGATGAAGTTTCAAGAGGAAAGAGCATGAAAACCTTACACTTTCTCACCCTTTCTTTGGCTTTTCTTCCTCCAAAATTTCCTCCCTTTGTGCGCCTAAGACAGCAGCTCCATTTCTGAGTTTTGGGCAGAAGAAAGTCGATTTAGGGAGGGGGGAGCTGAACGTGGCTTAAAAAGGGAGTTTGGAAGCTTCTTTTGTGCGCTTTGTTTCCATTTTTGCCCTTCCATAATGGCATTTCCAGTTTGACTTCGTTTTAGCTCCTTTTTGAGAATCATCTTTTCCATCATAAAATTAAGATTCCTAATTTAATAAAATACCTTTGGAATCACTCAAATTGGAGCTAAAACCTTTCCGAACGAACCGGTCAAAGTTTAGGTCAACCGACGTCGGAAAGAGTACACCGGAGGGGCTTTACCAGTCCCGGGGCTTCCCATGGTTTTTGGGGCTTCTGAGAATCCTGGGCAACTCAAAATTTCCATTTAAAAAGCCCTTCTAGGTGTTTTTCTAAAATTACACTTATTTACGAAAATGCCACTGGCCTTTCGGCAAATTTTTCAAATCACTCCGACCCTAGTTTTTGGGAAACTCAAAGCTCAAATCCTCGTTTTCTATTATTTAAAATTTTATTCAAATTTTATTTGGCCTTGAATCACTCATCTCAGGGGACTTGCTTTTTAAACTGGCCCGTTCCAGTGATTGTACAACGTACTGAGCATTACAAAGTGTCTGTACCCAACATTAGACATCCCCTACATTATTCTAAGTAAATCTATAATTGCTATTTTGAAGCATACCATACCCTTTTGAATCCTTAAACATTCTCTCTTATCTTTTATCTATGGGTAATGATCTTTTCTTGGGTATTTAACACCTAGCTTACTCATCTTTTACTCTTAACTAAGATCCTTGAGTCCATTTTAGAGCTAGGTTGTTTGAACCATTGCCCTGATACCAAAAAATGTTATAACTTACTATACTTAATGTGTTAAGTAACATTTATTTGCCATAACAAAAAAAAGTATACAAAATAGTACTTTTAGCAGTGGTTATCTTGTTATTCAATACATCAAATAGACTTTTAGAGGCATATGCCTGAGACAATTTGAAGGGTAAAGAGTGGGATTTCCCATATTGGCATAAATCACAAAACTCGAACTCTTCATTATCATTGAATTTCACATTATAATCTTTCAAATTTTGATTTAGCCTTTGGTTGGAAGGGTGGCCCAATCTATGATGCCACTTTTCTTTAATAGAAAATGAAAGCACTAAAATTATTGCTAAGTAAATCTTAATATGAAACACTCCAGGTATAGGCTAAACTAAAACTCAAGTTGTCAATTCTATAAAGACCTTCATTAGCTTCCCTTATAACATAATCATATCAGTTGTCTTGTCATTCACTAAGCATTCACTTGAATCAAATTTAGCAATAGCATCATCATTAGTAGTAAGCTTAGATATACTCAAGAGATTCTTAGTTATCTTAAGAGCATATAATGCGTTCTTCATCAATAAAGGTTGTCCCATTTTAGATTTGATTTTAAAGTTTCAAACACTTAAAACTTCAATTTATTCCCTCTTACCCACTACAATCTTCATCTTACCATTTTTGTTGATAGCGTTGTCAATTTGATTGACATCACTGGTTGTATGATTACTTGCACCACTCTCAAAATACTAAGCATTATCATATACTATACTAAGTGAAGCTTGTAAATGTTATATTTTCATTTGTGAAAATTTATTACACAACAATTTATTTCAAATATTTTGGTATTCGAATTCTACTTAATATATATGATATATTATATGAGGTAAAAATATATAGAATACTAGTCACTAATAATAATCCTATTAGCTCTTAATGCATGCTAGATACTAACATGTGGTTTTTGAGATTGAGTACCTAAATGGTACTAAGCTAGATACTTTTTAAATGTTCAGGGATTATAAGGATAATGGTAAGCAAGGACAATGACAGTAGTCCTGCTTGTGATTTCTACCTACAGTATTCTAATGTTGAAAATATGGTTATTTACCTTCATGGGCTATGTGTCTAATTTAGAATATATATTAAAAATTAAAGTTCTACATAGACCTTCTTAAGTGTTTTTCTTCACTGTTGTTTGCTTATATTTCATTATCTAAATGTTTCACGCATAACTTTAACTTCATTTTTTTATATAACTATATTTCATAAATTCTATAACTTGATCAAATCATATGTTTCATACATACTATATATATGTTTTTCTTTAAATGTGATAACATTTTAAACTGACTGTTCTTATAAATTTAGTCTATAATTTATTAAGCTTAACCATATGGACATTTACTATTAAATCTTTCAATTCTTGATGTTGTGGTCATTAATTTCTTTTCGTAATAAATCTTCTTAATAATTTTACATCATTAGATAAGTGAAATGTTATACTATTATAATATCTATTAATCCTTATTAAATTTCTGCTAACCTAAACCAAGATTTATTTTCATTTGAAAAACTTTAATATTTATTTTCATTTGAAAAACTTGATGTTCGCTTGTCCTTCTAATTATCATGCTTTATCTTCTATTCATTGAGTATTGCGACTCATTCTTTTATTTATTTTTGCAAATATGGAAATTGTGTCAGTGATATTCTAGTGTAGTTCAAGACAGTTGTTGATGAAGAGCTAGTGACTAGTTTGTCCAATATTAATGAACTATTGTCATTATATATGTATGTTTATACTCTAAAGTTGGCTCCATAAACTCTAGGTAAGATCCTCACCCTATTATTTATGTTTCAATGCTATTTGACAATTGAGAGCGAAGCTCTCTTGTGTATTTCTAGTTATGGGTATTTTAAGTTGTCCCATTTTTAGGAGAAACCTTGCCTAACTTCCTATAACAAGCTAATTGTGTTTTTGATATAAGTTATGATAAAAAATTGTAAAACTATAATCCTAAAATGAATAAACAAACTTATGAAAATGTGTTCTAATTCAAAAAAGTTATATGGAGTTTGATCATGCATTAGAATCAAATAAAGATTTGTGTGTTAGTCAGGCTAACAAACATGAGATTATCTCATACTCTATGCTGATTCTATTCTAAATTTCAAGACGTGGCAATAATCTTACCTTAAGATCTCAACAAGTTATGGTATCAATAATCTTACCTTAAGGTCTCAACAAGTTATGGTATTCTTTTTGTAAATATGTTTTTCAACCAACATCACATGTAATCTTTCTCTTAAAAGCTCAACCATTTTTAAGGTTCTAGCATAATTTAAAGGAAAGAATAATAACCAAAGTTCCTTTTGTATCCACTGCCAAGCACCCAAATGTAAGGAAGTAAATTTATTTAATAGAAAGATGTTCCCAAGAGCCTAAGTTCATCAATGCACAAGAAGTAGGGGTGTAGAGGAGTTTAGTCAAACTTGAAGGAGTTGTACTGAAATACACCAGAGCAAAGTTTGAAAGGAGGAAATGGCCTTACGTGCTTTTACTGCTGCAATGATGGTCAAGCTTTAAGGACAGCAATGACTACTAGAGAAGACCAAAGTTTTACACTGAATGGGAAATAGAAAAAGACATAAAACAGAGGGATGGAATTGAGAGAGCTTCGAGTGGATTGAAGCAGCAGAAACAAAGCAGAAATGGGGAACAAAGGAAATGGTGTTGTTGGTCTCTCTCATCAAATTCACAGCTGGAATGATGGGATCAAACTTAAAGCAACATGGTAATGAGAATGAGATGCAGTTTTAGATGAGTGCAATACCAAAAAGAATAGGGTTGAAGCATGTAACAGAAGAAGAAGGAAGTATGACCATAAACTAAAGAAAAGAAGAGGAGGGCATATGTAAATTTTCAAGAATCTACTTCACAAAAATCATAAAGGGACTTAATGGCAATTAGAGACAATGGGAGGGTTAGAAGAAGAAATAAAAAAATAAAAAAAATTATAGCCTTAACTTGACACTGAAGCTGCGTTGGTTGCAAAAGTAGAGAACTAGAAGGACAATGAAATAAAATGAAAAATGGGAATGGCCTTATCCAGAGATTTGAAATCAATTTCAAACATATATGAAGTGTCTTATCATGACCCAGCTCCGAGCCATGACCGGTGCCTAGACCAAGCCAAGTAAGATTGGCTCATCCTAGTAAGCTTGACAACTCATTCAATATTCATGCTTTTATATAAATATACACACAAATAATTTGAGGTTGCCAAAAATCTGACAACATCTCCCCTAAAAGTTAAACATCCTAACTTTGCAAATTTAGCATAGCCTAATACATTTCATTTCAAAAATTTACCAGTATCTTATACTTTTGAATTCTTACCACAATACAATATAGTACATAAGTTTTTCAAAATATAATCAAATACCATTACAATGGTCATTATATGACTTACACAGAAGTATAATATCCATATGACTCAAAATGATGTAGCACCTAATAGCCAATGTGTCTTAGAGTCCCTACACAATCCAACCGACCAAAATATCATACCATGTGTGTCTGGGAGGTACACATAAATCTTAGAGCACCTCAATCTATTTTATGTTGATATGAAAATATACAAGGAATAGAGATAAGCCTACCACTGGCATAATGAATGTATAAATAATAAAACAAGTGGAAAGGGAAACAAATAGGTTTAAAGTTTTTTGCAATAAATTACTTAGACAAATAATTGACTGACACACACACACACACACATATATATATATGTATATAGACAACATTTAAATTATATTATAGGCTATAAGCAAAAGCATAATTTAAAATTAAAGAAAGTAAGATGGAATGGATATCACGTGAAAGAATTATAATCAATCGTGAGTGCTGTCACATAGGATTCAATACTACTATTAATGCCACTGTAAAGGATCATAATATCACTACCATCACTGAGTCCCACCACGTGGTATACATTTCACGATATCTAGTATAATTATCACTAAGTGCCGCCACCAATGATTGTTCATAGCCTTAGCCAGGTGCACTTAGGTCGTTACCCCTGTTAACGGCTACGGGGTTTTAACCAAATTTCCATCCAAAATTTTGAAATAAAAATTGTTCAAATAAATTAAATAATAACTAGTAAGTAAATAAACAAATAAAAATTTGATCAAGTAAAAGAAGTAATTTAGATAAAATAAAACAATGAGTCAACAAATTTATATAATAAAATTATAAATAAAAATCATTCATCATTTCTTCAATATAATAACCATTTATATATATATATATATAACTTCACACGCTTATTTTGATCCACATAAAGTTTTAAAATAATAATAATAATAATAATAATAATAATAATAATAAGATTTGTTTCCCCGACAACAGAGATAAGACAAATCACAAAATTTGAAGTTTGGGCTAATAATATATAAACATAAAGTAAAAGAGACAACTATTTTGCTAGCTATACACTCACCTGTGAAGGCCAATAGTAGAGGCCCTAATTTCCTAAAATTTGAAGGGATATCCAACTAAAAGAATAGCCTCAATATCACCTATAATTATATTGAACATAAGAACATCACCTTAAATTACTCAATTAGCTTTTAATATGTTCAATATAATTAATTTCACCTTCTAACACATAAACCTATAGTTATATCTTAAATTTTCTAATGCCACTATTAATTCTAGGTTTTGGATTTCATAAACTAACTACCATAATATAATTTAAGCTTCTAAAATTTGATTTGAACTTAGAATATATCTTAAGAAGCTTAAATGAGCATGTTAGAATTATCAATTCATATCTTAGAGGATTAAATCAAAAAGCCCCAATTTGAAAAGCTTCCTATGACCAAAATGAAGAAGCAAGTTGAAATTTATATTCCATGGCACCATTAACATTAAAAGGAACAAAAATGGAAGTTGAACAAGGGAAAAATGTAAGCCAAAAATAAGAGAAAAGAAAAAAAAAAGGACCCAAAATGGAGTAAAAATGGAGTTCACTTTATATGGTTCCCCCCCTCAGTGCAACACCCACTATTCCACAGCGTTTAAAGAACAGAACTGGAAGATGGTAGAGGTATTACAAGGTGAAGCATAGCAAATAAATAAGGAAGAATGAAAAAAAAATGAGAAAAGAAGATGAAGGAGGGCTACGTCTTGAGCTATAGGAAGAAGAAACCTTTAAGGACAGATAAAAGAAGAATAGGGGGAGGAGGACATATAACATCACATAGAGTGATAAGGAAGGGAAATATATTAAAAAGGAAAAAGGAGAAATTACAAAATGGCACTCAAGGTTTCTTCTAATGTAAATTATTTAAGGCTCGTGGAGAATTATTCTTACATACCTAAATGTAAAAATTAGGATCCCATAATTATTTAGAGTTTCTACATTTACCTTTTTTAAAATGTTGGGATATAGAAATATTCCAATGGGTATAAGATAGATTTTAAAATAGCTCCTTAAGATAATTTTAAGCACGATAATTATCCTAAGATTTCTTAAATATAATATTTATCCTAAAAAAATAAATTTGTCTAATTTAATTATTTATTTTACTATTAATATTTTAATTTGGGTTATTACATGTCTACCACTTGGGTCCAGGCAAACTTGCTATTTGATCCCATTTAATTATTTTTTTCTGTTCTTCACAAAATTTATTATTTGATTTATTGATTTATTTTATTTATGTATTATTTATTTTTTTAGTCATTGTTATTCCTTTAATTATTTTAATTCTCTATTTTAGCGACCATTTCAGCTTAATTTACTAGTTTTAATAAATTTCTTATCATTTCAAGTTTTTCAATTTATTGGATCATTACATACCATCTCCAAATCAAGTCTCTTGTGGAAGCCATAGAATATAATAAGGATTTTATGCTCATTTTTTATTCTATCACATAATTCAATTGCTCTTTTACCCTTAGATTTCTCGTTAAACATGAACTCCAATCGGCTTGCTATCTTATCTTGAATCTTTTTCACATCGGTAGATGAAGTTGGCTGATATGATGACTTATGCAGCAACTGCTTCTTGATTCGGATAGCTAGCCAAATGACGTCATCTAAAGTCTAGTATTGTTGAAGCTAGACTAGGTGGGCAATGTTGGTATTCAATCCTTCAAGGTATCAAGCTATAGTCTGCTCCTCTTTCTCTTGGATATCACAATTCATCATTAGCTTTTCAAATTCCCTGGTATTTTCTTCCGTAAACAAAGCTTTTTGCTGAAGATTATATAACTGAATAAAGTTATCTTGATAATAATTTTCAGAAAGAAACTTACATGAGAGCTCTCATCACATCTTGTCTCACGTTTTGATCTTACTTTTACCTTCCCTTTCATGTCTCTTCTTGAGATTCTCCCACCAAATGGAGGCATGTTTCTTTAACTTGATGATGACAATCTTAACTTTCTAATTGTCCAGCACTTCTTTGTACTCAAACACTCATTTCACAATTTGTAGCCAATCAACAATCTCATCTCGCTAGAGCTTTCCCTCGAAGTCAAGAATTTCCACCTTTATGTCATGGTTGTTGAATGTCTGTCGTCGCATATGGCGATTTTCGGTGGATGAAAAACTATCATCAGAATCATCTCTGTCTCCTTGTTAAGCATTTAACTGAGCTTGTTGAAGATCTATAATTCCTTGCATGACTTCAATTTGATGTTTCAAGTCTTCAATCTCAACTTCATGTACTAGTCGATGTTGTGGTGGCATTTTGACTAGATTGCAGTGTCAGTGCTTAGGGCAAAGAACGCAATTATCAAAGTGTAGGGGTAGAATGGTAATTATTAGAAGTATAGGGATAAAATTAGAATTTTAGGAAATTTAGTGGTGGAAAGGTAATTTAGGGAAATATGGGGGCAAAATGGGATTTTGAAAAGTTCAGGGGGTCAGAGTGCAATTTTAAAAAAATTAAGGGTTAAAATGAAATTATGGAAAGTTTAGGGGGGTGAAATGTAAATAAGGAAAATTTTATGGGTCAAATTATAATTTTGGAAACTCTGGTTGACTGGGCAACATGACATGGCAGATGTGACACATGGTAGTCTCTGGATGGTTGAGTTGTTACTAACTGGATAGTCAGGATGAAGTGTCGGATGATGTCATTGTCTTCAACCTTCAGTAGGCGCGTGCGGCATGTGGATGCAAGTAGCCAACACGTGGGATTCTGACATTGGAAAGTAAGGGTGCATGAAAGAGAAAGATGGCAGAGGGAAGCTTCTATCTAGGATTTTCCAGCCTCTTGAGCTTAATGGCAATGTTGAAAAATGACCATAACATAGAGTTTCGAAAGCGACAGTGACCTCCTCCATCGACAATCGTGCAAACTCCAATTCCAGGCCATTTTCTAGGCAGTTCCCTATCTCTGAAACCCTACTTTGATATCAAATTGGCACAAAAGCTAAAGAAAACTCGCACTTTAGAGAATGAAATGAAATTCTTACTAATAACTTGATGCCTTAATACAATGGAAAAACCCTTATTTATACTCATATGAAAAGGGCTATTCTCGTCCAGAAATTTAGGTAATACATTTAAATTGATATAGGGCTTATAAAAGTTACAAGGCCACATTAGGATCTTGTAGTAAAACTCAAGACATGAGCGAACCTACTATTACGCATGCAATTAATTCAAAGAATAAAGTGGAAATACTACAGTAGAGGAGTACCTTTCTTAAAGAGATCAATGAAAAGACGAAAAGGGTTGTTATTTGGGACTTCAAAAACTAGCTTCTTTTTTTGGGAATCCAATTCAATTGATAATTTTAGCTTCGGATACTACAAACTAGTTCCCTTAGGGAGGAAGAGGAGAAATTACATAGGATTATAAAGGAAAGAATGATCCATAAATTATGATGTAGTTTTGTGATTATACTTTAATTAGGGGAGCAAAGAAAAGACTTTGTGTTGTAGCAAGTACTTTGATAAGGGTTGACCTTTTTTTGATTGGAAAATTGACTTGTAACAATTTGCCTTATCTTTTCTTTTTGTTGTAAAATTCAATTCTCGGAATTTCTGTGTTTCCTTCACCATCTATGATTAACATCAATTTTCCCACCAAATCTATTGCTAGGAGAGTGAAGGGGACAAAGGTGCTAAGAAATTGTGATTCAACTTCGTGATTATGCTTTTATTCTAAAATGAGAATAGGAAAAAGGAGAAAACTTGTTTTGCAACAACTACTTCACTAGTGGAAAGACTTTTTTCACTTGAAGAATTGACCTATAATAGTTCTTAACCCATCAAAACCAGAACACTTGTAACAACTTTGCTTTCCTCTTTCTTCCATAGTAAAATATATATCCTAGATATACTTTATGACTTCCCTTTAGCAACTAATGGCTGTTTAAAATATGAATTTACATGGAATGAAGTTATGAGCCATCATAAAAAATGGAATTAGAATTTGTTACATCAATAAATAGACACAAGCATTACATGGGATCGTATATTATTTTCTGCAACAGATTGCATGGAGAAACTTCTTCAACACCTATGCTACTGAGTTATACATTGAAAACTAAGCAAAATTACAGAACAAGACAATCATGCAATTGACATATACTATAATACACAACTCTATGGAGAAAAAAAAGAGCAAACATAAAGTAAGCCTCATCTCCCATATATAACTAAACATTATTCGTATAAAACAGTGCCAATTTTTCACTTTTGACAAAAGGATGCAGTCCTTCATAAATATGTATACACATACATACAAAGAGTCATAAACTGTCAGGACTTTTTGTATGTAAAATGAATATTAATATTCTTCATCAAATCTACGTAGCAAAATCTAACTAATTGCATTATAGGGTTCATCTTATGATCTATTGAGACTCAACAAAAGCCTAAAGCTTTCATCAATGAAGAAAATCAAACAATAAAATTTTTATGAGCATGCACATGGTTGGATAACACCTCTTCACTCGTGGAAGGGAGCAATATCTTGCAACCTATATGATCTACACCAAATGGGATTCCCACCTCACCCAAATCAAAACTCTTGTAGAGGTCACAAAGTACAACAACATTTTTTTTGCTCATTCTTTATCCTAAAAAATAGTTCACCAACTCTTTTATCTTTAGACTTCTCATTAAAGCAAAATCCTAATTGATGTGCAATCTCCTCTTTAATCTTATTCACATCGGGGTTTTTAGTTACAATTGCAGTGAAAACCATATCAAACATTTCATCTCTTTTAACTCTTCCACAAACTCTTTGATGTACAGTGACTTTGATGTTATCATCAGAACCATAAACTCTAATTAAATGAAAATTAGGATAAGCTAATGCCTCTATAACATCATTTAGTATTGGCTTCCTCCATTTTAAAGCATCAAAAGCTTGGGAATTGCACATGGATGCTTGTACTTCTTCAATATATATATATATCATAATTGTCAATGCCCTGAGCAGTTCTCGTGCTTCCTTTGTTCTATTTCTCATCTTTAGTTTGAGGCTTGTCCACACGAGTTTTGAGCCATCTTGGGAATTTGAATAAGAAATTGTTACTTGGATTATATATTATTTTTTGTAACAGATTGTACAAAGAAATTTCTTCAACAAACATGCTAGTAAATCATACACAGAAAATTAAGCAAAATTAAAGAACAAGACAATCACACATCTATCACATGGTAAAACACATACTCATATGGAGAAAAATATATGTAATAAGAAAACATAAAGTAAGCCCATCAAAATAAATATAATTCGGGGACCTTTAACCAAAGTCTAAAGCTTTTACCATGAAATTTTTTTGAGTACGCATTTGGCTGGATAACACCTCTTCACTTGTATAAGTGAGTAATATCTTGCAATCTGTGTGATCTGCACCAAATGGGATTCCTACCTCACCCAAATCAAGACTCTTGTAAAGGTCATAGAGTATAATAAGAATTTTTTGCTCCTTCTTTATTCTAAAAAATAGTTCACTAGCTCTTTTATTTTTAGACTTATCATTAAAGTTAAACCCCAACTGATGTGCAATCTCCTCTTGAATCTTGTTCACATAAGGATTTTTAGCTACAATTGCAGTGAGAACCATATCAAACAATTCATCTCTTTTAACTCTTCTACAAACTCTTTGAATCAGAGTGAGTTTGATGTTATCATCAAAGCCATAAACTCTAATTAAATGAGTATTAGGATCAGCTAATGCCTCCATAACATTATTTAGAATTAGCTTCCTCCATTCTAAAGCATCAAAAGCTTGAGAGTTGCACATGGATGCTTGTGCTTCTCGAATATGTATATCATAATTGTGAATGCCCTCAGCTATTCCGGAGCTTCCTTTGTTCTATTTCTTGCCTTTAGCTTGAGGCTTGTCTATATGGGTTTCGTTTGGAACGAGATATTGACAAACAAGATGCCAAATTGCAACAAGGCTAATAATTCTAGCAATTACTATAATAGTCCCCATTGGGATTCTATAGAAAAGCTCAAGACATGAGCAACTTTAATATTACACATGCAATCAATTCAGAGAACAAAATGGAACTACAGTAACAAAGGAATACATTTCTTAAGGAGATTAATGTAAAGGCTAAATGGGTTGTCGTTTAGGACTTTAGAAAACTAGATTCCTTTTTTGGTAATCCAATTTAATTTATAATTTTATCTTCATACACTACAAACTAGTTCCCTTAGGGAGGAAGAAGAGAGATTACATAGTATAAAAGAGAGAAGGAGCCCAGAAATCGTATTGCAGCTTCGTGATCATACTTTAGTAGGGGAAGTAAAGGGGAAGACTTTCTGTTGCAACAAGTACTTTAATTGGGTAGACCCTTTTTTGTGCATCTGATTTTCCTATTAGACAACACGCTATACTTGGTATGCTGTGCAGATTTTAACCCTTATACAGGAGGTCAGTAGTTATTTTTATTTTTATTTTTATTTTTAAATCCACTGGATGTTGTAGTGTGCAAATCCATTCCACTTTTTTGTTTGGAAAATTCACCTTTAGCAGTTTTCTCTCTCTCTTGTTCGCGCGTTCTTTTTTAGGTTGTAAAACATAGTTCTCTGAATTTTCGTGTTTCCTTCACCATCCATGAAGGTATTTAGAACTTAAATGAATTTAGCTAGGAGCAAAAAATAGAACATGTAGAGAATGTGAGATATAATAGCTGAAGGTCTTTTTTTTATTAGATACTGATAAGCTTAAATATAGAAGCTTGCAATAGAAAAATAGGAATAAAAGTAACAAAAATTCCTAAACTTTAGCAACTAACAATAATAGCAAATAATTAACAAAAATTCAAAATAAAATCTCCTAAAAACTTAATCAATAACTGATTTGCATATTTTAAAGAATTTAGCGTTTGCTAATGCACAGTTCAACACTCCTCCTTGTATCAATAGGTGTAAATTTCAAGTTTTACTCTTAGAAATTCAAATCTACTTCTTAGAAGAGCCTTTGTAAAAATATTTGCAAGTTGATTTTTAGTTTTGCAATACTTCAAATGTAACACCATAAATTCTAGCTTATCTTATATCTTTAAATGACTTAATATCATGAAGAATGTAAGTTTCTCAATAAAAGGCAAGGAAAATAATGAATATTTTTGGTTGCATTGTATCTAAAAATTGTAATCAATGTCATGTGGACCATGTGAGCTCATACTATACATTCTCATATTTAATTACGAAAAAATAACTCATTTGCATCACAAAATCATGTCCACAACTCATGGAAACTGAAATGGAGCATGGAATATGGAGGTCCATTCTCGGCCAGATTTGCTCCATTTTCTGATATAACTTTGGAAAATTATAACTAAATCCAAAAAAATCAAAATCCAGCAATCTTGATCATTCTGGGAAGCTATGGGTCTAATTCACACTAAAAATATGCCTAGATCACAACATTCATTACAGAGGACGTTTGACATCCGAAATAGTCCAAAGGTCAGACTGCATCCTGGAACTGATACAAAATTCTATAGAAAATGTTGAAAATGTCCAATTGATTCCATAAATATCTAATTCATGCATATGATACCAATCTAGAAAGCTGTGGATGTTAACTAGAGAGGAAAAATATCTCCAGACCAGTTCATCAAGCCTAGACCTCAGAATTTAATGGAATAGTACCTCTGCTCGGGCAAAATTTTTTATACTAGATAGAATGTTCAAAAATTTATATCTCCCTCTCTAGACCTCCAAATGAGGTGCTTCTAGTTGGCATAAGTCACTATGAGTGTCTAGTTTCTCTTTATAAAATTTTATGGCAATTGGACATCGGTTGGGCCTTATATGACATAATTCATTTTCGGACTAAATGAATAGTATAGTAGACCAAAACTAGAAAAATTGCCAACTTTGAAAAATTATCAAATATTCTGTAGACCTCCAAAAATTATGATCTTTAACTTCCCAAAAATCTCTTAATGAGACCTAATTGTATGCAAAATCTTAAACCAAGAATAACTCATTTGGCTAAAAAGTGATATAAGATTCCATTATGGTCATTTTTGACTCCATATGGGATGCCAAAATTGCCAAATGGCTTGCCTTTGGTTTTGGCACCTTTTGGACAAGTTTAAAAGCACACTTAGGACTTATATGAGCTACCCAAATGGTCCCAAACACCATGTATCTCATTTTGGCCTTTCCATCCATACATATACACATTACATCAAGCTTTCCAAAATGCATACTTTGGTATTATTTCTATTCTAGGGTTTATACATCATGTTCATACATTTATACATCATATCATAATTACATATGTCTAAGGGGTCATAGACCATATACATCAAAGAGGTACATCATATGACACAATTATGGTCTTAAAGTGGCAAAACTTAAGCATTTGGTTGTCAATCTTCTTTCTTCAAGGTAATTGGCTCCCATTACCATGTCCACTTGGTCCACCTAGCATATTAGGTCATTGAAGAGGAGGGAATGAGATTTAAAGAATCCCAATAGCTCATCTCCCATTCAATCATATATAATATATACAAAGCAAGCCTTAAAAATGCATGCATGAATATCATGAAAGTCATGAACATTCAAGAAGCAAGCTTGGCATGTGAACAAGTCATACAAGACATTTAAGAGCTCACCAAGTGTTTGGATTGGCCTCACATTTTTTCTCATTGATTTTGGACTTGCCTCACCCATTCTTTAAGAGCTTTAGACTCAACTATACTCTTGGGAGCCCACTTTGCTTTTGGGAGACTCTTTACTTTGTCTCAACCAATCGCAAGGGTTCTTGGCTCATCCTCACCATGGTTAAGAGTTCTTGGCTTCTCCACACTCAAGCAAACTTAAGCAAACATCATACATTCATTTGAAAACATAACATGACATCATGAAATCATGGCACATAAAATCATGCCAGCATACTTTTCATGGCTTGAAAATACACATACACATATTTTAAGACAAGCTAAACACACATCCATGCATGAGAGAAAGTGGAGAGAGCTATCTTGCACACAATTACACACTTTTTCCTTTGGACTCAAGCCTCTTCTTTAAGCCACACACCCACAAATTGGTGGAGATGGTTTCTTTTGGCCTAGATATAATTTATGGGAGTCAATTAGGTTCATGAAACAATTTCTAAGGTCACACAACTTGCTTAAACACTAGGTTGTTCTATAAATCTCATTATGATCCATAAATGCATCTAATGAAAGCAACACCCCTCAAATGATTTTTAGGCCCCATTCTTGCCTTTCAAATATGATTGTTGACTCCTTTAAAGCCTTTTGGAGTCATCACATCATTAAAACAAAGGGCCTAACACCATGTTCTTCTTTAGGTCATAATAAAGAACCTAAGGCACCAAATCAATTTCTATAAGTTCTAAATTTTTTTCCAAGGCCTCCCTTCATTTTCATTCATCAAATATTACTCAAGAATGACCTTAGAAAAATTTAAAACTCTCCCTTGCTATATGAACTCCTTTTGGCTGAGCCTATGCATGTTTAGAGCTCCTTGGAGCTTTCTTTGTTTTCTTGAAGGAGGAAGCATGTGGGGAGCATCTTAGGGATCTTAGAAACTCATTTAAACTCTTAATTAAACCTAGAAATCAACACATAAGGTTAGATTTTACAAGGTGTACACAAAACCCTAGAATTTGCATCTTACAATCTAATGGTTTTTTGATAATTCCCTTTACATATTCTTAATCTCCACACCCTTTTTCCTTAGATTCATGCTTGGTTCTTCCTAAAAATCATCTCCTCCTAGGGTTTTCTCAAGTGGGGCGAAATGGTGGAGAGGGGAACCAAGGATGACAATCATAGGAAGAGAAATTACCTTATTTGCTTACTTTTTCTCACTTGAATCTTGTGTTCTTTGAGCTCCTCTCTTCAAATCCGAATTTTCCCCTCAATTTCTCCCTTAAAACAGATTTATAAACTTCATTTTAATCATAGGAAATGTAACACCATAATTCTAGCTCATCTCATGCCTTTGAATAGCATAATTATCATGAAACATACACATAATTCTCATAAAGGAGGCATGAAGATTTGGACTTCTATTTGCAAGTCATCGTATCCAAAAACCCATTCGGTGTCACGTGGACTGTGTGAGCTCATTCTATGCATCCTCATATTTATTTGCATGATTATAACTCATTTCAATCACAAAAACTAGCTTTAAACCCATGGAAACCAAAAAGGGATATGAGACATGTAGATTCATTTTCGGCAGACTTGGCCTCATTTCTGGGCAAAGTTTGGAAATTCACAACTAAATCCAGAAAAATCGAAAACATGTAATATCAGTCATTCTGGAAAGCTTAAGACGTCTAATTCATGCTAAAAATATGTAGAAGTCTTAAAATCTCATATATAATGCGTTTGACACACGAAATCATCTACTGGTCGGAGGGGTTCCTAATACTGTCACAGTTTACTGATATGGACTTCAAAAATGTCTAACTAATTCCACAAAACTCCAATGCTTGCAAATAGTATCAATATGGAAAGATGTGGATATTAAATAGAGTGGAAAAATATCTCCAAATCAGTTCATCAAGCCAAACTCCCGGAAATAGATGGAACAGTACCTCAGGTCTGGCAAGATGTCTGATACTGGGCAGAACTTTCGAAAATGCATATCTTCCTCTCTAGACCTCCAAATGAGGTGCTTCCAGTTTCTACAAGTCACTGTGACTGTCTAGTTTTTTGCTATAAAATTTCGTAGCCATTGGACTACGTTTGCCCCTCGGATGACACAATTCCATAACTGACCAAATGAACAGTGTTTCTGAAAATCCGAAATTCTGATACCAACTTTGAAAAATCATAGAAAATTATACAGACCTCCAAATGACTTGATATTTAGCTTCCCAAAAAGCTCTTAATGAGACCTAAGTGCATGCCAAGTTTCAGGGCAAGACTAACTCATTTGGCCAAAAAATGGTATAGGGTTCCATTATGGTCAATTTTGGCTCCATATTGGGTACCAAAATTGCCAAATGGATTTCCCTTGGTCTTGGCACCTTTTGGGCAAGTCTAAAAGTACATTTAAGACTTGTGTGAGCTGCCCAAATGGTCCCAAACCTCATGCATCTCATTTTGGCTATTCAACCCACATTTATGGACATTTGCATCAAACTTCCAATTTGCATAACTTGGCATTACATACCCAAATTCATTTCTAAAGTTCATGCATCATATCTATACATGTATACATCATATAATATCATATTTATATGTGTCTCAAGGGTCATGTGCCATTTACAATAATCATATACATCATAGAACACCATTATGGTTCAAAAAGAATACAAACTAGGCCTAGGCTTGTCAATCTCCTTCTTTCATGGTTGTTGGCTCCCTTCACCATAGCTACTTGGTCCACCTGGTATATTAGAGCATTGGAGAGGAGAGGATGAGATTCAAAGAATCCCAATAGCTCATCTCCTATTCAATCACACATAATATGTGCAAAGCAAGCTTTACAAATGCATGCATAGAGAAAATAAAAGCCATGGACATTTTAAAAGTAAACTTGGCATGTGAACAACTCATACAAATCATTCAAGAGCTCACCAAGTGTTTGGATTGGCCTCACACTTCTCCTCATGGATTTTGGACTTGCCTCACCCATTCTTGAGCACTTTGGACTCAACCATACTCTTGGGAGCCCACTTTGCTTTTGGGAGACTCTTTGCTTTGTCTCAACCAAGCTCGTGGGTTCTTGGCTCATCCTCACCAAAGGGAAGAGTTCTTGGCCTCTCCACACTCAAGTAAACTCATACAAACATCATGCACTCATTAGAAAACATAACATGGCATCAAGGATCATAGCATATAAAGGAATGCTAGCATGCTTTTCATAGCTTGAAATTATACATACACACATTCTAAAACAAGCTAAACACACATCCATGCATGAGAGAAGATGGAGAGAGCTACCTTGCATAATTTCACACACTTTTTCCTTAGCTTTCAAGCCTCCTCTTTTGGCCACACACCCACAATTTGGTTGAGATAGTTTCTCTTGGCCTAGATACAATTTATGGGAGCCAACTAGGTCTATAAAGCATATTCTAAGGTTACATCACTTACTAAAACACTAGATTGCTCTATAGGCTCCATTATGGTCCATAAAGGCACATAATGAAGTAACACCTATCAAATGACTTCTAGGCCTCATTCTTTCTTTTCAATTATGATTCTTGACTCCTTTTAAACCTCTTGGATTCATCACATCATTAAAACAAAGGGCCTAGCATCATGTTGCTTCTTTAGGTCCTAATATGGAACCTATAGCACCAATTCACTTTCTTTGAGTTTTAAATTTTTTCTAAGGCCTCTACTCATCTTCACTCATCACATATGACTCAAGAATAGCCTTAGAAAAATTTAAAACTCTCCCTAGCTATAGGAACTTGCATAGGCCAAGACTATGGGGGGGAAGAAGAGTTCATGGCCTTCTTGATTTTTCCTTGATAGGAGACACACTTGGGAGGCTTCTTAGAGGTCTTAGGAGCTCAATCAAACACTCATATATGCTAGGGAATGCATGAATCAAATCAGTTTTTGCAAAGTGTTCAAGAGCTCTACACTTTTCTAGCTTAGAGTTCATTGATTTTTCTTGCAATTTCTTTGCTTTCTTGGATGGGAGGTGCATGTGGGAAGCTCTCTAGGGGTCTTAGGAGCATGTTTAAACATTCAATTAAGTCTAAGAATATTCATATAAAATCAGATTTGCAAGGGAGCATTTGGATCCCTAATGGTTCTATCTTGTCTCTTAATGCTCCTTTCTTGATTCTATTGGTTCCTTTTTAATCCTTAGCATCTAAAACCTCTAATCCTTCCATAAATTGGGCAGAAAACAGCCCCTAAAAATTGGGCTCATGATGCCCAAATTCGTGCAAGAGGAAGGGGGAGGGAGAAACTACCAAAGAATGGAAGTTTTACCTTGTTTTCTTGCTTCCTTTGGCTTGTTCTTCCACTTGGTTGGCTTACTCCCTCAATTTTCGAAATTTCCCTCTCTGTTCTGCCCCAAAATAGCACCAAACTCTCCATTAAAATCATAGAAAGAAAGCTTGAGAGGAGAGGAGCAAGGTTCAAGAAGGAAGGATATGGAATTTCTTAAAGTTTCTTACCTTTTTCTTGAATCTCTTCCTCCAAAATCCTCCTCCTCTTGTGCGCCTAAGAAGCTGGAGTTTTCCTATGAAATTGGGCAGAAGCAAGTTGGTCTTAGAGAGGAGAGAAAGAACGTGGATAAGAAGGAGCTAAAAGGCACTTTATGCAACTTTCTACTTTTGCATTTTAGTCCCTTCTTGGCTTTTTCATTTTAGACTCATATCAACTCCTTTTTGAAATCCATCTTTTCCATCATATTCCTTAGGCTCTTAATCATAAGAATTGCCTTTGGAATCACTCAAAAAGGATCTGAAACCATTTCGAATTGTTCAGTCAAAGTTTTGGTCAACCTTTGCCGAAATCGCTCACTGGAGGGGTTTCAACTGTTCTAGGGGTTCCCATGGTTTTCAGGGCCTCTGAGAACCCCGAAAAGCTCAAATTTTCCATTTAAAAAGCTCTCTTATGAGTTTTCAAAATTTTCCAAAAATTACAAAAATGGCCTACTTTCTTCGGCAAATTTTCTGAGCTCTTCTGACTCTAGTTTTTGGGCATCTCAAACCTTAAATCCTCATTTTCTAATATTTAAAATTTTAACATAATTTTAGTTGGCCCCAATTCCTTCTATTTTGAGGACTTCCTTTTATATTTGGCCCATTTCTGACCTTTACGGAGAAACCGAACATTGCGTTTCTCACGTTTATGGAGGGACCGGATGTTACAGGAAACAAAGGAGAATGGAGGAGAAGAGGTTTGAAAGAGAAAGAGCATGAAAAATTGCTAATTTTTATACCTTAAGTCTTTGATTTCTACTCCTTTTCTTCCCCTTCTTGTGAGCGTAAGAGAGAAGATCATATTCTATAATTTAGGCAGAAATTTTGTGCTTAAGAAGATGGGAGAAGAAATGGGAAGTGTGTGGGAGCTTCTAGAAACACACTTTTTCAAAAATTTTAATTTTATCCTTCCGTAATGGCAATTTTGTTTTGTCTTTGTTTTAGCTCCTTTTTTAGAACCATCTTTTCCATTATAAAATTTAGGTTCCTAATTTAATAAAATTCCTTTGAAATCACTCAAATTGGAGCTAAAATCTTATTGAACGAACTGATCAAAGTTTAAGTCAACCGACATAGGAAAACGTCCACCGGAGGGGATTTAACTGTCCCGGGGCTTTCCATGATTTTTAGAGCCTCTATGAACCTTAGGGAACTCAAAATTTTCATTTAAAAAGCTCTCCTATATGAATTCCAAAATTTACTCTAAATTATGAAAATACCATTACATTTCTAAGCTTTTCATCAGAAATTATTTTTTCATTCTAGCTCTGTTTTTTCTTCTATCTGAGCCTGGGATTCTAATTTTTAGGAGCCTATAATGCTTTCCAAATTTTTTTGGACCTTAACTATCTCATTTCGGGGCACTTCCTTTTGTATCCGATAGTTTCATTCATTGACGGAGAAACTATACCTTTCTCACATTTTCTCTGATTTTTGGAGAACCGGATATTACATCCAACATACTCCACCATCTTTCTGAACATCTCTAATAAAAAACAATTGTAAGCTAAAATGTTTTTTTTAAATGAAAAATTAGATTATTGGAGATAGTCATAGCTTCCTGGTTATCTACCATCACTTTTGTACTCTTTTCTTACTTCATGTGTAAATCAGTTAAAAATTTCTTAGCCATAAAGCATGATTAATAGTTGTTGTTGTTGCTATAAATTATGCTTCAGTTATAGATTGTGCAACTATTTCTTGTTTCTCTGAGCACCAAGTAAAAATCCCTAATCCAAAGCTAAAATAATAGCCTAAGGTGCTCTTCATGTCATTTAAAGACCCATTCTAATCACTGTCTAAAAAACCTTATAGCTTAAAACTTGGTGATAAACAGAACTTGATGCCATAACTTAAGGTCCCCTTGACATATCATAGAACTTTTTTGCTGCTTTAAAATGAGATTCACTTGCACAATTCAAGAATCTTGACAATACACTTATATCATAGAAGATATTTGGCCTTATTGCTGTAAGATTCATTAAGTAGCCGATTAAAACTTCTATATAGTGATTCATCTACCTTTTCTGCTCCATCATCCTTATGTTGCTTCTCCTTTTGACATATAGAAGTGTGCATACTTTTACAATTCTCCATATTGAATTTCTTTAGGATCTCCTTTGACATATGAAAATCCCATCAACTTTCTGCTTAATTTCCATTCTAAGAAAATAAGACATTTTTCCCAAGTCTGTCATCTTAAAGACTTATATTATGTCTTCCTTGAATTGTTGAATAAGTTCACTATTACTGTTTGTAATCAAAAGATCATCAACATATAAGGTAATCACAATAAAATCAGCTTGATCACCTTTAATATATAAAGTGGATTCACTAAGAGTTTTAACAAAGCCTAGTTTCAATAAGTACTCATCAATTCTACTATACCAAGCCTTTAGGCTTGTTTTATGCCATATAAAGCCTTCTTTAGTAGATAGACTTTGTCCTCATTCCCTTTTACAGCAAAGCCTTCAGGTTGCTTAACATAAATCTCTTCCTCTAAAAATCC
Source organism: Erythrophleum ivorense (assembly GCA_026724425.1). Lineage (NCBI taxonomy): Eukaryota > Viridiplantae > Streptophyta > Magnoliopsida > Fabales > Fabaceae > Erythrophleum > Erythrophleum ivorense. The sequence goes on from JAIUCV010000024.1 coordinate 3,133,668, forward strand.
ATTTAAGAATGCTGACTTTGTAACAACCGGGAAAAAAAAAACAAAAAAAAAAGCTGAAAAATTTTCGGAAGGCTGAAAATTTTCTAAGTCTGCTAATTATAGCCTAGCTATAGCGAATGTACCTGTTCGCTATAGCGAGAAATGGTCTAGCTATAGCGAGAGTGCCTTCTCGCTATAGCGAAAATGCTTCTAGCTATAGCGAGTACGGGCATCCCATATAAAAACCAGGGCGTTGCTCGCCGTAGCGCGCGCCATAGCGAAAGCGGGGGTCTGGAACTAATACGTGCTCACCGTAGCGAGGGTTATTCTTCGCTATAACAAGGGTAAGTCCGAAAAAGCATGAAAAAAGAGAATTTGACTTCTTAAAGTGTCTAGATTCATTCTTTCTCTGAAAATTGACCTAAGCTTCGACCAAGAGAGAGAAAAGGGCTGTGGAGAGAGAGAGAGACCTAGAGAAGGAAGGAGAATAAGCAAAAAGGTAAGCAAGCTTGAGATTTCTATAACTTTCTTCTTAGCATGTTGTTCTTCTCTCTTTGCCCTCTCTTTCTATGGTTTTGGTAGTTAATTTGGGTTTGGTTCAGAAGAGAGAAAGTGGAAAACTACTCTTGAAGAAGGCTAGAGCTCATGTAACTTCATTTCTTCTTCTTTTCTTTCCTTTTTGAGAGCTTGAGAGAGGAAGGAGAGTGAGTGGAATTCTAGAGAGAGAATCCCTAGTTTCTTACATGTGTAGTGAGGGGGTTTGCTTCGATAAAGAGCCCCTTTAGCTTTATGAGTGTTTATTTGAGTTATGAGAGAATAATTCCATGCTCTTTGTTGTGCCTAGACTCAAAGGAAGCAACTCCATCTAGTTGTGAGTGTGAAATCAAGAAGGGAGAAGAGGAATTGAAAGGGAAGGCTTGTGTTAACCGATAAGGTAGCTCTCCACTCTTTCTTATTGTATTCTTGGATGTGTAAAAGTCATTATATGCTTGTGTATGTGCTTGTATGATGAGACATGCCATTTGATGTTGCCTTGATGCATTGGTACCAATATGCTTATGATATGAATTATGAAAATTGCTCGGCTGAGGTGGTGCCGAAAGTCCCTTGAGATAGGTGAGGTGGAGCCAAAAGTCCCTAAACCAAGGGTGAGGCCAATCCAAAAGTCCCAAATCTCGGGTGAGGCTAGACCGAAAGTCCCTAGAGCCTATTCTTGGCAAAGATATAGTATTCATGGCATGGAAAGCATGTGTTGTGTAATTATGAATGGTTTGCATGCTTTGACTTGTTTATATGCCTTGATTGCTTCCTTGAATGAGTATGAGCTATTGAGATTCCATGAATCTCACCCCCTTCCCTCTCCTATCTTAACATGTTAGGTAGAGCTCAAGGAGAACCAAGTGCACACTAAGGATCCTAGTTGAGCATGCTTAGGGAGTTGTGTAGTTATTTTGGTTCTTTTGTTGTAAAAAGGTGCCAAAATGAATATGCACCTATTATTTTTTTGAGATGTAAATATGTGAGTAAATGTAAACATATGTATAAATGATGTATGAACTGTAGAGCAAGTCAAAGCAATGAAAATGTGAAATTTAGCCCTTTTGTGGCTTATATGTAATAGTGCATTTTGTTCCGTAGCATAGTGAACTTGAAATGTATGATAACTTGGATCACTTGGGCAACTCATATATGTTATGTTTATACTTTCAAACTTGTCCAAGAGATGCTAGAACATGTGGGAGGCCAATTGGACCCACTTTGAACCATTTCGGGTGCCAAAACCTTCATAATTGTGAGCTCTGTCAAAGTATGGCCAAATGAGCTCTTCTTAATATGAAATTTGGCATGCCTCTAGAGTCTATTGAAAGCTTCTTGAGAAGCTAAAGTGGGTAATATTTGGAGGTCTAGGGAATATTTGGCGAATTGTTGAAGTTTGGAAATTTTGATGGTTTTGGTCATGGTATTGTGCAACTAGCCCGAAAATAAATCCATGTCATTCATGGACCAAATGGTGTCCAATTGTCATGAAATTTTATGAACATAAACTAGATATCCACATTGACCTATACCAACTAGAAGCACCTCAGTTGGAGGTCTGTAGAGGGAGAAACGACTTTCTGAAGTTCTATATCAGCATCAGGGAAGCTTTCCGACCTTTGTTATTGTTCCATAAGTTTTCGAGGTCGAAGAACTCCTGAAATGACCTAGACTTATTTTTCTCCTCTATTTAACATCTGTAGCTTTCCAAATTGGTATATTTTACCAAGATTGGATTTTTTTGAAATTAATTACGAATTTTCGAAGTTCATGACAGTAAACTGCACCAGTACCAGGGATAGCCGGACCTTTGTCTCTTTTTTGATGTCAAAGATGGTCCAAAAGCTGAGATTGTGGTTGGGAGTTATTTTTAATATGAAGTTAACATCCAAATATTTCTAGAGAGCTATGATTTTCTTGATTTCCATTTTTCTAGAATTAGTTATAATTTTCCAAAGTTAGAGCCAAAAATCTGACTTTTGGGCTCATTTGAGAAATTGCATTTTCTCAGTTTTTGGGCTTCACATCCGTGGTTTGAGTTGTTTGAGGCTATGTACAAGTTTTATAAATAGTTTTTGAGCAGAGAATATGAATGATGGGTTCATAGGACCCACAAGGCAAAAAATGACCAGTTAACCCCGACTTAAAGTAGTGCAATACCACGGTTTTGGTTATTTTCTTTGAAAATCATATGGAATCAAGCCTAGAGGGAGATGAGTTGGAGTCAAGTCATTATGGTGTTACAGACTTGACATCAAGTTGGTAGATTTTCCATCATTTTTGTTTTATAATAGTTAGTAACATTCTGATAATATCTATCCTTACAATAAGAGCAAATGTATCAAAAAAATCTACTCCAAAAATTTAAGCATACCCTTTTACAACCAACCTTGCTTTATATTTGTTGATTAAGCCATCTACATTTACCTTTCTTCTAAACATCCACTTGACTCCAATCACTTTTCTATCCTTAGGCCTTTCAACTAGTTCCCAAGTTTTATTTTTTTTAATCATGGAGAGCTCCTCCTTCATTGCAACCTTCTAATTGGGATCTCTTTCAGCTTCCCAATATCTTGCTGGTTTAAGAATAGCCACATTATAATTTTGATAAACATTAGAGAGCAATTTAGTGCCTGTTGTAGGAGGATCATTAACTAACTCATCTTGATTTTGTAGAGGGATAACAAATTGTTTCTTTTCAGCTCCATTTCTCATTCTCCATGAAATGCACATCCTTACTTATAATAATTTTCCTTATGGGAAGCTAGAAAACTCTATAAGCCTTAGAGATTGAGCTATATCCCATAAAAATACTAGGTTCAACTTTCTTATCTAGCTTGTCTCTTTTAATTTATGCAACATAAGTATAACACAAGCATCTAGGCACTTTCAATTTTTTTAATAAGAGCTTATAACCATACCAAGTTTCAAAAAGAGTTTTCCCATCTACTGCTTTAGTAGAAAATCTATTTAGTAAAAATATTGCAGTGTGTGTAGCCTCAGTCCAATATTCCTTAGGTAGCTCTTTCTCATGAAGCATACACCGGACCATCTTTATTATTGTCCTATTTTTTCTTTCACTGACTCCATTTTGTTAAAGAGTATATAGAACTACAAGTTGATGCTTAATGTCTACCTTCTTACAAAATAAATTAAATTGTTATGAGGTATACTCCTTGCTGTTATCCGACCTCAAAACTTAAATCTTATAGCCACTTTGATTTTCAATCCATTACTTGAATCTCCGAAACACACCTGTAACCTCTGACTTGAACCTGAGAAAATAAATCTAACATTCTAGTAAAATCATCAATAAAAATAATGTAATATTTACTCCCTTTAAGTGAAGAAGTACTTTGAGGTTTAACTAGATCTGTGTGAATTAGTTGCAGCCTCTCAGTTGCTCTCCAAGATGCTTGTTTAAAAGGTAGCCTTGTTTGTTTACCATGTTGACATGCTTTACAACTTGGTAATTTAGTCTCCAAGTGTAGTAAGCCTTGAACCAAGTCTTTTCTCTACATATTTAGAATTACTACATGATGGAAATGGCCTAGCCTCTTATGCCAAATCTCTGTATCATTTTACAATCACTGGATAAGCTACTTGCTCCACCTTCAATGGCTCAAGTAAGAAACTCTTACCTTTCATTTTGATTTTGAAGAGCTTCTTATCATTTGCATTCTTGATCAAACATTGCTTATTTTCAAAGATAACTTTATATCACTTCTCAAGTAACTGACCCACACTAAGTAAATTTTGATCAATGTCAGGTACAAACAAAACATCATAAATTAATTTTATACCATAACAGCTTTCAATGGCTACAGTGCCCTTTCCTTTGATAGCAAGGTGTTCACTATTGCCAATTCTAACTATTACCACCTTTGATCTTTCCAGCTCTCTGAAAAGCTCTTGATCATGGGTCATGTGATTGGAACAACCACTCTCCACTAGCTAGCATTCACTAGAGCTACTGCTTGTAAAATAGATTGCTACAAATAGCTACTCTTCCTCTAGTTGGTCTACAACTTGAGCCTCATTCTTTTGTTGATAATAACTTTTGTATATTTTCTCATGATGCCTAAGCTTCTTGCACTTATCACACTTGACATCAGGCCTTTCCAACATTTGAAAGGAGGATGACCCTTTTTGCCACAATGCTTGCAAGGAGGAAATTCTTTGCTTTTTTCTCCATTGCTATTACTGAAATTCTCATCTGCTTGTTGTCTATTAAAAGTTTGCTTCTTGCCTTTCTTTTTCTTCCTTTTTTCTCCTTGGTTAATTTACAATTTAGCTTACAATACTCCTTCAATAGAACCTTCAGCTCTCATCATTCTGATGCGATAAACCACTAAGGAGTATCATAGGTTCCTATCCCTTAAATGCCACGAATTAAGATGCCCGATTAACTGGTTAATCAACAATATGATGGTTAGGGAGTTTAAATGAGCCCAAATGTCTTTTGAACCACTTAGACTTCTATTCTAATTAATTGTAGACTTCTCTCACAATTAATTAGGTAAAATGTATCCAGTCCTTTTCACCACTTAGGGTTCTTGAGCATATTTCTATGCCTAAGAACAAAACTAGTGTAACCTAATCCAAATCCTAAGCTATTTAATCAATTGGTCTATTGAGATTTTCCTTTTTCAAGAGCTAACCTCTAACCCCCCAATTCAACAAGAGATGGCCAAACTCTTACATAAAACATAAAGGATAGATTAAGCATTCAAATCATTAATCAACTCAATTTAATCTTGCAAAATCCTTATTACATGGTATAGGTTCAAGTAAACCTAGGATCAAAGAAATCTAGCTACACATAGCTCTATACATTGTAAACAGATTTAGAAATTTGAAAAGACAAGGAATCATGAAAGAGAAGATGGAGGATCTAAGAAAACTCAGTGCAATTGTGTTGATTCGGCCTCCAATCTTCAACCTAAACTCCTCTTCCTCAAACCCTAACTCTTTGGTGTGTTTTTCTCCTTAGAATTTCTCCTCTTAGCTCAAAATGCCCAAACCCTAATAGCCTTTTGCGTTTTTAGCTCACAAATAAAAGTTATGTGTTTCAGTAGCCGATCTCGCTATGGAGAGGGGTGTCTCTCGCTATAACAATAATTTATAGGCACCTAGATTCTTACTGCTCTTGTTACTGCCTGCACTATAACTAGAAGCTCCCTGGATTTTATATGAATCCCGACTTTGCTATTGCGAAATGACTACCTTGCCACAGCGAACATGCATCCTAGCTATAGCGAATTGGGTTCTCGTTGTAGCGAGTGGACTTGTTAAGCCTCCCTTTTGGCTTTCCAACTTTTCTCCCTCTTCTCATTCCTTTCTACAATCTTTTACCTTTCTCCTGAGATAAAAATGAACATTAAATAAAGCTCAAAACTAATAAAGATATTGCAAATGAGATATTTTCTTCATTTTGTTTAATTAAATAAAAATTTAAGCAAGCTTACTCAAGAAATAGGTTATTGACTCATTAATCTATCATAAAATATATCTTTTTCTTACCCAAAATTAGGAAGTCATCATTTATGACTTCTTTTTTCAAGGAAATTTAGAAGTGCTGCAATAAAGAAGTACTAAAACCACTTAACTGGTGTGTCTGCTCTGTTGTTGCCTTTTTCAATTTATAATTTTAGCAACAATACCAGAAACTTGGTAGGCGACAATCATTCTGGCAAGTGCTAGAACAGTCCCCATTTCTTGGAATGAATTTACTACATCCAAATCAAATCAGAAAATGAAAATGCAACAACAAAGGATATACCCTCTTTAAAGAAAAAAGAAAGTCACAAAGTATTCGTCTCATTTCTTCATAGCACTTATTTTTTTATTATCCGTGTTATAGTACTATATTTCACTTAAATATATAAGATTTACATGCAGTCTATTTTTCTCTAAAATTAATACTAACAATTTTAAAAAATTGATAAGTTTATTCTCAAATGTCAGTTTCTCCAAAATATTCAACACGAATGTAACGTGTTAGCTATTGTTGTCACTTATCTCTTTAGTCTAGAAACTTGAAGTGTAAACAAACAAATGGTGGTGCTCCTATTTCACGAGACTTCCAAAATTCGTGGGGCATACACAAAGGGAATCCCTAGTTGATCCTGATCTGTAGATGAAAATGATCTTGTCAGGGTCCTATAGCATCATTATTGCACTCCATTATCTGTATATGTAAAACTAAAATATTATTTGAACATTATACATCATCGTAGCTTCAAAAACTACAGACTGGTTTCCTCAAGGGTGAAAAAGAAGACAAATTACATAGTAGTGTGTGACAGAGACGACTATCCCCAGAAAATGTCGTGCAGCTTCGTGATTTTTCTTTTATTCTAAAATGAGAATACATAAATGGAGAAGACTTGTCTTGCAGCCACTACATTACTACTGGAAGACCTTTCAGTACTAGAAGAATTGATCTGTAATAGTTATTAACCTATCTAAGAAAAATTATTAGTGTTGCAATATGAAGAAGCACTTTAGTTTAGACAAAAACATTCTACAGTGTCTTTAGCAATTCTTTTTTAATTGAAATAGTCTTTAGCAGCATTGTTATTATTGTTTTGGACAAAATCTTTAATTATTAATTTTAAGGGAAGGTATTTTTACACAAAAATATCCATTTTTATTTTTGAGTACAATATATAAGTATGACAAAGGTCATTTGAAAGTTACTTTGCAATTTTTACTTTATACTTAGCAAGGAAAATATTTTAACAAGAAAAAAAACTTCATTATCACACATATGCTACTAAATCACACACTAAAAATTAATTCATAATTTTAGCATTAACATGACTAATTGATAAGGATATAGACACACATTCAGCATAAATTTTGATGTATCCAAATATAATACAAAAAGTTATAATGTTTAAAGTGAGTACTTCATATGGAGAACAATCTTAAAATTCGCAACCCAAGTACATGTCAAAGAGAAAGACTTGTGTAGCAACAACTACTTTATTGTGGGAGACTTTCTTAATGTACCAAAATCTGATAACTTATTATTTTGTCTTTCTCTCTTTTTTTCAGCCTAACATTGTCAAAATTTCAAGAGGTTTTCATAGGTTGACATCTTCACACTAAAATGCAAGATACTTTCTATCAAATATTATAGTACATTCCCACAAGGAGAAAAGAAAAAAGGAACAAAGACAAGAAGTGAGCTCTTATATTCAAACTCTCAAAATAAGACTCAACCTTTCTTTAATGAAGGGAACATGAAAGTTTTGCAAGTACGTGTGTGATTGGACAACATCTCTTACTTGTAAAAGAGAGTAATATCGTGCAACCTTTATGAATTGCACCAAAAAGAATTCCTACTTGCTCAAAATCAAATCCCTAGTAAAGGTCACAGAGTATAATAAGAATTTTCTATTCATTTTTTCTCTTATAAACTAGTTCAATTGCTCTTTTATCTCTTGAGAATATGAACCCTAAGTAAATTATGATCTCCTCTTGAATTCTTTTCACATTTGTTTTCTTTGTCATAGTTCTAGAAAGAACCCTATCAAACACTTTTGTCTCAGTCAACCTTTTTAAGAACTTTCATAAACAAGCCATATTTAATTTCATGATTATGAGGATCAACTAATGCCTTCGTAACATTATTTAGAATTGGCTTACTCAATTCTAAAGTATGAAAAGCTTTGGAATTGGACAACAACACTTTCCTCTTTGTTCTATAGTAAAATGAACATTCGCAATATAAATTTGTTGACTTCTCCTATACAAGTAATAAATGTTTAAAAGACCTAAATTATGAATTAGGTGGATTGTGCCATCATGGGAAATGGAATTAGAATTTGTTAAGCTAACAAATAGGCACAAAGCTTTCATGGGATCGTATATTATTTTCTGTAGTAGATTGCATGAAGAAACTTTTCCAATACACATGCTATTAAGTCTTACATAGAAAACTAAGCAAAATGCTAAACATAACAATCATGCAACTGACACATATTAAACTAGACACCTCTATGTAGAACACTTTATATAATAAAGAAGCAAGAAGTAAGCCTATCAAAACAAATATAATTGGGTGACTCTCAACAAAAGCCTACAGCTTTCATCAATCAAGAGAATGAGACCATGAAATTTTTTTGATTATGTATTTCATTGGACAACATCTCTTCACTTGTAGAACTGAATATTATCTTACAGCCTATGTGATCTGCACTAAATGAGATTCCTACCTTAACTAAATTAAAGCTTTTGCAAAGGTGATAGAGTTCAATAAGAGTTTTTTACTCAATCTTTATCTAATAAAGCAATTCAATAGCTCTTTTATCTTTAGATTTCTCATTAAAGTTGAACTCCAATTGACGTGCAATCTCCTTTTGAATATTGTTCACATTGGATTTTTTGCTTACAATTGCTGTCAGAACCATATCAAATAGTTTGTCTCTTTTGACTCTTCTATAAATTCTTTGAAGTAGAGTATCTTTAATCTCAGCATTTGAGCCATAAACTCCAATTGAGTGAGTATCAAGATCAACTAATGCCTCAATAACATCATTTAGAATTGGCCTTCTCCATTATCTAAAGCATCAAAAGCTTTGAAATTGAACACATGCCCCTGTAATTCTGCTTTATCATGATTGTCAATGCCCTCAATTGTTCTGTTGATTCCTTTATTCTATTTCTCATCCTTTGCTTGAGGTTTATCCACATGAGTCTTGCTTGGAACGAGATAATGAAGAAGAAGATGCCAAATTGTAGCAAGGCCAATAATTTTGGCAATTGCAAGAATGGCCTTTATTAATATCCTATAGTAAAACTTAAGACAAGCAAATATACTATTACAATTGCAATGAATTCAAAGCATAAAATGGTATAGTAATATAGGAGTACCTTTCTTAAGGAGATCAATGAAAAGACTAAAGGGTTATTGTTTGGGAATTCAAAAAACTAGCTTCTATTTATGGGAATCCACTTCAATTTATAATTTTAGCTTTGTATACAACAAACTAATTCCTTAGGGAAGAAGAAGAGAAACTACATAATAGCATGAAGAAGAGAAAGATCCCAGAAATTGTGATGCAACTTTGTGATTATACTTTACTATGAGAGGTAACAGGGGAGACTTACGTTGCAGCAAGTACTTTAATAGGAGTAGACCTTTTCTTTGACTAAAAAATTGACTCATAACAGTTTGCTTTCCTTTTTTTTCGCCTTTCTTTTGGTTATAAAATTCAATTCTCTAAATTTTCGTGTTAACTTCCCCATCCATCATTAATGTTATTTTCCCATTATACAAACCTTTTGTTGGGTTCATAGTACATTATTTTTTTTTTGTATTTTATAATTAATTCTTAGAACTTTTCCAAAAGTCTAAAGCTTCCAAATAATTTTCGACATCGGTAGGTCTTAAGGGTAGGTTTTTCAGTCCGACGAATTTTTCTTTTGTAAAGACCTAAATGTGCATGTGTGTATATATGTATATATATATATATATATTAAGGGATAACATTTGTTGCAGATGTCTTTAGGCTGGTGGCAGGCAAGGGGATCTGATTTTTCCATGACCTCTGTTTGAATCCTGAAGCTTACCAACATACATATTTTTTCTTTCTTCTGTAACTTTTTATTACCCCATATATACCCCTCTTATGTCTAACTTAAGTTTGGGTTTTAAGTCATTTTGCACCCCCAATTTTTGTAGCACAAAGCCCTCACCTACCTCCATTTTTTTGGTTAAAGGAAGTAATAGAAAATGCATCAGAAAGACCTGCACCTTCTTTGTTCTGTTCACCATCACCTTGCTCTCCTCTGGTTTGATTTTTTCTACTCACCTTTTCTCTGTTACATGCTAAGTTTCACTGCTTCATTATTGGTAGTTTAACTCCATGTAAGTCCATTTCACAGGCTTGGAGATTTTTGCTGTGCATGTTTCTTCTTTTGGTTCTGTTTTAATAGCATCCTCATCCCCTGGTTCTTAGTTTCTATTGCATGTTTCTCCTATATAAAACAAGCTGGTGGGAGTGTTATGTAGACTGAAAATTTCACGTAAGATTATGATTTCTGATTGGAGCAATCTTGGTTCCCATTATGCTGGAATGTATCTTGATCCTCCCTTAGAGTTTGTTGCTTCCATTTTCTGAATGAATTTTCTAGTATAAAACTAAGTTCCATTGCGCTTCTTACTTGCCAACTTTCATTTGTGCAGAATAAACTTCCCCCTATCATGTTCTGCTATTGAGTTGGATAGCCATTGTAACAGCCAGAAAAAAAAAGGAAAGAAAGAAAGAAAGAAAAGAAAAGAAAAGAGAAAAGAAAAAGGAAAGGAAAAAGCTGAAAATTTTCAAAGGGCTGAAAATTCTAAGTCTTCTCGCCATAGCACAGCTATAGCGAATATGCTTGTTCGCCATAGCGAGAAATGGCCTAGCTATAGCGAGAACGCCTTCTCGCAATAGCGAAAATGCTTCTAGCTATAGCGAGTGCAGGCATTCCATACAAAATCCAAGGAGTTGCTCGCCGTAGCGACGCCATAGCGAAGGCAGAGGTCTGGAATAGACACGAGCTCGCTGTAGCGAGGGCGATGGCTCGCTATAGCGAGGGAAGTTCGGAAAAGCGAGAAAAAGAGAATTTGACTTTTTAAAAGCCTCCAAATCTCTTTTTTCTTCTTCTAATCGACTCAAGCTCACTTTGAGAGAGAGAAAAGGGCGGAGGAGAGAGAGAGAAGCTTAGGAGAGGAAGGAAGAACAAGAAAGGTAAGGATTTCCATGGCTTTTCTCTTAGCATGTTACTCTTCTCCCCTTCCCCTCTCTTCCTACAGTTTTAGTAGCTAAAATAGTTAGGTCTTGAGCTTGGTTCAGAAGAGGGAGAGTGGGAAACCACTCTTGAGAGAGGTTAGAAGTTATGTAGTCTTCTCTTTCTTGCTTTCCCTTCTTAAGAGCTTGAGAGTTGAGAAAAGAGAGAGAATAGTTCATGGATTCTAGTGAGAGAAAGAGACCTAGTTTGACATGCTCAGTAGGGTTGATTAGAAAGAGATCCCTAGCTTAAGAATCAAGTGTTAAGGAATTAATTCCATGCTTCTTGTGTGGTTAGGCTCAAGAGAAGTTCCCCCCATCTAGAAGTGGTTGTGAAACCCACAAGGGAGGAGACAAATTAAAAGAGAAAGTTGTAAATAGCTAAAAAGGTAGCTCTCTCCACATTCTTTCATGCATGATTGTGTGCTTACATTGTTTTACTTGTGTGTATGTATGATTTGAGCTATGAGAAGTATGTTAGCATGATGATGCCTTATGTGTTTTAATGATGTTTTATGTGATTTTTTGAGTTTGCTTGAGTATGGAAAAGCCAATAACCCTTTAGCCCTGGTGAGGATGAGCCAAAACCCTCAAGTTGGTTGAGACAAAGTAAAGAGTTTCCCAAAAGTGAGGTTGACTCCCAAAGAGTAAGGGTTGAGTCTAAGAACCTCTTAAGTATGGGTGAGGCAAGTCCAAAATCCACAAGTGAGTGGGTGAGGCTAATCCATGTACTTGGCAAGCTTCTAAGTGTTATGTATGGCCTACTCACATGTTGAGAATGTTTTTCTTTTATGCATGGCCAGTTCACATGTTTTAAATGCTTTCATCATGGTTTTACATGCTAACATACCATACATGCATGGTGAGGCTTGTTTGCATGCTATATATGTATGATTGAATGAGAGATGAGCTATTGAGATTCCTCGAATCTCACCCTCCCTCTCCACCATCCAAACATGCCAAGTGGACCAAGTGAGACTAGAGATGGAAGTCACCAAGCATGAAGCTAGGGAGATTAAGGAAGAATTGTAAAGAAACTTATTGTAAATATGTTGTTTATGAGATATGAGATGTAAATTAATAAAGTATAGGATGTAGACTTTATGAATGTTGTAAGTCAATGTAATTATGATGCATGTATGAGGATGAGACCATGATGAATGAAGAAGTAAGTTTTGATTAAGAAAAGTATGATTCTAGTATAGGCCACATGAATGATTAAGTGGGCATGGGGTAGTGAGTTTATCCAATCTAGGTTGTTAGACACTTGAGCCATGATTGATGGTCCCTATAGATGCTTTCTCATGTGCTCAAAGAGTCATAGAGGTAGAAGAACTAAGATTGGACCCCATGAGCCCCATTTTTAGCCAAGAAAGTGGCTTTTTGCACTTGATGTCAAGAGTTGATCCAATGACCTCTTCTTGCTTTGAAATTTGACATGTGGCTAGATCTTGTTTAGATATTTTTGGGAAGCTAAAGATCAAGTCATTTGGACGTCTATAGCATTTTCTATGATTTTTCAAAGTTGGCATCAGAAATTCGGATTTCAGAAAACATTGTTCATTTGGTCAGTTTAGAAATTTTGTCATCTGAGAGGAAAACGTAGTCCAATGGCTACGAAATTTTATACACAAAAACTAGATGGTCACAGTGACTTGTAGGAACTGGAAGCACTTCATTTTGAGGTCTAGAGAGGAAGATATGAAATTTCGAAGTTCCTGCCCAACATCAGTAACCCAGCCAGACCCGAGGTACTGTTTCATCGGTTTCCGGGAGTTTGGCTTGGTGAACTGATCTGGAGATATTTTTTCTCTCTAGCTAATATCTACATATTTCCATAGTGATATCGTTTTTAAGCATTGGATTTTTGTGGAATTAGTTATGCATTTCCAAAGTCCATATCAGTAAACTGTGACAGTAAAAGAGCCCCTCTGACCAGTGGACGATTCCGGATGTCAAACGCATTATATGTGAGATTTTATGAGTTTAATATATTTTTACCATGAATTAGACAGTCTAAGATTTCTAGAATGACTGAGATCATGTTCTTACGATTTTTATGCATTTAGTTATGAATTTCCAAACTCAGCCCAGAAATGAGGCCAAATCTGCTAAGAACGAAATTGCATGTCTCCAATCCCTTTTTGCTTTCCATGAGTTTAAAGCATGTTTTTGGGATTGTAATAAGTCTTAATAGTGCAACTAAGCATGAGGATGCATAGAAAGAGCTCACCCGGTCCATGTGACTCTTCAGTGGATATCTACCCATACATAATGCCATGAGAAGGAGCATAAGGTAAAGTGAATAACCTTCCTTGTATGCTTACTATGTGTGTATGAGTATGTATGGCATGATGGGTATGAGCCAAAGAGTAAGGTGTTACAGCCATTGTGTGGTATGAGTCTTCTTTTATTTTTGGCTTTTGATTCTAGCTCCTCAGTGGATTGGGGAAGGTAAGGGCACAAGACTAACATGGCTTCATTTTTTTCTTTCCTCCCTTGAATAAATCTAGGCTTTTAGGTGCAGAATCCATGAATTCCCTACTGCCATATATATATATATGTATATTGCATAGGTTATAGAAGGCATGAAATTGAGGAAGGGAAAGGTGGAGTTAGTCATTTGAAATTATATATATAGTATGCTAGGAGGAATGAAGAATAAGATGCCAATGAAATTTAATAAAAATCATAGTCTTAAATTTTCTCTTTTCCTTTCTTTCTTTTCCAGAATTTCACTCAAATAGACTAGGCTAGTGGTGTTATGAGCGGCAGTTATAACTATTCTCTTATTCGTAGGGAAGAGGAATCTTTAGCCATATGAAGTGCATATTTTATTTTTGCTCATTTTAATCCATGCATCAAGCTTGCAAGATATGGAATTTTTTACGTAAACAAGATAAGTTTACTTATGAGATAAATTATGGTCATTCAAACTCTAAAATCTTGTGAATGAGTATTATAGGGTATTCAGGAGATTGAGTCATAGCTGAGAAATGAGCAGAGAATGCTATAGGGAGAATTTTTGTATCATCTTGGAATGTAAGTAATACGAACTATGAGTAAATAGTATTAATTATTTTGTTACTAGGTTTTTTACAATGCTATAAATTTTGATAATCTATTTATAGAGTTACATATTCAAATGCTTCGTCATACGTATGTTTACTGAAAATTGATTTGAACATGAAATTTTGCAATTTAAGTATGTTTGAGTTATCTAGAAACTTTGATATTAAACTTATATGGAAGGTGCTTTGCCTAAAATGTTCTTTTGAGAAAATGAATTGTTTTAAAAGGTTATCTACTCAGAACCCTGTAGCTAATAGCAATAGTTGTTAGCCATGGTGCACCATGATCTATACCCTAACTAGCAGGGGTGTTACTAGCCCCATGTGGGTGGCCACTACACGTGGATTTATTTTGTTTTTGCAAGCAAAATGCTTTGTGTCTATGGTTATTTTCCCCATGAGCTGTGTGCTTTGTGTCTGCTTCAATTAGTTCTATTTAGATGCTTTTGGTATATTTTAAGAAATGATTTGCATAAGGCATGTTTCGTGCATTATTTTTACTAAAAAAAAAGGAGGGCGACATGGCTTGTCCCTATTATTAGGGTTGGAATTACTTATTCATTGAGTGTCAAACTCACCTCTTAATTTTTTCATTTTTCAAATAGCGGTGCGAACCCTGGTCCACCCTCAGCAGCTTACTAATAGTTAATATTTTTGTCCATTTCTTTTGGTGAGCCTACAGTTACTCACGTGGGTGCATTTTATTCATATGAATGTAATTTATTTTGCTCTAAAAAACATTGAGTGTAGCTCCACTGAATCATAGATGAGGTATCCCCAATCCCCAGAAATTTACTTGTTGGTCTGGATTAATATAAGAAATTTCTATTAGATGTATTGTTCTAGCTAGCTGATTTGTAGAAATATTGGGATGTCAAAATTACAAAAGAGACTATGCCCAAATTTCTACAAAAGTCACTTAAAATTTATATGTTTTATATAAAGATGATCCAAAAGTTTTACACATGGTTTTATTATATGAAGTTAAGACTTAGAGATATTCTCTAAATTTTGAGTAGGATGTCAGTTCAAATAGACTTATGTAAAGGGGATTGTTTGTCTTTTGTGCCATCACACTTACATTTCTAGGATGTGATATTTGTTTTATTTAATAAATTCAGAAGTGCTGCAATAGAAAAGTATTAAAGTTATTTGATTGATGTGTCTGCTCAGTTGTTTCCTTTGTCAATGTAGTTTTTGCTAAAGAGATTAACTAACTATGCTTTTTGCATTTCATTCAATCTTTCTCCTTGTTTCAATTTGTTCTCATTTTTGCTATATTTATACCTTAACTGTGTCTTCCATTCTCCCTTGCTTTTCTCAAAATATACAGCCAAATAGTGAAAGATCAATTACCTTCGTTCTCCTTTGCTTTTCCCAAATGATGTTGTAATTTAGTCGTTTGGCTTTTGTTTATGCAGTGAAACTAAGTGGAAGTAAAGGAAACTAGAAAAAGAATACCTTGTATCATAAAGGTGTTGTTGTAGCAAATGGTAGATACTTAGGAAGCCAAGTATCTTTAACCTTTTAGATGAAGATAGTTACCTTTAGTCCCAGTTGGGGGAACAAGCTCAAGGTAAACTTTTGTGGATAAAACTAACAAGAATGAGAGATTAGTTTGATGTTTCTAAAGTATAAGTACAATAAAATTAATGAGGAAGTGTGTTACATATTTATATGTGTGTCTGTGTCTGTGTCTATGTCTATGCCTGTGTGTATAACATCATTAATGTGACTTCTCTTTTGCAGATGTAATTAATGAGGATGAGAAACTTGTTTAATGTGGCTGCAAATGCAGACTATTAAGAGGATAAAAGAAGATCTTGCAATGGCATAGGACTTGAGGTTTGATGGAAAGATTTTTTATGAGCAAAACTAGCTAGAAGACAACATGACAGCATGAAGGAGCAAAGAAATTTTGTGGTACTTTATGACCTCTAGAATGGTCTTTGTAATAACCTAAGGAAAAAAAAAGAATTAGAGGAAATTAAAAATAATAATAATAAAATGTATATATAAATATATAATAAATAATAAAAATGAAAAAAAAGTTTTAAAGAACTGATTTCCCTGCCTAACTTTTTCTTATGATTGCAAGCTTATTTCTCTTATTTTCTTCTTGCCCATATATTTCAATAATTGCTAATTGGTCCCTCAAGATCTTTCCCCATCAGATCACGTGATTCTCCTGCAGCAAGTGTCTCTTCAGTATCTACTTTCTCTGTTTCATAATTCAGCTTTTTGTTCCACCTCCTTCCTTCTCTATCACATGAAGCCATAACTTTCTTCCCCTCATCATGCTCCCATTTGATTATTGCTTCCTCTTGTAGCTCATGTCTACTAGTAACCAAAGAAACTTCTTGATTGTACCCACTTCTTATTGGTTCACTTTTGTGTAGCTACAATCACCATCCATCCTTGTCCTTAGGTTGAGGCTATATTGTTACAGCATCAAGGTATCCACTTCTTCTAAACCTTTAACATTATCTTCCTTTAATTAACCCCTCATCTATGTTCTTTAAAAAGAAGAGAGAGAGAGAGAAAGAGAGAGAGAGAGAGTTTTTGTTATAACTTTCTCTTAAATATTCTTCCTCCAACCAAGTGATGTTTTACGGTTTGCAGTTTGGTGTGGGTGCGTGAATGTTCAGATGCTATTCCCATCATCTTTTAACTTTTGTAGCTTGTTAATTGTTACCCTTAATTTGGTTTAAATTCTCTTTTTAACATGCAAAATAATCATTTTGCCTCATCTTTTTTTTTAGTTACCTCTATATTATGGCCGAAGGAGTAGATGAAGGATAAGGTTTCTTCTTACTTCACTTTTTCCCCAATTCCGTAACAAATGACCTCTTTTTGATATCTTCTCACTCATATGCAGTTCCTTAAACTTGTTACCATTTTCTCAAATTGTATTCACTATGAACCCATCCCTTGTTGCTTTGGTGATTCATTAGTTGGCTTTAAGAAAATAGATTATGAATTGAACATTTAAGGTAAATTTCTTGCCTTATCTTAATTCTTTATGGTAATGATGTAACAAATTTAGTTAGCTAAATGTTTGCCTCTTATGTACAATATTGGGGTCACTGTAGTGAGTTCCCTTGGAGGACTCTTATAAACTTATGTCATGTAGTTGAATTATTGGAGAGCTACATGATAGTGCTTAATTTTAAGCTATGAGGCAAATAATAATAATAATAATAATTGTGCTTTGTAGTAGTAGTATGGATCATTTAACTAAATAGTCTGGATCAGTACTAGTGTTGGTATTGAGGTAGAACTTTAATAGGCAGTGATTAAATTTAGTAAAATAGGGAGTAACTAGATAATAAGATCCATTAAACAAGGTGGATAAAAATTTAACTAGGACAAGTAAATTAATTAAATAAATTGGACACAAGAGAACTTTATATTAAGTTCTTAAGAGTTGAGTAAAATGTTGTAAATTGTGTTTTAGGAAATATTACAGGTATTCTCCTGGGAAGGATTTGATGATGGTTTGGTGTCAAAGGACTACAACTACTCGGCATTCACGGTAAGTAGATTATAAAGTTTGATAAATATTTTTTTTCTTCAAACCGTCCTCTAGTATTTTTTTTTCTTTACTTTTCTACTTCTTTCTTTTTCTCTACATGGCTTTGGGACGGGCTTCTTAGGGAGCATCTTCATGCTTGCAAATATTTTTTGATATTAAATCTTTCAGATTTTGTTATGTTAAAATATAATTGTTATTAAGTTGAATTTGAAATTTGTATGCTACTTTAAGTGATAAATTGTGATAAAAGGCTTCCCTCAATATGATGATTTTGGGCCATGATAATATTCTGATTTTGAATAGCATGAATGTTTTAAATATGAATACATGAATTTGGTTTTCTTTAAAAAGCTATATGATATAGAACCCTATAGCTAACAGCAGTATTTGTTAGCCTTGGTACACCTCGATCCAAACCCTAGCTAGCAAAGGTGTTGCTAGCCCTGTGTGTTGGCCACCACACGTGAATCTATTTTGATTATCGCAAGCTATGTGCTTTGCATCTATAGTTACTTACCCTTGTGAGCTATATGCTCTATGTCTGTTCTATTTTGGTTTTAACTAGATGCTTTCTATTCTAATTTGCTAAATAACCTCATAGTTAGAATTTTATTTGAAGTATTCATTTTAACCTTGACACAAATGCTGAATTATTTGCACATTGGCATCGTTATTTCATATCATTTGTGAATTATTTTGTTCTTATTATTATTTAATATAATACAAATTTGTGATTGTTTATTGACTCTCAACGTGAACAAAGTTTTCAAAAGAACTTTATGCCCGCTTGTCCCTTTAGTTATTGGGCTTTATCTTCTACTCATTGAGTATCGAGCTTATTCTATTATTTACTTTTACAGATAGTTGAATTGCCCCTCCAGCTTAGTTCAGGAGTGGTTTTAATAGAGAGCCAGTGGTTAAGTTATCTGGTACTGATGTTAGTGGTCCTTGTGTATGTACATGTTTGTAATCTAGAGTCAACTCCACAAATTACAGGTAGGATCCATACCTTGTTTTTATGTTCCATGGCTATTAATAATAGTGGATTCTTTGGTAATTTTTTTGATGGGTTGACTGGCTACACATAATTAAGGATATCTTAAATTTTAAGGGGAACTTTGCTGAAATTTTTGTGCAACATACCAAGTGTGACCTTAACTTATGACAAAAAG
Organism: Erythrophleum ivorense; assembly: GCA_026724425.1. NCBI lineage: Eukaryota > Viridiplantae > Streptophyta > Magnoliopsida > Fabales > Fabaceae > Erythrophleum > Erythrophleum ivorense. The sequence goes on from JAIUCV010000024.1 coordinate 3,152,743, forward strand.
GTGGAACATGCACTTGATATAAATAAAGAGGATCAATAGAATTATGCCTCAAATTGAAGTTGTTAACTTTGTATGTGAAATTAATACGTGTATATGTTGTTAGGCTTATGGGTATGGGATTTCCTCATTTTCTTTGCTGATCACATCTTCATTTGGGGTGTGACAATCTTGATTTGGAAAAGGTAGGAGTTTTCTTTGGTGCATATTGTAACATATGCAAATGAAGAGGTATTAAGTTCTAATTAACTAGATGTTTGTCAAGAAGTTTTAATGGCCTGATTTTGTTCTTAAAAAGAAAGCTTAAAAGTTTCTTAATAGGTTGATGCCCTTGGACAATGCTTATGTTAAAAAGATTCGAATGTTCTATCTATGGAAAAGGTTCTACACTTTCAATATAGTTCATCTAAAGTCAAATTTCATTAGGTTGCAATTATGAAGCTATCTCAAAAATGACTAATTAATCATTAGGTTAAAAACTACAGATTAATATTTAGACTCATTGTAGTTGATATGCCTTGAACTCTCTCAGTATCATGATGCCACTGTCCATCTCTTCCACTTGTTCATTTTTTACCTCTTAATATATTCTCACTGGGGCCTCAAATACAATCAAGCCAGTCACACATTCGTTAGATTAATTGGAGAGGGTTCACTTTATGCTATGTTGACAGCATAAGAAGGATAACACTATCAATTTTATCAAAAACCTCAAACTCAAATTTAAAGGATCACTTATATTAGAAAATTTTCTAAAACTAGAGAAATTTAGAAATTTAAAAAACTCTCTTGAGCTTTATGGAAAATCTATGTGGAGCAGACCCTGCACTTTATACCTTCCTAAAAAGCATCGATACGGGTACACATATCAGGTACGATACAATATGATACGGACAATACGATAATTTCTAAAATTTTAAGATATGGGTATAGGAGAACATATATATATTCAATAATCTAACACATGTTCTCAATTTTTTTACATATCTCTCAATGTCAAATTTTATTAAGCTACTTCCAAGACTAATGCTCTCCAGTTTTTTTGCATATCTATTAGTGTCAAACAGACCCCATATCCTAGAAAAATCCTATGCCATAATAAATTTTACTACAAAGGTTTAACCAAGAGAATCCAGGCATTCCATTTCAACTAGATACACTATATTGTAGTATAAATGGTAGAACTCCATAGAACTTTGTCATCCTAACTATCCTGACTTCAGCAAAATCTTATTTTTTACTTATATACCTAAGCTACAATGAAGCATCTCATATCTATCAGAAAAATATTATCTTTCTCACTTTTTCCCCTACTTTCATGGTTACAATTAATCAATATAAAGCCTTTAAAAGCTAACAAATTCAACATCTTCAATAATCAACAAGTTTTTAGCCATCACCAAAAGAAACTAAATCAAAACAAGAGAAAAATGAAAACTAAAAATGAAATGCAACTTGGCTTTACAACTGTTGATACGACACGGCGAAATTTCAACTAGAATTAATATAGTTCCTTAAAAGCACTTGAACTCTATTGATTAGTTGATTTCTTCAATAATGGTCAAGCATTGGGACTTGGGAGACAAATTTTAGCACGACGAAACCAAATCAAAACATTGAAGAAGACAAGATGAAAAAAGAAAAGATAAAGAAGAACTATGCATCTGCCATCGGCAGGAAAAGACAATAGAGGAAACGAAACCTCACCAAGGAATATGATGCAGAATAAGGACAAAGGCAGGCGACGCATGGTGAAGCAACACAGAAGCATAGAAGCAAAAGCACGATAGAGGACTTTTGAAGGAAAGGGAAGTTAAATGTTGCAGCAAAATGATGTTCATTTGCACAATTGTGTTTCCCACTGTTTTGAAGCCATTTCCTAGTGGTTTCATCTCATATCGAAAAATATGTTTTGAATACATTTATACTCGTTGTCACACCCGAAAATGTGACCGTGTAGCGCCAAATCGAAATCAAAATTAAAAGTAAGAAGTTGCCATCAAATTTTTATTTTTGAAAAGGCAAAAGTTTGAAAAAAAATCTTTAGTTTGGAAAATGCCTTACGAACCAGAAAATGGATCCGGGAGTCGATTGTGAGTGGGGAAGGTGTTAGGCATCTCACTACACCCATTCTTAAGAACGGTTACCCTAAGTTAGTTGTGCAAAATTACTATGGCTTTTAATCTATTTTAATTCTCCCTAACAAATCACATGCAAAATAAGAAGTAAAGAAATTAAATGAAATAAAATTAAGAGTGAAGAAGGAAAAATAATTTAAAGAAATGAAATTAAGAATAAGAGAAAAGAAATTAAAGAAATAAAACTAAAAAATATTTATTTACAAGGGCAAACTTAATCTAGGATCAGAGCTTAGAGCCTACGTACTCTATGACAAGGATCAAAGTCCACGTAATTTGAACAGAGACGGTGCTTAGTGTTTGTTTTTGTTTTTATTATTTTATTGTATTGTGTTTGGCTTTTGTTTATTTTTTATAATTTTTTTTGAGAGAGAAAATGAGTAAAAATCATTTAGACTTTTACAAACAAAATGAATTTAAGGTTGGTTGAGGTGTTTTTATTTGTAAAAGGTAGAACTAATATTATTCTTTCCTGTTCTTTTTTGGTTTTTTTTTTTGTTTTTTTTTATTTTTGTTTTGTTTTATTTTTTTTGGTTTTTGTTATTTTTGTTTTGTGTTTTCTTTTTTTTCATATTTTTCTCTTCTTTTTTCTTTCATTTTTGTTTTCATTCTTTCCCTTTTTATTATTTATTTTTTTATTTTGTTTTATCATTTTTTGGTTCTTTTTTTTTTTGCTTTGTTTTTTTTGAATATGTTTTGGTTGAAAGGGAAAAGAACATAAAAATAATTTAAACCCTTGCAATTGAAACGATTTTGGAGTTAGTTTGTGTGTTTGAATTTGCAAAACCTAGATTATTCCCATTTCTTAACTCTTTTTTTCATTTTGATCTTTTGATTTTTTTCTTTATTTCATTTCTCGATTTTTTTGTTTTGATTTTTTTAATCAATTTCTTTTGGTTTTGGCAAACTTTTTGAGAAAGGAAAAGCTAAATTTTAATTTTGAAAACTTTCATTATTTATAGAGAAAACTCCTTCTTTTTTGATTTTTTGGTTTTAAAAGATTTAAACTTAATTCATAAATAGGTTGACCTTTTCAAGGATTTGGAAAAGTATTTTATTATTCCTCATTTTTTGCAAATAAAAAAATTATTCAATTAATTAATTTATTTTTTTCTCTTTTTTCGTTAAAAGCCTAAATTTGATTTTTTTCTCTTTTCTTTTCTTGGAATTCTTTTGAAACAGAATTACGTGTGGGCCACTGAAACCTAAAACTTATCAAAACACAAATTTAATACCTACCAAATACCAAGGAGGCTTATTGCCCCACATGATTATCAAGTCCGCTCCTATATGCCCGAGGAGACAAGAAATCTCATACGACAATTTTAAAGATGAAACAAAATTGCAGAAAAAAAAAATGTTACAAGCGTGCATTGTTTGTAATTGTGTATGCCTTGTGTCATAACCCAAATGCATGTTACATCTTATTCAAAGTGTATGAATTAACATAAGAAAAGAAAAAGAACCCGTAAGGCATCTGATCTTGCCACCCCTTAATCTCTGCATAGCTCCCCATTCTCTTCACTTCACCAATTCATCGGCCTCACACATAACAGAAACAAAGGGGCATATTAGCTTCTATGATGATAAATTATCCTTCATAACTGATTAAGGAGAAAAGCAAGCTTTGTATGCATCAAATGAGAGTCTAAAGCAGCATCAAAGTGCAGCTAAACTTTGGAAGAATTCAAAAATTCACAGCATAATGATTTTACTCAACAGAAAGTATAGTAATACATGACTTCGAACAACTAAGCCAGAACAAAAAAAAAAAGGAAAGGGTAAAACTCAAAACAGTAGTAAGATGAAAGGCCAAATTCATCTTTACCCTTTAACAATGTCAATTCCAAATAGGACAATACATATAAAGGTTCAAGTGCCTAGTATCATTGCCATTTTCAATGAGTAATCCCAAAACAGGAAAGATATGAAACGCTAGCGAATCAGTACCAATCCACAAATCAATTCAGAATTACCACTCCTATTTTGCTCTTCTATCAAACATATAATAAACATTTCCTTCCCCTCTTGAATCTTTAAAAAATCTCAGACTTTGAAGCTCGAAATCAGCATTCAAAATCTTATACAACTCTACAACAATTATTTCAAGCTTCCAGAGATATAAAAAATGCAAAGTGCTGACAAAAAGGGTTGGTTACGGATGAGGGGATCATTTAAAAAATGAACAGCAAAAATAATAATTGAAAATGAACTCAAATCTCAGTATTCTAGAATAGAACACATCCATCAAAGTTCCCGGAGTTGATAACAAATCATCATTTTCATCATCACAAGATACAGATTAGCTGACTTTAAGAACTAGAGACATTTATGCCAACATTGGTCCCAACACATATGCCCATTTATCATAAAATCATAGCAGAGAATAAAATCCAGATTAATGCATTGCGGTTCAACAGATTTAGCAACAACAATGAAACACTATAGCCATTTAGCCTTCTTTCAAGCGTTTCCTTAAACACCTACCATGCATATCTTCAAATGAAAAGGAAACACAACATTTTAAATTCCAATCTTCCATTTCAATTTCACATGATCAGCAATAACAAGCAAAAATCCATTAGTAGATAAAGAATGCAAACAATACTAGTGGCTTACCTGTAGGGATGATGGCAGAAGGATGGATGCTTCCTTTGCAATCCCCTTCTCCATCTCTACCTTCACTCTCGATTCTTGCCTCTTGAGTCTCGCCTCTCTTAATCTTTCGCTCTTCTCTGCCTCTCTCGGTCTTTCGCTCCTCTGTTTCTCCTCTGCACTCTCTCCTTTGCGTTCTCTGCCTCTCCCTCACGCATTTCTGGTGCACACCCTCTCCGTCGAATCTCCTCCTCTTCTCCCTTCCTTTTTGATCCCCTCGAATCTCTTTTTAATCTTCTCTAAATCTCCTTCCCTCTGTCTTTGTTTCAGGCTCCATTTCCTTTCTGCCGTCTTCTCTCCCTTCATCGATCCGCGTCCTTCTTTCTCCTTTCCATTTTCATGTTAACGTTTCTCTATTGTGCTCTCTCTCCTCTACCCCATATGGTCTCTATCATGCTCTCTCTCCTCTGCCCCATCTGGTATGTGTTTTCTTCGCTGGTGGCAGTGACAAAAGCGTGAAAGGGAGGGGCCTGCGTTTTGAACTTTTTTTTTTGCATTTTATTATTTTTTTTGTTTTCTTTATTTATCTCTTTTAGGTCTCTGAGTTAATAGACTGGACTTAGGAGGATTGGGCTGCATCTGCTTTCAGGCTTTGAGTTAACTGACCAGACTTAGAAAGATTAGGCTGCAAGTTTCCTTTTGGATTTGGACCATTTTTCTTTCTTTTTTTTAATTTCTTTTCTCTCCTTTTTCAAAATTTTCCTCTCTCTTTTTTTCTTATCTTTAATTTTTAATCTCTCTCTTTTTTTGTTTCTACCTATTATTGTTGTTATTATTATTACCTTACTTTTTTTATTTTGTGTTTTTTTTTTGTTTTTGTTTCGTTCTTTCTTTTTTATTCTTTTCAAACTTTTTGTATTATTATTTTTTGTTATTTATGCTTTAGGAATTTGAGAGAATAGAAGGCTAATACTTTTTTTATGACTTTTCTTTATTTTTATTTTTTCATTTTTTTGCTAATTTGATTTTGTTATTATTTTTTAAGTTTGTTTGGACAAAATACAATATTTACACTCGTACGATATGCTTATCTGTATCGGACTGCTCATAATCAACCATATCCATGCTTCCCAGGTGCCTTCTAAGCAATTTTGGATGATTGGACTACAAGCAATAATTGTTAACTGCTTTTGTTTACTTTTGTCATATTTAAATGAATTGGCATCATAGGTTTAAGTTCCTCAACCACTCCATTCACTATTTTAACATCGAAAACTGCTAACTAGCTAGTATAAAAATAGACATAGGTACATGACAAAATTTGAGATGTTCATACATTGTACAAAAGTCACATTGTTTAAAGTGAGTGCTTCACAGACCAACAACCTCAAAATATGCCATGAAAGCTTCATGATTATACTTATACACTAAAATGATTAGCAACAATTACTTTATCAACAAAAATCTGTGAACTTGTTAGATTTTGTTTCTTTGTTTTTTCTTTTTGAATTTAAAACACTGTTCAATGAATTTCCTATCTCCCTCTCCACCTATGAATGGCACAATATGTTTCGGCAATTTAGAAGTTGTTATTCTAACAAATTTTTGCAGAGTAGAACACTTTCTTTCATTCATATGTCTTAGTTAATATTAAGAATAAAATTATAAAAAATAATTGGTCATGTTTGAATGCGGACCTTTCAATCGGTTCCTTGAAAATTAACTGTTAAATGTCTAATGTGATGCCGCACAATACACAGTACTAGGTCATAGGAATCTATTCATCAAGTAGATATACAAATCATAGTATGACACTTCATAATACACTTTCTACACATTAGTGGTACTATAGGACAAAACAAAAAGAGAGACCCAAAGTAATTAGCCCTTTAAAATAGAAATTCAAACTCTCAACATAAGCCTCAAGCTTTCTTCAATGCAGAGAATCAAATCATGAAAGCTTTCTGAGTTTGCATCCGGTTGGACAATACCTTTCTACTAGTAGAAGTAAGCAATATCTTGTAGCCTTTGTGAGCTGCACCAAATGGAATTCCTATCTTACCTAAATCAAATCCCTTGAAAAGATCTAATATTATAATAAGGATTTTCTCCTCATTCTTTATCCTATCATGCAGTTCAATTGCTCTTTTAGTTTTAGATTTCTCATCAAAGTTGAACCCTTGTAGGCTTGCAACCTCATCTTGAGTCATCTTCATATGTGGCTTATAAGTACAGTCACAGTCAGGACCATTGTGACAACCCTTCCTCCTAATCATTGTAATTATGGTTAAATATACAATTAATTATTAATTGTCAAGGTTTGAGTGGTTACAATTTATCACATTGTGAAAATATGGAGAAAATTTAAACCTTGATGTTAGGGTCATCACCATACCACCACAACAAAACAAAATTTGAATAAAAGAAATCTTACTACCCTAAGGGGTTTATGATTCAATCGTCCATCAATTTTAATACCCAATAACCTCCCACAAGTGTTCCTATATCATTTCCTACCATTGCCATTGAAGAAACAGGGGTTTCTAGTTTAAAATTATGAGTTTAGAGATTTACAAAATTTGCCTAGTAATTCTAGATAGCAACCTAGCCGCGGCGGCGAGTTAGACCATCGTCGCGCCCAGCCTACATGGCGCCGCAGCGGAAACACCTCCTGGAACTACTGTTCCCAACCCCCACGATTCTCGCCTCGACGCAATACATTTGCACCACGGCGAGTTTTGCTACTGTCCAACTCTTAATTAATTTCCTCGACTCGTGCCACAGCAGGACATAATGCGCCGAGGCGAGTTCTGGTTCTGTTACCCTCCTGGGCGATTTTTTTCACTCTGCACCACGGCGAGATTTCTCAAGTCGCGGCGCTCCTCGCCACTGTTACTTCCCAGACCAATTTTTTTTCCTTTGCGCCGAGGCGAGGTTTGTTATGCTACGGCACCCTTCGACTCTGTCTCTCATTTGGCCACGGCGAAGCCCTCTTAGCCGCGGCGTGACTCCTTCCTGGAGCTATATCTCTCAAGTTTCATCCCACACACTCTAGCCCTCATCCTAAGTGCACTTTAGGACTACTTTCTCTCATTTTATATGACACAAATGATATTCTCTACCCTGTTTACCCATCAATCTGTCCATTACCATTGAAAAACTTAAATACTACTTCCTACTTGCCCAACTAGCTCATATCAGCAAATTCATGAATATATGACAGCAAGAACACATGCATTAGCAACAATTAACATCCCATGCACATTCCATAGAAATTCCATTCAACAATAGCTTATGTCCACATCCAAGGCATCATATGACTACAATTCCCATATGGTAATCCATATCGCAATTTCAACAAAACTATATATATGATACTATAAGTTCATACATTAATATTCAACTATAATGAGACTTAAATCCTTAACAGTTACATTTCAATCAAACAAAACATGAACGCCTACACTTGGCAACATGAATACATGATGATGCTATGTAAACTAATAACAAAATTGCATATCTATTAAATAAGCCAGCCTAAGTGTAGCCTTCTCCCATATGTTGGAGCTCATAGATTTTCATCCACTTGCTTCCCTTTATCCTTACCCAAAGAACCTTCGCCTGAAATGTTAATCCCATGAAACGGAGTGAGATATAAATCTCAGTAACCAAGGCAATTCCATCATATATCCAGTTTAATTAGCATATATGCATGAATCAAAATCAACATCAGAATCATATCCATCATATAAGCAAATGAAGCAATTAGGCTATCATGATTACTATCCCATACTAGCAATCATATTATCATATGTTAAAGGCCATTAATATCGGGAGAGGCCCGTCCACGGCACCTACTCCCTATTGAGCACAACCGGGGCTCTGTGCATCTGGGGTTTGATCATAACCCGGTGCTCGATCGAAGCACATGCACGGGTGGCAGCCGCACCACAGCTCCACCATAGACTCACAAGGTCCAATCATAATTCAACAGATAGCCAACCAACTCATTCAACATTTCAAATCATTCATATATAGCAAATATGGAATTAACACAGATATATGCATGGAATTTTGATAAACTCAGTTACCTCACTTGTAGATAAATTTGCAACAGCCATCACAAATCTTAAATTTGGATTAGAGTGTCCTTCACCAGAAAACTCAATATTCCACCCAAAATCCTAAGCAAATTCGTACAGAATTAATACCCATTTTATAAATCAGCTATGAGGGTTTCAAATTAATAAATGAAGCATCAAAATGGAGTGTTTAAACTCACCCAAGGTCAGCCCTAACCTCAACCTACGAATTTCACCAAGAAAATCCCCAAATTCCCACATTTCAAATTTTGGGTAGGGTGAAAATACTCCAAATGAAAAACTAATTGGACCAAATTAAAGAGAAAGATGAGGGGATTAAGTTGTATAACTATTACCTTGGCTGAATCTTGCTTTAAATGTGAGAAAATGCAGAATTCTTGCCCCCAACCTTAGCCTCCTTCTCAACCTCCGAATTTTGAGATGTGTTTTGTGTTTCAGCAAGTGTGAGGAAGAGGCTGATGTATTAAGGTTTTAGTTGGGCTCAAGTTAGGTCAAAAATGGGTCATAGGTTGCTCCAAGGTCCATCTCCATTTGGGCTTCAAATTTTAAGTTGTTGCTGAAATTCAAGGTGTTAGGCCTAGATGAAATTTCTCTCCTAATTAAATCTAAAACCCATATTAATAAATTTACCTTTCTAAAATCTCCATTTATTTAACTTGCCTAATTATCCCATATTAATTATTCCTAATTAATCTAATCCGTGATTAACACCTTAATTAATTATGGAGTGTTACATTCTCCCCTCCTTTTAGAAATTTTGTCCTCAAAATTAAACATACCTTACTCAAATAATGCAGGATAATCCTTTCTCATCGCTTCTTCTGTTTCCCAGGTTTCTTCATCTGGAGTAAGTCCCCTCCACACTACCTTTACCAGGGGGATGTCCTTATTATGCAGCTGTTTGATTTTGAGTCCACAATCCTTTCCGGCTCAACCACATAAGACAAATCATCTTGTAGATGCACATTCTCATGCTCAATGACATGCAAAGGGTCCAGGTGGTACTTTTTCAATTGGGACACATGGAACACATCATGCAATCTGGCCAGGTTTGGAGGTAAAGCAACTCTATAGCCCACGGTTCCTATCCTTTCAAGGATTTGGAAAGGACCAAGGTAACGAGGACTGAGCTTTCTTGTCCTGATAGACAATCCTACACCCGTCACTGGAGTAGCCTTAAGGAACACATGGTCTCCTATCTCAAATTCTAAGGGTCTTCTTCTCTTATCCACATAACTCTTTTGCCTACTCTGGGCAGCCAACAACTTCTTTTTGATGAGTTCTATTTGATGGGTAGTTTGGTCCACTATGTCTGGACCTAAGAGACTTCTTTCACCAAGTTCTACCCAACACAAGGGCGACCGACACTTCCTCCCATAAAGTGCCTCAAATGATACCATCTGGATACTGGAATGGTAACTATTATTATAAACAAACTCAGCTAAAGGCAAGTACACATCCCAACTCCCTTTTAACTCTAGTACACTCGTTCTAAGCATGTCCTCAAGGGTCTGAATGGTCCTCTCAATCTGTCCATCAGACTGAGGGTGATAAGCAGTGCTAAAGTTAAGACTTGTACCCAAAGCTTCTTGTAGAGATCGCCAAAATTTTGATGTGAATCTTTGGTCTCTATCTGACACAATGCTATTAAGAACACCATGCAATCTTACAATTTCACGAACATACAGTTGAGCTAGTCTATCTAGGGAATAAGTGGCTCTAATAGGTAGAAAGTGGGCAGACTTCATCAATCTATCCATGATCACCCAAATATCATCATAACCCAAGGATGTTCTAGGTAAACCCATCACAAAATCCATAGATATACTATCCCATTTCCATTTAGGAATTTCTAAAGGGTGTAACAAACCTGCGGGTCTTTGGTGCTCAATCTTAACCCGTTAACAGATTAAACATCTAGCAACAAACTCCACTATGTCCAACTTTATCCCAGGCCACCAAAAACTCTTCTTTAGATCCCTATACATCTTAGTAGTGCTTGGATGGATGGTGTACCTACTCTTATGAGCTTTCGACAACACTATGTTCCTCAACTCTTCATCTTTGGGTATACATACTCTTCCCTGGTACCTCATCAAACCATCTTCTGATAGGTCAAAGTCTTTGACCTCACCACTCCCCAGTTGCTCTCTAATTCCTCCCCAGTAGGCATCTAGCTCTTGGGCCTCTTTAATTCTCTTCCTAAGGTCATTTTCTATCCTCAATTCTCCCAAAAGAATGCTACTAGGGTTCATTGAAATTGATAAATTTAAGTCCCTCATCTCTTTAATCAACCTTTGCTCCCTAAGCATCATCATTGCCATGTGAATAGATTTCCTACTCAAGGCATCGACGACCACATTCGCCTTCCCTAGATGATACTTTAAGGAGAAATCATAGTCCTTAAGGAATTCCATCCACCTTTTTTTCCTTATGTTCAACTCCTTTTGGTCAAACAAGTACTTCAAACTTTTATGATCACTATACACTTCAATTGGGCACCATAGAGATAGTGCCTCCAAATCTTAAGGACAAAAACCACAGCCGCTAGCTCTAAGTCATGGGTGGGGTAATTCTCCTTATGGAGTCTAAGTTGTCTAGAGGCATAGGCTATCACCCTACCTTGTTGCATTAAGACACACCCTAATCCTTTCTTAGAAGCATCACTATAGACTATGAATGTCTCTTTAGGGTCAGGTATCACTAACATAGGTGCGATGGTAAGCCTATCCTTAAGCTCCTGAAAGGCATTCTCACACTTAGCATCCCACACAAATGGTTAGTCCTTCCTAGTCAACTTTGTCAAAGGCATGGCTTACTGAGAAAATCCCTTAATAAATCTTCTGTAGTAGCCGGCTAGACCTAAGAAGCTACAGATTTCAGTCACCGTTTTGGGTCTCTCTCAATTCAGTACCGCTTCTACCTTGCTAGGGTCTACCGCTACCCCTTGTTCCGATATCACATGACCTAGGAATTTGACCTCCTGCAACCAAAATTCACACTTGCTCAACTTAGCATACAACCGATGCTCTCTTAAGGTTTGAAGAACTATCCTAAGATGCTCTTCATACTCCTCACTACTTTTAGAGTAGACAAGAATGTCATCAATGAACACTACCACAAACCGGTCAAGATAAGGCCTAAAAATCCTATTCATGTAATCCATGAAAATGGCAGGGGCATTGGTTAACCCAAAAGGCATAACTAGGAATTCATAATGGCCGTATCGAGTCCTAAAGGTAGTTTTAGGTACATCCTCAGCCTTGACTCTAAGTTGGTGATATCCCGATCTAAGGTCAATCTTTAAAAAGACCGACGCTCTAACTAATTGGTCAAGTAAGTCATCAATTCTAGGCAAAGGGTATTTATTCTTGATAGTTACTTGGTTCAATTGCCTATAGTCAATGCAAGGCCTAAGACTACCATCTTTCTTCTTGACAAACAATACTGGTGCTCCCCATAGAGACACACTTGGCCTAATAAACCTTTTCTCAAGTAACTCTTCTAGTTGACTCTTCTACTCAACCAACTCAGCAGGCACCATTCTATACGGAGCCTTAAAGATCAGACCCGTACCGGTTACTAAATCAATAGAAAATTCTAGCTCTCTCTCTGGAGGTAGTCCACTAAACTCCTTGGGAAAAACCTCAGGGAACTCCCTAATCACAGGTATATCCTCCAACCCATCATCAACCTTAACATGCAATGAAAAGAATACTAGAAACCCTTGGCAACCACGCCTAAGGCACCTCCTAGCTTGGGTGGCAGACACACAAGTAAGCTCAGTCACAGGACCAATTTCAGGTATATTTGTAGGTAAGGAAACATTCTTACGGTTACAATCAAGTATCACATTATTAGCCGATAACCAGTCCATACCAATGATTACATCAAAGTCACACAAAGGGATGCAAATCAAGTCAAGGATAGTACAACAGGTATCCAATTGTACAGTACAATTTAAGCATACATTAGATGTAATCATAGAATATCCAATAGGGGTGGACATAGATAATTCAAATGGCAACAGGCTAATTTTAAGGCCCAGACGCTTAACACAATCATATGAGATGAAGGAGTGGGTTGCACCCAAGTTAAACAATGCATCTATGACATGATTATGGACAAGTAAAGTACCTCGGATCAGACTAGGGATCTACTAGCCTCTTGCTGCGTAAGTGCAAACACCCTTCCTTGGATAGGTGGCTTAACCGATGAGGCCGACTCTTGTGACACCGTGCAAGTTCACGCATAGTGTCCAGGCTTCCCACAATTATAGCACATTGGGCATAGCCCATTCCCATGGTTCTTCCCACACTTGGCACAAGCAGGTGGGGCACTCATTGCACTCCTTGGTGGTCCCATGCTTCTTCTTTGAGGGACATTCCTTGGGGGTGGTCTCCTTCCCTAAGAGCCACTTCCATTATTGGCTCTTTTCTTGCTTCCGCCCCTAAAGGGCTCTATGCCTCGGTCAGGTTTACCTTCCAAGGTCTTCTTTCGCTTGGCCTTACTCTCCATCATAGCCCTTTCCATCACTCTACACTTCTCTACCAATTCATCAAAATTATGGATCTGTAGAGATACAATCTTATCCTTAATCTTTATCCTTAAGCCTTTTTCAAACTTTTCAGCCTTCCATGGCTCATCATCAAAGCGCTTCAAGTAAGAGGAGAAGCGAGACAATTGGATGAATTTAGCTGCATATTAGTCTACATTCATGTCTCCTTGCTCAAGGAAGTTAAACTCGGCTTCCTTGTCCGCCCTCACTGATGATGGGAAATATTTGCTCTCAAAAGCCATTTGAAAACTTTCCCAAGTCAAGGGTATTCCTCTTGCAACCAATAATCTGGAGGCATTCCTCCACCAATGTTCAACCTCACCTTCTAACTTGTAGATGGCCAACCTTGCCTTTTGTTCTGTAGTGCAAGTCATAACCTCAAAGATTTTCTCCAGTTGCATCAACCATCTCTCGGCTTTCTCAGTATCTAACTCCCCCAAGAACGATGGAGGATCAGCTTTTCTGAATTTGGCTAATGCAATAGAAAGGTCACTATCCTCCCCTTGGTGTCCTACACCAGGGTTATGACCAGCCCCCACACGGTTCTCCATTGGCACCTCCTCATTCCGCTTATTCATACTTTCATGTAGCTGTTGCAGCACTTGCACAGTTGCTGCATGAGCCTCGGCTTGCTCTTGAAGCCGATCAGTCCTTACCCTAACCATAGTTTCATGGGCCTCAGCTTGTTCTCTCATTCGGTTGGCCATTGCAGCCATGGCCTCTTGCATCTCTCTTAACATCTCAGTTGTTTCTTTACGAGTAGCGATCTAGTTCTGCAATGCCATAAGCACAACCACAAGCATTTCCCATTAACCACAGTCCAAGGCAACAAAACACAACTCCACCCATGGTAGGTATATATAAGTATGAGGATTATCATCAGGTCATAATGTTCCTATTCCTATCATGCATGCATCATGATTGCCAAGTTTTCTAACCACAAAGCAGTAAATCAAACACATTTGCCTGAACCATTGCTCTGATACCAACTGTGACTACCCATCCTCCTAACTATTGTAATTATGGTTAAATATACAATTAATTATTAATTGTCAAGGTTTGAATGGTTATAATTTATCACATTGTGAAAATATAGAGAAAATTTAAACCTTGATGTTAGGGTCATCACCATACCACCACAAGAAAACAAAATTTGCATAAAAGAAATCCTACTACCCTAAGGGGTTTATGATTCAACCGTCCATCAGTTTCAATACCCAATAACCTCCCACAAGTGTTCCTATATCGTTTCCTACCATTACCATTGAAGAAACGGGGGTTTCTAGGTTAAAATTATGAGTTTAGAGATTTGCAAAATTTGTCCAGTAATTCGAGATAGCAACCTAGCCGCGGCGAGTTGGACCATCGCCGCGGCTAGCCTACATGGCGCCGCGGCAGAAATGCCTCCTGGAACTACTATTCCTAACCCCCACGATTCTCGCTTTGGCGCAATACATTTGGGCTGCGGTGAATTTTGCTACTGTCCAACTCTTAATTAATTTCCTCGACTCGCGCCGCGACAAGACATAATGCGCCGCGGCGAGTTTCGATTCTGTTACCCTCCTGGGCAATTTTTTTCTCTCTGCGCCACGGCGAGATTTCTCAAGCCGCGACACTCCTTGCCACTGTTACTTCCCAGACAAATTTTTTTCCTTTGCACCGAGGCGGGGTTTGTTGTGTCACGGTGCCCTTCAACTCTGTCTCTCATTTGGCCGCGGCGAAGCCCTCTTAGCCGTGGCGTGACTCCCTCCTGGAGCTATATCTCCCAAGTTTCATCCCACACACTCTAGCCCTCATCCTAAGTGCACTCTAGGACCACTTTCTCTCATTTTATATGACACAAATGGTATTCTCTAACCTATTTACCCATCAATCTGTCCATTACCATTGCAAAACTTAAATACTACTTCCTACTTGTCCAACTAGCTCATATCAGCAAATTCATGAATATATGACAACAAGAACACATGCATTAGCAACAATTAACATCCCATGCACATTCCATAGAGATTCCATTCAACAATAGCTTATGTGCACATCCAAGACATCATATGACTATAATTCCCATATGGTAATCCATATCACAATTTCAACAAAACTATATATATGATAATATAAGTTCATACATTAATATTCAACTATAATGAGACTTAAATCCTTAACGGTTACATTTCAATCAAACAAAACATGAACGCCTACACTTGGCAACATGAATACATGATGATGCTATGTAAACTAATAACAAAATTGCATCTTTACTAAATAAGCCAGCCTAAGTGTAGCCTTCTCCCATATGTTGGAGCTCATGGATTTTCATCCAGTTGCTTCCCTTTATCCTTACCCGAAGAACCTTCGCCTGAAATGCTAATCCCATGAAATGGGGTGAGATATAAATCTCAGTAACCAAGGCAATTCCATCATATATCCAGTTTAATTAGCATATATGCATGAATCAAAATCAACATCAAAATCATATCCATCATATCAGCAAATGAAGCAATTAGGCTATCATGATTACTATCCCATACTAGCAATCATATTATCACATGTTAAAGGTCATTAACACTGGGAGAGGCCCATCCACGGCACCTACTCCCTATTGAGCACAACCGAGGCTCCGTGCATCTGGGGTTTGATCATAACCCGGTGCTCGATCGAAGTACATGCACGGGTGGCAGCCGCACCACAGCTCCACCATGGATTCACAAGGTCCAATCACAATTCAACAGATAGCCAACCAACTCATTCAACATTTCAAATTATTCATATACAGCAAATATGGAAATAAACCCAGTTACCTCACTTGTAGATAAATTTGCAACAGCCATCACAAATTCCAAATTCGGATTAGAGTGTCCTTCATCAGAAAACTCAATATTCCACCCAAAATCCTAAGCAAATTCGAATAGAATTAATACCCATTTTATAAATCAGCTATGAGAGTCTCAAATTAATAAATGAAGCATCAAAATGGAGGGTTTAAACTCACCCAAGGTCAGCCCTAACCTCAACCTACGAATTTCACCAAGAAAATCCCTAAATTCCCACATTTCAAATTTTGGGTAGGGTGAAAATAATCCAAATGAAAAACTAATTGGACAAAATTAAAGAGAAAGATGAGGGGATTAAGTTGTATAACTATTACTTTGGCTGAATCTTGCTTTAAATGTGAGAAAATGCAAAATTCTTGCCCCCAACCCTAGCCTCCTTCTTAACCTCCGAATTTTGAGATGTATTTTGTGTTTCAGCAAGTGTGAGGAAGAGGCTAATGTATTAGAGTTTTAGTTGGGCTTAAGTTAGGTCAAAAATGGGTCATGGATTGCTCCAAGGTCCATCTCCATTGGGGCTTCGGATTTTAAGTTGTTGGGCCAGTTTCAAGGTGTTGAGTTGCTGAAATTCAATTGGGCCAGACCAAGTTTTAAGAGCCCAAAGGTTTTGGGTCTGCACAAGGGTTATTGGGTTAAGTATAAGCGCCTATATAAGGTGGGTATTGGGCCTCCATCACATTGGATCAAGTTGGGTCTGCACCTAGCTTATTGGGCCTCCATTAGCCTTTTATCATAGCCTCCTACATTAATTTGGGCCTAGATGAAATTTCTCTCCCAATTAAATCTCAAACTCATATTAATAAATTTACCTTTCTAAAATTTCCATTTATTTAACTTGCCTAATTATCCCATATTAATTATTCTTAATTAATCTAATCCATGATTAACACCCTAATTAATTATGGGGTGTTACAACCATATCATATGGCATGTGTCTGCCTACCTTTTTGCCAAATTCGGAAGGAGGCCGGCTTTAATTTCATGATTTTTGAGCCATAAAATCCAATTGAGTATTAGGATCAATTAATGCCTCCATGACATTATTTAGAATTGGATTTCTCCACTCTAACGTATTAAAAGCTTTAGAATAACATCATCCCTTGTCTTTTGTTGATTATTTTGTTCTGTTTCTCATCTATGGATTGAGGCTTGTCCAAGAGGGTTTTGCTTGGAAAGAGATAATGAAGAAGATAATGCCAAAATGCCACGGGGTAAGCATTAACCAATCTGGCAATTGCTACTATAGCCCCCATTAATATCCTGTGGAAAAACTTAAGAAAAGAGCAAATCTACTATTACACATGCAGTTAATTCTATAATAACCCAAATTAAAATAAATAAATAATTAATTAATTAATTAAATTAGACAAAAATGTATTTTTAGGATAAATATAATATTTAGGTAATCTTAGGATAATTATAAAATTTTAAAATTATCTTAAGAAATTATTTTGAAACCTATCTTATACCTATTGGGATATTTTTATGTTCCAAAAATTTTAAAATAGGTCAACATGGAGGCTCTAAATAATTGTGGGTCCTTATTTTTATCTTTACACATATAACAATAATTTTCCATTAGTCTTAAATAAACTATACTAGAAAAAGAACATTGGGTGCTTTTGCAATTTCTTCTTTTTCCCTTAAAATATAATATCATTCCTTATTACTCCATCAGACCCACGTACCCTTCCTCTTCAAATCTCCTTCTCTTTCTTCGAAACTGAAGCTTCCTGTATGCCATTCCCCCATTTCTTTTTCTTTGTTCTACATTTGAAGTTGCTCCCTTACTGCAAAACACTGCGCCATCGTTCTGCAGGTGACTAGAAGTAGTTTCAACGGTGTGCTTTGGCTGGGCTATGCCATAGATGGTTAACTTCCATATTTATTTATTTATTCATTTATTTTCCTTCTTTTTCCTTCCATTTTCGTTCTTCCTCTTTCCTCTTGTGTTTGGGTTGCCTTTTCTTTGATTTTAACTTCCATTATTGCTCCATCTTGATGCCAATAGGAATCCAAAACCTTAGTTGTTGATTGCTTCTTCATTTTAGCCGTGGGAAGCTTCTCAAATTGGGGCTTTTTGATTTAAACCATTAAGGTATGAATTGATGCTTCCTATACATTCATTTAAACTCCTTAGGATATATTTTAAACTCAAATTAAAATTTAGAAGCTTAAATTGGATTGTGGCAATTAATTTGTGAAATCCAAAATTTAAGGATTATAGTGACATTATAAAATTTAAACTATAATTATAGGTTTAGGTATTAGAGGGTGAAATTAATTATATTGAACATATTTGAAGTTAATGGAGTAATTCAAGGTGATATTCTTATGTTCAATATAATTATAGGTGATATTGAGGCTACTCTTTTAATTGAAGATCCCTTCAAATTTTAGGAAATTGGGGCCTCTACTATTGGCCTCCACAGGTGAGTGTATAGATAGCAAAATAGTAGTCTCTTTTTATTTTATGTTTACTTATTATTAGCCCAAACTTCACATTTTCTGAGTTGTCATATCTGCGTTATTAGGGAAACAAATCTTATGCTTTAAACTTTATGTGGATCAAAATATACATGTGAAAAAAATATATATATATATATATATATGTATATAAATGGTTATAGGTTGGAGAGATGATGAATGACTTTTATTTAAATTTTATTATATAAACTTGTGATTAATTATTTTTATTTTTATTAAAATTACTTCTTTTACTTGATCAAATTTTTATTTTTTATTTATTTACTGTTTAATATTTAATTTATTTGAATAATTTTTATTTCAAAATTATGGATGGAAGTCTGATTAAAATCCCGTAACCGTTAGTGAGGGTAACGACCTAAGTGCACTTAGTTAGAATAATGAATAATCATTATGTGGCGGCACTCAGTGATAATTATACTGGATATATCATGATATGCACACCGTGTGGCGGCACTCGGTGATATTGTGATGTTGTGCAATGGCATTAATAGTAGAATTGAATCCTGTGTGACGGCACTTATGGTTGATTGTAATTCTTACACGGGATACCCTTTATGTCTTATTTCCTTTAATTTTAAATTGTGCTTTTGATGATAGCCTGCAATGTAAATTAATTGTTATTTATATATATATATATAGACAACAATTAAAGGTAATATAATTTCCTTTATTTGTCTAAGTACTTTATTGTGAGAAACTCTAAACCTATTTATTTTTCCCTCTACTTGTTTTGTTATCTATGCATTCACTAAGCCAGTGGTAGGCTTACCCCTTTCCTTTGTCATATTTCAGATAAGCATAAAGTAGATTAAGGTGCTCTGGGATCTGTGTTCCACCTAGACACAGATGGTAAGATATTTTGGTCAGTTGAGTTGTGTAGGAACTCCAAGACACATTGGCTACTAAGTGCTACATTATTTTAGGTCATAAGGATGTTATATTTTTTGTAAATCATATAATGACCATTGTAATGGCATTTTATTATATTTTGAAAAACTTATGTACTATACCATATTGTGGCAAAAACTCAAAAATATGAGATACTAGTGAATTTTTGAAATAAAATGTATTGGGTTGTGTTGACTTTGCAGGGTTGGGATGTCCAATTTTTAGGGAAGGTGCTGCCGGATTTTTAACAACCTTTAATCACTGTAGCTATGCTTATATAAAAGTATGAGCATTAAATAAGTTGTCAGGCTTACTAGGCTGGGCCAATCATGCTTGGCTTGGTGTAGGTGCCAGTCATGGCAAGGGATTTGGGTTGTGACAAATTCAAAGCACAAAATGGAAACACAGTAAGAGAGGAGTACCTTTCCCAAGGAGATCAATGAAAAGACTAGCTTCTGTTTCTAGGATTTCAATTCAATTTATAATTTTAGCAGCAAGCCCGGAAACTTGGTAGGCAACAATCATTCTTGCAATAGCTAGAACAGTCCCCATTTCTTGTAATAAATTCTGCTAATAGACATGCAAATTAATGTATAAAATGGAAATACAGTATTAGAGGATTACCTTCTTAAAGAAAGTGTTAGCTAGCTTCTGTTTCTGGCATTCATACACAATTTTGTAGCCATGGCTTGGGAAACCACGAACTTGTATCCTCCAGTGTGAAGAAGAGAAGAAATTATTACATGGGAGGGTGAAGGGGAGAAAGATCCCCAGAAATTGTCATGCAGCTTCGTGACTTGTTTTGCAGCAACTATTTCCTTAGTGGGAGACCTTTGGGTGCTTAAAGAATTGACTTGTAACAGTTATTGACCTGCCAGAAAAACTAAAAAGTGACTTGTTATTACTGTTTCGGTCAAAATCTGTAATTATTTATGTTAAGTGAAGATATTTTTACATAAAAATATCAATTTTTATTTTTGAGTATATTTCATAGAAGAATTTCTAATCCTTCCTTTCTTTCTCACATCAAAAAATTTAGTTATCATTTAAAGGAATATATATATATATATATACATATAACAATTATTTTATGTTATTTTTTGTCGCATGAGAAAACAACACCCAAAAAAATGTTGCATGTAACGTTAGTAGCTGTAATTGGTCTAATTAGTAAGAAGAATGCCCCTCTATGGTGCATAGCCTCTGTTGATCCCTTGCCTAGACTTAGCCCGAACTCAATTTGATTTGCAGACAATTCTTTTCCCTAAAATGATTTATTTTTTCAAATTTTTCACTTTTAAAATAAAATTTTAATTGCGATTTTATTAAGTTAGTTTCCAAAATTGATTTTTAAAAAAATTCTCATTATACTTGCTGCGTTTTAGGTGTTACTTATCATTTGAAAGTTATTCAACAAAATTTATTTTATTTAGCAGGGAAAATATTTTAACAAGAAAAGAAACTTCATTATCAAACACAAGCTACTAAATCACATAAAGAAAATTAATTTATAATTTCAGCATTGAAAATCACTAAGTAGATATATAAATGGCTAACATTGACAAAATTTTAAGAGGTCTTGGTAAAATACTATAATACATTCTCCTGCAGAGTAAAGAAAAAAAATAACAGAGACACGAAGTAAGCTCTTCAAAACAGAAATTCAAACTCTCAACGTAAGCTTCAACCTTTCTTCAATGGAGGGAATTAAACCATGAAAGTCTTTTGAGTATGCATAGGATTGGACAACACCTCTTCACTTGTAGAAGAGAACAATATCTTGCAGCCTTTGTTATTTGAACCAAATAGGATTCCTACCTTTGCCAAATCAAGTCCCTTGTGAAGGTAAAAGAGTGTACAAGAATTTTTTCTCATTATTTATTCTATCAAGTAGTTCATTGGCATTTTAACTTTAAACTTCTCTTTATACATGAATCCCTAGTGGATTGCGATCTCCTCTTAAATCCTCTTCACATCTATCTTCTTTGTTACAATTGCAATAAGAAACATATCAAACACTTTTGTCTCTGTCAACCCTTCTATGAACATTTATAAGCAAGCCGTCATTAGTTTTATGATTTGAGCAATAAAATCCAATTAAGTATTAGGACCAGCTCATGCCTCAATAAGATTATTTAAAAAGCTTTAGAATTGGACAACACTACTATTCTCTTTCTTTCATAGTAAAATAAACTCTATATATATATATATATAAAATATGACTTCTATTTAGTAACTACTAGGTGGCAAAAGAATTTAGCTATGAATTAGGTGGACTGAAGTTTTGAGCCATCTTGGGAAATGGAATAAGAAATTGTTGCGTGGATTCTATATTATTTTTTTGTATCAAATTGTATGAAGAAACTACTTCAACACACATGCTACTAAATCATAGACAAAAAATTAAGCAAAATTAAAAAACAAGACAATATCACACCAGTCTCATACGAAAATACACATCCCTGTGGAGAAAAATATATATAATAAGAAAACATAAAGTAAACCCTTCAAGACAAATATAATTCGGAGATCTTCAACAGAAACTTGAAGCTTCGTCAATCAGACCATGAAATTTTTCTGAGTATGCATTTGGTTGGATAACACTTCTTCACTTGTAGAAGTAAGCAATATCTTGCGGCCTGTGTGATCTGCACCAAATGGGATTCCCACCTCACCCAAATCAAGACTCTTGTAGAGGTCACAGAGGACAATAAGAATTTTCTGCCCGTTCTTTATCCTAAAAAGTAGTTCACTAGCTCTTTTATCTCTAGACTTCTCATTAAAGTTGAACCCCAATTGACGTGCAATCTCCTCTTGAATCTTGTTCATATCAGGTTTTTTAGCTATAATTGTAGTGAGAACCATATCAAACAATTTATCTCTTTGAACTCTTCTACAAAATCTTTGAAGCAGAGTGTCTTTAATCTCTTCATCTGAGCCATAAACTCCAATTAAGTGAGTATTAGGATCGGCTAATGCCTTTATAACATTATCTGGGATTGGCTTTCTCCATTCTAAAGCATCAAAAGCATTGGAATTGAACGTACACCCCCTGTAATGGTAGAGAGGAAGGAAGATTATTAAGAAGAGCTAATGTCTCCATAACATTACCTTCCATTGGGTTTCTCCTTTTTACAACTCTATACCCATATAGTGTTATATGTGAAAGTGGTTCATCAAAATTGTCAATGGCCTCAGTTGGTCCGGTGTTTCCTTTGTTCTGTTTCTCATCTTTAGTTTGAGTCTTGTCCGTGCGCGTTTCGATTGGAACGAGATATTGACGAATAAGATGCCAAATTGCAGCAAGGCCAATAATTCTGGCAATTACTATAACAGCCCCCATTAGGATTCTGCAGAAAAACTCAAGACATGAGCGACTCTACTATCACATATGCAATTAATTCAGAACACAAAATGGAATTACAGTAACAGAGGAGTACCTTTCTTAAGGAGATCAATGAAAAGACTAAAGGGTTTGTTGTATGGGACTTCAGAAGACTACCTTCTTTTTCTGCAAATGCAATTCAATTTATAATTTTAGCTTCGGATACTACAAACTAGTTCCCTCAGGGAGGAAGAAGAGAAATTACATGGGAGTATAAGGGAGAGAAAGAGCCCAGAAATTGTAATGCAGCTTCGTGATTATACTTTAATAAGGGAAGTAAATACGAAGACTTCGGGTTGCTGCAAGTACTTTAACAGAGGCAGAACTTTTTTTGATTGGAAAATTGACTTGTAATTGTTTGGTCTCTCTCTCTCTCTCTTACGTGTACTTTAAGTTGTAAAATACAGTTCGCCGAATTTCCGTGTTTCCTTCGCCATCCACCATTGACATCATTTTTCCATTTTACATACGTTTTACTAGGTTCAAAGTAAACCATGTTTTTGTAGTTTAGAAGTTATCCTTTCAACATATCCAGAAGTTTAGAGTTCAGAATAATTTCCCTCATCCGAAAATTTACAATTTCTTTTTTTGAAAAAAGGAAATTTGGAAGTGCCGCAATAGCTTCATAGTACACTGGGGTGTCTGCTCTGTTGTTTCCTCGTTCAACTTACACTTTTAGCAGCAAGACCGGAAACTTGGTAGGCGACAATCATTCTTGCAGTTGCTAGAACAGCCCCCATTTCTTGGAGTGAATTTGCTAAAAGACATGCATATCAAGGCACAAAATGAAAATGCAGTAACAGCGAATATACCTTTCTTAAACAGAGTGTTACCTAGCTTTTGTTTTTTTGTTTAAAAAATAGAGAAAAAAAAAGAATAGGTGAATATACATATACATATATATATATATCTTATATATATTCTCGTTTCTTTGTATGATTTTCTTCTCTTGATACATAATATAATATTACAAAGATCAAAGAGTGAGTTATACTCAAACATATATGGCTCACATTCTGTATCTTTTTCTCTTTAAAATTAATAAAAAATAATGGATAGGTTCTATTCTCAAGTTTCATTTTCTCCATAATATTCCAGACACATGTAACGCATTAGTTATTGTCGCTCGTACAAAAATTGACGTGCAAACAAACAGATGATTGTGCCCCTGTTTCACGAGACTTCCAAAATTCGTGGGGCATGCAAAAGGGATCCCTGGCTGATCCTGATTTGTAGATGGAGACGATCTTGTCAGGGTCATGTAGCGTCATTGTTGCACTCCATTATTTATAAATGTAAAACTAAAATATTATTTGAACATTATACATCCTCATAGCTTCGGAGCTACAGACTGGTTTCCTCGAGTGTGAAGAAGAGAAATTACATGGGAGTGGAAAGGGGACGAAGATCCCCAAAAACTGTCACGTAGCTTCGTGATTATGCTTCATTTATAAAATGAAATTAAGTAAATAGAGAAGACTTGCTTTGCAGCAACTACTTTTCTAGAAGAATTGACTTGTATTAGTCCTTGACCTGCCATTAAAAGTGTTGCAATATGAAAAAGTAATTTAGTTTAGATAAAATTATTCTACAAGTGTCTTTAGCAATTTTTTTTAATAATGAAACATCTTTAACAACATAGTTGTTGCTATTCTGGACAAAATCTTTTATTATTAATCTCCAGAAAAGGTATTTTTACATAAAAATATTAAAATTTATTTTTGGGTACCTTTTTATGAGTGTGACAAAGATTATTTAAAAGTTTGATTAAACTCTCAAGTTTTAGTATTATTTGTGTATATTGAGGTAAACTTCCTTGGAGAAACAGATAAGAAGGGAGGAAGGAGTACACCAAATTAAAGTGTTAAGCAAAAGAAAAAGGATAAATTGTTGAACCAAACGTGTTATTGGCATTTGAGAGGCCAAGCTCCCTCCCAATTTCTCCCAAAATCTTCCTTAAGCTACTTTCTAACTACTTCACCAATAACAAACTTCTCACACACACACCTTACTAGCTTCTCTCTCCACTCACGTATCTCTTGATATCAAAGTTTGTCATTTCCAAGTAATTCCCCATTTTCCCCCTTTTGTCATCTTATTACTAGACCTAATTATGGATTGGAAAGCCTGTTGGACCTGATAGGTCTAATGCAAAAAAAAAAAGAATATAAACAAAGAAAAAGTTTAATAAAAAACAAACCCATTTTTAAGAAGTTCAAGTGTAGCAATGGGTTGGATTTGAGCCTTTTTCAAGCTTGAGCCTGAGCCTTACATATATTTTGTGTTTAGTATTGTTGCGTAATGTGTGTTTAATTTTTATGACTTTATGTTTGAGTTAAGAATTTAAGTATTGTTTTTCATAAAATTTTCTCTATTATAAAGCTTGTTAAAATATTTGAGTATTATTCCTAAAGTTTGTATGATTTTGCTAATGTTCATCTTTAATGCATAATTGTTGCTTTATGATGGTATTAATGCCAAATTTGATCAACAAGTATATGATAATTCTCACATAAGTTGAAACTCAATTTGTCGAAACAAAAGAAAATCCCTTTTCTAAATTGCCGAAACAATGGCTTTGCCTCATTAGTAGTATCCCTTCTAACTCCACACACCTAAAGTAAGAAGAATGTTACTAGTTTAAGGGATACAACTTAGAAAAGAACTTAAAGATAATGGAAACCTTATCTGAAGTTTTAATTCAAAGATAAAATAATGAACTAGTATAAAACTTATAATTCCCTATCTAGGCTGTCCTATTAAATTAAAAAAAAAGGGAAGTTGTAATTTTGCATATAAAAGAAATTATCACAAGGGGAAATGCCAATCTTATGATCTTTTAAAACGTAAAGTTGACAATTCAGCAACTAAGAAAATCAATGTAACTTTTAACTTTTAGTTCCATTTTGTTACGTGACACTAGAATAACAATTAATAGGCAAAATAAGTACCTGCATAGATGGGGAGTAAATTTCTCTGGCTTTTGCTATCCAACCTCTAGATAACTTCATCTTCATTCATCATACATTCCTCCTACATGAAGTGCGTGAACAGAATATGATGAATGACTCATCCATTTAACTTTTTAATATTTGCCTTTTGTTTATTTTTATAAAATAGGTTGGGTTGGGTTAGTATGAATAGCAGCAAGCGAGGCTTGAGCCCAAGCCCAATATTTGCAACAATTATTCTCATGGATTCAGCCCATGATAATGTTTACTCACCATATTTATGGGCCTCATTCTTTCTTTTCTCACATAAACTCTCCCACTCATGATATTAAGCCCATCATTAGCCTCACCACCAAGTTTCACCTTGTCCTCAAGGTGGAAAGTGGGATACTATGTAACACCTACTCTAATAATCATTGGGTTAGAGACTTCATCTCCTAAATATATGTCAAGCACTTAAATAATTATAAATTTTTTAGATTTCACCTCACGCTAGTTAATACTCACTTAAAAGGGCTCAGCCCTATTAAGCAACAATACCTGCTCAAGTTATTATATAACAATAAGGGCTCCACCCATTTTATTCAATTCAAAATATAGGGACTCACAGTCCACATCTCGAGCATATATTAGAATATTTTAGGAAATTAAATTCAAAGGTCTATAAGTATCAAACTGCTAGCTAAATAATGTTTAAAATTCAAAAATAGTAAAACCAAATAAAAATATCCTATGGTCATGGCAAAAAGTAAATAATAACCCAGCATGAGCTCGAGGAGTATAAGAGCCAATAGCTCACTCCTCCGGTAACTTCCCTTGCCTCTTATTCAGTCCTTCACCTGAAAATATTAAGAGAATAGAGTGAGCACTAATGTCTCAATAACCCAAAGTCTTACCATGTGCATACAAACTAACAACTATGTCCAATAGGTCTCAATGCAAATCCAACATCATTATTATTAATTATTAACACAAAAGATCATATGGTAAAATTCAAAATAGTTATATGCAAAACATGATAAAATGCAATATGTGTAACCTCCCTTATTGCTCCGTCCAGCCTTATACCGCTGACTGAAGCCACAGGCTTATCCACGATCTGGCCCACACATTGGACCGACCAAAGCTACTCCGGTGCTCGAGATGTACCCGGCCAAAGGTACAGAGCTCAAGCCCAGACTATGGCTTCCCTCCTTAAAAGACTAAACCAGGAGGTGTCACTGTCCTGCGTTCCCCCTTTACAAACCCGGCCAGATAAGTATGGAGGAACGGGGCCCTACAAATAGCCAACCACTTTGCGCGAGGTGGAGGCAAACCACATGGTCATCATATCATATATATCTCACCAACATCTCCTTAACCCATCATTTATGCATGTCATCTTTATCCAAAATTCATACCAGCATGTTTGAAAAATAAAGAATCTCATATAACATATCAAATAGGACTGACAAGCATGCTTGAAAGAAATATAATACTCTAAAATTTCACATCAATAATTTGAGCTCATAAGCATGCTTGAAAATAAAAATATTACGTTAAAATTTTATTATATCTGCAAGCATGCTTAAAAAGATTCTAGCAATTCTATTAATTTCACAATCATTTATTTTTACCGTTTCATAATCCCATACAGCTTATTTACCTGTATCACGCTCAACATGATAAACTTATTTATTTACTTAAAATTATAATAATAAACCAGCTTGCATACACATGGAAAAACTCTGAATTACCTGTTCTCTTTTGGCTCACAAGCAGTCACACGGCAAGAAAATCTAAGCAGTAAGAGCTTTTAATAAAAATCTACAAAAGTCACACATATATACAAAACATCAATATATAATTCAAAACTACTTATATATTATCCTAAACTACTCTAAAATTACTCTAAAATTACTTTGAAAACTTAAAAGCTATCATAGAGAACCTAAAATTCTCTTTTAAATCTATATTTCTTTATATTTTAATTAATTTATTAGAATAGTCAATTTTATATCAACTTAAATTTACAAAAGTTCCTAAATTCCTAAATCTAAATTTTCTCATCTAAAATTTATAATTTACGTATATAAATATAAATTAAATTTATATTCCCAAATTCACACACACATATATATCTATGTATAAAAATTTATATTGAATTTATATTCATAAATTCATATTATATACATACCTACAAATATATATAATTAAATATATATATATATGTATATTTGTTTTAGAAAAATACAGGGATGAAAGGATGCGTTTCTACATAAGAATATATATATATATATTATGATAATATATATATATATATATAAGGGATGAAGGTTATATATAGGTATATATATAATCATATGAGACAAAGAACAAAAGCTACTCTTGTACCTGGTGTGGAGATGTATGTTCGATGAGGGATTGAAAGAACAAGTTAGAATTATTTGAAAAAAGGCTTTTGGCGGCGTGAGAGAGAGCAGACAGATAGGGGAGTGAAAAATAAAGAATAGGTTCGATTTTAGATGTATATATATATATATCTTGTTAGTTTTTATTATTATTATATTTTAAAATTCTATTGGATATTAAAACTAACTTTAAGTTATCTATCGGATAATTTGAAATATTTTAAAATTAACTAAGGATATATATATATATCTCATTAGTTTTTATTATTATTATATTTTAAAAATTCTATTGGCTATTAAAACTAACTTTAAGTTATTTACTGGATAATTTGAAATAGATATATATATCTTATTAGTTTTTTATTATTATTATATTTTAAAATTCTATTAGTTATTAAAACTAACTTTAATTTAACTTTCGGATAATTTGAAATATTTTAAAATTAACTAAAGATATATATCTTATTAGTTTTTTTTTACTTTTAAATCTGTGGCTCTTTAAATTATATATATATTAATAAATTTTTAAATAGGTGAAAATTTGACTTTTTCCTTATCCTATCATGTACCCTACTCTTTAAGCCTAATATTTAATCTTATGTTCTTTGTTAAAGTCACTAATACTTTTTGGGGATGTTACATACTACATCTTAATAACTTCAGCATCCTCCCATGTGTAGTCACAATTAAGTAAGGCCTCACACTTAATGAGGACTTGCTATTGGCCACTAGTCATAACCCTTATTTTGTTTTCACTTTTAGATTGAACTTGTAGTTTTTACTCTTTAAACAACAATATGGGATTGGCCAAGTAGGAATAGAAAGATGAAGAGGTTTTTTTTTAGCTATGAAACTTAAAGCACAAGGAGGATCCATACTGTCCTAGGCTGCTACAATTTGTAAACCACCTTTCCATACCTTTCTTTAAGGACGACTAAACCATAGAGCTAATTTTTTATTTTGCCTTTTAGGTAGTGTCTTCAACTTTTCAACCAAAGGTAAACCATATCCCCAACATCAAACTCTACTTCTCTTTTCTTTTTTGTTAGCTTGCTTGTTCATTCTCATTTGAGCTTACTTAAGTGAGCCTTTAATTTTGCCAAAATTAGATTTAATTCATTCAACTAATGATTGACTTCTTTAACCATTGAAAGACTATCTTCTCACTTGAATAATGCACATGGTTCTCTTCCATATAGTGCTTTGAAGGGTTTCATCCCCATGGAGTAATTGTAATTGTTATAGAACTAATACTAGACCCAAGGTAGCATCTTAACCTATAGTTTGCGTTTATCCCTTACAAAAAAGGAAAGGTAGGTTCCAAACTCCTATTCACCACTTCCATTTGTCCATCAAACTTAAGGTGATACCCTGAAGTATACTTGAGAGTAGTCCCAGCCAATATAAACATTTCTCTTCAAAATTGGCTAATAAAAATTTTATCCATATAAAAAACTATAGTCTTTGGAAAGCTATGGAGCTTGACTACATTTTTTTGCAAATACTTCAACAACATCCTTAGCAATGAAAGGATAAGACAGAGGTATAAAGTGGTTGTACTTTGTAAGTCAACCTACCACTACCATAACGATGTCAAATTGGTTTGCCTTAAGAAGTCCCACTACAAAGTCTATGCTAATATCTTCTCACACTTGTTAAGGAATAGACAAAGGCTAAAGTAAGCCTGCGAGACTCAAGGAGTCATGCTTATTACATTGGTAGATTTCACACTTAGTGATACACTTCTGCGCACCCCTTTCCATTCCCTCCTAATAAACCACCTTAGCTAAGCATTTATAGGTCCTTAAATATCCAAAAATGCCCACCCATAGGTGAATCATGAACTCTTAAATGAGTTCCTTAATTTTAGAAGACTCTCAAGGTACCATTAGCTTATTACCATATATTAAACTTCCACTTTTGAGGTTGTGGCCCTTTGTTGTAGCAAACCCTATGACTAATTGCTAAATTATGGCATTTAACTTGTTATCATTTTTGCTTCATCATCAAGCTCTTCAATCCCATTATATTGCCATATGGAAAAAAAGCCCTCATTTCCATTATATTTTCCCTCCTTAATAGTTCATCATAAGCATAGTTTTCTATCCTTGACTTATATTGAATCTCAAATTTATACTCCATCAATTTAGAGACCCACTTCTTTTAATTTAGGTCCATTACTCTCTATTTCAACAAAACCATCAAAACCTTTTGATCAATTTTGATTAAAAAAGGGTTATCTAGATAAGTAGTGCTATCTTCTCTTTACCTATAACAAACCAAAATTTGTCTTGCCCTTTTAGAAAGTTGTTGATTGAAATATGCAATGGCTTTTCCTCATTGCACGAGTGAAGCTTCCACCCCACAACTAAAAGCATGAGCTTCCACTTCAAAAGGTAGTGTAAACTCAAGCATTGTGAGCACAAAGACTATCACCATAGTTGTCTTAAGTTATTCAAAAGCTTGTTGTGCCTTTGCATTCCATTTGAATGGATCTTTCTTTAATCAATCAATAAGTAGGGCTACTATCTTCCCTAATCCTTAACAAATTTTCTATAATAGCTTGCCAAGCCAAAAAAAACCCATTAAGGTTAAATGTCTCTCAAAATTAGCCACTTTACCATCAGCTTAATCTTTGAAGGGTTAGCTTGCTCACCTTTGGAAGAGATAATGTGACCTAAATATCCTAATTTGCTTGGAAAGAGACAATGAAAAAGATAATGCCAAAATGTCACGGGATAGGAACTAACCATTCTGGCAATTACTAATTTGCTACAATAGCCCCTATTAATATCATGTGGAAAAATATAAGAGCAAAGCTACTATTACACATGCAATTTATTCAAAGCACAAAATGGAAACACAATAGCACAAGGGTGCCTTTCTCAAAAAGATTAATGAAAAGACTAGCTTCTATTTCTGGGAATCCAATTCAGTTTATAATTTTGGCAGCAAGGCTGGAAACTTGGTAGGTAACAATCATTCTTGCAATCACTAGAACAATTCCCAGTTATTGTAATGAATCTGCTAGTAGACATGCAAAGTAATGCAAAAAATGGAAATATAGTAATAGAGGATTACCTTTCTTAAAGAATGTGTTAGGTAGCTTCTGTTTCTGGCATTCATGCATAATGTTATAGCCATAGCTTGGGAAACTATGAACTTGTATCCTCCAGTGTGAAAAAGAGAAGAAATTATTACATGGGAGTGTGAAGGGGAGAAAGATCCCCAGAAATTGTCATGCAGCTTTGTCACTTGTTTTGTAGCAAGTATTTTATTAGTGGGAGACCTTTGGGTGCTTGAAGAATTGGCCTTTAACAGTTCTTGACCTACTAGAAAGACTAAAATGTGACTTGTTATTATTGTTTTAGTCGACATCTGTAATTATTTATTTTCAGTGAAGATATTTTTACATAAAAATATCAATTTTTATTATTGACTATATTTCATAGAAGAATATCTAAATCTTTCTTTCTTTCTCAGGTAAAAAAACTAGTTATCATTTAAAGGAATATATACATATATGTATATATATACATATATCAATTATTTTTTGTTACTTTTTGTTGCACAAGAAAACTACACCCAAAAAAATGTTGCATGTAACTTTAGTTGTTGTAATTAGTCTAATTAGTTTGAAGAATGCCCCTCTATGGTGCATAGCCTTTGTTGATCCCTTCCCTAGACTTAGCCCTAACTCAATTTGATTTGTAGACAATTCCTTTACCCTGAAATGATTTATCTTTTCAAAGTTTTCACTTTTAAAATAAAATTTTAATCATGATTTTATTAAGTTAGTTTTCAAAATTGATTTTTGAAAATCAATTTTTTTAAAAATTTCTCATTTTACTTGCTGCATTTTAGGTGTTACTTATCATTTGAAAGTTATCCCATAAATTTTATTTTATTTATCAGGGAAAACATCTTAACAAGAAAAGAAACTTCTTTATTACACACAGGCTACTAAATCATATAAAGAAAATTAATTTATAATTTTAGCATTAAAAATCACTAAGTAGATACATAAATGGCTAACATTGACAAAATTTTAAGAGGTCTCGATAGGTTTACATCTTCACATTAAAATGCAAGATACTTTCTATCAAATACTATAATACATTCTCCTATAGAGTAAAGAAAAAGGCAAAGAGGCATAAAGTAAGCTCTTCAAAACAGAAATTCAGACTCTCAACGTAAGCCTTAACCTTTCTTCAATAGAGGGAATTAGACCATGAAAGTCTTCTGAATATGAAGAGGATTGGACAACACCTCTTCACTTGTAGAAGAGAGCAATATCTTGTAGGCTTTGTTATTTGTACCAAATAGGATTCTTACCTTCACAGATTCAAGTCCCTTGTAAAGGTAAAAGAGTGTAATAAGAATTTTTACTCATTATTATCCTATCAAGTAGTTCATTGGCTTTTTAAACTTTAAACTCTCTTTAAACATGAATCCCTAGTGGATAGCGATCTTTTCTTAAATCTTCTTCACACATATCTTCTTTATTATGATTGCAATAAGAACCATATAAAATGCTTTTGTCTTTATCCACCCTTCTATGAATATTTATAAGCAAGCCATCATTAGTTTTATGATTTGAGCCATAAAATCCAATTAAGTATTAGGACTAGCTTATGCGTTAATAAGATTATTTAAAAAGCTTTAGAATTAGACAACAATACTTTTCTCTTTCTTTCATAGTAAAATAAGCTCTTCATATATATATATATAATATGACTTCTATTTAGCAACTACTAGGTGACAAAAGATTTTAGTTATGAATTAGGTGGACTGAAGTTTTGAGCCATCTTGGGAAATGGAATAAGAAATTGTTATATGGATTATATATTATATTTTGTACCAAATTGTATGAAGAAACTTTGTCAACACACATACTACTAAATCATGCACAAAAAATAAAGCAAAATTAAAGAACAAGACAATCACACACCTGTTGATAATCTCACAAGAGAGGGGTGAATAGGTTTGATGTGCAAAATATGTAATTTTAATACTTTTTTGAAAGTAGAGGATCAATGGTCCTTTATCTTAGAATGTAGAAAAATAAATGACCTTTGTATGAAACAATTTATAAGGCAGAGTAAGCAAATAGTAATAAATAAAAAATGAATAAGCAAATGGAAGAAGCACGCAAATACATCTATATATGTAAAATAAAACAATAATCAACTTTACCAATAGTGGAGGAGCATTTGTCCTCCAAATTTTAAATACACAAAAGGTGGAGGAACTGGACAATAAGATGAAGGTGATGTAGTAAAATAGTTTTTGTGAATACAATTAATGATGCAAACAAAATCAAAGTAAGGTTTTCCAAAAATGGAGGATTAGAGGTCAGCACAGTTAAAAGTTTGCACATAGAGATTTATCGTTGTTCGACTTACATTGACCTATGTCCAATCCCCTTAAAACACTTAAGGGATTTTTCTTCAATCTTCAAAGTAATATTATAAGAATGATGGTTTTAGCGTACTTACAACTAACATAAGATTTTTTAACTCACCTCAAACTAATACAATACTTAGGTTTTATACAAGTTCTCCCAAAACTTGTTCTCCTTAAAGGTTTTTTACTAAACTCACCATAAACTCAATTTGCAGAATAATATGAGAATAATTTGGAACCCTTATTAGGAAAGGGATTACAATGAGTACACTCTTTCTTTAAAACTGTTAAGTTAGATAATACTAGAAACTTAGCTCAAATAAGATGAAGAGATCAAAAGAGAACTATGTAAGTTTTCTTTTCATTCTATGCTTCCCTTCCTTGTTAACTCTTGTGTTCATCTTCTTCCATTTATATAGAAGCTTCAAAAATATATCCATTGAAATTTAGCTTCACTGAAAATAGCCATTATGAAAGAAAGAGATATTTGCAGAAAATCTATTATCCTTTTGTGCCTTGCTTATCATGAAGCATAAATGAATATGAGGACAACTTTTAACTTGCATGAGCTTTGCTTTCCTTCTTTCTTTTTACTATTCCAATAGTTGTAGAGAAAAAAGAAATGATACTTTGCTTTGTTATACTTTTCTTCAATAAAAACACAGTAAATATTTTAGATAAGGTAATTGAAAAGTCATTTTTTACATGATATAATATAATATAATATAATATTTTTTGCATATGAAAAGGACTTAATGTGCAAAACTTTTTAACATGTTTATAAACTTTTGACTTTTCAAAAACATATTCTAATTTTTTATTTAAATAAGAGAATAAGGTACAATAGCATATTTGGAAGTATATTTTAATCAAGTCATGTTTTTGCAAATAAGTGATATATGTGTGTGTGTGTGTATTGCTTTCAAAACTCATTAATATAGTTGCACACTTGACTTTTATATTAAAATATATTATATTCATTTTGTTACTTTCTTTTAGCTTTTCACATTTTTATTTAAATACATTATATAATTTTTTGTTTTCTATTAAAGTATAGATCAATAAGGCCCAATAAAAATTAACAACAATTTCAAATATTACGGTCCAAACAAATTATAAACACAATTAGATTAAAAAGTCCAATAAGATAAAATAAATAAAATAGAGTCTAACCAATTGATTTAGACAAAATAGCCCAATCAAAACACAATGCTCCATTTTGATTTATTTTATTTTATTAATAATTATTATTGCCTATCAAAAATAAATTAAATAATTTTTAATACAATGAAACAATAAATAATATTTAACTATTTTTAACTTAATGATTTTATATATTTAACTTAAAAATTTTGTTACCATCCAAATAATTTAAGGTTATATCAAAACCTTGAGTCCAACACTTGTCTCATACTAAAATACACACCCCAGTGGAGAAAAATATATATAATAAGAAAGCATAAAGTAAACCCTTCAAAACAAATATAATTCGGAGGCTTTAATAAAAACCTGAAGCTTTTGTCAATCAGACCATGAAATTTTCCTGAGTATGCATTTGGTTGGATAACACTTCTTCACTTGTAGAAGTAAGCAATATCTTGCGGCCTGTGTGATCTGCACCAAATGGGATTCCCACTTTACCCAAATCAAGACTCTTGTAGAGGTCACAGAGAACAATAAGAATTTTCTGCTCGTCCTTTATCCTAAAAAGTAGTTCACTAGCTCTTTTATCTCTAGACTTCTCATTAAAGTTGACCCCCAATTGACGCGCAATCTCCTCTTGAATCTTGTTCATATCAGGTTTTTTAGCTACAATTGTAGTGAGAACCATATCAAACAATTTATCTCTTTTAACCCTTCTACAAACTCTTTGAAGCAGAGTGTCTTTAATCTTATCATCTGAGCCATAAACTCCAATTAAGTGAGAATTAGGATCGGCTAATGCCTCTGTAAGATTATCTGGTATTGGCTTTCTTCATTCTAAAGCATCGAAAGCATTGGAATTGAACGTACCCCCGTGTGCTGGTTGAGAGGAAGGAGGATTATTAAGAAGAGCTATTGCCTCCATAACATTATCTTCCATTGGGTTTCTCGTTTTTACAACTCTATACCCATGTGGTGTTGCATGTGAAGGAGGTTCATCAAAATTGTCAATATCCTCAGTTGGTCCGGTGTTTCCTTTGTTCTGTTTCTCATCTTTAGTTTGAGGCTTGTCGATGCGCGTTTCCACTGGAACGAGATATTGACGAATAAGATGCCAAATTACAGCAAGGCCAATAATTCTGGCAATTTCTGTAACAGCCCCCATTAGGATTCTGTAGAAAAACTCAAGACATGAGCGACTCTACTATCACATATGCAATTAATTCAGAACACAAAATGCAATCACAGTAACAGAGGAGTACCTTTCTTAGGGAGATCAATGAAAAGACTAAAAGGGTTGTTGTATGGGACTTCAGAAAACTAGCTTCTTTTTCTGCAAATGCAATTCAATTTATAATTTTAGCCTCGGATGCTACAAACTAGTTCCCTCAGGGAGGAAGAAGAGAAATTACATAGGAGTATAAGGGAGAGAAGGAGCCCAGAAATTGCAACGCAGCTTCGTGATTATACTTTAATAAGGGAAGTAAAGACGAAGACTTCATGTTGCAGCAAGTACTTTAACAGAGGCAGAACTTTTTTTTTACTGGAAA
This sequence comes from Erythrophleum ivorense, assembly GCA_026724425.1. Classification (NCBI taxonomy): domain Eukaryota; kingdom Viridiplantae; phylum Streptophyta; class Magnoliopsida; order Fabales; family Fabaceae; genus Erythrophleum; species Erythrophleum ivorense. The sequence continues at coordinate 3,189,165 of JAIUCV010000024.1, forward strand.
ATTGACTTGTAACAGTTTGCTTTCTCTCTCTCTCTCTCTCTCTCTCTCTCTTTCGCGTATTGTAAGTTGTAAAATACAGTTCTCCGAATTTCTGCCTTTCATTCACCATACATCATTAACATAATTTTTTCATTACACAACTTTTGCTACGTTCATAGTACACTCTGTTTTTGTATTTTAGAAGTTATTCTTTCAACTTATCCAGAAGTTTAGAGCTTCAGAATAATTTCCCTCATCGGAAAGTTTACCACCTTTTTTTTTTATTTTTCAAAAAGGAAATTTAGAAGTGCTGCAGTAGCTTCGCAGTACACTGGGGTGTCTTCTCTGTTGTTTCCTTGTTCCATTTATACTCTTAGCAGCAAGACTGGAAACTTGGTAGGTGACAATCATTCTTGCAAGTGCTAGAACAGCCTCCATTTCTTGGAATGAATTTGCTAATAGACATGCATATCAAAGCACAAAATGAAAATGCAGTGACAGTGAATACACCTTTCTTAAACAGAGAGAAGAAAAAAAAAGTAGGTGAAAAAAAAATATATCTCATATATATTCTTATTTTTTTATATAATTTTTTTATGCATAATATAATATCACAAAGGATCAAAGAGCAAGTTATACTTAAATATATATGTCTCATACATTTTGTCTTTTTTTTTAAATTAACGCCATTATTTAGAAAAAAATAGTGGATAGGTTCTATTCTTAAGTTTCATTTTCTCCGCAACATCCCAGACACACGTAATGCATTAGTTATTGTCACTCGTACAGAAATTGACGTGCAAACAAACAAATGATGGTGCTCCTGTTTCACGAGACTTTCAAAATTCGTGGGGTATATGCAAAAGGAATCCCTGGGTGATCCTGATTTGTAGATGGGGACGATCTTGTCAGGGTCATGTAGCGTCATTATTGCACTCCATTATTTATAAATGTAAAACTAAAATATTATTTGAACATTATACATCATCATAGCTTCGGAGCTACAAAGCTGGTTTCCTCGAGGGTGAAGAAGAGAAATTACATGGAAGTGGGAAGGGGACGAAGATCCCCAAAAATTGTCACGTAGCTTCGTGATTATCTTTTTTTCTAAAATGAGATTAAGTAAATAGAGAAGACTTGTTTTGCAGCAACTACTTTACTAGTGGAAGACCTTTCGGTGCTAGAAGAATTGACTTGTAATAGTTCTTGACCGGCCATTAGAAGCGTTGCAATATGAAGAAGTAATTTAGTTTAGATAAAACTATTCTGCAAGTGTCTTTAGCAATTTTTTTTTTAATAATGTAACATCTTTTATTACATAGTTATCACTATTTTGGACACATCTTTTACTATTAATCTTAAGAAAAGGTATTTTTACATAAAAATATTATTTTTTATTTTTATTTTTGGGTACTTTTTATGAGTGTGACAAAGATTATTTGAAAGTTTGATGAAATTCTCAAGTTTTAGTATTATTTATATGAACTGAGGTACACTTGATGTAAGACCCGACGTGCATGAATCTTTATGTATATAGAGTGAAGTTGACTTTTCAAAGAACATTATGCAGCTGCCACGTACCGGTTTTCATTCTTCTACAATTTACTGATATATCCTTCATTTTATTCCCTTTCAGCTGGGTTTTTATGACATTTACTTCAAGCTTCTGCAACCCACGTCCCCTTCAACCAGAGAAAACTGCATAAGCATATCAGAGGCTCTGTATTTCCATTGCTGTCATTGTGCGTTGCTTCCCTCTGCTTCTTCGTGTTGTGCGAAGCATCCTTGCTGCCTGTCTAGTTAACTTATTTCATTTTAGTCGCATTAAATCTCCCTGTTGGACGAAGTGTGGTGCTAATCAAAAGTTGCAATTCTTCTCCTCTGTTCAGCGCCACTTTGCTGTCCTTGTTCGAGTTCTGCTGTTGTTGCTAGCTCCTTGAATTTGCTAAGTTTTTGCTGCTGGTTGCTGGTGAAATCACGCCAGAAAATTACTCTCCCAGGTCTGAAATTTCTGCCATATGAATTGTTTCTACTGGGCTCATCTTCTCCCCTCTGTTCACGTCATTTTGCTTCTGCTGGTTCTGTAACACCTTCATTTCTAGCTCATACCCATCATGCCTTACATGCTCATATACATATGGGAAGCATAAAGGGAGATTATTTTCTTTGGGTTCATATTCTTTCTCTATAGCATCATGCATGGGTAGACATTCACTTTAGTGTCACATGGACCGAGTGAGCTCTTTCTATGCATCCTCATATTTAATTGCACTATTAAGACTCATTTCAATCCCAAAAATATGCTTTAAACCTATGGAAAGCAAAAAGGGATATGAGACATGCAAATTCGTTTTCGGCAGATTTGGCCTCATTTCTGGACAAAGTTTGGAAATTCATAACTAAATACAGAAAAATCGAAAACGTGCTCTCCTGATCACTCTGGAAAGCTTAGACTGTCTACTTCATGGGAAAAATATATCCAACTCATAAATTCCCACACATAACGCGTTTGACACGCGAAATCATCTGGAGGTCGGAGGAGGCTCTGCTACTGTCACAGTTTACTGATATGGACTTCAAAAATGTCTAACTAATTCCAAAAAACTCCAATGCATGCAAATGATATCACTATGGAAAGATGTAGATGTTAACTAGAGAGGAAAATGTCTCCAGATCAATTCATCAAACCAAACCTCCCGGAAACTGATGAAACAGTACCTCGGGTCTGGTAGGAGGACTGATTCTGGGCTGGAACTTCGAAATTGCATATCTTCCTCTGTAGACCTTCACATGAGGTGCTTCTAGTTGCTACAAGTCACTGTGACTGTCTAGTTTCTGCCTATAAAATTTCGTAATCATTGGATCACGTTTGCCCCTCGGATGACACAATTCCATAACTGACCAAATGAACAGTGTTTCTGAAAATCCGAAATTCTGATATCAACTTTGAAAAATCATAGAAAATGATATAGACCTCCAAATGACTTGATCTTTAGCTTCCCAAAAAGCTCTAAAAAATATCTAGTCACATGCCAAATTTCAAGGCAAGGAGAGGTCATTTGGTCAGATTTGGACATCATGGACGAAAGGACCATTTTTATGTGTTAAATGAAGCTTCAAGGGTTCAAACTTGCCTCTTCTACCTCTAAAGCTCTATGAGCACGTGGGAATGCATCCACATAGGCTATTAAACATGACTCAAGTGTCTAACAACCCAGATATGCAAAACTCACTCTCCCACACCAACACATACACCTTGTACATAATGGCAAAATCTTACTATTCATACCGAAAGCTTGCTACATCCCTCAAGATGGTTCTAATTCTCATACATACATGTTATATACATTCATTTACAAGTATTTAGGCTTGCTAAATCATATACATCATTACATCATTAGAGTACATCCTCTAGCTTAACTACAAAATAGTGGCAAATGGCTCTTTTACAATTTCTTCACTACATCCCTTAGCTTCAAGCTTGGCGGCTCCCATCTCTTGCCTCACTGGGTCCACCTAGCATGGTTGGATGGTGGAGAGGAGGAGTGAGATTCAAAGAATCTCAATAGCTCATCTCTCATTCAATCATACACACAAAGCATGCAAACAAGTCTCACAATGTATACATGGGCATGTTAGCATATAAATCATAAGAAAAGCGTTTGCAACATCTGAGTTGGCCATACATAAAAGGGAACATTTTCAACATGTGAGTAGGCCATACATAACATATAAAAGCTTGCCAAGTAAATGGATTAGCCTCACCCACTCACTTGTGGATTTTGGACTTGCCTCACCCATTCTCTAAGAGGTTCTTAGACTCAACCCTTGCTCTTTGGGAGTCAACCTCACTTTTGGGAGACTCTTTATTTTGTCTCAACCAACTTGAGGGTTTTTGGCTCATCCTCACCATGGCTAAAGGGATTTCGGCTTTTCCATACTCAAGCAAACCCAAACAATCACATAAAACATCATTGAAATACATGAGGCATCATCATGCTAGCATACTTCTCATGGTTCAAAACATACACACACACAAGCAAGATAATGTAAGCACACATCTTATGCATGAGAGAAGGTGGAGAAAGCTACCTTATGGGCTATTCACAACTTTTCCTTTCAACTTGTCTCCTCCCTTATGGTTTTCACAATCAACTCTAGATGGGAGTGCTTCTCTTGAGCCTAGCCACACAAGAAGCATAGAATTATTCTCTTAACACTCTATTCATGAAGTTAGAGATTTCTTTCTAGCAACCCTACTAAGCATATAAAGCTAGAGGTTCTTTCTCTCACTAGAAACTCATCAACTCTCCTTCCTCTCTCAAGCTCTCAAGAAAGGAAGCAAGGGAGAATTAAAGACATGTGAGTCTTGGTCTTCTTCAAGAGGGGTTTTCCACTCTCCCTCCTCTTAACCAAGCTCAAAACATGGCTACTTTAACTACTAAAACCGTGGGAAGAGATGATAAGGAGAGAAGAACAACATGCTAAGAGAAAAGCCATGGAAATCCTTACCTTTCTTGTTTTTCCTTCCTCCTCTAGGCTTCTCTCTCTCTCCTCTGCCCTTTTCTCTCTCTTAGAGTGAGCTTAAGTCAATTACAGAGTGAAAGAAGGAGTTGGGACGCTTTAAAAAGTCAAATTCTCTTTTTTCACGCTTTTCCGGACTAACCCTCGCTATAGCGAGCCATAACCCTCGCTACGGCGAGCTCGAATCAATCCCAGGCCTCTGCCTTCGCTATAACGTTTGCTATAACGAGCAGCTCCCTAGATTTTGTATGGGGTGCCCGAACTCGCTATAGCTAGAAGGCACTCTCGCTATAGCTAGGCTATAGCGAATAGGTACATTCGCTATAGCTAGGCTATAACTAGCAGACTTAGAAAATTTTCAGCTTTTCTTCTCTCTCTTTTTTTTTCTTTTTCTTTTCTTTTCTTCTTCTTTCTTTTTCCCGATTGTTACAGGTTCGCCCTTCTTGCAGCTCACTTCCTCTTCGTTTTAAGGCAGAGTCTCGTGGCTGGTTGTGGCTGGAGATTAACGCTATATAGTGTTCTCTAGGCTGGGAGTTGCCGCTATATGTATTGCTTCTTCTTGGTCCATTTGAAGGGCGTTCCCCTTCCCTGTGTTGTATGAGTTCTGAGTGTGTTTTGGTTGTGCTGCGCAGAAGACAGAAAGTGGTGTAGGAAGGTGATTTTGATTGGAGTAATCTCAACTTCCTTCGTGCTAAATTGTATGCCCACTTTCCTACACGCTGATTCCTCCCAATTTCTGCATATATTTCCTAATTTAAGACCAAATTCCAGTGTGCTTCTTCTCACTTGCTAAATTATGTTTATGCAGAACAAGTTTCCCTTTAACGTGTGTTGCTGTAGATTGGAGATGGTATGCATTTCCTTTATTTCTAGGCTTTGAGTCTAGCTCCTAAGTGGAATTAGGGAGAAAATGGCACAATATATGTATCTTATATATATTGTATGAGTATGGAGGGTGTGAAATTTAGTAGAGGAATAATTTTTAAAAATAAGGTAAATTTTGTATGAGATAAATTGGAGTGATTCACTTTCTAAAACCTGGTGAATGGATATTATAGGGTATTCAGGAGATTGAGTCATAGCTGAGGATTGAGCAGGGAATTTCTGTAAAATCTTGGAAGGTGAGTAAGAAATGCGGACCGTGAGTATCGAGAAATTATTATTTTGTTACTAAGTTTCCTTGCAGTGTTCAAAAATTTGGTGAATTATCTATGGAGATACATATTTAAATGTTTTGTCATATGCATGTTTACAAAAAAATCGGTTTGAACATGAAATTTTGCAAATTTGCCAGATGCTTGAGTTATTTGGAAATTTTACTATGAAACCGATCTGGAAGGTACTCTGTCTGAAATGTTAATTGGAGGAAACGTATTGTTTTATGAAGTTATCTACTCAGAACCCTGTAGCTAATAGCAGTAGATGTTAGCCCTAGTGCACCATGATCTGTACCTCAGCTAGCAGGGGTGGTGCTAGCCCCGTGTGTAGGCCACCACACGCGAAGTCATGTTATTCTCGCAAGCTGAATGCTTTGCGTCTGTAGTGATTTTTCCCCGCGAGTTGTGTGCTTTGCGTCTTTTTCAATTGGTTCTGCCTAGATGCTTTCAGTGCATTTTAAGAAAGAATTTGCAAAAGCATGTTTCATGCATTATATATATATATATATATATTTAGCCCTACCCCTAATTAAAAAAGGGTTGGCATTGCTTATTCATTGAGTATCAAACTCTTTTTTAAATTTTTTTTTTCAGATAACAGTGCAGACTCTAGTCTACCCTCAGCAGCCTACTAGTTGCTAATCTTCGTCTATTTCTTCTGCCCAGTCTACAGTTGTCATGTGGGTGCAGTTTGTTAGTGTGTGTGTGTAATCCATTTTGTTTTAAATAGTATGAAGTTGGCTCCACTAAATCATAGATAGTGTATCCCCACTCCCCGGAAATTTATTTTGGTTTGAATGGATATGGGTTATCCCTTTTGGATGTACTGTGTTGGCTGACAATTTGTAGAAATATCGGGAGGTCTAATTTATAGAGGAGACTCTGCCGAAATTTCTACAAATGTCCTTTAAAAGAAAAGCTTATATGTTTTATATAATTCGAAAATGACACCCATAATTATTTTCTTTATTTTTTCCGCGTCTGTGCCAACGTACTTAAATTTGTGGGGTGTGACACTTGATCGGAGAAATAGAGATGAAGGGAGGAAGGAGTACACCAAATTAAAGTGTTAAGCAAAAGAAAAAAGATAAATCATTGAACCAAACGTGCTCTTGGCTTTTGAGAGGCCAGGATCCCTCTCAATTTCTCCCAAAATCTCCCTTAAGCTACCTTCTAAGTACTTCCCCAATAACAAATCTCTCTCACACACACCTTACCAGCTTCTCTCTCCACTCACATATCTCATGAGACCAAAGTTAGTCATCCCAAGTAATTCCCCATTTCCCTTCTTTCTATCACTTTATTATTAGATTTGATTATGTATCAGAAAGCTTGTTGGATCCAATAGGTCTAATACAAAAAATAAATAAATAAAAATTAAAAAAAAGTCTAATAAAGAAACAAATCCATTTTTTAGATGTTCAAATGTAGAAATGGGTTAGATTTAAGCCTTTTTCGAGGCCCAACCCGAGCCTTACATGTATTTTGTGTTTTAGTATTGTTGTTTAATGTGTGTTTAATTTTTATGACTTAATGTTTGAGCTAAGAATTTAAGTATTGTTTTTCATAAAATTTTCTCTACTATAATGCTTGTTAAAATATTTGAGTATTATTCCTAAGGTTTCTATGATTTTGCTAATGTTCATCTTCAATGCATAATTGTTGCTTCATGATGGTAGTAATGCCTGATTTTATCAATAAGTATATGATAATTCTCACATCAATTGAAACTCAATTTTCCAGAGCAAAGGAAAACCCCTTTTCTAAATTGCCAAAACAATGCCTTTGCTTCGTTACTAGTATCACTTCTAACTCCACATAGCTAAAGTAAAAAGACATGTTACTACTTTAAGGGATACATCTTAACAAAGAACTTAAAGATAAAATAATGAACTAGTATAAAACTTATAATTCCCTATCTAGGTTGTCCTATTAAATAAAAAAAAAGGGGAAGTTGTAATTTTGCATATAAAAGAAATTATCACAAGGGTAAATCCCAATCTGATTGTCATACCTTATATTTCCTTTCATTATATTCTTCCATTCAAGATAATCATGTGTATGTTCATAGGAAATTATTAAGAAAATGCCACATTCTCATGCACTTTATTGCGTTATGTTGGGGAAAAATTTTTCAATTCACCTTATGTGGGCTCCGTGAATTATCCAACAACGCTCTCTAGTTATTCATTATTGAAACAAATCATAAACAACTAAATTAACAAGCAATCCAATGTTTTGAAGTTAAAAACCCTGAATTTTCCCTCAATCTCACAAATAGCATATGATAGATTTCAAGGGCAACTTTGAAAAATTATAACTAAAGATAGTAAAATCAAAATCATACAAACCATAGCTTTTTGGAAAGCTCTAGATGTCAACTTTACATAAAAATAATTTCTAGCCATGAAAATCTCATCTAGGCCACTTTTGATAACAAAAAAGATAGGGAGGTCGAGCTACTTAGAAATCTGATATAGCTTACTGATATAAATTTTGAAAATTCATATTTAGTTCTAAAAAAGCTTCAATCCATGCAATCTATACCAATTTGGAAAGCTACAGATGTTCACTAGAGGCAAAAAATAGTTCTAGACCATTCCAAAAGCATTTAGACCCCCAAAGTCAATCAAATAATACTATGGGTATGGAGGTGCACCTAGAATAGAATAGCAACTTTAAAAATTCATCTCTCCCTTTCTAAACATCCAAATGAGGTGCATCCAATTGGCACAAGTCATTGGAAAGGTACAGTTTGTCTTGTAAAATTTCATGGCAATTAGACATCTTTTGTCCCATGATTGACAAAGATCAAAATTTGGACTATATGAATAGTACATTGACCAAAAACCAAAAAATTTTCCAACTTCAACAATTTGCCAAAAATTCCATAGACCTCCAAAAAATATCCACTTTAGCTTACCAAAAAGCTCTCAACAAGCCCTAAATGCATGCCAAATTTTAGATTAAGGAGAGATCATTTGGATAGAAAATGACATAGCCTCACAATATGGTCAATTTTGCCTCCTTTAAGATGTCAACTTTGTCCAAATGGCTTCCTTAATGGTTTGGTACCTCTTGGGCAAGTTTAAAAGCATGAATATGACTTTTATGAACTATCCAAGTGGTCCCAAACCTCATGCATCTTAATTTGGCTATCCCACACTCAATAATGCATGTATCCAAATATACACACAAAAGGTTCAAATTTCACATTTCCATTGTCTTGGCACCATACAATGTCCATACATCATTTATACATAATATTATTTTTTTAATAGTTTACAACTCAAAAATATCATGTACAGATCCACTTTCGTATCTAGGTGTAAGAAAAACTACATAATTATCAAAGTGTAGCTCCTTAAGACCCTTGGCTTGCATTTCTTACTTCTTGAATATCACCTAGACATTTCAAGATGATGGAGGGAAGGGGAGTGAGATTCCCAGAATCTCAATAGCTCACACACCCATTCACACACACATTTAAGGCATACATACATCAAATGCACACTTTTAAAACATGTCTCAACATGAGCATGCACAAATACATACTTTCATGCCACCAATTCATTCACAATTCAAGAACATACTTTTGGGACTTTTGGATTTGCCTCACCCTTGGCCTAGAAACTTTTAACTTGGCTTCACCCATCCAAGAGACTTTTGGCCTTGTCTCACCCACGCCATGAGACTTTTGGCATCTTCTTATCTTCATTAAAGGACTTTTGCCATCACCTCACCCTTATGAGCCATTTCTATAATCAAAGTCATTCAAGAAAACACATTGGTACCAATGCAATCTCAAGACATTAAATGGTATGTTTTCAAGTCATATAAATACACACATGCATACAAAGACATACACATGCACAAGAATGTAAGGAGAATGAGATAGAGAGCTACCTTTAACTTGATGCAAGCTTTACTTGGTTTGTTCATTCCCTTTTTCAGCCTCACAGGCACATCTAAGTGGTTGAATGTTCTTTTGGCCTAAATATCATAAGTAGCACACAATCACATACTTAAAGCAAGCTAAGACGCTAAACTCACTCTTAAACATACTCTTGGTTCTATAAGTGGTATAATGGTTCTATAAATGGCCTATTGAAGCAACCTTCACAATTCAAGCTCTACGCTCTCATTTCTTTCCATTTCTAGGTCTCTTGGCCTCATTCAAAGTCCTTGGAGCCTTCACACAATCATTTACATAAGCTTAGAATCAAGTTTCTTCATAAAGCACCATTATAGATACCATTATCCCTCTCCCAATCCATGGCTCCTAAATTTTTTCCAATGGTTTCTCCCATCTTCTAACATCATATAAAGTCTCAAACCAAGGTTAGAACAAATTAAATCATCCCTTAACTCAATGAACCTAGCTTGGCTGAACCTATGGACAAGAATGGAGTTTATGGAGTTCTTGATTTTTCCTTGATGGGAGAGCCACTTGGGAAGGTTTCTAAGGATCTTAGGAGCTCAAGGGAACACTCAATTAGCCAAGGAAATATCCATACCAAATCAGATTTCATAAAACCCTAAAGAAGCCTACACTTTCTTAACTTGATTTTTATTGGTTTTTCTTAGAATTTCTTGCCATATTTCTCTTTCTCATAGTCTAAAACCCTAGTTCTCCTCTTGTTTTTGGACAAAAAATCTCCCCCTATATGGTTTTATTCTTGGCCGAAAATTGCACAAAGGGAGAGCAAGAAGAAGAAGCAACAACAACAAGTAATTACCTTGGATTCAAGTGTGCTTTCAAGAGCTTTTCCCCTTGATTTGCTTCTCCTCAAGAATTTTGAATTATCCCCCCTTGTTCTGAACTCAAAATAGAACCAAAACCATTTAATAAAATGCTAGCAAGAAAGCTTGAAGGGAGGAGAACAAAATTGGAAGAAGAAGCATAAAATTCTTTGAAATTAGCTACCTTTCCTTGGCTTTCTTCCTCCTTTCTCTCCTTCTTTTGTGCGCCCTAAGAGCTGCTTCTTTTTTTTGTATTTTGGGTAGAAAGGGTCATGCTATATGAGAGGAGAAAAAGGAGAGAAGTGTGTCAAAGCTTCAAGAAACTCCCTTTTTCAAAAATTCTAATTTTGTCCTTTTGTAATGGAAATTTTGTTTTGGCTTTGCTTTAACTCCTTTTTGAAAGCTATCTTTTTCATTATAAAATTTAGATTCCCAAATTAATAAAATACTTTTAGAATCACTCAAATCGGAGCTAAAACCTTCCCGACTGAATCTGCTAAAGTTCGGGCTTACTGCCGTGGGAAAAAGTACATCAAAAGAGCTTTACCAGTCCTAAGATTTCCCATGATTTTTAGGGCCTTTGATAACTTTGAGCAACTCAAACTTTTCATTCAAAAAGCCCTCATGTGTGTTTTTTCAAAAGTTGTACTTATTTATGAAAATGCCATTATGTTTCGTCAATTTTTGTCACAATTTGTTTCACCATCTTAGCTCTATTTTTCTTTCCATTTGAGACTGGAATTATCATTTTTAGGTGCCTAAGATTCAACCCAAATTTTTCAGGACATTATCTAACTCATTTAGAGGACTTGATTTTATATAGCTCGTTTTGTCGTTTTACAGAAATTACGTTCATTACATTAATAATCTTTTAAAATGAAAAGTAAACAATTTAGCAACTAAAGAAATCGATGTAGCTTTTAACTTTCAATTCCATTTTGTTGCATGACGCTAGAATAACAACTCATATGCAAAATAAATACCTACATAGATGGGGAGTAAATTTCTCTAGCTTTTGCTATCCAACCTTTAGATAACTTCATCTTCATTCTTCCTACATGAAATGTATGAACTGAATATGATGAGTGACTCATTTGTTTATCTTTTTAATATTTTATTTTTATTATTTTTATGAAACAGGTTGGGTTGGGGTCAATATGAGCAATATTGAGCTAGGCTTGAGCCCAAGCCCAATTTTTACAATAATTATTTTGATGGATTTAGCCTATAATCATATCTACTCACCACCTTTATGGGCTTCATTCTTTATGTTCTCTCATAAACTTTTCTCTTATAAACTCTCCCATTCATGATGGTAGGCCCATCATTAGCATCACCACTTTCACCTCATCCTCAAGGTGGAAAATGGGATAATACTTCTTAATAACTTCAGCATCCTTTTATGTGTAGTCACAATTAGGTAAGGCCTCACACTTGATGAGGACTTGCTATTGGCCACTAGTCATAACCCTTGTTTTGTTTGCACTTTTAGAATGAACTTGTAGTTTTTACTCTTTAAACAAGAATATGGAATTGGCTGGTTGGGAATAGAAAGATGAAGAGAGTTTTTTGTTAGCTATGAAACTTGAAGTACAAGGAGGATCCTTACTATCCCAAGCTGCTACAATTTGCAAACCACCTTTCTATACCTTTCTTTAAGGACTACTAAACCATGGAGCTAATTTTTTATTTTTCCTTTTAGGTAGTGTCCTCAACTTATAAAGGTTCAACCAAAGGTAAACCATATCCCCAACAACAAACTCTACTCTTCTTTTCCTTTTTTGTTAACTTACTTGTTCATTCTCATTTGAGCTTACTTAAGTGAACCTTTAATTTAGCCAAAATTAGATTCAATTCATTAAACTAATCATTGGCTTTTTTAACCATTGAAAGACTATCTTCTCACTTGAATAATGCACATGGCTCTCTTCCATATAGTGCTTTAAAAGGTATTATCTCCATAGAGTAATTGTAATTATTATTGAAACAATACTAGACCCAAAGTAGCATCTTAACCTATAGTTTGTGTTTATCCCTTACAAAAAAGCAAAGGTAGGTTCCAAACTCCTATTCACCACTTCCATTTATCCATCAAACTTAAGGTGATACCTTGAAGTATACTTGAGAGTAGTCCCAGCCAATATAAACATTTCTCTGCAAAATTGGCTAATGCAAATTTTATCCCTATAAAAAACTATAGTCTTTGGAAAGCTATAGAGCTTGACTACTTTTTGCAAATACTTCAACAACATCCTTAGCAATGAAAGGATGAGACAAAGGTATAAAGTGGTAATACTTTATAAGTCTATCTACCACTACCATAATGATGTCAAATTGGTTTGCTTTAAGAAGTCCCACTACAAAGTCTATGCTAATATCTTCTCACGCTTGTTAAGGAATTGGCAAAGGCTAAAGTAAGCCTGTGGGACTCAAGGAGTCATGCTTATTGCATTGGTAGATTTCACACTTAGCAATATATTCCTATATACCCCTTTCCATTTCGTCCTAATAAACCACCTTAGCTAAGCATTTATAGGTCCTTAAATATCCAAAAATGCCCACCCATAGGTGAATCATGAACTTTTAATGAGTTCCTTAATTTTAGAGGACTTTCAAGGTAACACTAGCTTATTGCCATACATCAAACTTCCACTTTTGACCTTTTGGCCCTTTGGTGTAATAGACCTTTTGACTAATTGCTAAATTATGGCTTTCAACTTTCTATCATTTATTGCTTCATCATCAAGCTGCTTAATCCCATTATATTGCCATATGGAAAAGCCTTCATTTCTACCATATTTTCCCTCCTTAATAGTCCATTAGCAGTGTAGTTTTCTATCCTCGATTTATATTGAATCTCAAATTTATACCTCATCAATTTAAAGACCCACTTCTTTTAATTTGGGTCCATTATTCTCCATTTTAACAAAACAATTAATGCCTTTTTGTCAATTTTGATTAAAAAAGGGGTGTCTAGACAAGTAGTGCTATCTTTTCTTTATTACTAACATGATAGCCATGAGTTACCTATCATAAACTAAACTTTGTCTTGTCCTTTTAGAAAGTAGCTGATTGAAATATGCGATGGCTTTTCTTCTTTGCATGAGTGAAGCTTCCACCCCACTATTAGAACCATGAGCTTTCACTTCAAAAGGTAGTGTAAACTCAGGCATTGTGAGCATAAAGACTATCACCATGGCTATCTTAAGTTATTCAAAAGCTTGTTGAGCCTTTGCATTACATTTGAATGGATCTTTCTTTAATCAATCAATAAGTAGGGCTGCTATCTTTCAATAATCCTTAACAAATTTTCTATAATAGCCTGCTAACCTAAGAAAACCCCTTAAGGTTGAATGTCTCCCAGAATTAGCCACTTTACCATCAGCTCAATCTTTGAAGGGTTAGCTTGCTCACCCTTGGATGAGATAATGTGACCTAAATACCCTAATTTTCTTAGAAAGAGATATTGAAGAAGATAATGCCAAAATGCCATGAGGTAGGAACTAACCATTCTAGTAATTGCTAATTTGCTACACATGCAATTTATTCAAAGCACAAGATGGAAACATAATAGCAGAGAAGTGCCTTTCTCAAAGAGAAAAATGAAAAGACTAGCTTCTATTTTTAGTAATTCAATTGAATTTATAATTTTAGTAGCAAGGACAGAAACTTGGTAGGCAACAATCATTCTTGCAATAGCTAGAATAGTTCCTAATTCTTGTAATGAATCTGCTAATAGACATGCAAATTAATGCAAAAAAATGGAATATAGTAATAGAGGATTACCTTTCTTAAAGAAAGTGTTAAGTAGCTTCTGTTTCTAGCATTTATACACAATGTTGTAGCCATAGCTTGGGAAATTACGAACTTGTATCCTCTAATGTAAAGAGGAGAAAGATCCCCAGAAAATGTCATGCAGCTTCGTGACTTGTTTTGAAACAACTATTTTATTAGTGGGAGACCTTTAGGTGCTTGAAGAATTGACTTGTAACAGTTATTGACCTACTAAAAAAACTAAAATGTGACTTGTTATTATTGTGTTGATCAACATCTGTAATTATTTATTTTAAGTGAAGATATTTTTCCATAAAACTATCAATTTTTATTTTTGGCTATATTTCATAGAAGAATATATAGTCCTTTCTTTCTTTCTCACATAAAAAAATTTAGTAATCGTTTAAAGGAATATATATGTGTGTGTATATATATCTATATACATAAAACAATTATTTTATGTTATTTTTTGTCGCACAAGAAAACTACACCCAAAAAAATGTACTATCTAACTTGAGTTGTTATAATTGGTCTAATTAGTTAGAAGAATGCCCCTTTATAGTGCATAGCCTTTGTTGATCCCTTCCTTAGACTTTTTTCGAACTCAATTTGATTTGCAGATAATTCTTTGCACTGAAATGATTTATGTTTTCAAATTACCTTTAAAATAAAATTTTAATCATAATTTTATTAAGTTAGTTTTCAAAATTGATTGTTGAAAATCATTTTTTTTAATTTTCATTATACTTGTTGCATTTTAGGTGTTACTTATCATTTGAAAGTTATCCATCAAAATTTATTTTATTTATCAGGGAAAACATCTTAACAAGAAAAGAAACTTCATTATCATACACAAGCTACTAAATCATATAAAGAAAATTAATTTATAATTTTAGCATTGAAAATCACTAAGTAGATACATAAATGGCTAACATTGACTAAATTTTAAGAGGTCTTAGTAGGTTTACATCTTCACATTAAAATGCAAGATACTTTCTATCAAATACTATAATACATTCTCCTATAGAGTAAAGAAAAAATGCACAGAGGCACGAAGCAGCTCTTCAAAACAAAAATTCAGACTCTTAACGTAAGACTCAATCTTTCTTCAATGGAGGGAAATGGACAACACCTCTTCACTTGTAGAAAAGAGCAATATCTTATTGCCTTTGTTATGTGAACCAAATAGGATTCTTGCCTTGGTCAATTCAAGTCCCTCGTAAAGGTGAAAGAGAGTAATAAGAAATTTTACTCATTATTTATCCTATCAAGTAGTTCATTGGCTTTTTTTTAACTTTAAACTTCTCTTTAAACATGAATCCCTAGTGGACTATGATCTCCTCTTAAATCTTCTTCCCATCTATCTTCTTTGTTACAATTGCAATAAGAACCATATCAAACACTCCTGTCTATGTCAA
Source organism: Erythrophleum ivorense (assembly GCA_026724425.1). Lineage (NCBI taxonomy): Eukaryota > Viridiplantae > Streptophyta > Magnoliopsida > Fabales > Fabaceae > Erythrophleum > Erythrophleum ivorense. The sequence goes on from JAIUCV010000024.1 coordinate 3,204,760, forward strand.
CCCTTCTATGAACTTTTATAAGGAAGCCGTCATTAGTTTCACGATTTGAGCCATAAAATCTAATTAAGTATTAGGACCAGCTGATGTCTCAATGAGATTATTTAAAAAGTTTCACAATTGGACAACACTAATTTATGTTTCTTTCATAGTAAAATAAACTCTATATATAGATATATATATATATACACACACATTATGACTTCTATTTAGCATCTAATAGGTGGGTAAAATAATTTAGCTATGAATTAGGTGGGCTAAAGTTTTGAACCATGAAATGGAATAAGAAATTGCTACGTAGATTATATATTATTTTTTCTACCAAATTGTGTGAAGAAACTACTTCGACACACATGCTACTAAATCATACATAGAAAATTAAGCAAAATTAAAGAATAAGACAATCACACGCCTATCTCATACTAAAATACACATGCCTGTAGAGAAAAAATATATATAATAAGAAAACACAAAGTAAGCCCTTTAAAATAAATATAATTTAGAGACCTTTAACAAAATCCTAAAGCTTTCATCAATTAGACATAAAGTTTTTTTTGAGTATGCATTTGGTTGGATAACATTTCTTCACTTGTAGAAGTAAGCAATATCTTGTAGCCTGTGTGATCTACGCCAAATGGGATTCCCACTTTACCCAAATCAAGACTCTCATAGAGGTCACAGAGAACAACAAGAATTTTTTGCTCATTCTTTATCCTAAAAAGTAGTTCATTAGTGCTTTTTTCTTTAGACTTCTCTTTAAAGTTGAACCCTAATAGATGTGCAATCTCCTCTTAGATCTTGTTCATATTAGGTTTTTTAGCTACAATTGTAGTGAGAACCATATCAAACAATTTATCTCTTTTAACCTTTCTACAAACTCTTTGAAGCAGAGTGTCTTTAATCTCATCATTTGAGCCATAAACTCTAATTAAGTGAGTATTAAGATTGGCTAATGCCTCTATAACATTATCTGAGATTGGCTTTCTCCATTTTAAAGCATCAAATGCATTGGAATTGAATGTAACCCATGTGTTGTTGAAGATAACGAAGGTTTATTAAGATGAGCTAATGCCTCTATAACATTATCTTTGGTTGTGTTTCTCCTTTTTACAACTTTATACCCATATACAATTGCATGTGAAAGTAGTTCATAAAAATTTTCAATATCATCAGTTGGTTTGGTGTTTCCCCTATTTTGTTTCTCATCTTTAGATTGAGGCTTGTCCATGCATGTTTCGCTTGGAACAAGATATTGACAAACAAGATGCCAAATTGTAGCAAGGCCAATAATTTTGGCAATTACTATAGCAGCCCGCATTAGGATTCTATAGAAAGATTCAAGACATGGGTAACTCTTCAATCACATATGCAACGAATTCATAGCACAAAATGGAATTACTATAATAAAGTAGCACCTTTCTTAAGGAGATCAATGGAAAGACTAAAAGGGTTATTGCGTGGTACTTTTGGAAACTAGCTTCTTTTTTTGCAAATGCAATTCAATTTATAATTTTAGCTTCAGATACTACAAACTAGTTCCCTCAGGGAGGAAGAAGAGAAATTACATAGGGTATAAGGGAGAGAAAAAGCCCGGAACTTGTAATGCAACTTCGAGATTATACTTTAATAAGGGAAGTAAATGCGAAGACCAAGTCTTACAGCAAGAGTTTCAATAAAGGCAGAACTTTTTCTTATTAGAAAATTTGACTTGTAATAGTTTGCTCTCTCTTTCTCTCTCTCTCTCTCATGTACTTTATGTTGTAAGATACAGTTCTCTAAATTTTCGTGTTTCTTTCCCCATTCACCATTAACATCATTTTTCCATTTTACATACCTTTTGCTATGTTCATAGTACACTTATATTTTTGTATTTTAGAAGTTATTCTTTTAAATAATCTAGAAGTTTAAAGGTTTAGAATAATTTCCCTCATCCAAAAGTTTACAAGTTTGTTTGAGAAAAGGAAATTTAGAAGTGCCACAATAGCTTCATAGTACATTGAGGTGTTTGCTCTGTTGTTTCCCTGTTAAATTTATACTTTTAGGAGCAAGATTGAAAAGTTAGTAGGTGACAATCACTCTTGAAATATGCTATAATATCATATTATTACTAACATTAATCCCCTTCTTGCAAGTGGGGTTATACAATTCATCAAAGAAATCTCAAGAAAATATATTAAAATAATGAATTAAATTGCGTTGCATAAAGGATAAATTTTTCATTTCGCATCTTCGGGGCCCCATGAACTCACCAACAACATTCTCTAATTATTTTCCATTCATACAATTCATAATATTCTCAAAACTTGGCACAAACCACAGATCAAGGGTCAAAAACCCCAAATAATCACATTTTGTGTCGGGTTTCAGGATAGCAAAATTTGAGGCAATTTTAAAAAATCATAACTAATTCTAGAAAAACTAAAATCAAGAAAAATTATAGCTTGTTAGAAAGCTGTAGGTGTTAAATTCATAGTAAAAATAATTCCTAGCCATGAAAATCTCATCTAGACTATGTTTGACAATAGAAAATGTAGGGAGGTCGAGCTGTCTAGAAATCTGATATAGCTTACTGTATAAACTTTGAAAATTCATAATTAATTCTACAAAAATCTAATCCATGCAATCTACACCAATTTGGTAAGATACAGATGTTAGCTAGAGGGAAAAAATAGTTCTAGACCAATCCAAGAGCATTCAGACCCTGAACATTAATCAAACAATTACACGGGTCTGGAGGTGCACCTAGAACAGAATAACAACTTCAAAAATTAATATCTCACTCTGTAGACATCTAAATAAGGTGCTTATAATTGGCACAAGTCACTGGGAAGGTCTAGTTGGACATTATTTTCCCCATGGATGATAGAGAATAAATTTCAGACTAGATGAACAGTGCATTGACCAGAACTAGAAAATTTGCCAACTTAAAAAATTCACCAAAAATTCTATAGACCTCCAAATAATACCCACTTTAGTTTCATAAAAATATCTCAATAAGCTTTATATGCATGACAAATATTAAATTAAGAAGAGCTCATTTGGATAAAAAGTGGTATAGCTTACCAAAATGGCCATTTTTGCTTCATATGAGGTACCAACTTTGTCCAATTGGCCTTGTTTAATGTTTGGCATCTCTTGGGTAAGTTTAAGAGCATGAATATGACTTGTAGGAATTACCCAAGTGGTCTCAAACACCATACATCTCAATTTGGCTATCCCACATCCATTAATGCATAGTTACATAGAAGCCATTCAAGAGCCAATTTGCATAATTCCATGGATTTGGTTTCCCATAAGGTTTGCATTGTAACATTCGGTCCCTCCATAAACGTGAGAAATGCAATGTTCAGTTTCTTCATAAACGTCAGAAATAGGCCAAATATTCATACATCATTTTATATTTTTTCAATAGTTTACAACTCAAGAATATGATGTACATATCCTCTTTGACATTTAGATACAAAAAGAGTTACAAATTGATCAAAGTGAAGCATTCTAATATCTTTGGCTTGCATTTATCCCTTCTTGTGTGCCACCTAAACATTTTAAAATGATGGAGGGAAGGGGAGTGAGATTCTTAGAATCTCAATAGCTCACACACCCATTCACACACATATTTATGGCATATACACATCAAAGCATATGTATGGAAGGTTTGACTACCGTAAAGTATGCAAAGTCACAATTTCTATACGACTTATTCACACTCAAGCCAAGAACATGCTCTAGAGACTTGTGGTTTTGCCTCACCCCATTTCTAGGACTTTTGGATTTACCTCACTTTTAGCCTAGGGACTTTTGACTTGGCCTCACCCTTCCAAGAGACTTTTGCCCTTGTCTCACCCATGCCATGAGACTTTTGACATCTCCTCACCTTTATTAAGGGACTTTTGGCATCACCTCACCCTTATGAGCCATTTCCATAATTAATGATATTCAAGGTAATACATTAGTACTAATGTAATTTTAAGACATCAAGTGGCATGTTATCAAGTCACAAGAACATGCATATGCACATAAGAATGTAAAGAGAATGAGGTGGAGAGTTACCTTGAATTTATGCAAGCTTTCCTTATTCTTTCTCCTTCCCTTTCTTGTCTTCACAAGCACACTTAGGTGGTTTGGTGTTTTCTTGGCCTAAACACCATAAACAACACACAATTACACACTTGAAGTAAGCCAAAACACTAAACTCACTCTTTAACACACACTTAGTTCCATAAGTGGCATAATGGTTCCATAAATGGCCTATTGAAACAATCTTCACAATTCAAGCTCTGAGATCCCATTTCTTTCCATTTCTAGGCCTCTTGGCTTCATTCAAAGGCTTTGGAGCCCTCACACAATGATTTACACAAGCTTAGAATTAAGTTACTTCACAAAGCACCATTATGGACACCATTGTCCCATCTCTCAATCCATGGCTCCTAATTTTTTTTCAATGGTTTCTCCCATCTTCTAACATCATATAAAGTCCCAAACTAAGATTAGAACAAATTAAAACACCCCCTTAGCCCATGGAAACTTGCTTGGTTGAACCATGTACTATAATGGAGGTTCATGGAGTTCTTGATTTTTCCTTGATGGAAGAGCCACTTGGGAAGGTTTCTAGAGATCTTAAGAGCTCAAGGAAACACTTAAATAGCCAAGAAAATACTTACACAAAATTAGATTTTCCAAAACCCTAAAGAAGCTTATACTTTTCGATCTTATTTCTGTTAGTTTTTCTTAGAATTTCTTTGCATAATCTTAATCCTCACACTCTTTTTCTTAAGATTCTCCCTTGATTCTGTCTGAATTCCAGCCCCTTCTACTCCACCCTAAGTTGGCCGAAACTCAAAGCAAGAGGAAGCAAAGAGAAAAAGCAACTTAAAGCATGAATTACCTTGGATTCCAACTTAGTTTCAAGAGCTTTTCTCCTTGGTTGGTCTCCTCTCAATTAATTTGAACTTCCCCTTTGTGTTCTGTACTCAAAACAGAATGAAAAAGCTCAACTAAACCATAAAAAGAAAGTATCAAAGGAGTGGAGCAACGCTGGAGGAAGAAAAAGCCTATCACCGTAGCTTTTCCCCTTTGCATAAGTGAAGCTTCCACCCCACTACCAGAAGCATGAACTTCCACTTCAAAAGGTAATGTAAACTTAAGCATTGTGAGCACAAAGCCTATCACCGTAGCTGTTTTAAGTTGTTCAAAAACTTGTTAAGCCTTTGCATTCCATTTGAATGGATCTTTCTATAATCAATCAATAAGTAGGGTTGTTATCTTCCCATGATCCTTAACAAATATTTTATAATAGCTTGCCAACCTAAGAAAACCCTTTATGGTTAAATGTCTCTCAAAATTAGCCACTTTACCATCACCTCAATCTTTAAAAGGTTAGCTTGCTCACCTTTAAAAGAGGTAATGTTAAATACCCTAATTTGTTTTGTCCAAGAACACGCTTTTTTGAATTGATTACCATAAGTGTTTTTGTAGCATTTCCAATGCCATCTTTGGATGCTTTACAAGTGCTTCCATATCCTTACTATAAATTAGTATGTCATTAAAGAAAATTAGGATGAATTTCCTCAAATAGTCTCTAAATAAAGTCATTCATGAGAGATTGAAATATAGATGATGTGTTAGTTAGTTTAAAAGGCATAACTAAAAATTCATAGTGATAATTATGAGTTTTAAAAGATATTTTAGGTTCATCCCCCACTTTAATCTATATATAATGGTATCTCAACTTGAGATAACTTTGAAAAGAGTACAACCCTATCGAACTTATCAAGTAATTCATCAATAGCTAGTATTGGGTATTTTTCTAGTATGATGATCTTGTTCAAAGCGTGGTAATTTACACAAAACCTTCTAATGCCATCTTTCTTCTTAACAAGTTATATTAGGTCAGAGTAAAGGATTATACTAGGTTGTATAATCCCTACTTTGAGCATGTCTTTGACTAACTTTTCAATTTCTACTTTTAATGAGAATGCATATTGGTAGGGCTTGACATTAAGAGGCTACTCTCTTAGTTTAATCATAATGGAATGGTTTTTTAACTTATAAGGTGGAAAGCCCATCATTGGTTCACACACCTCAGGAAACTCTCCAAGCAACTTTTGAATTTCCTTATTTGTTTCTTATTGTCCAACCTCTATTTCCATTGTGACAGCCCCAAACTCTAACAAAAAACCTTTCCCTATACCTATAAGAGACTCAGTAATACTTTTAAAGCAACCTATGGTTTGTGTTAAAGTTAGGTCTCCTTTGTGGCAAATGTAACAGCCAGGAAAAATAAAGAAGAATAAAAGAAATGAGAAAAGAAAAGGAAAGGAAAAAGCTGAATTTTTTGAAGGGCTGAAAATTCTAAGTCTTCTCGCCATAGCGAGAAATGGTCTAGCTATAGCGAGAATGCCTTCTCGCAATAGCGAAAATGCTCCTAGCTATAGCGAGTGCGAGTATTCCATACAAAAACCAGGGAGTTGCTCGTCGTAGCGACGCCATAGCGAAGGCAGAGGTTTGGACCAGACACGAGCTCGCCGTAGCGAGGGCAATGTCTCGCTATAGCGAGTGTAGTCCGGAAAAGCGAGAAAAAGAGAATTTGACTTTTTAAAAGCTTCCAAATCCCTTCTTTCTTCTTCTAACCGACTCAAGCTCACTTTAGGAGAGAGAAAAGGGCAGAGGAGAGAGAGAGAAGCTTAGGAGAAGAAGAAAGGACAAGAAAGGTAAGGATCCTCATGGCTTTTCTCTTCACATGTTACCCTTCTCCCCTTCCCTTCTCTTTCTACGGTTTTGATGGCAAAGATAGTTAGGTTTTGAGCTTGGTTTAGAAGAAAGAGAGTGGGAAACCACTCTTGAGAGAGGTTAGAAGTATATAGTCTTCTTTTTCTTACTTTCCCTTTCTTAAGAGCATGAGAGTTTGAGAAAAGAGAGGAGATAGCTTATGGGTTCTAGTGAGAGAAAGAAACCTAGTTTAAGAAGCTCAGTAGGGTTGATTAGAAAGAGATCCCTAGCTTGAGAATCAAGTGTTAAGGAATTAATTCCATGCTTCTTGTATGGTTAGGCTCAAGAGAAGTTCTCCCATCTAGAAGTGGTAGTGAAATCCACAAGGGATGAGACAAGTTGAAAGAGGAAGTTGTTAATAGCTAATAAGGTAGCTCTCTCCACCTTCCTTCATGCATAATTGTGTGTTTACATTGTCTTACATGTATGTATGTATGATATGAGCTATGAGAAGTGTGTTAGCATGATGATATGTTATGCATTGAAATGATGATTATGTGATTGTTTTGGTTTGCTTGAGGACTGGAAAGGCCAATAACCCTTTAGCCATGGTGAGGATGAGCCAAACCCTTAAGTTGGTTGAGACAAAGTAAAGGGTCTCCCAAAAGTGAGGTGGACTCCCAAAGAGTAAGGGTTGAGTCTAAGAACCTCTTAAGAATGGGTGAGACAAGTCCAAAAGCCACAAGTGAGTGGGTGAGGCCAATCCATGTACTTGGCAAGCTTCTAAATGTTATGTATGGCCTACTCACATGTTGAGAATGTCTTTCTTTTATGCATGGCCAATTCACATGTTTCAAATGCTTTTAGTATGATTTTATATGCTAACATGCCATACATGCACCATGAGACTTGTTTGCATGCTATATATGTATGATTGAATGAGAGTTGAGCTACTGAGATTCTTTGAATCTCACCCTCCCTCTCCACCATCCAAACATGCTAGGTGGACCAAGTGAAGCTAGAGATGGGAGCCACCAAACTTGAAGCTAGGGAAAGTAATGAAGACTTGTAAAAGAGCATTTTGGTTACTATGTTGTGTATGAGATATGGAATGTAAATTGATAATGTATATGATGTAGTCCCTAAGAGTATTTGTAAGACAATGTATGTATGATGATGTATATATGATAATGGGACCCATTTTGAATGAAGAAGTAAGTCTTGAATGTGAAAAGCTCCATGCTAGCATAGGCCACATGAGTGCATAAGTGGGTGTGGGGTAGTGAGTTTCTCCAATCTAGGTTGTTAGTCACTTGAGCCATGATTGATGACCCTTATAGATGCTTTCTCATGTGCTCAAGGAGTCATAGAGGTAGAAGAACCAAGATTGGACCCCATGAGCCCCACTTTTGGCCAAGAAAAAGCCTTTTTGTACATGATGTCAAAGGCTAACCATATGACCTCTTCTTGTTCTGAAATTTGACATGTGACTAGATCATGTTTAGAGCTTTTTGGGAAGCTAGAGTTCATGTCATTTGGAGGTCTATATCATTTTCTATGATTTTTCAAAGTTGGCATCAGAAATTCGGATTTCAGAAAATACTATTCATTTGGTCAGTTTAGACATTGTGTCATCCGAGGGGCAAACGTAGTCCAATGGCTACGAAATTTTATACACAGAAACTAGATGGTCACAGTGACTTGTAGGAACTAGAAGAACCTCATTTGGAGGTCTAGAGAGGAAGATATGCAATTTAGAAGTTCCTACCCAGTATTAGTCACCCAGTCAGACCCGAAGTACTGTTTCATCGGTTTCCGGGAATTTGGCTTGATGAACTGATCTGGAAATATTTGTTCTCTCTAGCTTGTATCCACATCTTTCCATAGAGTTATCATTATCTTTTGCAAGCATTGGATTTTTGTGGAATTAGTTAGACATTTTCAAAGTCTATATCAGTAAACTGTGACAGTAACAGAACCCCCTCTGACCAGTGGATGATTTCGGATGTCAAACGCACGATATGTGAGATATTGATACTTCTACATATTTTTAGTATAAAGTAGACGTCTTAAGCTTTCTAGAATGACCAAGATCATGTAGTTACGATGTTTTTGTATTTAGTTATGGATTTTCAAACTCAGCCCAGAAACGAAGCAAAATCTGCCAAGAACGAAAATGCATGTCTCATATCCCTTTTTGCTTTCCATGAGTTTAAAGAATATGTTTGGGATTGAAACAAGTCTTAATAGTGCTATTAAGCATGAGGAGGCATAGAAAGAGCTCACCCGGTCCATGTGACTTTAAAGTAATTATCTACCCATGCATAATGCCATGAACAAAGAACACCAAGGTAGAGTTAATCATCTTCCTTGTAAGCTTAACATGTGCATATGAGTATGAGGGCATGATGGGTATGTGCTAGAAGTTAAGGTGTTACAGCAAACCTACTATTTATACTTTTTAATCTTCAAGAAAGACTGGCCCTAGTTCACTCTTAATTCTTGAAGAGACTCAAACCATGCAATACCTAAAACCAACTCAACATTTCCCAAATCAAAAGGATAGAATATCTGAACAATTTAGACCCCTTATAGCTTTAATTTCACATCCTTACGTTCCTCCTAAGAAAAATTTCTTTACCATCACCCATGATTATATAATAGCACTTAGTGTCTTGCATATGAATATCCTCTATACCACTTTAGTTGAAATGAAATAATGGGTGGCTCCAATTGTCAATTAGCACCAACATCTCCTCATCTCCAATATTTCCTACTAACTTCATTGTCTTATGTCTTGTAATTCCCACTACTGAAGCTAAGGATAGCTCCATTGAGGCTATCATTTTTTCTAGTTTTTCCTTTTCTTGAGCCTCCATTTTTCTTGCCTCAATTTCATCTAACTCCTATACTTTAATTAGTATCATCACCTAAAGCTTCTTGTTTTTTCATTTATGATTAAGGCTAAATTTTTCCTCACACTTGAAATATAGCCCAACTTCTTTCTTTTATTAATCTTGACCTTAGAGAGCCTCCTTTACTTCCATTATTGTTGCTACTTCTACTATTAGTAATAGTAAAAGGAATGTTGGCCTTGTTACTAGAAATTTTAGCATCCTCCCTTCCTTTACTCTCTTGGCTTTATTTAATAGGTTGCTACCCAAGCTTCTAAGAATTCTATGGCATTATAAAATCTTAAGAAGTTATGTTAAACCTATTTCATCTTGATCCCAAGCTAGATTTCAGCCCTCTTAATTTATTTTCTTCTCAAGCCTTTTGTAGGACCAGATTTCTTCCTTTAAGTTGGAAGGCATAATCTATTAGTTACCTTAAAAGTTTTTGGTTGCATCAACATGACCTCAACTCTAATTTCCTTAACTAGCCTATTTTTGGAAAGCCCCCATTAATACTTGTTCTAGTATATCATTTAAGGGAGTTGATAATAACTCAAATATCTCCTTAAACTCCTCCATTGTTCCCTCTTGCTTAAGTCCCATCAACCTATCATAACAATCACTTATTTGGTAGCAATGAAAACATTCTAGCACTTTCCTTTTGAACTTCTTCCAAGATCTTTCAAGGGCTCTAATTTATAGCCACTACAACCAATTGAGTATCTTCCCTTCTAAGCTCACATTTACAACTTCTAATTTCTCTTCATGTATGACTCTATTTATAAAAAATACCTTTCCACTTTAAAGACATAAAACAATTGGATCTTCTCTAGTAAACACAAGCAGCTTTAAGCATCAATATCTCCTTAAATCTTTTGCCATAACCATATTAGTGACTTCCAATATATGGGTAGCTTCCCTATTCTTATCAACTAGTTGCGTCACACCCTAAAACCAAAAGTGTGACTAGCATAGAAGATAAACCATTTCTCTTTTGTAAACCTATTTAAAACTAAAATTCTACTAAGCATTTAGTGAATATCCTTGTAATTCAATATCAGATGATAGAAATAAATAGAACAATTGTGAATTATACTTGCATTAAACATATTTAATTATATATAGCTTTTGTAGAAATTTTGGCAGAGTCTCCCCTGTAATTTATACCTATCGATGTTTTTACAATTAGCCCAACCAACATAATTATATCAAAAGAAAGTCCAACTATCAATACAAACCAATATACATTAATTTCTAAGAGGGTTGATCCTATTTATAGTTTAATAAAGTTGTATACACTCTGTAAAATGAAATCGATTACATATTGATAATGCAAAATATGCCTTCACGTAAATTACATGAGGCTCACCAAAACAAGGAAATACTACTACTTCTATGCCACAGAAGAAGGGTCAAGTTCAGATCTACTATTTGAAAATATTGAAAACAAAAGAGTGAGTCAATGCTTAGTAAGTAAATAAGGCTAACTATAAGGTATAAGAACAATTTTACATTAAGCTCTATTGAAAATAGCAGTTTAACAATTAAAACTTTAAAAGCAGTGATTAATGAATCCTTATAATAAAATCATTCATCAATTACAATAGGAGCATCCAGTCGGTACCAAACAGATTAGACATAGAGTATACAGTTCAAAAGGATAAGTAACATAGATGTTGAGAAATCATCTAGTGAAAATCAAATAGATCCATGTATGGTGGCCAACCACATAAGGCTAGCAACACTCTTGCTAGTAGGGGTACTTATTATAGTGCACCATGGCCAACTAGTACTATGGTAAGCTACAGAGACCTAACATCAGTGGCTCTCATAAGAAAATCATCTCATAAATATAAGCTCGAAGTAAATCAAATTCTTAATTATGCATACTTATAGTCTAAACATGTAAACAATGTACTTCATTAAATGTTCCCGTTTACAAAAAATTAGGAAAGTAGAATTTAAAATTTCCATAGTCAACAGAAGTGATTTCCATCATCGATATATATATTCCCAAATTCTACAAATACTTAAATAGACATTCAAATAATTAAATAATAAAAAATACAATAAATATAATAAATACAATTAATTAAGAAATGTTTAATCACAAGTGTTGAAACGAAGTTGCATGGCATATATGTATATAGCATATAGTCAACATTATTTACTCACCTCTTAAATGACACAGAGAAGTTTTCTATCATAACCTCTACTAATTCTTTAACCTCAACTAACTCCCTAGATACACTATGATACTGGTTCACAATATCTTAGCATTTGTATAGCCCTAAATTGCCTTACAAGAAAGATTTTAATGCTTAAATATCCTATTAATTCTTTTAACCACTATAATCTCATGCATTGTTCATTATGAATCTTCCTTTCCTAGTTTCTATACTTGGTCACCATCATTTATAAAATTTATCTTAAAGGAGTTAAAAATTTTCTCAAAAGGTAATGTACACCCTAAAATGCCCAACTAGGAGATCTTAGATGCTCTTTACTTGACAATAAAAATTTTTCAATATTCTAGAGGTCTAAAACATTAATACATAAAAAGAAAAGATAAAAGCAATATATATGTTTAATATGGCTTAGACTATCCCTAGTTAAGATTCAATGAATTAATCACATTAACTACTAATCCTATGGTCCCAAAAGCCTCATAATATTGGCTTGTAAGCTTATGGAATTCACTTAAATTTAGACTAAAAACAGAGAGTTCAATGCCACACAAAAGTACAATAAAACGAGTGCTAAGGTTTCCAACATTGTAAAAGGTCAAAATGAAAGTATAGCTCTTCAAAATTTTACACCAATCTATTCCCCTCTCCACAGATGAATCACTTAGTTGAGCACACACAAGAGTAGCCACACTCCCACCCCTTGTTCTGTTGGGCTGAGACTCCAGAGGACAAAAAAAATATGGAGCTAATTTGCAACCTTGTACATGTCCCTTTTCACTCTCTTGATTTCCCCATCGAAGCAATCTCTAAAAATACACACTACAATAGCACACTCACACACATATGAAAAACATTGCAACAAGGCATCCACAACTAGAGGAATAAGAATGAAAAAGCACCACTATAAGGAAGAGAGGCTTACATGAACGGAGCTAGAAGTTAGGCATAAAATGTGGTTGTAATAACTCAAATTAAAATAATAATAGTAAAATAATTAAATAAATTATTTTTAGGATAAATATAATATTTAGAAAATTTTAAGGATAAGTTTAAAGCTTTAAAATTATCTTAAAGAATTATTTTGACATCTATCTTATACCTATTAGGATATTTTTATATCTTAAATTTTTAAAATAGGTTGACATAGAAACTTTAGATAATTATGGGGTTTTTATTTTCACTTTTAGACATGTAAGAAAGTTTTTCCATAAGTTTTAGATAAATTACATTAGAAAAAAACCTCGAGTGCTTTTTGTAATTTCTCCTTTTTCCTTTATAATATAATTTCCTTCCTTATTACTCCATTAGATGCAGTGTACTCCACCCTTTCTCCTTCTTCTCTTTCTTCGATGTTCTAAAGCTTCCTGTATGCCATCTTCCACACCTCCTTCCATTTATTTTTCTTCATTCTATTGCTTGTGGTTGCTCCCCACCACAAAATGTTGTGCCACCATTTTGAAAGTGACAAAAAGTGGTTTCAATGGCATGTTTTGGCTGGGCTATGTGGGAAAGAAGCCATGGATGGTTAGTTTCCATTTTTTTTCCTTCCATTTTCATTTCTCCTTTTTCCTCTTGTGTTTGAGTTGCTTCTTCCTTAGTTTTAGCTTCCATTTTTAATCTAATTTAATATCAATGGTGACCTAAAACCTTAGTTGCATATTGCTTTTTATTTGGGCATGAGGGAAGCTTCAAAATTGGGGTTTTTTTATTTAAATCATTAAGGTATGAATTGGCAATTCCAACTTGTTCATTTAAGCTCCTTAATATATATTCTAAGCTTAAATCAAATTTTAAAAGCTTAAATTAGATTATGGTAGTTAGTTTGTGAAATCCAAAACCTAAGATTAATAATGGTGTTAGAAAATTTAAACTATAATTATGGGTTTAGGTATTAGATGGTAAAATTAATTATATTGAACATATTAGAAGCTAATTGAGTAATTAAGGTAATATTTTTATGTTTAATATCATTATAAGTGATATTGAGATTATTCTTTCAATTGGAAATCTTTTTAAATTTTAGAAAATTGAGACCTCTACTATTAGCCCCCCACAGGTGAGTAAGTAGATAGCAAAGTGGCAATTTCTTTTTACTCCATGCTTTGTATTGCTAGCCCAACTTCACATTTTATGATTTACATTGTTCACATTGTCGAGGAAACAAATCTTGCATTTTAAACTTTATGCGGATTATAATATGCATGTGAAAGTATAGATATATATATATATATATGCATGGTTATTATGTTGCAAAGATGATGAATGACTTCTATTTATAATTTTATTATATAAATTTGTTCATTCATTGTTTTTATTTTATTTAAATTACTTTTTTTACTTGATCTAATTTTTATTTGTTTATTTACTTACTTGTCAATATTTAATTTATTTAAACGATTTTCATTTCAAAATTTTGGATAAGAATTTAGTTAGAATCCCATAGCTGTTAACGAAGATAATGGCCTAAGTGCACCTAGTTAAGATAATGAATAATCACTGTGTGGTAGCACTCAGTGATAACTATATTGGTTACATTGTGAAATGAATATCGTGTGGTGGCAATCGGTGATGGTAATGATATTGTGATATTATTCGGTGACACTAATTGTAATATTGAATCATGTGTGGTAGCACTTAGGTTGAGTATGGTTCTTTTTATGAGACTCACCCCATATTATTTTCTTAAATTTTAAATTACACTTTTACTAATGGTTTGCAATACAATTTGAATTGTTGTCCCTATATATATATATGGTGGTTAATTATTTGTTCCAGTAATCTATTGCAAAAAACTCTAAACCTTTTGTTTTCCCTTCTGCTTGCTTTGTTGTCTATGCATTCACTAAGCTAGTAGTGGGCTTACCTCTTTCCTTTATCATATTTCATATCAACATAAAGTAGATTAAAGTGCTCTTGTATTTATATGCCCCCCCAGACACAGTTGGTATGATATTTTAGTCAATTAGTTTATGTAAGTACTCCAAGATACATTGGCTACTAGGTGCTGCATTATTTTGAGTCATATAGATGTTATAGTTCTTTTGTAGATTATATAATGACCATTGGAATGGCATTTGATTATATTTTGAAAAACTTATGTATCATGTTGTATTGTGGCAAGAATTTAGAGGTATAAGATATTGGTAAATTTTTTAAATAAAATGTATTGGGTTGTGCTGAATTTGCAGGGTTTGGGTTTCTAATTTTTAGGGGAGGTGCACCAGATTTTTGGCAACCTCTAATTTACATAAAAGTGTATATATATACATATAAATATAAAGACATAAAATTTGAATGAGTTATCAAGCTTCCTAAGCTAGGCTAATCTTGATTAGCTTGGTCTAAGTGCCAGTCATAGCTTGGAGTTTGGGTCATGACAGTGGCTCACTTTCTTGGCTCCCCAACCAACAAAATAACACCTATAAGGTAGCCCTCCACAGTCACTTATTCTACATTATTTGACTGAGTATCATTAGAGGGAGGAAGAGCATTTGGAATTAGGTTCAGAGTAGAAAGAAAGAACATCATGCACCAAAAAATAAGGAGCCTTAAAGGGAAAAAATAAAGCATCTTACTAGCCACCAAAACGCTAAGACTTCAAACAAAAAATGAAGCAAATCTGCACAACAAAATGGCTGAACAAAACTAGTACTAGAACACTATTGCAGTAGGAGAGAAATTATGCAAAAAATCATAGTAAGGAAAGAGAAAGGTAGTAACAAAAATGAAGGAATAGAAGTGGATATATGTAGTTGTTTTTCCCTTCTTTTCTTTGAATGAAGCAGTGGTTCATGTCAAAGAGGCATGCTATAAAAGATGACCAAAAAATTAACCAAAAACCCAACTCTTTCACTGCACTAATAGAGGGCATTTTGGGTATGACAAAGAAGTAATAGAAAAGGAAAAACAAATTGGTGTATGAAGGCTACTAGACTTGAACATGAGGCGCGTCAGATGGAGTTTTCCTTGGCTACCACTAAACCCATGCTTCACTCTCAATTATATCTATTAACATCTATATATATATGCATTCAGGCTTTTACAGGTTTTGACATTCAACCACCAAATTTCTACCCATGGATTCAGGTCCAATTGTAGCTCATAATTCACCCAATTAATCTCGTATCTCCATTATGGAAAGATTCATTAATTTTATTTCATCATTTAGTTTGCCTTGTCCTTTCTATATATCCCCTATTATCTTCTCTAATGAATCCACTTGATTCTCCATCCTCAAGCCAACTATGCCTAGAATGTTGCTCACTTTGATACTAAGTGATGAAGCTTTCAAGCTCTAGTATTATTTGTGTATATTGAGGTACACATCCTTGAAGAAAAAGAGATGAAGAAAGGAAAGAGTACACTAAGCTACAAAGCTAAATAAAATTAAAAAGATAAATTGATGAACCAAAAGATTTCTTAGCTTTCAAAAGGCCAGGTTCTCTCTGAATTTCTCCCAAAACTTTTCTTAAGCCCTTATAATGCTTCCTTGATAATAAACCTCTTTCACACATGTCATACCATATTATTTCTAGTATCACCTTACTCATTCAAGATGGATTACATGTCATACCATGTACTTTCCATTATCATACATTCTCAGAATTGCACAAATTCATAGGAAATGAATTAGAAAAATCCATTATTTAATACACTTTTTTATGTTACGTTGGGGTTTAAAATTCAAATTTTCCTTACCTGGGTCCCATGGATTTTCCAGCATCATTTTGTAGTCATTTGTCAATCATACAATTCACAAGTAATCCAAAATGACATATAATCCATGGATTTCATGGAGAAAGCCCCAAAATTTTCACTCATTTCCTCGGGTAGCATATGGCAGAATTCAGGGATAACTTTGAAAAATCATAATTAAATGTAGAAAAATTAAAATCTACTATACCATAGCTTTCTGGAAAGCACTAAGTGTTAAATTTACACTAAATATATTTTCAACCATAAAAATCTCATCTAGACTATGCTTGACATCAGAAAAGGTAGGAAGGTCAAGCTATCTAGAAATCTGATACAACTTGTTGATATAAATTTTAAAAATTCATAGTTAATTCCACAAAAATCCAATCCATGCAATCTATACCAATTTAGAAAGCAACAAATTTAAATAGAGGGAAAAATAGTTTTAGACCAATCTAAGAGTATTTAGAACCCAAAAATCAATCAAACAGTAACACAGATCTGGAGATGCACTTAAAACAGAAAAATAATTTCAAAAATTCATATCTCCCTCTCTAGACATCCAACTAAGGTGCTTCCAATTGGCACCAATCACTGGGAAGGTCTAGTTTCTCTTATAAAATTTCATACCAATTGGACTTCATTTGTGTAACATCCAGTCTCTCCGTAAATATGAGAAACGCAATGTTCGGTTTCTTTGTAAATGTCAGAAATGAACCAAATATAAATGAAAGTTCTCGAAATAGAAGGAATTGGGACCAAATAAAATTATGAAAAAATTTTAAATATTAGAAAAGGAAGATTTGAGGTTTAAGATGCCTAAAAACCAGAGCCAAAATAGCTCAAAAAATTTGCCAAAGAAAGTAAGGGTATTTTTGTAATTTTTGAAAAATTTGGAAAACTCATAGGAGGGATTTTTAAACAAAAAATTTGAGCTTTCTGAGGTTCTCAGAGGCCCTAAATACCATGAGAACCCCTAGAACAGTTGAAACCCCTCCAATGAGCAATTTCAACTATCGGTTGATTGAAACTTTGACCAAACAGTTTA
The DNA here is from genome assembly GCA_026724425.1 of Erythrophleum ivorense. Classification (NCBI taxonomy): domain Eukaryota; kingdom Viridiplantae; phylum Streptophyta; class Magnoliopsida; order Fabales; family Fabaceae; genus Erythrophleum; species Erythrophleum ivorense. Next base: position 3,222,291 of record JAIUCV010000024.1, read on the forward strand.
GAATGATTTTAGATCCTTTTTGAGTGATTCCAAAGGCAATTCTTATGATTAAGAGCCTAAGGAATATGATGGAAAAGATTGATTTCAAAAAGGATTTGATATGAGCCTAAAATTAAAAAGCCAAGAAAAAGGACTAAAATGCAAAAGTAAAAAGTTGCATAAAGTGACTTTTAGCTCCTTCTTATCCACTTTCCAATAGCTCCTTATTTCCACAATTTGCTTCTACCCTAATAACAGAGAAGGAAGCTAGCACTCTTGGGCACACAAGGAGAGGAGATTTTGAAGAGAGAAAAAGCAAAGAAAAGGTAAGAAAAGTATGGAATTTTATGCTCTTCCTTTGAGTAAACTTGTTCCTCTCATTCTCCTCTTCATTTCTATGGTTTCATTGATGGATTTGGTGATGTTTTGAGTTTGGTACAAAGGAGGAATAACAAAATTTGAAGGAGAGGAACTTACCACATGGAAGAGCACTTGAGAAAAGCTAGGAAATCAAGGTAAGTTGCTGTCTTCCATGCTTTTTCTTCCCTTCTCCTCCTTATGATAATTTCATCCCATATAGAGCCCAATCAAAGGGAGATGAACTCTGATCCTAGCAAGGGAGATTCATAGATTTTGGAGTGTGAGAGGCAAGTAGATGCAAAGAAATCAAAGAAAGAAGCATGAAAACACAAGATAGAAAAGTTAGTGATTCATGGAGACATTATGAAATCTGTTTTGATCGATGAATTCCCTAGCTTAGATGAGTGTTTGCTTGAGTTCCTAAGATCTCTAGAGACCTCCCTACACACATCTTCCATCAAGAAAACAAAGCAAACCCATTACTTCCCTTTTTCATATGTCATTTCGGCCTAGGGCAGAACTATAGGTTAAGGATAGTTTTAATTTGTTCCAAGCTTTTTTTTTTGAGTCATATATGATGGAATAGGATGAGAGGAAGTCTTGGAAACATTTTAGAAACCATAGATATTGAGATGGAGGTGTAGGCTCCATAATATAGCATAATAAAGCAACTCCTAGCTAGACTTTTTAAAATAATTGTGTGATAACTCCAAGGAGTCTAAATGGAGTCAAAAATCATAGATTGAAGGAGAGAAGGGATCCAAGATTATGAATTTTTGTAGTTGCTTCATTAAGTGCCTTATGGAAGCATAATGAAGCCATAAACCAAAATAGCATTATGTAAAGTGTGTATAATGTCAAGGCTTATTCCCATGAGTAATTCATGTTTCTTTTGGTGTGTCTAGGCCAATAGAATGGTCTCCACCTTCTTGGGTGTGTGAGGTCAAGGGAGAGAACTCAAGGCTTAAGGAAAAAGTGTGTCAATGCAAGCAAGATAGCTCTCTCTCTTTTCTCCCATGCATGAATGAATGTCTACATTGTCTTTAAATGTGTGTATATGTATTTTAAGCTATAAATTATGTTTTGGTATGATGCCTATGTTCCATGGAACCATAGTGTTGCATTATCTATTCAATGATGCCTAGAATGTTTGCATTGATTTGCTTGAATGTGGAGTGGCCAAGAACCTTCTATCTTCGGTGAGGATGAGCCAAGAGCCCTTAAAAGTGGTTGAGACCAAAAGAAAGTCTCTCAAGAGCAAGGCTTAGTTCATGGCCTTTGAGAAAAAGGGTGAGGCAAGTCAAAGAACCTTGAAGAAAGTAGGTGAGGCTAATCCATTCATTTGGCAAGTCTAAGTATGTTATATGTGCTTTTGTGTAAATGCCAAGAAGGTATTTTGCACCATTTTCCATATTAATATGCCACGCATGTATCCTTAAGACTTGTATTGCATTCTTTATACATGATTGAATGAGAGATGAGCTATTGGGATTCTTTGAATCTCATTCCCTCCTCTCCAATATCCTAACATGCTAGGTGGAGCCAATGAACAAGGAAATGGAAGCCACCAAGTGAGGAGATGAAGCCTTGATCATAAAGCTTTTAATTTTGTTTATGTTGTAACTAAAGGAATGGCATATGATGTAATCTTTTGTTAGAATTGATGCACAATGAATGGAACATGTGTAAATATCCTAATAGATGATGTATGTATGAAATTTATGGATAAATGGAATGTATTGCAATTTTTAGGTATGGAATGCCAAGACTAGCCTTATGGAAATGTGTGTATGGTATGGTGTGAGAGTGTGAGTTCCTGAATTCTGGGTTTGTGCACCTTTAAAACAAGTTTAAAATGTCATTTTGGTACAATCTCACATGCTCAAATGGCCACACAAGCTTGGGAAGCAAATTTGGACCCTTTGATACCATTATGGAGCTATAAAATGACCAAAATGGAATCCCATAGTACAAACTGACCAAATGAAGGAATTTTCCCATGAAAAATTGCAGACATGTAGGGCTCATCAAGATATTTTTGGAAAGCTAAAGTGCAGAAAAATTGGAGCTCTATAGAATTAATTATTAATTTTCAAAGTTCATATTTTTCTGCTGTCATAAGGCATATACTGTTCATATGGTCAGACTTGTATTCTATGTCATCCAATGGGAAAATGGTGTCCAATGCTTTTGAAATTTTACAGACATAAACTATAGGTCATAAGCTTTATGAGGCCATAAAGATCACCTCATTTGGAGTTCTGAGAAAAGATTTATACATTTTTGAAGTTTGCTATCAGTAGTAGTGGCGCCCCAAGAATTCAGTCATTGTTCTATAAATTTCCAATGGATAAATGTATCTTTTTCATTCTGGAATTATTTTTAGTATAAATTTAAAATTTTTTCTTTCTAGAATGATTACATGTGTGTGATTTTGATTTTTATAGAATTAGTTATGAATTTTAGAAATTTATATCAGTAATCTGAAATAGTAGCCCAGGCAGCAGCGACCTCAATAGGCTTTTGAATGTCAAACGTCTTCCCCTTAATGATTCATGAACTGAAACTACTTTTACCATGGGGTAGACATCTAGAGATTTCTATAATGGTAAATTTTGTTGGTTTTTGATTTTTGTGAAATTAATTGGACATTTTCAAAGTTTTTTACAGAATTCTGTGACAATTTCAGAATTCAGTCTAATCTTTGGACCATTTTGAATGTCAGATGCCCTCTGTGATAAATGTTATGGTCTAGGCATATTTTTAGTGTGAAGTAGACATCCATAACTTCCTAGAATGACCAAGATTGCATGATTACGATTTTTCTAGAATTAGTTATGATTTTCCAAAATTGGGGCAGAATAAGGGGCAAATTTGATCGAAATTAAACAAACACATTTCATGCTCCATTTTGGTTTCCATGAGCTATGAGCATGATTTTATAATGCAAATGAGTTGTAATGATGTATTTAAATATGAATTGGCTAAGAGGGAGCAATAGGCATATGTGTTTGAGAGTAAAATAGAGTTTTTTTTATTAGGAGGCATTGAAATATTCATTTGCTTTATTCAATATATAAAGCTGATACATAACAGATAATGCCTGATATCATGCCACTTATTAAAACTAATTCCTAAAAATCATGTAAAACAGAAAAATTCCTAAAATCTTGGTCTATTCAGCAACTAACAAATTATTCAATAACAAAGGGATTATTCAATTATCTTTGCAATTCCAAGGCACGTGTCCAACATGAATTTTGTAAGCTTTTGGATATGAAATTAATGAGGATGAGAGACTTGTCTGATGTGGTTGCAAATGCAGACTATTATAAATGGATTCAGAAGTGAACTTGTAATGGCACAAGACTTGAGGTTTGATGCAAAGACTTTTGACGAGAGAAACTAGCTAGAAGACAACATGACTACATGAAGGAGCAAAGTAATTTTGTGGTACTTTATGATTTCTTAAATGGCCTTGATTTGGAAAAAGTAGGAGTTTTCTTTGGTGCAGATTGTAAGATTTACAATTCAAGAGGTATTAAGTTCTAATTAACTGGATATTTGTCAGAAAAGTTTTCATGGCCTGACTCTATTCTTAAGAAGAAAGCTTACAAGTTTTCCAATAGGTTGATGTCCTTGGACGATGTTTATGCTGAAAAAGTTTAAGGGTTCTAAATAGGGGAAAGGTTTCTGTACAAGGGAAGAAATGAAGCTGTCTAAAAAATAACCCATTGGTCATTAGGTTCATGACTACAAATTAATATTTAGATTCACTGCAATTGACATGCCTTGAACTCTTTCTTAGTATCATGTTGGCACTATCCATATCTCCGACTCGAACATTTTGTCTCAATATTTTCTCATTGGGGCCTCTAATACATGAAGGATAAAGCTACCAATTTTATTGAAAACTTAAACTCAATTTTAATGGATCACTCACATCAGAAAGTTTTCTAAGACAGAAGAAATTTAGAAATTTGGAAAGAAATTTGGAAAACTCTCGAGCTTTTCGGAAAAGCTAAGCTGAACAGACCTTGCACTTTCTGCCTTCTAAGTAAAATTCGATGATTGGACTAAAAGTACGAAATGTTAGCCCCATCTGTTCACTTTTGTCGTGTTTAAATGAATTGGAATTGAACATCATCACAGGTTTCCACAACCGTTCCATTTACTGTTTCAACATTGAAAACTACTAACTGGCTCGTATGAACATAGACGGAGGTACACGACAAAATTTGAGGCATCCATACATAATTCAAAAGTCACACTGTTTAAAGTGAAATGCTTCATAGGCCAAACGATCTCAGAATATGCCACGAAAGTTTCTTGATTATACTTATACACTAAAATTGCAATGTTGACCAAAAAGAAATTGAATATTTAAAGGATTAAAAATCAAGTCAGCATAATAAAAAACACTCATTAAAAAATTTTTAAAGTATAAAACAAGACATAGATGTGCCATAATTTAAGTGGCCATAACTTTGTATTTCCCAACTGCATGACCCAAGAGAGGCCACCAATGCAAAAATTTTTTGGTTCCTTTTTTCATTCAATTTTTTAAGACTTTCACCCTAGGGATTGCAAGAGAGTGATCCGCAATTTCCAATATTTTCCTTTACCCTATGCATTTTCAGAAATTTCCTTTGATATTTTGGACAGTGGTACACGAGTCCCTTTTTCCCTGGTTGGAACAATGCTGAAGCATTTTTTTTCCGTTTTATTGTCAATGCTCACTTCTTCTCTCTCAACATGAAACATTGGCTTCTCTCCCCTATGTCTCACCTTGCCGTGTCTCTTCTAGCTTGTGACAGCGAAGAAACACATTTACTTGGTTCCACGTCTTTTGGTAGTTGCATTACTTCCCTTGCCCTTCTGTCATTCTCTCTCTCTCTGGCCAATTGGTGTCTTGAAGCTTAGCCAACTGTGGTGGCAAATAGCAGAGCAGAAGCTTCCCTGTACACCCTATGGTGTGCGACTCTTTCTCCATTCTGTCTAAGCTCCAACCTTCCTCCATTTTCAGTGTTGAAGCTCCTTGTTCTTCCTCGTTGGTCAAGTGATTTCAGCCTATATCTTAAGCTCCTTTCCAGCTTCTTTTTCTAACCCGTATCCGTGTGTGTGCATGGTTATTTTCCTCATTGCTAAAAGATTTGCCTTGTTCTCCCTGTGATTCTGACTGAAATTTTGTTGTTGCTATTTAAGAGTTTTAGCATGTATTTTCCCTACGTGCAGCGCCCTTTCTCCTTTCGTTTTATGCATTATCTTCACCTCAAATTTTTGTTTTACCCTCTAAGTTGCAGCTCCCTAACTCTTGGCAAAATTTCCCCAGTTTCATACTCTGTTTTATTTCCTAAGGTTGCAGCTCCATGTGTATCAGCAAGTTGGCCTTCTTTAAGAGGTTCGTTTGTCTAACATGGATCCTTGTTCCTTGACTATAGTATCTTCTGAAGTTGATGTGGTGTCACACCCGAAAATGCGACCGTGTGGCGCCTTTATCAAAGAAAAAGAAATATTCGGTTTTCAATGAAATTAAAAACCAAATCAAAATTAAAATAAGTGTAATAGATTTAGGAGTCGCTACCAAAATTTTATTTTGAAAAGTCAAAACTTTGAAAAAACTTTTTTATTTGAAAAATGGTCTATAAACTAGATTCGGATTCTTGAGTCGATTGTGAGTGAGGAAGGTGTTAGGCACCCCACTACACCCATTCTTAAGAATGGTTACCCTAAATTAGTCGTGCAAAATTAATATGACATCAATTCTATTTCAATTCTCCCTAATAAATCACATGCAAAACAAGGAATAAAGGAATTAAAGGAAGTAAAGTGAAAAGTAAAAAAAAGGAAACAATATTAAAGAAATAAAAGAAAGAAAATAAAAATTAAAAGAAAATATTTTATTTACAAAAAGGACTTGACTTAGGATAAAAGCCTAGAGCCTATGTACCCTCTGAAAGGGATCAAAGTCCACGTAGTTTGAACGGAGATTGTATTTAGTTGATGTTTTGTTTTGTTTTTGTTTTTTTTTATTTTTTTTTGTTTGGTTTTTGTTTGGTTTTTAATTTTGATTGATTTTGTTTTTTTCTTTTGGTTTTTATTCTTTGTTTTTTTTGTTGAAAAGACAAAAAAAATAATTATTACTTTTTCCTTTAGCAAATAAAACAAATTTAGAAATGAGTTGATATGTTTTGATTTACTAAAGGTAAATGTAATTTTTCTTTTATAGCATTTTTTGTTTTTTTCCTCTCCTTTTTTATCATTTTTGTTTTATCATTTTTTCTCTATGCCTTTTGTTAATCCTTCATTCTTTTTAATTTTTGTTTTTTTGTTTCTGTTTTGGTTTTTTTTTTGTTTTTTAGGTTTTTGTTAGTTTTTTAGTTTGTGTTTTTATATTTTTTTGTGTGTTTACCTTTGTTTCTTCCCTTTTTTCTTGGTTAATTTTTATTTTGTGTTTTGTTTTATTTTGTTTTTTTGTTTATCTTTGTTTTGTTTGTGTTTTTTTTGGTTTAGCTTTTGTTTGATTTTTAATTTTTGATTGATTTTGTTTTGCTTTTTATTCTTTTTAGTTTTTACTTTTTTTTTTCTTATTTGTTTTTATCTTCTTTTTTTGGTTTTCTTATTATTTTTGTTTTTCTTTTTTTTTGTCTTTGGTTTTCTTATTATCATTTTTTAAATTTTTTATCCTTATAATTAAATTAATTTTTGGTTATCAAACTAAAGTTGGAAGAAAATCCAAAGTCTACAAAAGGGGAAATTAATTTTTTTTTTGGAAATGGGAACTTAAAAAAGCTTGATTACTTAAAATTTAGTTTTGAATTTGAAAACTTTATTTAACTTGTAAAACCCTTTCTTTTCATTCTTGTTTTTTGTTTTGTTTCTTGTTTTATCCTATCTCCTTTTCCTTGAAATCTTTATATATATATATAGAAAGAAAAACCAAAACATTATTGAAATGTAAATTTGAGACCCAAATAGGTACCAAGGAGGCATTATTGCCCCACATGACCTATAGGTTTATTCCTATGTGCCTGAGGGGATAAAAAAAATCCCACACGGCTATTCCGAAAGAGAAAATAAAAATTAAATCAAAACAAAATATTCACAAGCTTGCAACATTTGTTTTGATTGTGTGTTCTTGTGTCTAGCCAGCTAAATAACATGTCTTAATACATTTCGAGTATAGGAAAACAAACTCAAACCAATTGACTTTGCTATGCTATCTAATCCGGTTTCATCTGCTGCAGTGCAACCATCTCTTCAATCTTTGCTCAATTCTTGGTAAGTCTCCTCAATTGTTTAACATCCTCGGGCAGGGCTCATGCAAAAGAGATAAAAGAATGGAGGGGGGGTTAAATTCTAGACAACCATTTTCTTCCCAAGAATAACCAAATCAATGCATCAATATGCACCCACATGTAATAGAGAAGTTTTTATAAGCGTGTTTGAGATGCATAGACAATCCAAAACACTTCCTAATGAACAAATTAATCAGGAAACACTCCAAGATTTAACCAATGTATCCATAACATCAACACAACATTTCAGGCAGTAAAGACTTCTCATGAAATACGTAACAATGCAGCACAGAAGAGATTCCTAACCCAACATTATTCATTCATTCCCATCAAGTAATCCCGTCCTACCCATGTTGGTAAGATAGTTAGATCCAGGTATTCATGTTAATGGTGGGCGAACATAGCAAAAGAGAGTGTATGTAGAAATTAGAGCTCAAACCTCAAATTAGCTACATATAAGAAAACTTCTAACCTAGTCATATCATATATGAAACTGCATACTTTTTTCAATTTCCACACAAAAATCAAGGGGCTACAGCAAGCAAAATTCCAACTCGAACTTTATATTACAGTGGCAGCTTGTGGTGAGTGAGAATTAGCTTGATCCGGACTCACCTCATGTCGACAATAGAACAATGCAACAAGGATCATCAGCTCACTCAAAACAAAGATGCCAAATTGAACAAAGTCCCAATTCCAATTTCGGGAATAGAATATCATGGCTAATGACCTCAAGATACAATATTTGTAATACCATAATTTCTTAGCTCTTTCCATGCTACCTCTATACCTCATATCAATCAATACATATAAGAGGCAAGAAAATGGCATTAAAATATTAGTTATTTTTGCGTTGCATTGAGTATGCAAATTCCGTTCCGTGCCGTGTGAGCCAAGTGACCCCATACTATACTTTTCCATATTTAATTACATGTATACAACTCATTTGCATCATAAAATCATGCCCACAACACATGGAAACCGAAATGGAACCTAGAATATGGAGGTTTATTTTTGGCTAGATTTGGCCCCTTTCTGGCACAATTTTGAAAAATCATAACTAATTTTAAAAAAATCAAAATACACATTCTTGGTCATTCTGGAAAGCTACGGATGTCTACTTCACCGTAAAAATATGCACAGACCATAACACCCATCACAGAGGCATCTGAAAATGTCTAGGGGTCAAACTGCCTCCTGATGCTATCACAGATTTTGCAGAAAACTTTGAAAATGTCCAATTAATTCCACAAAAATCCAATCCATGTAAATGATACCAATATGGAAATCTGTGGATGTTAGCTAGAGGGTAAAAATACTTTCAGACCAGTTCAGATACCCAAAGTCTCGAAATTCAATAGAACAATACATCAGATCGGGTAAGGGTCCTAATACTGGACAGAATGTTCAAAAATTCATATCTCCATCTCTAGAACTCCAAATGAGGTGCTTCTAGTTGGAACAAGTCACTGTGAATGTTTAGTTTCTCTGTATGAAATTTCGTGGCAATTGGACATCGTTTGCCCCATGAGTGACAGAATTCAATTTCGGACCAGTGCTACAGTACCAAGGACCAAAACTAAAAAATTTTTCAATTTCAACAATTCGCTAAATATTCCACAGACCTCAAAAAATTACCAAATTTAGCTTCTCAAAAATCTATCAATAAGCTCTAGATTCATGTCAAAATTTCAGGTCAAGAAGAGTTCATTTGGACAAAAAGTGACATAGCCTCATGAAATGGTCATTTTTGATTCCTACCAAAAGTCACTTTGCACCAAATGGCCTCTTCTTGAATTTGGCACCCCTTGAACAAGTTTCAAAGCACAAATATGACTTGTGGAGGCTGCCCAAGTGATTCCAAACCTCATGCAACTCATTTTGGTCTCTCAACATCTATTTATGCATAGTTACATCAAGCCATCCAAGAGCCAATTTGCATAATACTATTGATTTAGTGTCATATAAAGTCTACATCATATTCATACACTTGTCCATGGTCTTACATCACAAAAATATTACATGCATCATTACTTTGACATTTAACCACCATTTAAAGTACATAATACACCAAAACAAAGATGTTCAATGTACTTGGCTTGCATCTCCTTGACTTGGAACACCACCTAGACAATTCAAGGATGAAGGGGAAAGGGGGGTGAGATTCCAAGAATCTCAATACCATTCACACCACATTCAAGGCATATATATACCAAATGCATAACCATATAAGCATAAAGTGTGCAATAAATTCCATTCCATGCCACATTCACATGTCAAGATTACTTTCATGCTCTAGGGACTTTTGGTTTAGCCTCACCCCATTTCTAGGACTTTTGGATTTGCCTCACTCTTGGTCTAGGGACTTTTGACTTTGCCTCACCCATTCAAGGGACTTTTGGCCTTGTCTCACCCATGCCATGAGACTTTTGGCATCACCTCACCCTTATGGGCTCTTTCCACAACCATAGTCATTGAAGACAACACATTGGTACCAATGCACAACAAGGATCAAGTGGTATATTATCAAGCATCAAGAATGCATGTAAGCACACTAAGACATACATATGCACACAAGAATGCAAAGAGAATGAGGTGGAGAGCTACCTTTTTATGTATGCAAGCTCACTTTGCAATTTCCTTCCCCTCCTTGGTTTCACAAGAGCACTTAGGTGGAGTAGGGTTCTCTTGGCCTAGACATTACAAAATCACACAATTACACATTTGAAGCAAGCCAAGACATTAAACTAAAGCTTATTACACACTTAGTTCCAAAATAGACATATTGGTTCCATAAATGGCCTATTGAAGCAACTCATATTATTCAAGTGTTAGGCTCCATTCTCTTATTCTTTCTAGACTTCTTGGACTCATTTAAGGTCCTTGGAGCCATCACACATTTAATTGCACAATTGGAAAACCAAGTTGCTTCACAAAGCACCATTATGGACACCATTAGGCCATCTCCCAATCTATGGCTCCTAAATTTTTCCCAATGGTTTCTCTCATCTTCTAACATCATATAAAGTCCCAAAATAAGACTAGAACAAATTAAAACATCCCCTAGCCTAATGAACCTAGCTTGGCCGAAATATGCACCATAATGGAGGTTCATAAATTTGTGATTTTTCCTTGATGGGAGAGCCACTTAGGAGGCTTTCTAAAGGTCTTAGGAGCTCAAGGGAACATTCAAATAGCCAAGGAAACATTCACACCAAATCAGATTTTGTAAAACCCTAGAAAACACTTCACTTTTCTAACTTGTTTTCTATTGATTTTTCTTAGAATTTCTTGCCATATTCCATCTCCCCATGGCCTAAAACCCTTGTTCCCTCCTTATATTTGGACAGAACATCCTCCCCTCCTTTGGTTCTGTTCTTGGCTGAAATACATACAAAGGGAGGGGGAAGAGAAGATGCAACAAAAACTAAAGATTACCTAGGATTCAAGTGAGTTTTCAAGTGTCTTTCTCCTTCATTATCTTCGCCTTAGCAAATTCAAAATTCTCCCCTTAGGTCTCGGTCAAAAACAGAACCAAATCATTCAAAAAATCCATAGAAAGAAAGGAGGAAGAGAGGAAAACAAGATTAGAGGAAGATGGAGCAAGAAATTTCATGAAATTACCTAGTTTCTCCTTGGCTTTCTTCCTCTTTTTCTCCTCCCTTTGGTGTGCCTAAGAGAGCTGAAGATTTTCTGTATTTTAGGCAAATGGTTCGTGCTCATTAAAGAGGATAAGAAGGGAGAAAAGTGTGGAACTCTTTAGAACATTCAAGAAACCATAAATTCCAATTTTGCCCTTTCGTAATGGCAAGTTCATTTCGGCTTCGTTTTAGCTCCTTTTTTAGAACCGTCTTTTCCATCATAAAATTTAGGTTCTCAATTTAATAAAATGCCTTTGGAATCACTCAAATCGGAGTTAAAACCATCCCAAACGAATCAGTCAAAGTTCGGATCAACTGACGTTGGAAAGAGTACACCGAAGGGGCTTTACCAGTCCCAGGGCTTCCCATGGTTTTTGGGGCCTTTGAGAACCTTGGGCAACTCAAAATTTCCATTTAAAAAGCCCTCCTAGGTTTTTTTTCCAAAATTACACTTATTTATGAAAATGCCACTGGCCTTTCGACAATTTTTTTAAATCGTTCTGACCCCAGTTTTTGGGCAACTCAAGGCTCAAATCCTCATTTTCTATTATTTAAAATTTTATTCAAATTTTAATTGGCCTTGAATCACTCATCTCAGGGGACTTGCTTTTCAAATTGGCCCGTTCCAGTGATTGTACAATGTATCGGGCGTTACAATATCCAGCCACCAGCAACACTTCAAATAAATTTTGAGCACAAAGTAACGAAATACCTCTAAATTCTGCATCATTTTTTTCAAACTTGCTTCCTCCTTGTTCTATCGCGACTCCCTTTCACTCTCCTGTATCAGAAATGCCTCTTTTGTTTCTCTGTTCATGGCTTCCCCTTTTCATGGTTTCACTTTCCGATATTATCGCAGATTCCTCCTCAATCCGGTACCTCTCTCTCAGCCTCCCTTCGATTCACTCTAACCTAGAACTCTTCTCTGTTCTCTCGCTTTTAGCCTCTCTTGATTCGAAAGCTCTCTGGTTCCCCTCAAATTCTCTCAATCCACCGATATGCACTCGCTTCTCCTTTCTGCTTCTATTTTCTCAAATCTCCTTTTCTCCCTCGATCTCTCACTTCTTCTCTCTGCTCTGAAATTACTTAGACCTAAAAACCCCAAATCTGGAGCCAATCCCCTCTATTCTCTCCCCAAATCTGAAAATATCTGCCTCCCCTTCTCTCTTTAAACGTGTATCGTCCCCCCTACCAGCTCCACTATCTCCCTTTTTCTGTTGATTTTTCGTCTCCTCTTTTCTTCGTCTCACTCCATTTTTGTTAGCTCTATCTTTCTCTCGCTCGTGCTCCTCCTTCCATCTAAAAATCCCCCCCATTCCATCTTCGAATCTCAGCCCTCCTCAAGCTCTCTCTCCTGATACATTCGAATCAGAAAATCCCCTTTCGCCTTTTCTCTCCCTCCGTCTCTCATCCAACGCGTCTGTCTCCCCCCTTTTTCCCTCTGTGTCTATTGCCTTTTTCTTTCTACCCAGATGCGCCTCTCTGCTTCCTCAATTTTTTTTTTCCTTTTTTTGTCCTCATCTCCCCCCTTTCTCATCGCTGAGAGTTGTACCATTAGTCCGTAGGAGCCTGCTCTCTAGGATACAAGAACAAGAACGCCCCTCAAGGGGGACCACGCCTCTAGGGTTTCTCCGGTCTCTTTTCATTTTTTTAATTTATTCTTGTTTTTTTCTACCTTGGGTATGTGAGCTTCAGACTTGTTGGGCTGAAACTATAGGCCTCCGCCAATTTTCTATTTTTGGTCCTTCTTTTGTTTTTAAGGTTGATTTTAGGTTGAGCTTCTAAAATTTTTTTTTGTTTTATTTTTTTCTCGGGCCCTTCTTTTTTTATTTGGGTTTCCCCTTTTTAATATATATTATTTTGGTTTTTTTTAGTCCTTTTTGATGATTTTTTTTAATTAATATTCTTTTAATTATTTTTTGGTATTTTATTTTATTGTATCTGCTTTTAGCCTTTTTTATTTTTATTTATAATTCATTTTTCCTTTCTTTTTCTAGTCTCTTTTTGATTTTTTAATTCCATTTATTTTGGATTTTTGTTACTCCCTCTTTGATATTTCTTTTGTTTTAATTTTAGATTAATGGGCTTTTTCTTTTTTTTTTTTAATTTTATTTTTAAGTTCTTTCTCCTTTGATTTTTTTTTGAGCTTATTAAGCTAAAAGGACTTGTTTGATTTTTGTTTTTTTATTTTTTATTTTTTATTTTTTTTATTAGTCTAATTTTATTATTATTTTTGGAGTATGCCAGGACAAAATACGGTGTTCACAGGTGCCCTTCTTTACTTGTTTCTTAAGCAAAGAAATTAAAATTGTAATTTTGATATTTTTTGCATAAGAAATAAGTAAAGATAAGAACATGTATTTTGTCTAAGGCGATTTGATTGCTGTCTGACAACATGTAAGAGGAAAGAGCGACCCAAACAAAATATGATGTTTACATGTGGTAACATCGTCCTTGGGTGTGAACTATTTTTCATCTTGCTTTCTTTTTATTCCCTTGCCCGATTACCTCATTCTATTTTGAAATTCCCAACAATTATACAAGTTTGTGACTTCATCCTTGGGCTACAGCTTCTGCAACTTTTGTTTCCCCTTATGTTCAAAATTTTGGCAGCTGATAACATGCTTTCTTGCCACCTTATGCCATCTTTTCCAACCCTTCTATTGGCCATGAGTTGTGTGGTGGGTCCTCATGAAAGCTATGTGCATGGGTGTGTGTGGCAGACGTTCTAAACCAAGACGTGTAGGTAAGACATCCATTATACATCATGAACTCAACTGACAAAATTTTTTTGGAAGTATGGGTTATTAAGATGGCTTTTGAAGTACAACTTAGGTTGGGGCACAAACTTAGTCCTGAAAAATGTTGAGTTAATTCTAATTGCAAGGCGGCAGGTAGCTAGCTAGTAACTCAAATTAACATAACCAGTACGAATGGGAATTAACCACTAGTATAATTCAATTAAAGCCACTGTGGGGATGAAAAATAGTAAAGCAAGCCCAGGTCACTTATCTTGTTAGTTAATTAATTAATTAATAAAAATTAGCATGATTATATCAACTTAGTTGAGTTTAGCACTAAAGTAGGAGTTAATTTAGGTATGAGTTGATTAAAAAGAACCAATGAAGTGCCAAGAAGGCAACAAGTAACTAAAATAAATTAACTAAGCTAATAGGGTAGTAGTCTCAAAGAAAGTATTTGATTGCTTAATTCCACTACTTGATATCTTAGGGAAATTCTAAATTTTTTAAGATAACAAATCAAATTTGTGAAATGAACTAAATTAATACTAGGTGACTAAGGGTAGGTGGAAGGTTAGCTATAATGAATTAAACATGAAACTAGGTAATGGTTTAACTAAATATAAGTGGGATACTAATGTAAGAAATAAGTTGACTAAATTGAACTAAATATTAAACCAAAATAATACCAGCATTGAGAAATCATTTATAGAATTAAATTAAGTAAAGTAGTGGATAAACTAAGTTTAACTAGAATAAGCTTGAACTAGAATTAGGTGTTAATATAGGAATAAGAGTTAACGTAAGTGTCATGCCCTAATATAGAGACATGACTAGCACGGATACAAGGAAGCCTCGTATCCGTAAGCCTGATCAAATATAGTTTTAATATGATTTTTGGCATGATTCCATTACTTCATTCATATAAATTTCATTCCTAAGCTCATTGGGTTTTTCAGAGGTCTTAAAAATTGTAAGGATTGTCAGAATTGTTAAATCCCTAACAACCTATAGTTTAAGACATCAATTGATTGTAACTTTGATTGGGCTTTTCTAGGTTGTTTTGAATCCCAAAAATTACAGATTAAATCATTTTAATAAAGCAGATAGGCTAAATTTTCAGTTGGAAAAGATAATTTTTGAAAAGGATACAAAATAAATTCAAACGGAATGGTTAATGTATAGGAATGTAAATGGAATTTTGAAATTGCTTTGAAATATCCTTCCTTCTTTATTATAATATCCTTCCTTTTTTATTATAAAGTCATGCCACTTAGTTCTTCTTCTTAACTAACTTCTTAGCTCTAAAATAGAATAGTGAGGGCATGATGAAGAAGAGGAGGATAGAGAAAAGAAAGAAAGGCAAATAAGGCAAGGAAAAAGGCCAAATTTCATGGTATATTAGTTAGCAAACTTCTTCACTTTAAGCCCTTTCTAATGGTGATTTTAACTGCTTGAAAGGATAACTTTGGTGGCTGACCTCTCGAGGAAAAGGAGAGATTTGAAGCAAGCAATTATGGTAGAAAGAATCACTATTTAACAAGCTTTTCCAAATGAGAATGTTGCCATTTCATTAGTCTTTTTCTTCTTCCATAATTCAGCCTAAAGAGAGAGAGAGAGTGAGGAGGAAGCTTCTTTTTGATGAAAACTTCAAGAGAAACAAGGGTTTGAAGGGTGTAGAATAAGATTATGCAAATGAAATTTCATGAAAAACCATAGAAATCAAGTTAGGCCACCTAGGGTTTCTATTGCACCATGGAAGATATAAAACCTTGGGAAGATGTTTTAAATCATCTAAGGTCAAACTTGAACTAAGAAAGAGCCAAGATACTCCATGTGTATCAAATTCCCTAAGAGAATGACAAAAATTCCCTTTAGCTCCATTATGTGCATAGGTTTGGCCAAGGAGGGGAAAATGTAGTTAGAGAGTGTTTTCATGAGTTCTATGCTTTTAAGAGGTCTAGATATAAGCAATAAAACTAGTAAAACCATTGGAATGAATTTATGATCCCTATTTTAAAAGGTAAATTTTTAGGGTTCATAAAAGGCCTAAAGAAGCAACTTGGTTTTAGCCTCGTTGAACCATTATGCAATGACCCTAATGGGTTCTATTAGAGTTATATGGCTCAAATCAAGTGAGATTTTAGAGCTTAGAAATGAAATCATGAGAGTTTCCACTTAAGGGGGCTTAAAGTAGTTTAAATGCCTTTTTGAATTCTAGTAGCCCTATATGATAGCAAAATGAGTTAGAATGGATCCTAATGAGTGCTTTGTATTGTAAATTGATGTATTTTAGGCTAACCTAATGCAAACTCTTTTTGGGTATGTATGAACCCAAGAAGGATACGGCAAAAGACCAAGGAAAAGAAAAAGTTTTGGGAGTTAATGATAGTTTAAGGCTCCTAACTCCATAGGTAGCTATTTCTTCCTACCTTGCATGCATTTGAATGGATGTATGAGTTGAGATACTTGTATGTTTGCTTATTTGATGATTTCATGAGTTATGACTTAAATTGGCTTTTGCCATGAATTATATGCATGTATGAAAGTATGTTTGGCTTCTAACCCCTATAGCAAGAATTGAGCGTAGTAGCTCTTCCTTTGTCACACTCCGGCCTGCAACCTAAGGTGTAACCAACATAGAAGATAACAAGTTTTTCTTTCATAAGCCAAATCCAAACTAAAATCCTACCAAATATTAGAGACATCCTTAAGATTTAATACCAAATATCAGAACTAAATAGAATCATTGCAAATTATATATGTCTCATATAAATTTCTTTTTAGGTGACTTTTGTAGAAATTTTGACAGAGTCCCCTCTGTAAATTGGACCTCCTGAAATTTCTACAATTTAACTAACCAATTCAAATAAATCAATAGAAAATTCACCTACTAATCCAAACCAGTATAAAATCAGTTTCTAAGGGTGGGGGACCCTATTTGTGATTCAGTAAACCTATATACATTATATTATAGAACAAAATAAACTCCAATTAAATAACCAAAATAGGCCTATGCAAATAGATGCAGGGCTTACCAAAAATGTAAGGGAATGAACGGTCCTATGCCACTAAAGGAGATCCGATTCAGATCTACTATCTAAAAGAAAGAAATTAAATTTTAAAGCGTGAGTCAAACACTCAGTGAGTAAATAAGATTAGCTATATGAGATAAGAACATTTTTGCATTCAAACCTTATTTAAATTAGCAAAATTCCATAATTGAACCTTTAAAAATAGTGATAAAAGAAAATAAACATGTATTTAAATTTTTTCCCCAAAACAAAATGATTCATCGATTGTAATGGAAAGTGTTAATTCAATACCAACTAAGCCAAACGCAGAGAACACAACTCGTGAGGATAATTAGCATAGATACTAAACAATTAGCTAGCGAAAATCTAAATAAATTCACGTATGGTGGCCAATCACATGGGGATAGCAATACCTTTGCTAGTTGGGATACTTATCACAGTGCAGCATGGCTAACCACTACTACAGTTAGCTACAGGGTTTTGAAATAGATAGCTCCCACAAGAAATCATCACATAAATATATACTCAAAATAAGTTAAGGTTCATAGCCTTACATATCAATCATAAAAAAATATAACAAAGTGCCTCATTAGCATTCTAGTACACAACGATATCAAGAAGGTTGTATTAAAATTTTCCATAGTGAAACAAAGAGGATTCCCAATACCAATATGTAAATATGCGTGATTAATATATAGTTAGCATTCTTTACTCACCTTTTAGAATAACTTTGAAAAGTTCCCTATATATTCTCTTTCAATTCTTTAGTTGTGTTTGACTCCCCAAATATCCTATACACCAATTCATAACATCTCAATGTTTGAATAACTTTAGTGGTCAACTATGAAATTCATTACTTTTACTCGAACACTTAGTTGTAATAAAATCCTTAGGTATGGTATTTAGTTAGGTCCATGCACCAATATAACCCCACTCATCTAAGTTACCATTTCAACATTTTACATGCTATTCATTTTCCCTAACCACTATTAACCCGTATAAACTTAATTTGTGAGTCCTTTATTCCCATTTCCACCATTTAGCAAGATGTAGTCATTTTATTAATTCAAACTATTTATTTATTTTTTTAATACTTGAATAGTAATTCACCCCTAAGTTATTTACTAAATGACTTAATTATGGTGCCTATACAAATCCTTAAATTCTTATGTAGTTTGCCTAAGTAAATTTCAACACTTAAATAGTCATTTCAACTAACTACCACTAAAGAAAATAACTCAAAACACTCTTCAATTTAAGTGTGAAAAAAAAATTAACAATGAAAGGCATTGCTTACCAAATTAATGATTGTTAACCTTCCTTCTAATCATAATTTATATAAAAATAAATCACTTAGTATGCTTTAAGTCTAAGAAAAGCAAGCTAACCAATGTACTGGACCATTAACACAAGTGCAACAGACACACTATGTTATCAAGCTTAAAAAATTATGCCAATATGAACATGTAGAAATATACATGTATATATATATGCATCATTACGTGACTAATTCCATAGTTATCCCCTATTTCTCACACTACAGCAACATACCCACACACATAAATAAGATCGTAGCAGGGCACCATAGATGGAGTATAAGGATGGAAGAAACAAGCCTATAAGGAAGAAATACCTACACGAATAGCTTGAAGTTAGACCCTAAGAAGAAAACATGGCTCCCTATTCCTTGTCTACCTAAGATAGCATTCGTCCAGCAGCCTCATAACCATTGGTTCTACACCATGTAATCAAGAATCAAGAAGAAAGGAAGGGCATGAAAAATGGATTTTCTTGAGCAACCTACAAGAACCCAACACACTATAAAAATAGGGAAGGTTGAGGGAGGGAGAGAATGGATCTTACCAACCACCTATATGCTGGAATTGCTGTTCAAGGAAGAGACCATTCAACATGAAATTATGCTTCCCACATAACTCAAACTAGCTCAGTTGCAATAGGGAAAATGGCACACAAAAAACTAAAGCAAGAGAGTAGTAATTTGTAGTGAAAATGGAGTGAAAGATGTAGATGTTGTTAGCTGCCCCTTGCCCCTACTTTTAACCAAAATGATAGTTGCAAGTGGGAGAAACATACTGCTAAAAATTATCAAAAGAAATTACAAGAAACCTAATCCTTATGTAACACCATAATGTATTAACCCCAACTAATCTTTGCTTAGGCTCGATTCCATATGATTTCCAAAGAAAATGACAAAAGCCTTGGCATTTTCATGCTATAAATTAGGGTTTAAATGCTTATATTTTGCCCTGTGGGTCCCATGAACCCATCATTCACATTCTCTACTCAAACTCCATTTATACAACTCATACATAGCATAAAACAACCCATGAACCACAGATATGAAGCCAAAAATCCTAAAATGTAATTTCTCAAAATGGGCCCAAAAGTCAGATTTTTGGCTCTAATTTTGAAAAATTATAACTAATTCTAAAAAAATGAGAATCAAGAAAACTATAGCTTTCTAAAAATATATGGATGTTAGATTTATACTAAAAATAATTCCAAACCATAATCTCACTGTTTGACCCATATTTGACATAAAAAAAGAGACAGACGTCTGACTATCCTAGTACTGATGCAATTTGCTATCATAAACTTCAAAAATTCATAACTAATTCTAAAAAATTCCAATATGGGAAAACTGTACTAATTTAAAAATATAAACATGTTAACTAGAGGAGAAAAATAATTTTGGATCATTTTCGTAGTCTTTGAACCTCAAAAATTGATGGAACAGTAATGAAGGTTGGATGGCTTCTGTGATACTGACACAAAACTTCATAAAGTTATTTCTCCCTCTACAGACTCCAATTGAGGTGCTTCTAGTTGTTATAGGTCACTGTGGATGGATAGTATATTTTCATAAAATTTCATGACAATTGGACATCGTTTGGTCTATGAATGACACAAATTCATTTTCAGACTAGTTGCATAGTACAATAACAAAAACCAGAAAAATTCTCCAATTTCAACAATTCTCCAAATATTCCCTAGACCTCCAACTATTACCCACTGTAGCTTCCTAAGAATCTCTCAACAAGGTCTAGAGGCATGCCAAATTTCACATCAAGAAAAGCTCATTTGGTCATACTTTGATAAAGCTCACAAATTTGGCAGTTTTGACACCATAAATGGTTCAAAATAGGGTAAATGGTCTCCTACATACTCTAACACCTCTTGAACAAGTTTTAAAGTATAAACACAACATATATGAATTGCTCAAATGATCCAAACCAACACACATCTCAAACTTACCATGCTACGGGTAAAAGTATATTACTGCATACAAGCCACCAAAGGGCCAAATCACATATTTTTATTACTTTAGCTCTATACATGGCTCATACATCATTTATACATATTTCTACACTTACTCAAATATTTACATCTCAAAAAGAATAGATATACATAAGCACTTTGGCTTTCCTATATATCAAACAATGTCTAAGTGTACAAAAGTGGTAAGAATGGGCCATCTATGCCTCATGGCCTCCACTCTTAGGCTCTTGAGCTCCACCTGGACCATATGAGATAGGAGAGGGAAGGGGGTGAGATTCATGGAATCTCAATAACTCATACACTCATTTAAGGAAGCAATCAAGGCATATAAACAAGTCAAAGCATGCAAGTAGGCATCTAACCATTCACAATCATACAACACATGATTTACATGCCATAAATATCATATCAATGCCAAGAATAAGCTCTAGGGACTTTTGGTCTAGCCTCACCTGATTTTTGGGACTTTTGGATTCGTCTCACCCTTGGTTTAGGGACTTTTGACTTGGCCTCACTCAGCTATGAGACTTTTAGCCTTGTCTCATCCATTTCTATAGACTTTTGGCTCCACCTCACCCATTTCATAGGACTTTTGGCACTACCTCACCCAAACAATTTTTACAACCTAAAACATAAGTATATTGGTACCAATGCATCAACGTAATAACATATGGCATGTCTCACACAACAAATACATACATAAGTATACAATGACTATATACATCCAAGAATGCAATAAGAAAGAGTAAAGTGCTACCTTACAAGCCAACACAAGCCTTCCCTTTTGATTTCTCTTTATCTTTCTCAGTCTTAACACCACAACTAGATGGAGCCGATTTTATTATAACTCAAA
Source organism: Erythrophleum ivorense (assembly GCA_026724425.1). Lineage (NCBI taxonomy): Eukaryota > Viridiplantae > Streptophyta > Magnoliopsida > Fabales > Fabaceae > Erythrophleum > Erythrophleum ivorense. Next base: position 3,243,498 of record JAIUCV010000024.1, read on the forward strand.
TAAACACTCATAAGGTTAGGGGGTTCTTCATCAAAGCAAACCCTACAAAGTATATAAGAACCCCTTCTTTTCTCCCTTTTAAATTTCACTAACTCTTCTTCTACTTTCTTTACATTTTTCAACTTATCACACTTTAATTCAAGGGTTTCTTGCTTATTCTAGATCAGAATAGAGCTATCTTACTCAATTACCCATGGAAAGGAAACTTAAAAGGAGAAGAATAAAGGCAAGAAGAAGAAATATGAAAATCTTTAAAGGTTCTTACCTTTCTTCCTTGATTTCCTTCCTTCTCTCTTAGCTTCTCTTGGTTTCTCTTTCTCTCACAAGCTTTTTTCTCTATTTTGGATGAAGCTTAGGTCGGTTAGAAGAAAAGGAAAGGATCTGGACGCTTTAAGAAGTAAAATTCTCCTTTTTCACACTTTTCTGGACTAACCCTCGTTATGTTGAGCGTGTATCAATCCCAAACCCTTATTCTCGCTACGGCGTGTGCTATTGCGATGAACCACCTAGTTTTTGTATGAGATGTCTGAACTTGATATAGCTAGAAGCATTCTCGCTATAGGGAACAGGCACATTCGCTATAGTTATACTATTTTTTGCTATAGCCAGCAGACTTAGAAAATTTTCAAGACTTGAAAAATTTTAGCACAATTTTGGTTGTTAACCTTACCTACACTAATGAGGGACAATTTTGGTAGAACACAAAATGGTTTAAAAAAGAGAAAATTTTCAAAAGAATAGCCTCTCGTAGGACTCAAACCTAAGGCACTTAAGGAAGGAAAAAAAAATTTCTTTCTTAAATTGCCATCTGACCTACACCTTTATCTTAAACTCTCTATCAAGTAGATTTTTATAATAACTACACATATAAGTCCTTAGGTTTTACATCCTTAGCCTAGAGTTAAGCTTAGTTGAGCCTAGATAATTTATTTTTATGCCATGGCTAGATAAGAGTTTATGTTTCATTATAATTCTCATATTTAAGTTAATTGAGGCACATAGCCTCTATGCATGCATCTTTTCTTCATATTCATCGTGTGCATTGATATAGATTAAGATTTGTTACTGGGATTCTCCCAAAAATCTCACTCCATTTATCTCCTACTAACCATGGCAGGTGTACTAAGTTAGGGCAAAGAACTAAAGGAAGTATAAGATCTTAAAATGCCTTGTTTAAAACTTTTGATGTAATGATGTATTCAAGGTACAAATGAGATAATTTGTTATGAATCATATGCATATAATGATTGTCATGTAGTGAAAATCCTTGGGCAAGCTTGAGAATATATGGGTATGTAAATTTGATGCCCATGCTTATAGCTAAAACATATCCTTGTAAGTTGAAGAGCATGTGGTAGTCTAATGTATATTATAGAACCAAGAAGTAGATAATTTGATTTATTTTATGGTGGAATGAATTAGCACTTGATGAACATGATTGCGATGATGAATATGCATCCATTTGGTGTCTTTGCATGGGAAGAGAACATAGTTTTACGTATAAGAGGCCATGGGTTTTCTATGCAATATTGTAATAACCCAAATTAAAAAATAATAATAATAAAATAATTAATTAAATTAGAAAAAATTTATTTTTAGGATAAATATAATATTTAGGTAATCTTAGGATAATTATAAAGATTTAAAATTATCTTAAGGAGTTATTTTAAAATCTATCTTATACCCATTGAGATATTTCTATGTCCCAAAATTTTAAAATAGGTTAATATAGAAACTCTAAATAATTCTAGAGTCCTAATTTTTACATTTAGGCATAAAAGAATAATTTTCCATAAGTCTTAAACAAATTACATTAGAAGAAACCTTGAGTGCCTTTTTGTAATTTCTCCTCTTTCCGTTATAATATAATTTCCTTCCTTATTACCCCTATTCTGACGTAGAAGCACCTTTCCCCCCCCCTCCCCTCATTTTTCTTTTTCTCTTTCTTTAAAAAGCTTCTTCTTCTCCTTAGTAGCTTCCCATTAACGCAGCCTGTCACGACCCAATTTCTAGGCTACGACCGGTGCATAGGCTAAACTAATCTAGAAATTTAGTTAGCCTAACAAGCCTTATAAAATCTAAAATTAACTATTATATCATATATTTAACTAGCCCATATAACTTATAAATTTTGAAAACTTTAATATTCAGTTCATTATATCATTAGAGGCTACCAAAAATTCGGCAACATCTCCCCTAAAAATTGGACATCCCAGCCTGAAAAATAATTTAAACCAGCAATAACAAGTTACATATAACCAAAAGGCCTAGCTAAGAAAGTAAAGACAATATTTACACATTATAAGTGATCATATAACATGAACAATTCCAAAATTCTTTCTCTACACCTAAGTGCCACCACATCATGGAGTCTGATACAATTTCACAAAATTAAACACCTACTCTAAGGGTCTGGTAGCTCTCAAGCTCCCAGATCACTTCACCCCTTAACTCGCTGGTCTGAAAAATAAGGAAAGAAGAGGGATAAGCCTACCACTGGCTTAGTGAGTGTATAAATAATAAAGTGCATAAAGAAAAAAAATATAAGTGCATACAGGAATTTTTAAAAAAAATCAATGATCATCGAACAATTTAGGCAATAAAATTTATAGATGAAATGAAAAACAATTATTTAAATAAAAAGAAATTTTTAGATAAAATCTATATTTGCTAAATATAAGAAAAATATTATAGGAATAGGTATCATAGAGAGGAACCAAATCATCAAACCACATCATCATATATCATGGCATTTCTTTGGATTCATCCCATCTTATCACTTTCACAATATGTCTAGTATCTCAGATCGCAGCACTGGATACATCACATCACAGTGCCATCACAATTTACAATTTATTATAGGTGTACCTAGGCCTTATCTCCACTAACGGCTACGGGATCCTAACTAGATTCCCATTCATTATATAAAATAAAAATAAAAATAATTAAAATAAAATTCTTTCAAATAGAATTTAGCTATCAAAAATAAATAAGGAAATCAAGAAGTAAATAAATAATTAAATCAGGCAAGTTAACCTTCAATATAATCTCTATAACATATGAAACCACAAGACAACATAAAATACTCTCCTCATAGATAAACATATACTCACCACCACTTTCTTTTTATCAAATTCATTCTTTTGCGTTCCACAAGAATATATCACGCCACATTTCAACTATCAATTTGTTTTGATAAATTTATTAAATCATCATAAGAATACATATATATATCCAGTTTGGGGTTTTGAAAACATCGATTTGTTTTCCCAAAGGATAAAGCACATCACATAATTAAAAATTTCACCATGGAAAATATAAAATGGAATGAAATAGATATACCACTCTATTATCTACACACTCACCAATTGGGACTAATAGTATAAGTCCCTATTCCTTATTGTTTAATGTTGAGTCTCAGTTGAATGAGTTTCCCTGGTATCACCTAAAATTATAACCAATATAAATTAATTATATTAACCACTCCAATAATATCCATAATTATTTATATAACCTAATATACTCCCTAAAACATAAATCCCTAAATTCTTATATACATTTCTATCCTAAATACTAACCCTAAATTTGGGGTTTTTCAATCTAAGCTTCCATAACTCAAATTAAGTTCAAAACTTACTTCTAGGAATTCCAAAGATAACTTTGGAAGGGTTAATTTACATATAAATGTTGAAATTCAAGAAACCCCAATTGTGGAGCTCACCCACGGCACTAGGAATGAAGAGAGCTACATGAAGGGAATTTTTTGCTTCAATAAAGCATGTGAAAGGATCAATATTAATGGAAAAGAAAGATAAAAGGGGGAAGAGAAAAAATACTACCTCAAAGTTCCAAAAATGGCAGCTGGACGGTGAAGAGAAAATGGGAAGAAGATGAGAATAATGGAGTTGTAATGATGGGAAGAAGCACCAGGATTAAAGCACGCCAGAATAGTGACTAACGGCGGTAGATGCACAAATGGAGGTAACCAAAATAGGAGAGAAATTTTGGGAGATGGAGATGTATGATGGCAGCGAAGAGAAGCAAGGTTTTTTTTTCGTGAACGAAATGAAGAAGAAGAAAAAAGGATGCTGCTTCTGATGAAAAAGTTGGAGAGAGAAGGTGTTTATGAATATTAAAGTATCTTTGGCCAATATTGCACTTTTGCCCCTAACAAGTCTAATATGCTTTAATTGAGATTTAAAATGATTGGAAAAGTCCTTTAAAATTTTTATATACTCCAAAATAAATTCAAAAAATTATTTAGTTTTTATTTTAATAACCAAATATATATTATTTATTTATTTATTTTTATTATATATATATTTAGGTATTACACAACCCTTTTCTCTTTTCCTTCTTCTTCTTCTTCTTCTTCTTCTTCTTCCATTTTCTTTCTTTTTTCTTCTTCATTCTTGTGCTCGTTGGCTGTTCTTCCCTCTGAGACACTGCTGCCATCATCCTGCTCCGGTGGCTAAGCATTGGGTGACTGTGGCTATTACGTGAGAGAAGATACATTGTGGTGAGCTCCATTAAAGCTTTAATTTCACTCTTCTTCTTCTCATATACTTAGGCTAGTTTTCTCCTTGACTTTAGCTTTTATTTTTGCTCCATTTTCATGCCAATGGTGATTCAAACTTTAATGGTAGCTTCCCTTCTCTTCTTGGCCATGGAAGGAGTTCTTAAATTGGGGCTTTTATTTTACACCACTTAGGTATGATTTGGCACTTCTTACATGCTCATTTAAGCTCCTTAAAATGTATTCTAAGGTCAAACTAAATTTTAGAAGCTTAAATTAGACTGTGAAAATTAATTTGTGAAATCTAAAACCTAAGGTTAATAGTAACATTAGAAAATTTAAACTACAATTATGGGTTTAGGTGTTAGAGGGTGAAATTAGTCATATTGAACATATTAGAAACTAATGGAGTAATTTAAGGTAATGTTCTTATATTTAATATAATTATAGGTGACATTGAAACTACTCTTTTAATTGGAGATCCCTTCAAATTTTAGGAAATTGGGGCCTCTACTATTGACCTCCATAGGTGAGTGTATAGATAGCAAAATAGTAATCTCTTTTACTTTATATTTATATACTGTAGCCTAAACTTCTCATTTTGTGATTTGCCTTATCTGCATTATCAGGGAAACAAATCTTATTTTTTTTTAAAACTTTATATGGATCAAAATATATGTGTGAAAGTATATATATATATATATAAATGGTTATTATGTTTGAGAGATGATTAATGACTTTTATTGTTTATAATATTATTATATAAATTTGTTATTCATTGTTTTTATTTTATTTAAATTACTTCTTTTACGTGATCAAGTTTTTACCTGTTTATTTACTTACTGGTTAATATTTAATTTATTTGAACAATTTTCAATTCAAAATATTGGATGAAAATTTGGTAAAAATCTCGTAGCTGTTAGCGGGGGTAACGACCTAGGTGCACTTGATTAAAATAATGAATAATCAATGGGGGTGGCACTCAGTGATAATCATTCTAGATATATCGTGAAATGTACATCGTGTAGTGGCACTCGGTGATGATAATGATATTGTGATACTATGCAATTGCATTAATGGTAGTGTTAAATCCTGTGTGGCAGCACTCAAGGTTGATTATAATTCTTTTATGTGATAACTATTCCATCTTATTTTCTTTAAATTTAAATTATGCTTTTGCTTATAGCCTACAATGTAATTTAATTGTTGTCTATATATATGTATTAGTCAATTATTTGTCCAAGTAATTTATTGCAAAAAACTCTAAACCTATTTGTTTCCCTTTTTTCTTATTTTGTTAGTTATATATTCACTAAGCCAGTGGTAGGCTTACCTATATTCCTTGTATATTTTCATATAAGCATAAAGTAGATTGAGGTGCTCTGGGATTTGCATGTGCCTCCTAGACACACATAGTATGATATTTTGATTGGTTAGATTGTGTAAGGACTTTAAGACACATTGGTTATTAGGTGCTACATCATTTTGAGTCACATAGATGTTATACTTTTTTATAAATCATATAATGACCATTGTAATGGCATTTGGTTATATTTTGAAAAACTTATGTAGTATAATATATTGTGGCAAGAATTCAAAAGTATAAGTGTCACACCCACAAATTTAAGTACGTTGGCGCAGAAAAGAAAAAAAAAAGAGAGTATAACTTCATATAATAAATTATGGGTATCATTTTCGAATCATATAAAACATATAAATTTTTCTTTAGGTGACATTTGTAGAAATTTCAGCAGAGTCTCATCTATAAATTAGACCTCCCGATATTTCTATAATCTGTCAACCAACACAATACATCCAAAAGGAACAACCCATATTCATTCAGACTAAAAATAAACTTCTAGGGAGTGGGGATACCCTATCTATGATTCAGTGGAGTCAACTTCACATTATTTAAAACAAAATAGATTACGCACATATTAACAAACTGCACCCACATGAACAACTGCAGACTTGGCGAAAAAAATAGACGAAGATCAACAACTAGTAAGTTGCTGAGGGTAGACTAGGGTCTACACTGCTATCTGAAAAAAAAAAGATTTTTACAAAAAATGAGTTTGATACTCAATGAATAAGCAATGCTAACCCTTTTAAAATAGGGATAGGGACAAATATATATATATATATTGCATGAAACATGCTTTATGCAAATTCTTTCTTAAAATGCATTGAAAGCATCTAAGCAGAACCAATTGAAACAGACGCAGAACACACAACTTGCGGGGAAAAATCACTATAGATGCAAAGCATTCAGCTTGCGAAAATAACATGACTCCGCGTGTGGTGGCCTACACACGGGGCTAGCACCACCCCTGCTAGCTGAGGTACAGATCATGGTGCACCATGGCTAACAACTACTGTTGTTAGCTACAGGGTTCTAATCAGATAACCTCTTAAAATAATACTTTTCTCAAATTAGCATTTCAGACAGAGTACCTTCTGGTTCAATTTCATAGCAATTTTTCCAAATAACTCAAACATCTGTCAATTTGTAAAATTTCATGTTCAAATCGATTTTTGGTAACATGCATATAACAAAACATTTAAATATGTATCTCCATAAATAAATAATCCAATTTTAGAACACTGCAAGGAAACTTAGTAACAAAATAATAATTACTCGTTATCCACAGTCCGCATTACTTACTCACCTTCCAAGATAATACAGAAATTCCCTACCCCTTTTCCTCGGCTATGACTTAATCTCCTGAATACCCTACAATACTCGTTCACCAGATTTTAGAGGGTGAATTACTCCAATTGATCTCATACAGAACTTATCTTATTTTAAAAATTATTCTTCTACTAAATTTCACGCCCTCCATACCCATACAATATACACAATATACATATATAGGGATATAGATATGTATATATATATATATGTCCATATATGGCAGCAGGGCAATTTGGATTTTTTATTTATTTTTTATTTAGAGGCTCAAATTCAAGAAATAAGGAAAACGCATACCATACCCATTTTGCAGCAAAACAAGTTAAAGGGAAGCTTGTTCTGCATAAACAGAAATTGGCAAGTAAGAAGAAGCACAATGGAATTTGGTCTTAGATTAGGAAGTATATGCAGGAATTGGGAGGAATCAGCATATAGGAAAGTGGAGATACAATTTAGCATGAAGGAAGTCAAGATTCCTCCAACCAAAATCATCTTCCTGCACCAATTTTTGTCTTCTGCGCAGCACTTCCCTCGACTGGCCATACTAGAAACGGGTTTAGAACTCCAAAAAAATAGGGGAGGGAGACGCCTTTAAAATGGAATCAGGAGAAGCAGTACATACAACGGCAACTCCAAGCCTAGAGGAATAATTTGTATGGCATTAATTTACCAGCAAAACAGCCGTGGAGCTCAGCATAAAACAAAGACAAAGCAAGTAGCAAAAAGGATCGAACCAGAAAAACAAAGTGACGTGAACAGGGGAGAGGAGATGGCGTTCTTGACCAGCACCACAGTTCGTCCAGCACGATGGTTTAATGCAGCTGAAATGAAGCAACTCAACTGGACAGGGCAGCAAAGGATGACTCGCATAGCATGAAGAAACAGAAGGAAGCAACACATAGGGATAGAAATGAAGATACAGAGCCTCTGATATGCTTCTGCAGTTTTCTCTGGTTGAAGGGATGTGTGTTGCAAAAGCTGGAGAGGTAAATGCCGTAAAAACCAAACTTAAAGTAAATATAAGGGGGCATATATGGGAGATCAGAAAAATGACAAAAAGGGAAGAAAAGCAGTGCTACGTGGCAATTTCACAACATTAATTTGAAAGGTCAAACTTCCCCTACACATATATATTCATGCACATCAGTTCTTACAATAAGATACTAGTGAATTTTTAAAATGAAATGTATTGGGCTGTGCTAAATTTGTAGGATTAGGATGTCCAACTTTTAGGAGAGATGCTATCGAATTTTTGGCAACCTCTAATTATTATATGTATGTTTATATAAAAGCATGAGTATTGAATGAGTTGTCAGGCTTACTAGGCTAAGCCAATCATGCTTGACTTGGTCTAGGTGCCAGTCATGGCTTAGAGTTTGGCTCGTGACAAACATAGGATATGAGATAGTGATTTTTAATAACCAACCAAATTTTTTGTATTGGCTCCCATAGAAATGAAGAATAAATGGATTGATTTTTGCTCAATGAAGGAGATTGTATTTTGGAGCTCAAATGGACCATTTCATTAGCAAATTTTTGTCCAAATAAGCAATAAAATGTACCCTTATCCTTGATAGTCCAAATGACCTAGTTTGAAGTTGAAATTTGGTGAGCATCTAAAGAATTTGTAAACTTTTCCAATAAACTAAAGATGGTATTTTTTGAAACTCTATAAAATATTTTATAACCAAAAACTAAAATTGTGCAGTTACTATATATTCACTTTAATGCAACCTTGGTTTTTGTTACTTTTGAGGGGTTAAATAGATTCATTTTAACTTAAATTTTTCACAACATAAGGTTTAGATCATAAGCTTTTTATAGACATGTAATGTATAGATCAAAACAATATAGCCAAAGTTATAAATTTTTAAAATTTGGTCCTTATTATGTCAAAAGAGACCAAAATGACATATATAGCTCCCTCATGCATTTGGATTTTGGAATATGATTATGTGAATTGAAACAAATGTTCTATAGTATTTATGGAATGAGATAACAAGAAAATCCATTTTGGACCATATCTAATTATTTGAGGTATAAAAATTATATAAAACCGCTGCTAAAAGTTTTGCTACGGTGGTTTTTGTTGCCATTAAAAGTAAATAACATGAAAATGGCTATAGATAGTATGTTATGGTAGGGAGACCTTTTGGTGCTTGAAGAGTAGACTTGTAACAGTTCTTGCCCTTCCAAAAAGATTAAAAGTGCTGCAATATGAAGAACTAATTTAATTTAGACAAAATCAGTCTACAAGTGTCTTTAGCAATGTTTTATTTTTCTTTTCTCTTTTTTACTAAAATAGTCTTTAGCAACAATCTTATTATTGTTTTGGTCAAAATCTGTAATTATTTATTTTAAGAAAAGTTGTTTTTAAATAGAAATATTAATTTTTATTTTTGAGTATATTTTATAGAAGAATATCTAATCCTTTATTTCTTACATAAAAAAAATCCATTATGATTTAAAAGAATATATATATATGCATGTATGTATGTACATGTATATAACAATTATTTTAAGATATTTTTCTTGGCATGAGTAAACAAACACAAAATATGTTGCATGTGACTTTTAGTGGCGCTAGTTGTTGGAATTGGTCTAATTAGTTAATGGGTTGCCCTCTGTGGTGCATAGCCTCTGTTGTTCCCTTCCCTAGACTTAGCCCGAACCCAATTTGATTTGCAAACCATTCTCTTTTCTGAAATGATTTTTTTTCAAAGTTCCTATTTTTTTGAAAAAAAAAAACTTTGATCGCGATTTCATTTAGTTTTTAAAATTGATTTCTAAAAACCAATTTGTTTTGCATTTTAGATGTTAGTTAGCATTTCAAACAAAATTTATTTTATTTAGTGAGGAAAATATTTTAACAAGAAAAGAAACTTCATTATCACACACACAAGCTACTGAATCACACAAAGAAAATTAATTTATAATTTTAGCATTGAAAATCACTAGCTGGGTGGATATAAACAAAGATTAAGGATAAAATTTGATGCATCCAAATATAGTTCAAGAAGTTACTAATGTTTAAAGCAAGTACTTCATAGAAAAGACAATCTTAGAATTTGTCATGCAAGTTCTTCATTATGCTTATAAACTAAAATAACAAGTCAAGGAGAAACACTTGTATAGCAAAAACTACTTTATTAGTGAGAGACTTTTTTGACGTGCCACAACCTCATAACTTCTTATGTTCTCTCTCTCTCTCTCTCTTTTTCTTCTTTTGATTGCAAATTTAAGTTTTGCAAAGTCCCCTATCTCACTCACCACCCAACAATGGTACACTACGTTTTTGCAATAAGTTGTTATCTAACATGTTTTTCCATGTAGATATATAAATGGCTAACGCTGACAAAATTTTAGGAGTTCTTGGTAGGTTCACATCTTCACAATAAATACTAGATACTTTCTACCAAATACTATAATACATTCCCCTACAGAGTAAAGGAAAAAGGAAGAGAGACAAGAAGTAAGCTCTTCAAAACAGAAATTCGAACTCTCAACATAAGCCTCAACCTTTCTTCAATAGAGAGAATTAAGCGATGAAAGTCTTCTGAGTATGCAAATGATTGGACAACACCTCTTCACTAGTAGAACAGAGCAATATCTTGCAGCCTTTGTTATTTGTACCCAATGGGATTCCTACCTTTGCTAAATTAAGTCCTTGTAAAGTGCAAAAGTGTAATAAATTTTTTTACTCATTTAAAAAATTTTACCCATTCTTTATCCTATCAAGTAGCCCACCAGCTTTATTATCTTTAAACTTCTCTTTAAACACAAATCCCAAGTGGACTGTGATCTCTTCTTGAATCTTCTTAAGATATATATTCCTTGTTGCAATTGCAATCAGAACCATATCAAACACTTCTGTCTCTGTCAACCCTTCTATGAACTTTTATATGCAAGCCGCCATTAATTTCTTTATTTGAGTCATAAAATCCGATTAAATATTAGGAGTAGCTGATGCCTCTTAAAGATTATTTAAAAAGCTCCAGAATTGGACAACACTGCTTACCTCTTTCTTTCGAAGTAAAATGAACAATCAATGTATATATAGATAGATAGATAGATAGATAGATATTATGACTTCTCTTTAGCGACTAATAGGTGGTTAAAAGAACTCAGCTATGAATTAGGTGGACTAAAGTTTTAAGCCATCTTGGGAAATGGAATAGGAAACTGTTACATGGATTAATATAATGAAGAAATTTCTTCAACACGCATGGTACTAAATCATACACAGAAAATTAAGCAAAATTGAAGAACAAGACAATCACACATGTCACATACCAAAATACATACCCGTATGGAGAAAAAATATATATATAATAAGAAAACATAAACTAAGCCCTTCAAAAATATAATTCCACCTTTAACCAAAGCCTGAAGCTTTCATCAATCAAACCATGAAATTTTTCTGAGTATGCATTTGGTTGGATTACACCTCCTCACTAGAAGTGAGCAATATCTTGCAACCTGTGTGATCTGCACCAAATGGGATTCCCACCTTACCCAAATCAAGACTCTTGTTGAGGTCACAGAGTATAATAAGAATTTTCTGCTCATTCTTTATCCTAAAAAACAGTTCACAGGCTCTTTTATCATTAGACCTCTCCTTAAAAATAAACCCCAATTGACGTGCAATCTCCTCTTGAATTTTGTTCACATCAGTTTGTTTAGCTACAATTGCAGTGAGAACCATATCAAACAGTTCATCTCTTGTAACTCTTCTACAAACTCTTTGAAGCAAAGTGACTTTGATGTTATCATCAGAGCCATAAACTCCAATTAAATGAAAATTAGGATCAGCTAATGCCTCCATAACACCATTTAGTATTGGCTTCCTCCATTCTAAAGCATCAAAAGGTTGGCAATTGCACATAAACGATTCTGCGTCTTGCATATGTATATCATCATTGTCAATGCCCTGAGCTGTTCCGGTGTTTCCTTTGTTCTGTTTCTCATCTTTAGTTTGAGGCTTGTCCATGTGGGTTTCGCTTGGAAACAGATATTGATGAACAAAATGCCAAATTGCAGCAAGGCCAATAATTCTGGCAATTACTATAACAGCCCCCATTAGGATTCTGTAGAAAAACTCACACATGAGCGACTTTACTATTACACACGCAATTAATTCAGAGCACAAAATGGAATTACAGTAACAGAGGAGTACCTTTCTTAAGGAGATCAATGAAAAGACTAAAAAGGTTGTTGTTTGGGACTTCAGAAAACTAGCTTCTTTTTCTGCAAATGCAATACAATTTATAATTTTAGCTTCGGATACTACAAACTGGTTCCCTCAGGGAGGAAGAAGAGAAATTACACGGGAGTATAAAGGAGAGAAAGAGCCCATAAATTGCAATGCAGCTTCGTGATTATACTTTAATAGGGAAAATAAAGACGAAGACTTTGTGTTACAGCAAGTACTTTAAGACGGGTAGACCTTTTTCTGATTGGAAATTGACTTGTAACAGTTTGCTTTCCCTATCACTCTTTTTCTTTTAAGTTATAAAATACAGTTATCCGAAATTTCCGCGTTTCCTTCACCATCCATCATTAACATAATTTTTCCATTATACAAACCTTTTGCTAGGTTCATATTACACTATGTTTTGCATTTTAGAAGTTTAGAGCTTCAGAATAATTTGCCTCATCCGAAAGTCTACAACTTTTTTTTTTTTTAAGAAATTTAAAAGTGCTGCAATAAAGAAGTACTAAAACTACTTGACTGGTGTGTCTGCTCTGTTGTTTCCTTTTTCAATTTATAATTTTAGAAGCAGGACTGGAAACTTGGTAGGCGACAATCATTCTGGCAATTGCTAGAACAGCCCCCATTTCTTGGAATAAATTTGCTAATAGACATGCAAATCAAAGCACAAAATGAAAATGCAGTAACAGAGAATATACCTTTCTTAAAGAAAGTGTTAGCTAGCTTTTGTATTTTTGTTTAAAAAAGAAGAGTGAATGAAAAGAAAGAAATGCTGTCTCATACATATTCTCGTTTCTTTATGTCACTCTCTCTTGCATTGCATTGCATAGTATAGTACTACAAAGGATCAAAAAGCAATCCTGACAATCTAAAAAAATAAATAAATAAAAGGAATTGATAGGTTCTATTCTCAAGTGTCTATTTCTCCATAATATTCCAGACACATGTAACGTGTTAGTTATTGTTTTCACTTATGCAGAAATTGACGTGCAAACAAACAAATGATGGTACTCCTGTTTCACGAGACTTTCAAAATTCGTGGGGCATTTGTAAAAGGAATCCCTAGCTGATCCTGATTTGTAGATGGAGACGATCATGTAAGGGTCATGTAGTGTCATTATTGAACTCCATTATTTATATATGTAAAACTAAAATATTATGCTTACATAGGAGTGTGAAGGGGACGAAGATCCCCAGAAATTGTCGTGCAGCTTCATGATTATGCTTTTTTTCCAAAATCAGAATAAGTAAACAGAGAAGAATTGTTTTACAGCAACTACTTTAGTAGTGGGAGACCTTTTTATGATTAAAGAATTGACTTGTAATAGTTCTTGACCTTCCAAAACCAATACACTTGTAACAGTTTTCCTTTCTCTTTTTTCTTCCTGTTTGGTTATAACTTTCTCTAAATCAAGTCCCTTGTAAGGGTTATAGAATATAATAAGGATTTTCTGATCATTCCTTATCTTATTAAGTACTTCATTTGCTCTTTTATCTTTAGACTTCTCATTGAATATGAATTTCAAGTGGACTGCGATCTTCTCTTGAATATTTTTCACATTTGTCTTCCTTGTTACAGATGATCTCAGAACCATATTAAACACTTTTGTCTCGATCAACCCTTCTATGAACTTTCATAAACAACCTATATTTAATTTCATAATTTAAGCCATATACTTCAATTTAATGAGTATTAAAATCAACAAATGCTTCCATAACATTATTTAAAATTGGCTTACTCCATTCTAAAGCATCAAAAGCTTTGCCATCAAACAACACTACTTTACCCCTTATCCTGGAGTACATCTTGCATATATATTATGTGACTTCTCTTTAACAACTAATAGGTGTTTAAAAGATCTTAGCTATTATTATGACCTAAATCCTAAGCTATGATTAGTGCATAAATCTATGCTAATCTAGTAACTAGCCTAGCCTAGCAAGCATAAAGAGTCATCCTCAACTAGACCACAACAAAATTTAAGCAATCATAATAATCTATATTTTCTGAAAATACACATGTATATCCTATTGTGTTTTAATTACATAAACCATTTCATATCGGTAAAGCATCTCTCTTATAAATGGGACAAACCACACCTATACAATCAATAAAATTCAACAGCCAACACAATAACTAGAATCACAATATGTAATACTGGTCATGTCAATGCCTACAGAATATCAAGACAGTCATACAACCCAAATCAATCCCCACTAAGAATAGTGCAGTAATCTAAGGGCCCGTTTGTTAGATAGAAAGTTAGGATGAAAATGAAAATAGAAAGTAAAAAGGTGATTTTGTAAATAAAAAATACCTATAATACTCTTACTTTTAATGATTGAATAATTATTATTATTAGAGAGTATTAAATAATAATTGAATAATGATTATAAGGGTAATTTGTAATTTTCTCCACCTTTCCTTCAACTTTTCCTTTTCCTTCCTTTTTTCTATGTAAACCGAACTGTAATTTTTTTTTTAAAAGAAAGGACATATAATGAAGAAATTTGAGTGAGTTAATTTAAAATTTGAACATAGAAATAAATTAGAAAGCATTGTGTAATAATCCAAAACATTAAGAGGAAAAAAATATAATGACCAATAAATTGAGGAACTTAAAGTAATAAGGAAATTAAATAAAATAGGAAATTTAAATTGTAATGCCCACCAAAAAAAATTGACTTCAAATAATTGAGATCAATAATAAATGACAATGATAGTAAATTAATTTAAACAAACGAAGTGTAGTATGGGATAAATTTAAATAGAGAGAAAGCTAAGACAAGCCTTGCTATAGATCTTGGGACCCAAGTTCAAATTTGATTAGGACCGTCTATGTAAATTTTTTTCTTTCGTTTTTCCTCAATTCTTTTCTTCCTTAGCCTTACTAAGCTGCTAATGTAGACCAAAGCCACATTTTTAAATTTATCTTACTAGACTTTGCATTTCCAATATCAAATAAGTCCATAGGAGACCTATTTATGGAAGAGTCCAAACAAAGCACGAGTCTCTCTCCCTGTGGTGAACAAAGCTTTCTATCTCAAATCCATTCCTTATTTCTCTGCTGCATCAGATTTCTTGAGAGTGAGAGAGAGAGCATTGAAAAAAATATATCAGTTTGAAGGCATTTACATATTTTGCATTATGTTTTTTTCTAAGACCTCGAAGCTTGGCATCTTTTGTGCGCGTGCTTGTGTGTGTGTCTGTGTTTTTTTTTTTTTTTCTGAGTTTGTGATTTCTTCCTAAGCTGGGCAGCAGTAGCTTTGAAGCTTCTGTTCAGATCCTTCCTTCAGAATTCCCTTCAGCCATGCTGAAAGAAGTTTTGAAGCTCTCTCTCAGCTTGGTTCCAATTTTTTTCCTCTCTTCTTAATAACTCTGTTACTATTCACCCTATTCGGTTCTGTTTCTTCAAGATGTGTAGTGCCATTTTTTATCTACGTAGCAGCTCTATATTATGATAAGGTCGCAGCCAACTTGTTCAAATATATATTTTCGTGATTCTTGATTCTTAAATTCCATGATTTATTCCCCAAGAAATTTTGTTGTTTTCTCCACTGATTTAACATCTCACAAAATCTTTAATGCCTTAAGTTAGTTTTTTGGGTCCTTGTAAATAGGGAAGAAAACTCTCTTAAAAGAATTGAATGGGTCAATAGAAACCAAATCAAGGACAAGTTGAGAGTTAAAGTGAACAAACGACAAGGTAGATGTAGTAACTTGCAGTAGAGTGGGGCATACTTTAGGCTCAATGAAATTAGGTAAGAGCTTTTCTCTTATTACTAAATCCTCATATATAAGCTGAGACAGGAAATATGTCATGTTGCAAATAAACATGGTAAACATTTTAAAAGTACGCAGCAATTTACTAAAGTAAAATAGATATAAAAATTAAGGCATATATTGGTGTAGGGAATTATTTTATATAATTTAACTAAGTAAATTGATTATCTAAGTAGGTAGTACATACGTAAAGACGTTGATCAAGTAATGTAAGCAAATTCAACTAAGACAAGTAAACATAAGAAATCATGATGGGGAAGTAGCATAATTCAAGTAAGCAAGTTATTAAGATAATGCAAGTATTAGACTAGAAAATATTTTGGAATTTTAATTAAATTATATGAACTCATCATAGAAAAGGGCAAGACTAAGATGTGGCATAAGATAGGTTCTGTTAACTAAGTTTAATAAAAATCAAAAATAAAAAATAAATTAAATTCTAAAAATTTAAAAGATTATTATGGTTGTTTTAATGAATCTTCTGAGTAATTCTGTGACAAGGTGTGACAGTAGTTTATGCTAGAAGAACAAATAATTATTTACCAAGGATTGTGGGTAAATTATGCATAATATGTTTTTAACTTTCTATCCCATTTTTACTCTGTCTATCTCTTCTTTATACTCTATGAGACTATTGGGATGGGTGTCATAGGTAACACTTCTTGTGTCTATATAAGTAATTATACTAAATCTTCCATATTGCAAGATGTTATATGTGTTTGTGTTATAAAAATGGATATAAAGTGGTATGATATCTAAAAGTGTTACATTCAAAAATTCAAAAGGTGCTAAGTTTACCTCAATATGTCTTATTTTAATTGTTTAAGTGCTTTGTCAATTATAGTTTATTATATGCTATCATATGTATGAGGTAGGACTGTGTAGAATGATAGTTGCCAATAACAATCCTGGTGCACCTTGAATATCACCGCATGGTTTATGTGATTGAGTATTAGAAGTGTACTAAATTGGATGCTCTAATTATTCAAATATTGTGAGGATAGTAGTAAACAAAGATGGTGGTAAGCAAAGATGGTAGTAGTAGTCCCACTTGTGATTTTTGACTATAGTGCTTTGATATCAAATTTGTGGTTACCTACCTTTATGGGCTGTGTGTGTAACACTCGATACGTTGTAAAAATACCAAAATGGGCCGATTTAAAAAGCAAGCCCCCGAGATGAGTGATTTAGGGCCAAATAAAATTTTGATAAAATTTTAAATAATAGAAAATGAGGATTTGAGCCTTGACTTGCCCAGAAACCAGGGCCGAAGTGATTCAAAAAATTTGTCGAAAAACTAATGGCACTTCTGTAAATAAGTGCAATTTTGGAAAAACACCTAGGAAGGATTTTTAAATAAAAGTTTTGAGTTCTCCGGAGTTCTCAAAGGCCCTGAAAACCATGGGGAGCCCCGAGACAGTTAAATCCCCTCTGATGGACATTTTCCAACGTCAGTGTATCCAAACTTTGATGAATTTGTTCGAGAAGGTTTTAGCTCCGATTTGAGTGATTCCAAAGGCATTTTACTAAATTGGGAACCTAAATTTTATAATGAAAAAGATGGTTCACAAAAAGGAGCTAAAACGAAAGAGAAATGAAAATACTATTACGAAAGGGCAAAATTAGAATTAAAGTGTTAAAGGAAGCTTCCAAAAGGGGTCTTTATATGCCACATTCTTTCTCTCCTCTCTAAGATTGACTTAATTCTACCAAAAACCAGAGGAAAAGCTGCCCTTCTTAGGCGCATAAGAGGAGGAAGATTTTGGAGGAAGAAATTCAAGAAAAAGGTAAAAATCTTTAAGAAATTTCATATCCTTCCTTCTTGAAACTTGCTCCTCTCCTCTCAAGCTTTCTTTCTATGGTTTTAGTGGAGATTTTGGTGCTGTTTTGGGGGCAGAACAGAGAGGGGAATTTCGAAAATTGAGGGAGTAAGCTAACCAAGTGGAAGAATAAGCCAAAGGAACCAAGAAAACAAGGTAAATTCTCCATCCTTTGGTAGCCTTTTCCTCCGCCTCACCCTTGTCCATTTCGTCCAGCCAAGAGCCCATTATTTAGGGGAAGTGTTCTATCCAATTCATGGAGGGATTAGAGGTTTTAGATGGCAAGGATTAAGAAGGAACCAATAGAATCAAGAAAGAGGCATTAGGAAATAAGATGGAACTATTAGGGATCCAAATGCTCCCTTGCAAATCTGATTTAACATGAATGTTCTTAGGCTTAAATGAATGTTAAAATATGCTCCTAAGATCCCTAAGAGGTCCCCCATATGCCTCTTCCACCATGAAAACAAACAAAACCCCATGGAAGGCCAAATGCTCCCATGTCTCGGCCAAGAAGGGATAAGGCACCTAGGGAGAGTTTTAAATTTTTCTAAACTCATTTTTTAGTCATATATGATAAATGAATGTAAGGGAAAGCCTTGGAAAAAATTTAGGAAGCTTAGAGAATGAGTTGGTGCTTTAGGTTCCATATTATGACCTAAAGAAGCAACATGATACTAGGCCTTTTGTTTTAAATGTGTGATGACTCCAAGAGGCTTAAAAGGAGTCAAGAATCATATTTGAAAGGAAAGAATGAGGCTTTGAAATTATTTGAGGGGTGTTTCTTCATTAGGTGCATTTATGAACTATAATGAGGGTTCTAGAGCAATCTAGAGTTTAAGCAAATTGTATAGCCTTAGAATATGTTTTATGAACCTAATTAGCTTCTATAAATTATATTTAGGCCAAGAGAAACTATCTTCACCAATTTCTGGGTGTGTGGCCGAAAGAGAAGGCTCATATTTACACATGTTTCAAGGGTCATAGACCATTTACATCATCATATACATCATAAACCATCATTATGGTTACAAAATGGACAAAACTAGGCATATGCTTGTCAATCTCCTTCTTTCATTGTTATTGGCTCCCTTTACCATAGCTACTTGGTCCACCTAGCATATTAGATCATTAGAGAGGAAGGGATGAAATTCAAAGAATCTTAATAACTCATCTCCCATTCAATCATACATAATATGTGCAAAGCAAACTTTACAAATGCATGCATGGAGAAAATGGAAGTCATGGATATTTAAAAAACAAACTTGGCATATGGACAAATCATACAAGACATTTAAGCACTCATTAAGCATTTGGATTGGCCTCACACTTCTCCTCATAGATTTTGGACTTACCTCATCCATTTTTTAGGAGTTTTGGACTTAACCATACTCTTGGGAGCCCACTTTGCTTTTAGGAAACTCTTTACTTTGTCTCAACCAAGTTCAAGGGTTCTTAGCTCATCCTCACTATGGTGAAGAGTTCTAGGCCTCTCCACACTCAAGCAAACTCAAACAAATATCATGTAATCATTTAGAAACATAACATGGCATCAAGAATCATGGCACATAAAGGCATGCTAGCATACTTTTCATAGCTTGAAAATATGCATACATACATTCTAAAACAAGCTAAACACACATCCATGCATGAGAAAAGGTAGAGAGAGCTACCTTGCACACAATTACATACTTTCTCCTTTAGATGTATAACCTCTAGCACATATTTTAAGTATGTAATGCCCAAGTATGCAAATTGGAAATTTCATGAAAATGTGCATAAGTGTGGGTTGAATGGCCAAAATGAGATGCATGAGACTTGAGACTATTTGGGCAGCTCACACAAGTCTTAAATATGCTTTTAGACCTGTCCAAAATGCGCCATAACTAAGGGAAAGCCATTTGAAAATTTTGGTACCTCATATGGAGTTAAAATTAACCATAATGGAACCCTATGTTACTTTTTGGCCAAATGAGTTAGTCTTGATCTGAAATTTGACATGCAATTAGGTCTCACTCAGAGCTATGTATAGTATGAACTCACATGATCCACGTGACACCGATTGCAAATTTTTAGATATGACGCAACGCGAAAACAATTCCATTTTCTTTGCTTTTTCTATGGAAAACCTATATAGTTCATGATATTATATCATTTAAAAGCATGAGATGAGCTAGAATTTATGGTGTTACAGTATGGCCATGTTAATACTTAGAAAATTAGAGTCCTGCATAGACCTTTTAATAAAAAGTTATATAACAAGTTTTTTGTGATAATATTAAACTATTTCAATTGATAATTAATGATTTTCTACTTATTATTTAAAAATTTGTTCAAATGTAAAAAATTACCTTTTATAATTTTCTTTGCACTATTTTATTGACTTGTAACTTGAATAAATTATATATATATATATATATATAAGCAAGTTACCTCATGTTATTTTAAATTTTGTCCTATTATAATTAATATTCCATCCTAACAAGAAGTTATATATATATACCTTGATTTGTTTCTTATTATATGATAATTTTCTTATGCAAGCTTTACAAATCGACCAATATAATATGTTTGAACTTGTTAAACATATTTCATGTATTTTTATTTTTATTTTTTATTTTTATTTATGGTAATACTAATAAATTTCTTGGCAAAGTGTTTATAAAATCCTTTGTCTTAAATGGTAAGACTTTATTCCCTTTTAGTTTAATACTTTTAAAGTGTATTTAATCCTATATTATATAATATTCCACCAAAGTTATATTTTAATAGAAACACTCTATGCCCACTTGTCCCTCTAATTATTATGCTTTGTTTTCCACTCACTAAGTGTCACAACTCATTTTTTTATTTATTATTGCAGATAGTTAGATAGTGTCTGGATTATTCCCTGTGGTCTAGGTTAAAAGCGAAATTGGTTGTGAGCTAATAATCAATTGTTCAGTGAAAAAGGTTATTTATCCCCTATATGGATATATGATTGTGCTATAAAGTTAGCTCTACAAACTAAAGGTAGTACCGCCACCTCTTTGACTATGCTTTAATATAAATTGAGAAATGGGAGCATAGTTCTCTTTTTGATATGTGAATATCAAACTATTGTAGGCAATTCAGAATGTCTTGTTTACAAAGGACCCTTTGTCAAATTTTTATGTAAATAGCTAGATTGAATAATTCCATGAGAGTTTTAATGAGAGAATTTGATGCATGAATAAGAATCTGTATGTTTAAGTAGGCTTACAGATGTAAGATTATCTTGTATTTCATGCCAACCATGTCTCTGATTTTGAGGTGTGACAAATAACCACCACACTAGACTATGACACAAACACCACTAACAAAAAATGCATGCTAAGAGTGTCAGGGAAGTAAGGAAATCCCAAATTATCTTTAATCCCCTACCTGCTAACCTAAAAAATAAGAGATAAGGAGTGCGGTATGTCATACCATATACTTTCAACCATCATACTCTCCCATTCATAGGGATTTACACAAGTTCTTAGAGAATAAGTCAAGAAAACCACCATTTAAGTGCACTTTTATTACGTATGTTAGGGTTAAGATTTCAAAATTTGTGTTTTGTGGGCCCCATGGATGTTCTAACAACATTCTCTAATTATTCTTCATTCATACAACTCATACCGAACTCAAAACATCAAGCAATCCATGGACCTTAATGTAAAAACTCTGGATTTCACTCATGCATTGTGGCTACACAATGACAGATTTCAAGAGAAACTTTGAAAAATCATAATTAAATATTAAAAAAAACAAAATCTACCATGCCATAACTTTCTAGAAAGCTATAAGTGTTAAATTTGCACTAAAAATAAATTCAAGTCATGAACATAGCATTAGAACCATGTTTGACAATGAAATGGCCATAGAGGTTTGACTGCCTTCTGATACTGATACAGATTATTGTCATAAATTTAAAAAATACCCAATTAATTCCAAAAAAATCCAATCTATGCAAATGATACCAATCTAGAAAGCTATAAATGTTAGATAGAGGGAAAACCCAATTCAATTCATTCAGCCCCCGAAAACAATCAAATAGTGCTTTGGGTCTGACTATGCACCTAATGTTGGATAGCAACTTCAAAAATTTATACCTCCCTCTCTAGACATCCAATTGAGGTGTTCTAATTGGCACAAGTCACTGGGAAGGTCTAGTTTTTTCCTATAAAATTTCATAGCAATTGGACATCATTTGCCCCATGAATGATGGAATTTCATTTCAGACCAAAATGAACAGTACATTGACCAAAACCAGAAAAATTCCAAAATTCAAAAATTTGCCAAATATTCTGTAGTCTTCCAAATATTACTCACTTTCTCTTCCCTAAAATCTTTCAATAAGACCTAGATGCATGCCAAGTTTCAGACTAAGAAGAGCTCATTTGGACAGAAAGTGACACAGCTCCATAAAATAGTCAATTTTGCGTCATCTAAGGTATCAACTTAGTCCAAATGGCTTCCTTTTGGATTTGACCTCCCCTTGGACAAGTTTAAAAGCATGAATACAACTTGTGTAAACTGTCCAATTGGTCCCAAACCTCTTGCATCTCATTTTGACCATTCTACATTCATAAATGCACTAATAAACATAAGCCATCATATAGCCAACTTACATATTTCTATTGATTTGATATCTACTAAAGTTTATACATCATTCATACATCATATTACATTTGCCCAAGGGTTTACAACTCAAAATTAACATGTACAAGTTTCCTTTGATATTTAATTACAAAAAAAACAATATAAGTGTCAAAGCATAGACTCTTAGGCTCCTTGGCTTGCATTTCTTGCTTCTTGGATACAACCTAGACATTTCAAGATGGAGAAGGGAAGAGGGGTGAGATTCATGGAATCTTAATAGCTCACACACACATTCAAGGCATACATACATCAAAGGCACACTTTTGGAACATGTCTTAGACATAAACATGCAAAATCATACACTTTCATGCCACCATTTTTTATCAAATTCAAACGTAGGCTCTAGGGACTTTTGGTTTTGCCTCACCCCATTTTTAGGACTTTTAGATTTGCCTCCTCACCTACATTAAGGGACTTTTGGCATCACCTCACTCTTATGAGCCATTTCTACAATCATTAACATTCAAGACAACACATTGGTACCAATGCAATCTCAAAGTATCACATGGCATGTTCTCAAGTCATATAAACATACACAAGCACATAATGACATACATATACACAAGAATGCAAGAAGAATGAGGTGAAGAGGTACCTTAGTATTTATGCAAGCCTTTCTTTGGTTTATTCCTTCCCTTTCTTGGTTCCACAAACACAACTAATTGGAGTTGGTTTTCTTGGCCTAGCCACAATAAACAACACTCAATTATACTCTTGGAACAAGTTAGGACATTAAACTTACACTTAAGAACATACCCTTTGCTTAATGGTCATATAATGGCTTTATTAATGGCCTAATGAAGCAGCCACTATAATTCAAATTCTTGACTCCATTTTCTTCTCATATCTAGGCCTCTTGATCTCTTTTAAGGTCTTTGGAGCCCTCACACACTCACTTCCAAAAGCCCAGACATGAGTTGCTTCATAAGGTCATATTATGGAAGCCATTGGCTCATCTCCCAATCCATGGCTTCTTAATTTTTTCTAAGGGTTCCTTCCACTTTCTACCATCATATAAAGTCCCAAAGCAAGGCTAGAACAATTTAAAACACTCCCTAACCCTTTGTGCTAGCCTAGGCCGAGACATCTCTCAAGGAAAGGGTTTATGGAGCTTTTGATTTTTCCTTGATAGGAATGCCACTTGGAAGGCTTTCTAGAGGTCTTAAGAGCTCAATGGATCACTTACATAGCCTAGGAAATTCATGTACTAAGTCAATTTTTACAAAACTGTCAAAGGCTCTACACTTTCCATTCTTGATTTCTACTTGTTTTCCATGCATTTTCTTGGTATATTCCTAGTTCCCATAACCTAATTTAATGAATTCTCAATGGTTGTAGAAGAAGCTCCCCCCTCATGGTTATGTTTTTAGGTGTTACACACAATAGAAGAGAAGAAGAAGAAGAAACAATAAAGGAGGAGAAGCTACCTTGAATTCAAGCTCCTTCTAAGAGTCCTTCTCCTTACTTTAGCTTCCTCTTTGAAACTCAAATTGTTCCCTCTAGTTTAAGACCAAAATAGAACCATATTGCTCTCTAAAACCAAGAGAAGAGAGCTTAAGAGAAGAGGAATAAGGTTTCAAAAAGAAGAAGCATGAAATTCCGAACATTTTCTCACCTTTTGCCTTACTTTCTTCCTCCCTTTTTGGCTCTTCTTGTGCACCCTTCTTGAACAAGTTCTCCCCTGGTCTAAGGCAGATGAGAGTCAGTTAAGGAGAGAAGGGGAGGTGGGACACATAAATAGAAGAAGGTTCTTGAATTAATTATTCCAATAATTCTATTTATGTCCCTTGTAATTGGCATTTTTGTTTTTGTTTTGTTTTAGCTCCTTTTTGAGAACTTCCTTTTCCATCATAAAATTTAGGTTCCTAATTTTATAAAATACTTTTGAAATTTCTCAAATTGGAGCTAAAACCTTCCCAAACAAACTGGTAAAAGTTTAGGTCAATCGACGTTGGAAAACATCCACCAAAGGGGTTTTAACTGTCTCGGGGCTTCCCATGATTTTCAAAGCCTCTGAGAACCTTGGAGAACTCAAAATTTTCATTTAAAAAATCCTCCTATGAGAATTCCAAAAAGTGCCCATATTTAAGAAAATGCCACTGGCCTTTCGGTAAATTTTTTGAACCATTCTTACCTTAGTTTCTGGGTAACTCAAGACTTAAATCCTTATTTTTTAATATTTAAAATTTTATCCTAATTTTAGTTGGTCTTAAATCTCTCTCTCCAAGGGACTTCCTTTTGAATTCTCACATTTTTAATCCTTTTTTGACAAACTGGATGTCACATGGTGAGCCTACCTTTAGCCCGGTGAGCATGTAAATAACAAAGTGTGTAAGATAGGAAATAAGCACACATTAAAGTTTTTTGACATCAAACATTCACATCATCAATAAAACCATACTTCAATTTATATAAGATATATCACTTTCTATGAAACAACAGTTCCACAATCTGGGATATCATTTAAAGTCCAATAATTTAAATATGAAAAGGGGTACCGCAACAAAGAATGATCATCACACTAAGTGCCATTGTGTAGTGTATATACCATGGTATCATAATTAATGCCATCATAACTTTATAACATCATCTCATCACTGAGTACCCCATACAGGGGACATACCACATCATTTCATCAATAAGTATTTTTTTTACATAAGGGATGCATCACATCATTTCAATGTTAAAATTCTCTACACAAGAGACATATTGTATCATTTTATCACTAGATTTCCCTGCACAAGAGATATATCATATCATCTTGCCACTAAATGTCTCTACACAAAACAAGTATCACATCATGACTAGTGCCATTGCACATTTCTCGTTGCATTATCTCTACTAGTACTAGTACATATTTTCATCACATCATCTTTTAAAGTATAACAAAATTTAACAAATAATAGAGATTTAGAAGGGATATTAGTAAACTAGAACTTCAAATTAACAACAATCAACTCCAAGTCAATTGCAAATCAGTTTATGAAAGCAATTATGAAAAAGAGTGGAAAGAAACTAAAACAAAATTATTAATTCAAATAAACAATTATAAAAGAAACTTAAAAAAACTAAAGATGGCTTAATAATATATACTAAATAAATAAGTGCAAAGATCACCATTTGCGCTTCACACACCACGATTGCTCTTTTCACATATTACATAATTTCCATGTCATGAGTACATAATTTCCATGTTACATGTATCTCATATCACAACTCATATCGCTAGCCAGCTATAGCTTAAAGATTTTTTTCATCACATTATTACCACTTTCTTCGCATATAAATGTATGTATATATATCCATCCATATATATATATTTGTAACACAACATATGACTGTATGTTTTAAAATAAGGACTTGTTTCCCTAAGATGCTGAGTATATAAATCTTAAATAAAAGTTGGACAAAAAGACATAATTAAGGAATGAAATGAAAGTCACCACCCTACTATTTACACACTCACTAATTGGGATTGATAATAAAGGTCATTTTTCCTATTACTTAAGATTGAACTCTAGATGAAGAAGTCTCTTCAATATCATCTAAAACTATATTCATCATAAAAATACTATTATAACTTCTAAATTAGTACTCAAAATTATTAATTTAACCAATATACTATCTAATACCTAAACCCTTAATTTTTTTCTAACTTTCTTGTTTCAATACAAACCTTAAGTTCAGTTTTCTTTAATCTAAGCCTCTATAATTCAAATTGAGCTTAAAACTTACTTTATAAAACTTGATGAAGGGAGATGAAAGTGTAAATTCAACACTTAGATGGTCCAAGAGTGAAAGTCCCAAAATGGAAGCTTCCTCACAACAAAAATCATAAAATGGTGGATGCACAAATTTTGAGCTTCAATAATGAAGGAAAAGAAGAAATATGGAGGGAAGGAGATGAAGAAACAAAGGGGAAAAAATTCACCTTCCCGAAACATCCTTAACTAATGGCTAAAAAATTGGGAAAAGAGGAGAGAAAAACAAAGGAGCTACACTACACAAACACCAATGAGATTTCAACAACAAAGCATACCAAAACATGCGAGCTAATGGTGGTGTGGGGAATGATGGATGATGGACACAAAGCTGAACAAGCAATGGAACCCAATGCACTTTGAAAGTATAAGGATGTTGCTTTATTTTTGGGAGAAAGGAACAAAGCTCAATCCAGATCCTCTCCTATAATCTCCCTCTCCATTATCTCCCTCATAAGAGAGGAACCATCCATAATATGCCAAATCTTTTTTGATTTTCTATTTTTTTAAAAAGCTTAAACATCATTTTTTTAAGTTCATAGTTGAAAAATTATTATTAGTATTATTATTATTATTATTTTGCGTTCTGCTCCCTTTAAACAAATTTTTACAAAAACAAAAAAATAGTTCTGAACTATCCAAATTAATTTGAATGGTCCAAATTTTACACTTGAGAGAATACTAGAAAGAGCATGGGAAAGGATATATTTTGAACTAAGGGTGAACAATGTACTTGGAGGCTCGATATGCCTAGTATACCATAGTATTCTAGTGCCATATTTCTCAAATCAAGATGACTTTCACACATTCTCAAGGAAAATCCAACAAAAGTATATTAAAATAATCAATTTATTTGTGTTACATCGGGGATTATATTTTCATTTCGCGTCATATGGACCCCATGAGTTCCCCAACATCGTTCTATAATTATTTATCACTTATACAAATCATGCACAGCTTAAAACATGACACAATCCATGGTTTCAAGTTTAAAAAACCTAAATTTCCCCTTGTTCTTCTCGGACAGCATGTGGCAGATTTTAAGGGAAACTTTGAAAAATCATAACTAAATTTAGAAAAATTAAAATTAATAAAATCATAAATTTTTGGAAATCTCTAGATGTTAAATTTACACCAAAAATAATTTTCAACCACAAAAATCTCATCTAAGCCACGTTTGACAACAGAAAAGGCACAAAAATCAGTCTGCCCAGAGTACCAATACAACTTATTAATATACACTTTGGAAATTCAGAATTAATTCCACAAAAATCCAATCCATGTAATCAGTACAAGTTTAGAAAGCTACAAATGTTAACTAGAGGGAAAAATAGTTCCAAAATGATCTAAGAGCATTCAGACCCCAAAAATTAATAGAATAGTACTGAGGGTATAGAGGTGTGCTTGGAACAGAACAGAAATTTCAAAAACTCATATCTCCCTCTCTAGACATCCAAATAAGGTGCTTCTAGTTGGCATAGGTCACTGGGAAGGTCTAGTTGCTCTCTGTAAAATTTCACAGCAATTGGACTTTGTTTGCCCCATGAGTGATAGAGTTTCATTTTAGACCAAATGAATAATAACTTTGACCAAAACTAGAAAATTTCCCAATTTCAAAAATTTGTCAA
Source organism: Erythrophleum ivorense (assembly GCA_026724425.1). Lineage (NCBI taxonomy): Eukaryota > Viridiplantae > Streptophyta > Magnoliopsida > Fabales > Fabaceae > Erythrophleum > Erythrophleum ivorense. Next base: position 3,271,576 of record JAIUCV010000024.1, read on the forward strand.
AAACTCCACAAACCTCCAAATATTCTAAACTTTAGCTTCCCAAAAAACTCTTAATAAGCTCTAAATGCATGCCAAACTTAAAGATAAGAAGAGCTCATTTAGACAAAAAGTGATGTAGCTCACCAAAATGGTCGCTTTTGCCTCTTACAAGATGTCAACTTTGTCCAAATGGCTTCATTAATGGTTTGGCACCTCTTGGACAAATTTAAAAGCATAAATATGACTTCTATGAACTACCCATGTGGTCCCAAATTCCATACATCTCAAATTGACCATCCCACATCCAATAATGCATAGTTACATATAAGCCACCCAAGGGCCAAATTTTATAATTTCATTGAGTTAGTGCCACATAAGATCTACACAATATTTATACATCATTTTACATTTGTTCATAGTCTTACATCTTAAAAATAATATGTACAAGATTACTTTGACATTTATATACAAAGAAAGCTATAAAATGTTCAAAGTATGGCCTTTCAAGGCTCTTGACTTGCATTCCTTACTTTATGGGCACCACTTAGTCATGTTAAGATGGAGGAGGGAAGGAGAGTGAGATTCCTAGAATCTTAATAGCTCATACACCTATTCACACACACATTCAAGGCACACATCCATCAAGTGCATAAATATAAAGGTGATAAGAATATAAAACATGCTAAAAGTTCATTTCCATGCCACCATTACATATCAACTTAAGAATATGCTCTAAGGACTTTTGGTTTTGCCTGACCCTATTTCTAGGACTTTTGGATTTACCTCACCCTTGGCCTAACAACTTTTGACTTGGCATCACCTATTTAAAAGACTTTTGGCCTAGTCTCACCCTTACCTTGAGACTTTTGGCATCCTTTTACCCACATTAAGGGTCTTTTGGCATTACCTCACCCTTGTGAGCAATTTCCACAAGCAAGCCATTCAAGAATGCACATTGGTACCAATGCAATCTCAAAGCATCAAGTGGCATGTTCTCCAATCACATAGATGCATACATGAACACAAGGACATACATACACATAAGAATGCAAGGAGAATGAGGTGGAGAGCTACCTTGAATCTTATGCAAGTCCTACTTTGCTTATTCCTTCCCCTTTTTAGTTACACAAGAGCACTTAAGTGGAGTAGGGTTCTCTTGACCTAAACATCACAAATAGCACACAATTATGCACTTAAAGCAAGCCAAGATACCAAACGCATTCTTAAACACATACTTGGTTCTATAAATGGCATAACGATTCCATAAATGGCCCATTGAAGCAACCTTCACAATTCAAGTTCTAGACTCCATTCTCTTTTCATTTCTAGGCCTCTTACCATCATTCAAAGTCATTGGAGCCATCACACATTCATTTGCACAAGCTTACATATAAGTTGCTTCATAAGGCACCATTATGGATACCATTGTCCCATCTTCCAAACCAAGGCTCCTTAATTTTTCCCAATAGTTCCTCTCATCTTCTAACATCATAAGGAGTCCTAAACCAAGGCTAGAAAAAAATTAAAACATCCTCTAACCTAAAGCTCTTACCTTGGCCAAACCTATGGACAAGAATGGGGTTCTTGGAGTTTTAAATTTTTTCTTAAAGGGAGGGCCACTTGGAAGGCTTTCTAGAAGTCTTAGGAGCCCAAAGAAACACTTAACTAGCCAAGGAAGTTCATGTATAAAATCAGATTTCACAAAATCCTAAAGAATCTTATACTTTCCTAGCTTAGTTTCCATGGGCTTTTCTTGCAATTTCTTAGCATATTCCACTTTCCCATGGTCTAAAACCCTAGTTCCTTTCTTGTTTTTGGACAGAAAATCTTCCCTCTATATGGTTTTGGTTTAGGCCAAAAAGTACATAAGGAAGAAGCAAGAGAGTGAAGCAACATAAAGCATGAAATACCTTGAATTCTACCTTGCTTTCAAGGCTTTTTCTTATTGGCTTGCTTCTTCCCAAGGAATTTGAACTCTTCCCCCTAGTTCTGGACTCAAAACAGAATCATTCCATTCAAATAAACCATAGAAAGAGAGCTAAGAATGAGAGGAGCAAGATTGGAAGAAGGAGAAGCATGAAATTCCATAAAATTCCTTACCTTTTTCTTGCTTTTTCTTCCTCCTTCTCTCCTTCTCTTGGTGCACCTAAGTGAGCTGGCCTTTTTTTCTTGTTTTTTGGGCAGAGGGAGTCGACCTAAATGAGAGGAGGAAAAAGGGGTGAAGTGTGTGGAAGTTTCAAAGAGTAAACTTTTTCAAAAACTCTAATTTCGTCCTTCTGTAATGGCAAATTTCGATTTGGGTTTGTTTTAGCTCTTTTTTTAGAACTGTCTTTTCCATTACAAAATTTAGGTTTCCAATTTAATAAAATGCCTTTGGAATCACTCAAATTGGAGCTAAAACTTTCCTGAATGAATCCGTCAAAGTGCAGGCTCATCGCTATTGGAAAAAGTATACTGGAAGGGCTTTACCGGTGCTGGGGCTTCCCATAGTTTTTGGGGCCTCTTAGAACCTTATGCAACTCAAAATTTCTATTTCAAAAGCCCTCTTACATATTTTTCCAAAAGTTACACATTTATAAAAATGCCATTACATTTCGTCAATTTTCATAACAATTTCGTTTCTCCGTCCTAGCTTTGTTTTTCCTTCTATCTGAGCCTAAGATTATTATTTTTAGGAGCCTGGGACACTATCTAAATTTTCCTAAAAATTTTTTAGCTCAAACCAATAGACTTGCTTTTATATGGCTCATTTCATCATTTTACAAAAATTACGTTTGTTACAATAAAACCTGACCAGGTTGACCTGTGTTGGCCTGGCCCAACCTAGCCCTTAAATAAATAAATAAAAAGATTGCATAAAGATTTATATGAAATTTTTAAATTTTTTAGAGATAAAATATAATTTCATAAGAGCAAAATATAATTTTATAAAAAAATTATATAAAAATTCTTTTTTATAGTCATTTTATAATTTTTAATGTAAAAAAAATTGAGTGGCTTGAGCCTAGGCTCAAGCAACAGACTTTAATTTTAAAGTCCATTTAAATTAGGCCAGGTATCAGATTAGGCCAAAAGCTGGCCCAACCCAAATCATGTTTTCCCCTATTTTGAACAAAGCTTCATAGAAAAGCCAAAAAAAAAAAGGAAGCTTGTGAGAGAGAAAAAGTTCACTTTTATGTTATTTGGTTGAAATTGCACTTTTGCCTTGAAAAAGTTTGATGTACTTTCATTAGGTCTTTAAGATATTTCAAAAGAAATTCTTAGAAAAAATTTATAGACTCTATAATTATTCTACAATATTATTTAGCCATTATTTAATACTACGAAATAATTTACTTTTTATTAATAAGTATTATTTTTATTTCCATACCTCGTATTTAGTTGTTAGGGATCTAATTGAAATGTCTAAATTCTCAAGGCAATACAACTATGAATTATGTGAACTGAAGTTCTAAGCCATCAAGGGAAATGGAATTAGAATCTGTAACACTGACAAACAGACACACGCCTCATAAGCAAGACAATCATGCAATCGACACATACTATAATACACATCCTTAAGGAGGAAAAAATATATATATATATATATGGAAACATAAAGCCCTTCAAATCAAATACAATTTGGAGACTCTTAACAAAAGCCTGAACCTTTCATCAAAGAAGAGAATCAGACCACGAAATTTTTATTTGAGTATGCATCAGGTTGGATAACACCTCTTCACTTGTAGAAGTGAGTAATATTTTGCAATTTGTGTGATCTGCACCAAATGGAATTCCTACCTTACCTAAATCAAGGTTCTTGCAGAGGTCACAAAGTACAATAAGAATTTTTTGCTCATTCTTTATCCTATGAAGCAAATCACTGGCTCTTCCATCTTTGGACTTCTCATTAAAATTGAACCCCAGTTGACATGCAATCTCCTCTTGAATCTTGTTTACATCAGGTTTTTTGGTTACATTTGCAGTCAGAACCATATCAAACAGTTTCTCCCTTTTAACTCTCCTACAAACTCTTTCAAGTAGAGTGTCTTTAATCTCATCATCAGAGCCATAAACTCCAATTAAGTGAGTATTAGGATTAGCTAATGCTCCATAACATTATCTAGGATTGACTTTCTCCATTCCAGAGCGTCAAATGCATTGGAATTAAACGCAGTCCCCTCTCCTACCCGACATAAAATATGTTCATCATAATTGTGAATGCCCTCGACTATTCCGGTGTTTCCTTTTTTCTGCTTCTCATCTCTAGTTTGAGGCTTGTCCATGTGGGTTTCGCTTGGAACAAGATATTGACGAACAAGATGCCAAATTACAACAAGGCCAATAATTCTAGCAATCACTATAGCAGCCCCCATTAGGATCCTGTAGAAAAACTCAAGACATGAGCAAATCTACTATTACTCATTCAGTTAATTTAATTCAGAGCACAAAAAGGAAAGACGGTAGCAGAGGAGTACCTTTGTTAAGGAGATCAATGAAAAGACTGAAAGGATTGTTGTTTGGAACTTCTGAAAACTATCTTCTTTCAGCTTCGGATACTACAAACTAGTTCCCTCGGGGAGGAAGAAGGGAAATTACATAGGAGTATAAAGGAGAGAAAGAGCCCAGAAATTGTAATGCAGCTTCGTGATTATACCATAATAGGAGAAGTAAAGGTGAAGACATTGTGTTGCAGCAAGTACTTTAATGGGGGTAGACCTTTTTTTGATTGGAAAATTGACTTGTAACAGTTTGCTCTCTCTCTCTCTCTCTCTCTTTTTAGTTGTAAAATACAGTTCTCCGAATTTCGATGTTTCCTTTACCATCCATCATTAACATAATTTTTCAATTATACAAACCTTTTGCGAGGTTCTTATAATACACTATGTTTTGTATTTTAAAAGTTATTCTTTCAAATTATCCAAAAGTTTAGAGCTTCAGAATAATTTCACTCATCCCAAAGTTTACAACTTTCTTTTTTAAGAAATTTAAAACTGCTGCAATAAAGAAGTACTAAAACTACTTGACTGGTGTGGCTGCGCTGTTGTTTCCTGTATCAATTTATACTTTTAGTAGCAAGGCCGGAAACTTGGTAGGCGTCAATCATTCTTGCGATTGCTAGAACAGCCCCCATTCCTTGGAATTAGTTTGCTAATAGATAAAGAATATACCTTTTTAAAGAAAAAAGAGAGGAACTGGGCATTCACTTTCATTCCCTCATATCACTTTCTTCTTTGTTGTGCATAATATAATACCACAAAGGAATCCACTTAAATGTATAAGATTTACATACTTTATGCTTATCTCTTTCCAAAATTAACATGGTTAATTGAAAAAAAAAATGAAATTGATAAGTTCTATTCTCAAGTGCCAATTTATCCATAATATTCAAGACACATCTGACGCATTAGTTATTGTTGTCCCTTGTCTCTCTGGTACAGAAATTGAAGTGCAAACAAATGAATGATGGTGCTCCTATTCCACGAGACTTTCGAAATTTGTGGGGCATATACAAAAGGAATCCCTGGCTTATCCTTATTTGTAGATGGAGACGATCTTGTCAGGGTCCTGTAGAGTATTATTGCACTCCATTATTTATGTAAAACTAAAATATTTTTGAACATTATATATCATCGTAGCTTCTGTCATGACCCAATTTCTAGGTCACGACCGACGCATAAGTTAAACTAATCTAAAGATTTAGTTAGCCTAGCAAGCCTTACAAAGTCTAAAGTGACCTATTCTACCATATATTTAAACTAACCCATATAACCTCCAAGTTTTGAAAACTTAAATATTCAGTTCATTATATCATTAGAGGCTACCGAAAATTCGGCAGCATCTCTCCTAAAAATTGGATATCCCAACCTGAAAAATAATTTAAACCAGTGCCAGCACCAATAATAACAAGTTACATATGACCAAAATGCCTAGTTATGAGAGTAAAGACAATATTTACACATTATAAGTGATCATATAACATGAACAATTCCCAAAATTCTTTCTCTACACCTAAGTGCCACCACATCATGGAGTCTAATACAATTTCACAAAATTAAACACCTACTCTAAGGGTCTAGTAGCTCTCAAGCTCCCAGATCACTTCACTCCTTAACTTGTTGGTCTGAAAAATAAGGAAAGAAGAGGGATAAGCCTACCACTGGCTTAATGAGTGTATAAATAATAAAGCGCATAAAGGGAAAAATAAGTACATACATAAATTTTTTTTAAAAGAGAAAATCAATGATCACCAAATAATTTAGGCAATAAAATTCATAGATGAAATGAAAAACAATTATTTAATTAAAAAGAAGCTTTTAGATGAGATCTATATTTTCCAAATACAAGAAAAATATTATAGGAATGGGTATCATAGATAGGAACCAAATCATCAAACCTCATCATCATATATCATGGTATTTCTTTGGATTCATCTCATCTTATCACTTTCAAAATATACATCTAACATCTCAGTTCGCAGCACTGGATACATCACATCGCAGTGCCATCACAATTCACAACTTATTCTAAGTGCACCTAGGCCGTTACCTCCACTAACGGCTACGGTGTGAGACCCCGACGTGATGCAGGAAGGGCAAAACAAAAAAAAAACCACGTGAAGAAGAATGCATGAAGTTTGACTATTCCATGCAAAAATCGGACAGCTGCCATGCATTGTTTTTTTTCCTCTGCGAGTTTACGTATGTGCCCTCATCTCCTTCTTCCTTCAACTGGTTTGTTTTGGTCATTTCCTCCTCTAATTTCTGCAGCTCATATCCTCCAGTGCAGCATCACAGAACCGCCATCTTCATCCTCTATTTCTAGACGCTGGCTTCTTGGTTTCTTCGAGCTGTTGTGGCTGTTTCTTCATGCTGTAAACTGCTCCAGCTTTGTTGCTTCACTCAGACGCATAGAAAACTCTCTGCTGGATGAACTGGGTGTGAGTAAATTCTGCAGTTTATCTTCCTCTGTTCAGCGTTTCTTTTGCTCTGTTTCAGCGTTGATGTTGTGTGATTTCCAGCTGCAAGCTTCTCTTCGAATCTGGTTGAGTTTTGCTGCTGTTTGGGTGAGGTTTTGCTGCTATTTTGGGTGAGACCACGCCAGAAATTTTCATCATCTCCTTCCTCTGTTCAGCGCCTCCAGTATACACATGTTTCAGCGCTATTTGGTCCGAAATTTAAGCTGAAAGTTGCTCCTTGACTTTGCTCTATTTTTGGTTGCTGGAGACTGGGGAAATCACGCTAGAAGCTCCTCTCCTCAAGCTGCCCGCTCTGCTGTGCGTATTCCTTCAGCTGAACAGCGCCCAATCTCCCTCATACCACCTCCACTTCATTTTTCTGGTTTGATTCCTGTTCTTTGCTTCCTCCTCATTTGAGCTACGTTAGTGGTTGTGTGGGACTAGTGTTTAGGCGAAACAATTCTGTTGCATGTGTGCTTCTTTGATTTCAAATTCTGGTGCTTCTCTTCCCTGTAGATTAACACTGTAATATGTCCTGTGTTGTGGCAGTTTGAAGGGAAGTCTTGTACCGAAGAAAAAAAAAAGTGAGGCAGGAAGATGATCTGAGTTAGATAAAAAATTCCAATTTTTAATTATGTTTAATTGTGTATATTTAAATACATACTTATTTTCATCAAGGGACAGGAAGCACAAAAATATGTATATGGAATTTACCGTACGAGTTGGAAGGCGTAACATTTGTAGAGGAATAAATCCTAAATTTTTGATAAGTCCAAGTCCTTTATGAAATTAATTGGAGTGCTTCGTCTTCTAAACTCTGGTAAATGGGTCTTGTAGGGTATTCATGAGACTGAGTAGTAGCTGAAAAAGAGTCAGGGAATTCCTGTAGTATCTCGGAAGGTGAGTAAGTAACGCGGACCAAAGATTCAGGAAATTCTTATTTCTGCTCTTAAGTTTCCTTGCAGTGTTTTAAGAATTTGATTCTCTATTTATGGAGCTATATATTTCAAAAATGTAGTCATAAGCATAATTACCAAAATTTGATTTCAATCGGGAATTTTGCAAGTTTACGGATGTTGAGTTAATTGGAAATCCTACTATGAAACTGATCTGAACATACTTTGTCTGAAATGCTATTTGGTAATTTTATGGAGTTGTCTGCTCAGAACCCTGTAGCTAACAGCAGTAGATGTTAGCCCTGGTGCACCATGATCTGAACCTCAGCTAGCAGGGGTGGTGCTAGCCCCGTGTGCAGGCCACCACACGCGGAGTTATTTTATTTTCGCAAGCTGAAAGCTTTGCGTCTGTAGTGATTTTCCCCGCGAGCTGTGTGCTCTGCGTCTGTGTTCCGATTGGTTCTGTTTAGATGCGTTCGGTGTATTTTGAAAAAGGAGTTGGTTTAAAATCTGTTTCATATGGTCTATATCTGTATACATATATGTTTAAACCTATTTGACCTACATTTATTTTAAAAAGGGTCGGTGTGCTTATTCACTGAGTATTCGACTCATTTTTTTTTGTATATATATATTTTTCAGAGAGCAGTAGGGACTCTAGTCTGCCCCCAGCCGCCTTCTAGTGGCTGACCTCTGGAGACGTTCTTTGGCGAGCCTGCGGAGCTCCTGTGGGTGTATTTTGATTGTATATATATTTTGTTTGAAACTTTGTAAAACCTTGTAAAGATGGCTCCACTGAATCATTGTTAGGGTATCCCCACACCCCAGATGTTTTCTTTTGGTCTGATTGCGCCCTTTCGGGCTATATTGTACTGTCTGAGACTTTGTAGAAATTTTGGGAGGTCTACGTTATAGAGGAGACTCTGCCGAAATTTCTACAAATGTCCTCTAAAGAAAAACTCATATGTTTCATATGATTCAAATGAATGCCATAAGTATTTCCTCTATAATTCCGCTTCCGCGCATGTGTACTTAAAATTTGGGGTGTGACATACGGGATTCTAACTAGATTCCCATTCATTATATAAAATAAAAATAATTAAAATAAAATTCCTTCAAATGGAATTTAGCTATCGAAAATAAATGAGGAAATCAAGATATAAATAGATAATTAAATAAGGCAAGTTAACCTTCAATATAATTTCTATAACATATGAAACCACAAGACATCATAAAATACTCTCCTCATAAATAAACATATACTCACCACCACTTTCTTTTCATCCAATTCATTCTTTTGCATTCCACAAGAATATATCACTCCACATTTCAACTATAAATTTGTTTTGATAAGTTTATTAAATCATCATAAGAATATATATATATATATATCCAGTTTGGGGTTTTGAAAACACCGATTTATTTCCCCAAAGGATAGAGCACATAAATCACATAATTAAAAATTTCACCATAGAAAATATAAAATGGAATGAAGTAGGTATACCACTCCATTATCTACACACTCACCAGTTGGGACTAATAGTATAAGTCCCTATTTCTTATTATTTAATGCTGAGTCTTAGTTGAATGAGTTTCCCTAGTATCACCTAAAATTATAACCAATATAATATAAATTAATTATATTAATCACTCCAATAATATCCATAATTATTTATATAACTTAATATACTTCCTAAAACATAAATCCCTAAATTCTTATATACATTTTTATCCTAAATACTAACCCTAAATTTGAAATTTTTCAATCTAAGCTTCCATAACCCAAATTAAGTTCAAAACTTACTTCTAGGAACTCCAAAGATAATTTTAGAAGGGTTAATTTAAATTTAAATGTTGAAATTTAAGAAACCCCAATTGTGGAGCTCACCCACGGCACTAGGAATGAAGAGAGCTACATGAAGGGAATTTTTGCTTCAATACAGCATGTGAAAGGATCAATATTAATGGAAAAGAAAGATAAAGGGGGAAGAGAAAAAAAAACTACCTCCAAGTTCCAAAAATGGCAGCTGGACGGCAAAGAGAAAATGGGAAGAAGATGAGAATAATGGAGTTGTAATGATGGGAAGAAACACCAGGATTGAAGCACGCCGGAATAGTGACTAACGACGGTAGATGCGCGAATGGAGGTAACCAAAATAGAAGAGAAATTTTGAGAGATGGAGATGTATGATGGCAGTGAAGAGAAGCAAGGTTTTTTCGTGAATGAAATGAAGAAGAAGGAAAAAGGGACGCTGCTTCTGATGAAAAAGTTGGAGAGAGAAGGTGTTTAGAAATATTAAAGTATATTTGGCCAATATTGCACTTTTGCCCCCAACAAGTTTAATATGCTTTAATTGAGATTTAAAATGATTGAAAAAGTCCTTTAAAATTTTTATATACTCCACAATAAATTCAAATAATTATTTAGTTTTTATTTTAATAACCAAATATATATTATTTATTTATTTATTTATTTTTATTATATATATATATAGGTATTACAGCTTCAGAAACTACAAAGTGGTTTCCTCAAGGGTGAAGACAAATTACATAGGAGTGCGTGAAGGAAACGAAGATCCCCAGAAAATGTCCTCCAGCTTCGTGATTTTGCTTTTTTTCTACAATGAGAATAAATAAATGGAGTAAACTTGTTTTGCAGCAACTACTTCACTAGCACTAGACCTTTCGGTGCTGGAAGAATTGACTTGCAAAGGTTCTTGACCTGCCAAAAAAATTAGAACTGTTGCAATATATGAAGAAGAATTTAATTTAGACAATCATTCTAGTGTCGTTAGCAATTTTTTTATGATTGAAATTGTCTTTAGCAACATTGTTATTGTTGTTTTGGACAAAATCTTTAATTATTAATTTTAAGGGAATGTATTTTTACCTAAAAATATCCATGTTTATTTTTGAGTATATTTTATAAGTGTGACAAAGATCATTGGAAAGTTACTCTACAAATTCTCTTCTATAATCTCCCTCTCCATTATCTCTCCCATAAGATATGAACCATCCATATTATGCCAAATCTTTTTTATTTTCTATTTTTTTTAAAGCTTAAACATCATTTTTTATAAAGTTTATAGTTGAAAATTTATTATTATTATTATTATTATTATTATTATTATTATTATTATTATGCGATCTGCTCCCTTAAAACAAATTTTTACAAAAACAAAAAATAGATTTGAACTGTTCAAATTAATTTGAATGGTCCAAATTTTACACTTGAGAGAGTACTAGAGAGAGCATGGGAGAAGATCTATTTTGAACTAGGGGTGAACAATGTACTTGGAGGCTTAATATGCCTGGCCCTATCCAACCAAATCAGCTAGGTTGGGCTATAAAACCCGACCAAGCTGACCTGCATTGGCCTAGTCCAACCTAGCCCTTAAATAAATAAAAAATTAAAAAATTGTATAAAGTTTTATATGAAAATTTTAATTTTTTTAGAGATAAAAGTTAATTTCATAAGAACAAAATATAATTTTATAAAAACTTATATAAAAATTCTCTTTTTTTAGAGTTATTTTATAATTTTTAATGTTAAAAAAAATGAAGTGACTTGAACCAAGGCTCAAGCAGCAGGCTTTAATTTTAAAGTCCATTTTAAATTGGGTCGGGTATCAAATTAGGCCAAAAATTGGCAGGGCCCAAATCATGTTTACCCCTATTTTCAACAAAGCTTAAACGCTTGTGGGAGAGAAAAAGTGCACTTTTATGTTATTTGGTTGAAATTGCACTTTTGCCCTGAAAAAGTTTGATGTACTTCCATTAGGTCTTTAAGATATTTCAAAAGAAATTCTTAGAAAAATTTTATAAACTCCATAATTATTCTACAATATTATTTAGGCTTTATTTAATAGCACAAAATAATTTACTTTTTATTAATAAGTATTATTTTTATTTCCATACCTCGTATTTAATTGTTAGGGACCTAATTGAAATGTCTAAATTCTCAAGGCAATACAGCTATGAATTATGTCAACTGAAGTTCTAAGCCATCAAGGGAAATGGAATTAGAATCGATTACACTGACAAACAGACACACGTCTCATAAGGGATCATATCATTTTCTAGAGCAGATTGCATGAGGAAACTTCTTCAGCGTATATGCTACATAGTCATATAGAAAATTAAGCAAAATTACAGAACAAGACAATCACGCAATCGACACATACTGTAATACACACCCTTAAGAAGAAAATATATATTTATATATATGGAAACATAAAGCCCTTCAAATCAAATACAATTTGGAGACTCTTAACAAAAGCCTGAACCTTTCATCAAAGAAGAGAATCAGACCACGAAATTTATTTGAGTATGCATCTGGTTGGATAACACCTCTTCACTTGTGGAAGTGAGTAATATTTTGCAACTTGTATGATCTGCACCAAATGGAATTCCTACCTTACCTAAATCAAGGTTCTTGCAAAGGTCACAAAGTACAATAAGAATTTTTTGCTCATTCTTCATCCTATGAAGAAAATAACTGGCTCTTCCATCGTTAGACTTCTCATTAAAATTGAACCCCAGTTGACATGCAATCTCCTCTTGAATCTTGTTTACATCAGGTTTTTTGGTTACATTTGCAGTCAGAACCATATCAAACAGTTTCTCCCTTCTAACTCTCCTACAAACTCTTTCAAGTAGAGTGTCTTTAATCTCATCATCAGAGCCATAAACTTCAATTAAGTGAGTATTAGGATCAGCTAATGCGTCCATAACATTATCTAGGATTGACTTTCTCCATTCCAGAGCGTCAAATGCATTGGAATTAAACGCAGCCCCGTTTCCTACCGCACATAAAATAGGTTCATCATAATTGTGAATGCCCTTGCCTGTTCCGGTGTTTCCTTTTTTCTGCTTCTCATCTCTAGTTTGAGGCTTGTCCATGTGGGTTTCGCTTGGAACAAGATTTTGACGAACAAGACGCCAAATTACAGCAAGGCCAATAATTCTAGCAATCACTATAGCAGCCCCCATTCGGATCCTGTCAAAAAACTCAAGACATGAGCAAATCTACTATTACTCATTCAGTTAATTCAGAGCACAAAAGGGAAATACGGTAGCAGAGGAGTACCTTTGTTAAGGAGATCAATGAAAAGACTAAAAGGATTGTTGTTTGGGACTTCTGAAAACTATCTTCTTTCAGCTTCGGATACTACAACTAGTTCCCTCGGGGAGGAAGAAGAGAAATTACATAGGAGTATAAAGGAGAGAAAGAGCCCCGAAAGTGTAATGCAGCTTCGTGATTATACCATAATAGGAGAAGTAAAGGTGAAGACATTGTGTTGCAGCAAGTATTTTAATGGGGGTAGACCTCTTTTGGTTGGAAAATTGACTTGTAACAGTTTGCTCTCTCTCTCTCTCACTATCTCTTTAGTTGTAAAATACAGTTCTCCGAATTTCGATGTTTCCTTTACCATCCATCATTAACATAATTTTTCAATTATACAAACCTTTTGCGAGGTTCTTATAATACACTATGTTTTGTATTTTAGAAGTTATTCTTTCAAATTATCCAAAAGTTTAGAGCTTCAGAATAATTTCACTCATCCCAAAGTTTACAACTTTCTTTTTTAAGAAATTTAGAACTGCTGCAATAAAGAAGTACTAAAACTACTTGACTGGTGTGGCTGCGCTGTTGTTTCCTGTATCAATTTATACTTTTAGTAGCAAGACCGGAAACTTGGTAGGCGTCAATCATTCTTGCGATTGCTAGAACAGCCCCCATTCCTTGGAATTAGTTTGCTAATAGATAAAGAATATACTTTTTTAAAGAAAAAAGAGAGGAACTGGGCATTCACTTTCATTCCCTCATATCACTTTCTTCTTTGTTGTGCATAATATAATACCACAAAGGAATCCACTTAAATGTATAAGATTTACATACTTTATGCTTATCTCTTTCCAAAATTAACATGGTTACTTGAAAAAAAAAATGAAATTGATAAGTTCTATTCTCAAGTGTCAATTTCTCCATAATATTCAAGACACATCTGACGCATTAGTTATTGTTGTCCCTTGTCTCTCTGGTACAGAAATTGAAGTGCAAACAAATGAATGATGGTGCTCCTATTCCACGAGACTTTCGAAATTCGTGGGGCATATACAAAAGGAATCCCTGGCTTATCCTGATTTGTAGATGGAGACGATCTTGTCAGGGTCCTGTAGAGTCATTATTGCACTCCATTATTCATGTGAAACTAAAATATTTTTGAACATTATATATCATCGTAGCTTCAGAAACTACAAAGTGGTTTCCTCAAGGGTGAAGACAAATTACATAGGAGTGTGTGAAGGAAACGAAGATCCCCAGAAAATGTCCTCCAGCTTCGTGATTATGCTTTTATTCTACAATGAGAATAAATAAATGGAGTAAACTTGTTTTGCAGCAACTACTTCACTAGCACTAGACCTTTCGGTGCTGGAAGAATTGACTTGCAAAAGTTCTTGACCTGCCAAAAAATTAGAAGTGTTGCAATATATGAAGAAGAATTTAATTTAGACAATCATTCTAGTGTCTTTAGCAATTTTTTTATGATTGAAATTGTCTTTAGCAACATTGTTATTGTTGTTTTGGCCAAAATCTTTAATTATTAATTTTAAGGGAATGCATTTTTACCTAAAAGTATCCATGTTTATTTTTGAGTATATTTTATAAGTGTGACAAAGATCATTGGAAAGTTAGGGTGTGTTTGGAAACCCGGTGGCAAACCACGTCTGTGTAGAAGCAACAATTTGTTACTTCAGAGAAAATGTGATTTTGGAGGTAGCCACCGGTTTTCCAAACATGCACTTACTCTACAAATTATAAACTCAGCAACGAAAATATTTTAACAAGAAATGAAACTTCATTATCACGCATGGGCTACTAAATCACACTACAAATTAATTTATAATTTTAGCATTAAAATTACTAGTTGATATGGATGTAGACATAGATTGAGGATAAAAAATTGATGTATTCAAATATAATTCAAAAAGTTAATAATGTTTAAAGAGAGTGCTTTATAGGGAGAACAATCTTAAAATTTGCCACCCAAGTATCAGTCAAGTCCCAAAACTTGTGTAGCAACAACTACTTTATTAGTGGGAAACTTTCTTAACGTACCAAAATCTGATAACTAATTGTGTTTTCTTTCTCTCTTTCTTTCTTCTTTTGATTGTAAAACTAACTTTTGCATCTCCCTCACCACCCAACAACGGTACACTACGTTTATGCAAAAAGTTGTTATTCTAATATGCTTTTCCTAGTGGAAATATAAATGGCTAACGTTCTAACATCTAACAATTAAATGTTAGTATGACATAACACAAACATTGTCCACATGATATTAGGCTGCAAGAGTTGCTTCATCGAGTAGATATATAAATGCCTAGCATTGTCAAAATTTCAAGAGGTCTAAGGAGGTTCACATCTTCACACTAAAATGTAAGATAATATCTACCAAATACTATAGTACATTCCCCCATGGAGAAAATAAAAAAGGAAGAGAGAAAAGAATTGAGCTCTGAGTAGGGGTATGCATAAGTGGGATGGGTAAGGAATTACTTCAGCCTAAGTCTCGGGCCAATGTTGAATTTGGCACCAAATTTTTGTCTCAAGCCCTGTTATTATCAGGCCAAATTTCTTTTTTTAAAATTTTTTTAAGAAAAAGTTTTGAAATTTTAGACATGTATATCTTTATGTTTGCTCAATTGTTTTGGGCATATAATTACTCTTTTTGATATATTTTTTCAAGATTTACACAATGGACATAAAAAAGCATGGGTTCAAGGAAGAAAATAAAAAGAAAACGCAAATATAGTCGCTAAAACTTGAAAAAAATATGCATTTTCTGAGTTTATTTTTCTTAC